>CM073590.1:196442745-197692745 GCA_037074705.1 Zhengitettix transpicula
TCTAAATATTATGAAGGATTGGAGGGAAAAAAGAAGGAAGGCAGAAAGAAAAGAAAGAAGCAAAGTCTATATAAATAGTAGTTTTGCTTTTACATAGTTTTGAATCTTATTATTTTAGTGTATATTCAGTTTACTGCATGAGGGGTCGTAACATATGTAATCTAAATTTCTATTTTTCTGTCTGTCACGCTTTGTTCGCTTTCCACGAGAAAACGGTCGGACCGATTCGGATGAAACTTTCTTCATTGTTCTACAGAGCCACAAGATGGTTCATAACGAAATCGAATCGCTATCCGCATCATGAGATAAAACGACAGACGGCCTAGTAACCCGATTTTGCTTCATTTTCACATGTCGATGAAGCTTTATATCGTTGTTATTTTAGTGCTGTAAGAATGGTTTTTCCATCAATATAACGTTTCCATCCACCACACTCAGACTATATGGCGAACGTACCAAAACCTGATTTGAAGAGGGATTTTGTAAATAAGTTTTATGTAACCTTAAATTCTCATGCACCATTTGAAAAATTTGAAACTTTAAGAATAAGTCTGGCCAGTTTATTTATTTTTTGTATACATAAAGCTAGACGACATAATAATCTTATGGATGGAGAAAGTAGTATTGGACTGGCAAAAAGGTAATTGGAAAAAATGAAGTTAAGGATCGCAGACAAAATTTCAAAATTCCGGTAGAAAACAATCCGTAATTACTTAACACATAAGATATATATTTTTTAAATTTCCATTTGTCCTCGCCTGAGGAAATATGATACGTCGTACATGCAATTATATATAGTTTCTAAAAACTATGGTATGCTAACATTCAACATAAACATTTTATGTACAATATAACTAAGAATAATATATAATATTTACAAATTAATTAATAGTCTTAAATAAACTATTAAATAACAACGGAACCCAGAAAGCTACCTTACTACATTACTGAGCGTAGATTCATATTTATAAACTATTAATATAACAAATTATTATTTACAGACAAATAAGTCAACCACATAACAAAATAATCATGGAACTAGACACAAACAAGACACGACACATGCTAAGAAGCTCTCACACGTACGCAAACAACGAAAAAATCACTTCTCAGCGCAGAACGATGAGAAATCCTAACTTTCGCGGTAACTCCAACCAATACATAAAAAAATATATACGGAGCAAAATAAAACTAAACAGAAAGTATAAACTTTATGAAATAGAATATTGAATTAAAATACCAGTATGGAACAATGATCAACCAGACCAGGAGTCGAAACCAGGACCTTCCCTTATTATTTAGGCCATGTAAGAATTGTAATTTAGTAAAAAAAAAATTAGGTGAGCCTGCATCAGGTGTAATGGGTGGAGGAATTTCGCACCGGATCTGGAGTCGACAGGGATAGATCAGTTGGTAGAGCTGCCGCACGTAAAGCGAAGGATCCGGCTTATGATTCCTTGTCCGGTCGAGATGTTTACATCTTGATACAGTGATTCAAATTTATGTCATGCCCTGTGTGGCTTGAGATTTTGAAATGTTCCTCTTGTTTCTCGAACACAAATAGAATATTTTACGAAGCAACGTATTCAACAATTTTACAGAAAGAATAATTTCAAGTGTTAGGGAAACAACTAAGAAACACCTATACCGAGTGAAACGGGCCTTCAAGAAAATATTCTTACTCTAATTTCCATAACTCTTCTTTACAAGGAAGAATATCGTATAAAATTATCTGTCTAAATGCTTCCAATAAGCATAATTTCGACTGGTGAAGTACAAAAGTATTCTATACAGTGTAGATAAATCTAGCTGGTCGTATTTATGAATCTGTACCTCTATCAAGATTCAGAATGACACCAAAACTCGGGAAAAATCTCTATATTCCCTGCCTAAATCCTTTGTTACGTTACTCTTGTATTCAGAAGAGCTTAACATGTGACTCTTTAAATCTTTGTAGTGCTGTTAAATAGACATAAAAGCGTTATTTACAAAAGTTTTAAATAAAAAATCCTGATATAAGCAAAGCAAAGCGTGTAAATATCGTCCCAATCCGCATTTTATTTATATACACTGTAGAGAAACATTTGAGCCGAAAACTAACCCCAACTTTAAGAACCTTGAAAACTGTTTATAAACCCACATGAATGCCTAGTTAGTTGTTTGAACAACTTCCAAAACAAAAATGTATAATCTGAAATAAACGCACACAGTAAAAACGTCAATGAAGAATTAATTTTCACTTTTTATAAAATGACGCTGTCGATTTATAGATTTCCCGAACGACTAGAACAACAAAAATCACTCGATTATAGCAGAATTTTTCAAGAGTAAATAATATTAGTTTGATTGGTATCTTAAACCTTGAAACTTAATAACTAACAAATAAATAGAAGGAATAAGTCCGTTATAAAAGTTCTCGCAAACGGCAGCTCGTTTGAACAAAAATATATCTGTCATATTTGCCTCAGCTTGACTATTATGTGATCCCCAAATATCAGTTACGTCACAGTCACGTGAAACGTTTGACGTTTAAATTGTCTAAATTCATTACCCAGTTACATTTTTCTTTCTACTCTCTGGCCTATTTCCATACAAAAAGTCTAAAACGACCAAGTAGGAAAATTATAGGCCTTTTAGCCGTCAAATTTATGGAGGGAACAGTATGCCATTGAGATAGTGATATTTAGTACAGGAGCGCTGTGTGTTCCTCCCGCAAGGATAAATTTCAACCGGCCCTGATACTTGGTATCTGCTTTGTGTGCGACGGTTCTGACGCGGTGCAACTGATAAGAAATTACGAATGCTCAAAGATGATTTAAAATATTGCATAATTCGTATCTTACGCGGTGAAAAACAAACTACAGTTGAATACTTGCATGACACTTCATTTCAAGCTTCCATCATTACCGCATTGCATTATTTGTAAAATAGTATACTCTTCAAAATTCTCTTTATTATTACTCAATATGGTTTTTATTACATTCTGGTTTTTTGTATTGATAAACATAAAATATTAAAATTTACGTCATAAGGTGGCAGTTTAGTAGCAGATAAAGTAGTTTGACTGATTTAGAATACACAGTACGATCCATTAATCCGTTTGACCTAATTTTATTTTTTTAAAAAAACTTGAAATGTGACATATTAATCGCCTATACATAAATCGGTTTATAAATTCCAGTGCAAGTGGTCACAGTGTAATTCTATTAGAATACATTGTTAACGTGATTTACAGATCGCGAAAGTCACAAGTTTATTATTAAAAAACGAAAGCTTTCAGAGTATGATTACAACAGCCATCAAACAGGAAGAAACACGACGAAAGACGTGAAGAAAATCTAGTACCAATTATAATTCGCCAAAAATAATTAGAAACCTTTCCTGCAACATTTAAAAAAAATTGTATAAGTTGATAAATTACGGATGATGTTTATTTCAATAAACAGAAAATATGATAACGAGCAGTAATTGTAAATAGTGTAAATTTGTTCAAATTAAAATTAAATAGAAGAGTAAATTAAAATTAAATAGAAGAGTAAATTAAAATTAATCAAATATATTAATTAAATATATAACTTATATTTGGTAATTTATGTATTTAATGTTAACTAATTACAGTTACGCTGTAAGACCGAAAGGTTAACTGTTATAATAATATATTTAACGTCTGATTTCAAATTGTAAAAACTTTGACCTGGATTACCTACTAAATTATATTTTAGCTTTTTTGACTCTTAAAGTTGTGTTACGTTTCGACCTATCTGTAGGACTTTGTCAAACGCTAGTTTAAGACAAACTATCAAAAATATACAGTAAATCCAATTATAAAAAATTATCTTTGAAATGATGAACATAATAAGCAACCTTAATTTCAGTTATTATTTTAATATTTTTATTAAAAGAAAAATGTGATGCTTATAATTATAATAGCAGGGGTAGGGAAATTGTTGTGTTTATAAATCTTACAAGTACTAAAAACTGTTTTATATTAGGTTAGTATTATATAATGAGTTACCAGTAGTAGTTAAGAATACGAAGAGTTAAATGTATTTTTTAATCAAATTATTGTTAGTCATAAAAATAGTGACAAGTAAATATATATTGTAATGTATCTAATTGTCTTTAACATTAATTGTACAAATAAATAATAATAACATCAAACAGTTTGGCTTAACAATATCAATGAAATTTTGCTACAAAACTTTTGACGTGACTTCTTTGTTTTTGCTCTATACTTTTATTTTTGCCTTAATATATATTTTTTTAGACCTGTCGAAACTACGGAAATTACCTATTTAAATTATTATTCAATAAAGGGTTATATTTATCATTTTCTTTTAAAGGTGAAAACGATACAGACACATTCATCGCTGGATAGGGTTTTACATTACCTTATCCCACGAGACTAAGAAGCAATGATAGCTATACAAAAGTATATTATAATATCGAAGATGTTATAAATAAAATGAAATCTTCTTCATGCTTGCATACTGTTATAATTTTATTCAGAAAGTACGAACATTATGAACGGATAAATCATTTATTATTATCATGGATTTGTAAAAGACTTTGCTCTATATTTTTCTAATACTTTTTTAATATATCTAAGTAAAATTATATATAATTTACATTTCGGAAAGTAAATATCCTGGAAACGCCGAGCAATCTTAAAGTATATAAAACATTATAAATATATATATATATATATATATATATACATAGATTCCTCCTTTAGCATGTTCATTATCTGTTAGTTGACGTAAACATAGTACATAGAAAAAGTATTAGGTTTTGTTATTTATGGAACGCTTCATTCTAGAATTATATTTCATTTATGAAAATGTTAATACCGTAGAACGTATTTGTTTTGTACTTTGTAATAGACTCACAAATTGTTATTAAAATAAATGTTATTTCTTTCACATTTTGTGTGATTATACATATATATTGTATTGATTTAGGATAAAAAATTTAAATCGTCGCGCTGAAGCGTCAATTTGTGGTAATTTTTTTATTTGACGCCAGATTTTGCATTGTAATTATAAAATTAGAATCACTACAAATCGGCACACCAACGTACAGTTAATTTTCCTTTGTATTTAATTAAATACTACAAATTGGCGCCCAACGTGGGGCTTTAATTTTTTTATTTATCTTAAATCATTACAAAATGTACGTATATTGTTCAAAAAGTAAATTATTACTATATATATATATATATGTGTGTGTGTGTAAGATATAACATTTATTTTAATCACAATTTGTGGGTCTATCACAAACTACAAAACAATAAACAATGTTCTACAATAATTACATTTTCCTAAATGACATATATTTACGATATGAATCGTTCCATAAATAACAAAAGCTAAAACTTTTTTATGTGCTATGTTTACGTCAAATAACAGATAATGAACATGCGAAAGGAGGAATCTATGTACTTACAAAACATGAATATGTTAGAATTATGTTCGGAATAATAGAATTTAATAAATTACGAGTATTAAAAAATAATGTAAGTAAAATTTTTATTTGTTATTCTTCATTTGATTTACGATACTCACCTCGAATATATTTGTCTGATATGTGACTAATTTCCAGTGATGTGTTACTTTTCTGAAGTTATTTGTAAATTACAATCTTTCCTTTCTTTTAATGAACATGTTTGTTAAAATAAGTTAATGTGTAAAAGTCCTCCATTTCAATTAACCCAAAAAAACATCTATAAAGCCAATTTATTTTTTTACATTCTACTAATTTTTCTATGCTTCGCTCATACTGTATTATTGCTTGGCGAATTGATTTGAAACCCTTACAAATAGGTTTTCAAGGCTAATCACAAAGTGTGTATCTGGGTCAAAGGGGAACTCAGATTGGTAAATCAGCACTTTAATTTAACAATATTTGTAAAGGGATGGAAAATCTGAATTGAGATGGAAAACGTCAACAGCTGCCACGTAAACAGTATTGGCAGTTAAGAAACGACCTCGAAACCCTTTTCACTTCCTACAGGAAGAATTATTGAAAAGCTTTCTCACATTACCGCGACAGAAAAATATATTCCGCGAATAGTCTAAAGCTGAGCCCGCCTTCAGTGATTTATACCTTTAAAATGAATATCTGTATATAATGGAACATAGAATATGGAAGTTATCAGAGATAATAAAGCATTTAAAAAAGAAATAAAAAACAAGGGACAGAAATACAGTTTATTATTGGGTAAGTAACGTCAAATATAAAATAATGAAGAGACAATTTTCACAGAAAGAATCTATAGTCCAGCTGACTATATTTCTTCTGGTCCTTAAAACGTTTCATGATAATTACTGCTACTGATAATTATAGAATGCTAATTTTTTGAAGTAAGTATTTTAACTTTTGCATTCAAAAAACGTTGATAAATTTTAATATATTTTTATTATTCCTTTAGTGCTTAAACGAATTTTAATATTTTTAGGAAATTAATGAAATTTTTTTATTAGACGTCATTGCAGTTCTTTTACCCCGGCAGCAAATTAAAGTTCCGTATTTAATCAATTATCCGTTTCCATTTTAATATTTACAGAAATTACGTTGATTAATGGTACGTTCTGGATCATTAATATGCATAAAATAGTAGATTATTAACTCATGGAGGTAATTAACTATTTTTTACCGTTGAAAAATGGACAATTTATAATTTATAATGCTACTTTGTAATATCAAACATTAAATATTATTAAAATTAATTTTACACTCGTGGAACTGACTCGTGGAACATCAAATGAAATTAATACAAAGGATTATTATTAAATTTTATTACGAGTTTCCTCACATTATTTTAGCTGCTTACAAGTGAGAAGTTGTGTAGAATTTATATTACACGTAGTTTTGTTATTTTTTTCTATGATGAAAAATATGAATTCTCGATTATATATACTGCTTCATATCGTAACAGTAATTATGCATTGTAGCTCTACTTGGAAATAAATTTTAATAACTATATATATTTAAGACCTCTCACAAGTAATATAAACGGATGTGAAGAAACTCCGTCTTCGAATGTTTTTTTGTAAGTACTCCATATTTATGACTGTAGACCCAGAAACAATCCATATTTTTTCTGCATACGTACGGAAGCATATTCTTAAAAGTTATTTTTTCAACCTAAGCATATTTAAATAATATGAAAATGTTTTAAAACAACTTTAAAAATGCTAATGAAAGCTAATCAGACTAGAGCGATAGTACATTCAAATTATTATATTTAAACGTAAGTCAATTATTGATATATTCGATTAATTTAAAATTGCCTCTCTCCTGTCGATTTTAATGCATCATATCCACAAGTATGTTATTACTTCCCAAAAATACCCAGAGATAAATCTTTGTGGTTCGGAAATTAATAATTAATTCTTAAGTAATACAGTAAATATGGCTATATCCGAAACTAGTTAATTTTACTTATTTTTTCATTATGAAAATTATATGCCCTTCCGAACATTGAAAATCAGCTTTTAATGAAACTACCGCTATTCCTATTGGAATAGTCGGCCAGCTGCCTCCTAAACAGGCCAAGGCATGGCGAGGGGTAAGCTGCGTCCCCACAGCAAACTCCTCTCCCGTCATCGGAAGGGCGTGGGACAAGTACCAAATGCCCGACCTACCCGATGCAGGTATTTTATAGGGTTTTCCCTGCATTACTTTTAGGCGAATGCCGAGTAGGATCCTTAAAATATAGCCCGGGGGCCCTAGTAACCCTTGGCTACCTTCCTACACCCTACCGCATCCCCCCTTTCAAATCCCTTTCCTATGCTATAAGAGGGGAGTTGCCACTATGTGGATTACCCTATACATATCCTATCTACACCCAAAAAAAAATTAACAATATATCATTTTTTGAATAATTTGCTTGAAATGAAAGCGATGCTTTCCCTTAAAGTATTTTTTCTAAACGTTTTAAATATTTTTTATATTGATTTATTTAATTTCGCTCAGGTTATTAGAGGCTTATTAAGGGAACTTATTTTTGCCTTTGACTAGAGTTTTCTGTCACGCACACAAACATCTATGCCCTCGCCGCGTTTCGAACCCAGGACCTCTGTGATGCGAGGCAGTCACGCTAGCCCCTACACCACAGGACGTCGGCTTAAACATTTTAGCAAGTTACCAATCCTCATATAGCATTTCTCATCACAAAAATTTACGCATTAAATTTTATCTTCACGAAAGAAAAGTCTTAATTCATCTCTGATCCTCGAAAGTGTTTTGAGCAGTTTTCCAGCAAAACACTCAGATTTAATATGGGTATAATAAATTTTCATTCTCATTACTAGCTTTGTTAGATTCGTTTCTGAGTAAACATTTTAAGTAAAATAAATTATCTGGTGCACCCCAGAAAACATATCGCTCACTAATCTTCTAGAATTTTTTTTATAAAGCTTCTACAGCGGTAAACATGACTAGCGAAATAAAACATATTTTCTTTCACACGTTCTGGTGAAGATGTGTGTCTGCCCACGTCAATTAAATTTTTCCTGCAATTTCTCAATGCCGGACTTCTTCCTTATTTGTTTCCGGTCAGTTCTTCCATTCCTAAATAGACACAATCGGTCAAATTGTTCAGGTTGCCTATTGAAATTCGTGGCTAAAGGTAGATTGGCTTAGCTTTCAAACGCGGAGGCTGCGGCTGAGTGGTGTCTTGAAACCGGGCCAGTTTCGAGCCGCGGGGTCGTAAGCACATCCGTAAAATTGAGGGGAAGGGCCAATAAAAGACTATTGGACGTGAAGCTCGTCGGCACAGGAAGGAAAAGCCGGCTCGTCCCTTTTAATGCTGAACACGGCGACCGCAATGGGACAGCGAGCACAGCACTTTGTGATATCGTCAGGAGGAATGCAGGAGAAATTTCATCACGTAGCGAAGAGCGTTGTACACACATTCCGTGAACACAAAGGGAAATGTAAATGAAAGTTTTGATACAAACATGCTCTTATTCTCACTAAACTACAGAATATCGAGAAAAAAATACCTTCATAGACATTCCGGTAAGCGAAAACTATTAATTGTATTCAACATGGATTTTCAAATAATAAGTTATGGCGATTGTTAATTAAACATATTCTTTTTCTACGATCCTCCATTTATTATGTTGGTTGGAGCCGCTACGTGACGCGAGCTAGCTTTTCGACTTACGCTCCCTGCGAAGAGCCGTTCACATAGTCATGAAAAATCAAATTTCTCCTTTGGGGATGCCTTCAAACTGTTGCCTGTTGCCCCCCCCCCCCCCAAAAAAAAAGCCTCCTAAACTGAGACGAAAGCCTGCGAGAGAATTCTCTCGTAGGTAACCTGCGAGGGATTTTCTGTCGCAGGCAGAACCTTTTAGGAGAGATACGAAGGGGCTACCTTTGGGTATGCCTTTTCCTCTCCGTCGTTTTTGAACTAAGGTTCCCACAAGCCGAGGCACCTCGGCCTGTTTTCAGAGGTGTTTGTTCCGGGGTCGCAGACCTTGGGCATACGGTAAGAGTTGTTCGCTATTCTCATTGGAATAGTCGGCCAGCTGCCTCCTAAACTGGTCGAGGCACGGAGAAGAGAATGCTGCGTCCCCCCAGCAAACTTCTCTCCCGCTATCGGAAGGGCGTGGGACAAGTGCCCAATGCCCGACCTACCTGATGCAGGTTTTTCTAGGGTTTCCCTGCATTTATTTAGGCGAATGCCAGGTAGGATACTTAAAATATAGCCCAGGGGCCCTAGTTACCCCTTGGCTACCTTCCTCTACCCTTCCGCATCCCCCCTTTCAAATCCCTTCGTATGCTGTTAGAGTGGAGTTGCCCAAAGTGGATTACCCTCATGTAACCTGATGCCCTAAAATATGGGGATGCCTTCAAGCGGACAGGACCTCCGAGTGATGTTCTCTCGCAGGCAGAACCTTGTAGGAGAGATACGAAGGGGCTACCTTTGGGGATGCCTTTTCCTCTCTACGTTTATAACTAAGGTTCCCACAAGCCGAGGAACCTCGGCCTGTTTTGAGAGGTGTATGTACCGGGGTCACAGACCTTGTCTCTGTTCCCATTGGAACAGTCGGCCAGCAGCCTCCAAACTGGTCAAGGCGGAGAAGGGAATGCTGCGACCCCACAGTAAACACTTCTCCGGCTATCGGAAGGGCGTGGGACAAGTACCCAATGCCCGAACTACCTAATGCAGGTTTTTCTATGGTTTTCCCTGCATTACTTTTAGGCGAATGCCTGGTAGGATCCTTAAACTATAGCCCGGGGGCCCTAGTAAATCTTTGGCTACATTTCTCTAGCCTTCCGCATCCCTCCTTTGTTGCCACCATGTGGATTAACCTTATCTAGCCTGTTATCTAAAAAAAATTGGGATGCCTTCACATCTCTCTGGTTTTTCAACTAAGGTTCCCACACGCCAAAGCACCTCAGGCTGTTTTGAGAGGTATATGTTCCGGGTTCCCAGACCTTGGGCATACGGTAAGATTTGTCCGCTATTACTATTGGAATAGTCGGCCAGCTGCCTCCTGAAACGGTCAAGGTACGGCGAGGGGAAAGCCGCGACCCCACAACAAACCCCTCTTCCACCATCGGAAGGGCGTTAACCCTTGGCAACCATCCTCTACCCTCCCGCATCCCCCCTTTCAAATCCCTTTCCTATGCTATAAGAGGGCATTTGCCACTATGTGAATTACCCTATATATAGCCTGTCTACACCTAAAAAAAATCCTCCGAATCCCCTTGTCTGCAAAGTTTCCCATATAATAATTACAAAATTGTTTGTTTGAAAAAAAGGTCATACGGTTTGGAAGAATGCTAAAAACGTTGACCTGTGTTACGTTAAGTTGAACATACAAAGCTCTCAGATGTAGTTTGCCATTTTGAAAGGGTCTTAGGAAAACATGTGGATGCGTCTGTGGGTCAGTTTTACACGCGCGTTGATCTGTGAGAAAATGAAAACTTCTCCTGTATCACCATTTGGTCTATCAGTCAAAAAACGTAGCTGTGGTCGTGTGTGACCTTAAACGATATATAAATTTAATAAATAAATAAACAATAGCCAATTTTAAATCAGAAAGTTCATCGCTTAATTTGTGCCCTCATTAGGTTAAAAATGATGGGAAGGTCATTCTGAACTGACTCGCGTTGCCGAAAATGATTGGAATCTGATGAGGTCGGAAATTAAACGTTGTTAATTAAATAAATTCTCCTTTTGATTTCCATCTGATTTAAAATTGGCTTTTTTTATTTATTTATTGGTTTTGTCATTAGTCATAATGCATATTTATATACATCATGATATAGAAATCTTGCCAGTAGCTGGAGTTGACGGGAGCGGAGGGGGATAATGTATGAGGAGTTAAAAGATAGTTGATCGCCAGTTTTCAATGTGAGAAAGTCACAGTTGTGAGATTGTTTGGCCGGAAGTAAATTTTGAATTATGATAATATTTTAAGAGTTATTCAGCGACAGATCTTTGTTAGGAAAGATGTATAGTTCGTAGGGAATGTGTGTTTAGAGAATTGAGCGGCATATAAGAGTTGACCTCTGCTATTAATGTTGGTCGATGGCGTTTGAACATTTTAAAATTGACTGGTGTCTACGGGTGAAATACTTTGTGGTCCAGTAATGATTTTGATCACTGTAACCGATTTCAACGGGAAAATCATCGCTTAGTCTGCTAATAAACATTGATTACGGTGAGCGAGACTGGTGAACGGGGACGAAACATCTTGGGGTCAGTAAACTGGATCCTTAATGGTCTGGAGCTTAGCAAGGATTTAATTTGACGTGTTTGTTGAAGGTGTATTTTAGAATATGTGAACGTAGTCGCAGTTTTATGTACATAATGACCTAAAGAATGAAGTATTTCTCGATGTAGAGTTTGAATAAAGACTATTCACATCATCACCTGTTTAGAGCTTCATAAGTTTTCTAAAATATTTTATGGTAACAGTGTGTGTTGTGCTAAAATTTTGGACTAATGAAGAATTGGTATGTAGAGTTTATATTTATTTTAGTAAAAAATTACTTCGCAAATGTTGCATAGTTTTCGTGCAGTCAAAGTTCATTTTCTATTATATCCATTTTTGGGAATATTTTATAAAATATGTTTGGTAAATTTAATTTTGAATGTTTTATTAAAGTCTCATTGTCATTACATTTTAAGAAACAGAGTAAACTAAATTCCATATTTGTTATGAGGCCCAGTAAAGCGCCCTGAGCTAAGATTCTCATTTATCAAAACTGCTGTGGAAATTATATATGAAAAATTTTATATTATTTACCTCATTGCTTTAAATAAATAACGCTACGTGGCCTTAGACCTGATGCTTAGTTAAGCTAGCCTTATTCTTGAATTAATACTTCCAAAAGCCTCTGATCAATTTACACAAAATATCCTTTCTTCATTAGAGCCTTGAAGGTTAGTCGAATTTAGATCAATGGAGGATTGTCGCGACTTATCGGGAGTCGACAAGAGATACTTTAGCGGTAAGCGGGAGGTCCAGGGTTCGGCTCCCGGTCAGATTGACGTTTTTCCTCATTGCTTTATATATCATTTAATTAAATAAACTTATTAAATATTGTATTAACTAATTTTTTTCTTTATCATTTTCAAACCTGCCATTAAAAATAAGAAACTATATTAAATTAATATTATTAATACGTTCAAATTTTCGTATTGCATTAATTACTTCCGAACTATGGGAAAGACTAAAGCATCAAATAAAATTAATAACTTCAAATTTATATATTACATTATTTATATAATGGATATTTGGAGCTTATATACAAACAACAAAATTATATTAAACTTATGAATGAGTCATGTGGGAAAGTTCCTACGTTTACTTTAATATTACTTTAATCTGGTAGTATTTTATTAATTATATATTTTAAACTACGTAAATTATTTTAATGGCCGTTTCACTGATTTTTAACTCATGCATTCAAAAATTATTTCAAATACATCCATTGACGGAGCACACGGACCAAATGTGGTATAAACGACAATTTACTGTAATCAAATGTAATATTAATATGTTAGTAACTTATACAGTGTACAATCGTATGTCATCAGCTTCTAAGAGAGCGCAGAACAGTTAATTCGCATGGCTCCGTACGCCACTTCCTCCACAACGGAGCTGCAATCAAATGAGTCGAAACGCTCTCGTTCCAGAGCGAGCTGGGCGCTGCAGTCAATCACAGAGGAGTTGGACTCGAAACGTTTTCGCTCATGGGTGAACTGAGAGCTTCCGTTCCGAGTCGTAGGGGATGTCGTTCAGAGTAGAGAGTCGTTATACCTTACACGACTCTTCGGAGTCATTCGACCCCCAGTGCGTAGCGAGCGGTAAGTCGCTTCTTGGAGTTAGTCGTTCGTTTGAAACAACTCGCTCTGGACCGACCAATGTCTATTTAGAATGCATTAGGCATCACACAGAGAGAATATCCCATAGTCGTGAGGAATTTGATCAACCAATTCTGGACACACTATTCTGTAATCGATTGCCACATGATCTGTAAAATGAAAAAGTTGTTTCCAACTCAAATATTAAACAAACACTACTCGCTAACAATCTATGAAATTGGTTTGAGGAAGGAATATTCAACAGAGCTATTTTGCGTTAATCATAATGCATTAAAAAAATTGAAGTAATATGTAGTTACAAATTCCTGGTTGTTTTCGTAAGCAAGGTACAGGATTTAAATAATAAAACTGGCGGATTTATATCTTGGTAAAGCTTTTCATTCTGATGGCAACAAATAAAATTCAGGGGCCAGCAATGTTCTATTCTTTTAATATATATTATGAAGGGGTTCCTTTTTCTGAAAAAATACTGTTTGAAT
The DNA here is from genome assembly GCA_037074705.1 of Zhengitettix transpicula. Taxonomy (NCBI): domain Eukaryota; kingdom Metazoa; phylum Arthropoda; class Insecta; order Orthoptera; family Tetrigidae; genus Zhengitettix; species Zhengitettix transpicula. The sequence goes on from CM073590.1 coordinate 196,456,576, forward strand.
ACGCACGAAGCCCTAGAAGAAACGGTGAATGCTGTCTTTAATCATTCATTGAGAAGGTTATCAGCTAATGGCTTAGCAATTAATTGTGAGTGGATAAATCGTATACAATTTATATCAAGCACTCAATTCTGTTACATCAGGATACAAATGAAAATGCGTTTCAATAAATATATATGCAAATACTTTACAATGAATTAAATTTGAAACTTCACGTTGCAAACAAATTTAGCCCAGCCATGTATGTTATTATATTAATGTCAAAGTGCAGTGATATGAATACGCTTTGCACGTTCCACGCATTATTAACGCATTATTCACTAACAATATCCAAATAACTGACCACTTAACGTTTCTGGTATTCTTGTTCCTTTCGCCAGGTACTTAAAAACGCAAGATCCGTGAGTACGACACAACCGCACGATCAAGGTGTAGGATGTGCAGGATGAACTCTTAACATCGTTACCAAAAAATTTAAAATACATTTATCCTAGTATAATTTTACTGTAATACATGAAGATGTGAGAAACATAGAATTAAATTTCTTGTTAGTCAATAGAAACTAAATATAATTGAAGTCATGTTTGTCTTACAATAGTTCACTCAGTATAAATAATGGGACGAAAGTTTTTTTTTACAAAATTTTCAAATTTCATATTGAAATGATGTAAAAGTTTTGTAGCCATTTTCTTTATTCTAACAGCAACATGAATCAAAGTTCCTGTTTCTTGCTAAATCTTTTACTAAAACCTCTTCCTTAAGAAACACTTTATTGATTAATGCAACAGAACTACTTCCGTGATTTCTTTGTAGTCAATTTTTTGTGGATGTGTTATGATTTGTTGTGGAAATATAATATTTGGAGGAAGAAAAGAATCCCCTTTATCAAATGCATCACTGCATTGTTAAATGTATTTGTAAGCAAGAAATGCAACTATTCTTTTCCGAGTGTAAAAACAGATTTCGACAGGCTTCAATCTCTCTTCTTCCATGTTACTTCCTAGAACGACTCACCTTTTCATGGAAATAATGAAGGAAAACCCGGGAAAAATCTCCATATACCACTGTAAACAAAATTAGTTTCGTTATTGTAAGCGTCTCAATGAAGCAGCCATGAAATCAATAGCATGAGAAATTTGGGAGAAATTAAATTTCCACGCTTAATTAAATTTCGACGTCGCGTCTGCGATTAAGGACAGACAGAAATTAAATTATGCCTATTTCCGGCCTGCATTAAATGGAAGAAAGTACGTAATATTTTCTTTTCAACTGATTTCAACTGTAACTTAAATCTGAATGTAAATTCGGTGCCTATTATCGAATATTTTGTAACAAAGTAAACTATAATATTATATTAATACTGAAATAAATAAAGTACCACACACGATTTTAATTATTTTACAATAATCTTTACGAAGCCAGTTAACTTGTAAAGAGTACGAAAATTTTCCATTGTTATAGTCGCATAAAATTAAATATACTTATTTTACTTTGATTATTTCTTAAGTTATCTTTAAATCTACTTCATACGCCTCCCTTCATTAGTTACTTTCTTATAAATAACAATTATTTTATGTGAATTATTACAGAACACTTATTTCATACAATAATTAATTCATGTCGAGAAACGTGATTCATATATAATAATAAGAATGTTTATCGAAAAATTAAAATATAAAAACATAGCTATTAAGATTTATATTAAAAAACACGTTTATTTACAATTATACAAACCGCTCGTGTATATTTTACTGGTCACATTTAATTATTATTGGAAAACGACGTGTCTCAGGGTACCGTCTAAGGGTTTTTCGCACGTCGTTGCACAAAATATTAGCCTTCTCTATTACAATATTCTATAATCATAAACTTAACCTTGGACTAATTTCAATTCTTAATTAAAGTATTAACTGTAGGAACTGGGTGGAAAAATTTCCATCCGACTCAAAATCGAATCCAGGACTTTTCCGTCATGTGCAAGATTTTTCCATTAATTGAATGGACCTCAACACAGACTCTCCTACCATTTCCTAGATCACATTTTTCATTGTCTAAATTTAGGACTTCCATGAAGAATATATAATGAATTTATTTGAAGTTCAAATTGCACAAATATTTATATGTGGGTTGAAATAAATCATTACACAATAATGTTTTGTGATAAAATTTCCTGATGATGTTGCGATTGAGATTTCACTACATTCATCAGACAATGAATTACCGAATAAATAGTTAAAAACACTCGACGTTTTTTCAATCTTTGTTACTTTCGTCAGGTGGTGAAAACCCCCGTAAGCATTAAACAGGTGTCGTACTCATAACAAAATTGTGTATATAAAAGCAAAAAAGTTAGTTTACCTATAAGAGGTCATAGATATTATTGAGTTTCATAGTATCGGTTGATATGTTCATTGCAGTGATGTTAAATTCAATATAAACCATTTCAACATCCAAAATGCCAATAGAAAGAATATTTTGAACTTTTACTATGTTTTTGGACAAATGTGCTTTGATTCGGGTGTTAATGACCTTTTAGTGTGCCCTATGTAACAGGAATTACAATCAGAGCAATATAATTTTTCTCTCTGAAAAAACTGGTGGTGAAGATGAGAAAAATCTTTACAGCCTTTGTGAGGAATCGTCACTGATACGATGGAATAATGTTTATCTTTTAGTGCCCGTCAAGCCAAAGAAGTGTACGAGATCGTATGTCAACATACGCTGTTAATGCTTCGTCTCTGTTCTCCGGATTACAATGCTTTTGAATTGTAATCACTGGCGATAGCTTGCTATACCACAAAGCTATAAATCCTATAGGCAACATGCGTACAATGACAAGTGGATTTGTGCTGAGCCCTTGCCAATGTCCACATACAAAAGACGGATTCATTTATTGGCAAGGCACGCCACAGATCGTAGAAACCGCGACAGCATAAAAGAAAAGTATCGAATTAAATTATCACAAAAAAATTAACTGTAATTTGATTAGAATGTAAGAAATAAAGAACAGAATAATAGAATTAATATCGGATTAATTGTTAATGCATAGAAATATTCTCCCAGCAAGATAAACAAGCAATTATCGCAACAACAAAAAATACTAATTCAATAAAATAAATTGAAAGTACTGTAATACATCTCTTGCTAATACCTAAATCCTCTACATCAGTTATCCAAACGCCTCAACTTCACACTTTTATTTGTGTGTGAGATCTGAGACATGACTGTTTTCAATAGGTATTCCAATAATTTAAATGGTAATATTAAAGCCGAAAGTGAATAAATTATAATTGAGAACAGACATAATATAAATGTTAAAAGAAATAGAAGACGCAAATGGAAAGGTTAGGCGTCAAATGTTAAAGGGAAAAAATGTACGTTGGATTGAAAATTAATAATAATAAGGATAGCCAATTACAGACAAAACAAATAATAACATAAATATCACAGGACGTTTCTGGCATCCTTGTCCCTTTCTTCAGATGCTCAGAAGAGCCTAGAGCGACACAACTACACTAGTCTCTTCACAAAACTCAAAATCTATCAGATTTTACGCGTTTCTTATAAACTAGTGGATTTCATAATGTCTTCGTTCTATCTGGTTGGTTTTATATTGTTATCACGAAAGTTGAACTTGCATGAATATATAGGGATTATTTATAAGCGGGTGTATATATTATTGTTCGTATATGTATGAAGAATTATGGTGGGTTCGATTCCCACTTTTATTAAAAACCGGCATAGCCACGAGTGTATACAATATATATGCTAGATATCCCTCCGTTTATATGGAAATGAAATGATTGGGCATGGTTCCCAGTGTTAACATTAGCTTTAGTTACAAATAATTGTCTACGGTGAATTCTATTAATAGAATAGGCCTAAAAAATCAACATTTTTTAACTTGTTACTTATAATTCATAGTTCCAAAAAAATTAATTATTTTAATTTAAACTTCCTTCGTGGTTCCTTTCACAAGATCACCTTCGTGCCGAAACTATTATCTTCTCATGACTTTGTATAACAAAGAGAAAAAGTTTATTCTAAATCGGTACGATCGGTTTCTTGTGATATAAGAATAAAAGCAGCCCGCAAGACAGCCACACCGCAATTTAGATTAAATCGGCCTCGAGACTCGTGACTAATGAAACACAAACCTACTTTTAATTAACTCGCTTCTAAGCAATGAAATGTAACAGTAATATATCGTATGCAATAATGGAATCCAAAACTGCAAGTATGAAAACGATTATATTATTTTTTTCTTAGAATGAAACTGGGATCGATTAATTTTGTTTATATGTGCATCAAATTGAGACCATGTGTGTGATAAATGGCATTTTAGTTTGATCTATAATTAAGTTTATTTCTTATAATTCTAAAAACGTCATTTATACAGAGAAACGTATAAATGATGTTTTTATAATTAAGTGTTCAAATTGTGCCTTGTGTTATATAGGACAAACAAAAAGAATTTTAAATACTAGGATTAAAGAACATAAATCTTAGTTCCAACTGTCATCTTGTAAACTTAGTCATATCAGAAAACATTAAATGAAGTTTAAACACTGTTTCCATTTTAGACAGAGATCCATATTATTGGAAAATATATTTTTTTTAGGTAACAGGCTACATGAGGGTAATCCACATTAATTTTAAATACTGTTACTTTTTAGCATGTCTCAAAAAGTTATATGACGTTTTGTATTAAGCTCTTTGGCTCTTAGTTTTTATCTTTAATTTTGATTCCTTATTCAAATCACAGTCTTACGTTATTCGCCGTTAGAAAAAAACGATAATCCCCGTCAAACCGTCCGGAATTTTTAAATTCAAATTTACTTAGTTTAAGTTTCTGTTTTTTAAGTTTTCCCGTATAAAGGTCGTTATTAGCATTATTATTTTCAACAGTGTTTTTTTTGTTAAATTTATTTGTGTTAACTTATTGTTATATTTACTCACTATGTTGATGGATAAATACTTAGTTTTACATTTTGACTTACGTTTATATATATAATAATAAAGTAATTCGTAACGCTGTTATTTACGTATGTTTTTCCGACTCCTAATTATTACTAAGCTATTTTTCACATACGTATATATATATATATATATATATATATATATATATATATATATATATATATAATACATTGATACTATGACAGCAATATTACTGAATCGTCGAATTTGCATTATTGCTCCACCGGTTAGTTCTACAGTTCTATGGATCGTCGGCCTTGTTTCGCAACACGCTTTAATAGTTGGAACAACGTGATGTGGATTGCGGTGTGGAGATCACGGCAAGCTTGCAGAATGGATCGAAGGCTTCAATTATGAGCACAAACTGCTGGCCACGTTAGTTACTCCCTCGCCCACAATACTAAACTACGTAGATTACATTCTATTTGTAATCGGAGACTGGGTGTAGGCGCTGGGCACCTGAACTCACGCATAGATTAAAGTCATGCCTATCTCGCCATATAGCATTTCAGGAGAATACCTGGAATTATATCGTAAACTGGTATGTAACTATAGATTTAGTCGAAACAAATGTTGATTAGATCCACCCAAGAAAACAAAACAAAACATTCGGGATCATAAATATAAGGCGCTGAGTCAATCATTAGGTCCACTAAAAATATTATATGAAGAAGAAACAAGTGCTCCACCTATCCCTTTGGAACAGTTAAAGACTCTTTTACTAAATGCTACGGACTCAAAGAACCCAAGAACCATTATTAGATATTACCAAATATCCTCTACATCATTCATAAAGGTATTGGACTCTTTGTACCCACACTTAAATGATAAAACGGCAAAAAGTAGAATAAAAAGGCTCGCAAATTTAGTCAAGAGACAAGAAAGTGATACATATTCAGAAGCAGACACCTCGTCCTAATAAAAACAAACTATAACTACAGTACAGTGAAATTTGTAACAGTTTGCAGCTTCAAATAAGTTAATATAATTAATTATCCTATTATTATGATAAATAATTAACAAATGTGAATTGTAAAATGTAAATGTAAAAAACCCACATTGTTAAATGTATAATTAATTTTTCAACATGTTCAATTGTATGTATAGTATTGGAATAAATGTGAATCGCAGCATACTTACGTAAACAAGCACTATTTGTAATTTATTTATGGGTCGCAAATGACCAAGTTGTTAACGCGACCATTATAAACATTTAATAATAATAATAATAATGTTGATTAGAATGCCTAAATATTAGTTACGAGAAAGTGGGAAGAATATAATGATTAACATTTATTTAATATACAATCTCGTTGACCCCGAAAAATATTTATCCGACGGAAAAATCGGCCGTTTGAGCATGTTTGAAAATTTCCACCTTCTCTCACATCCCACACACCTTGGTGGTAGTAGACATGTATTACCCCCCACAGTGTTTGCTTCCGGTTTGAAGGAATGACGTGTACGAAATTTTGTTAAATAATAAATAAACCGCATTTTTATGCGGAACAGTAATCTATTTTATTTATTACACTAGCTGGGTGGTTCGCGTTTTTCCGGGATGTCATATATCCATAAGCCCGGAATTGACGCCAATATCGGTTGCTTTTGCATTATTTTTATGTAACGCACCTCGACCTCTCTATCCCTAAATGTGCTCACCTCCATGCCAAAATTGGTAAAAATCATTTACCCTGAAAAAGTTTCTTTTGACGAATATTTCGACCGTTTTAACTTGTTGGAAAATTTACACTTTCGCCCGCGGGTGATAAATGGCAACTTTAATGTCATAATTTAACTCAGAGATATCCATAACCCTGGATTTGACTCTAATCTCGGTTGTATTCGCGTTATTTTATTGTATCGCCTCTCCATCCCCACCCCGAAGGGTGCTCCTTGGCGTGGCGGACGTGTCTCATCCCGACAGTGTTTTATTTCTTAGTCGCAAAGAACACGCGTGCGAAATTTGCTCCACGGGTATAGATATGTATGCGGAACATACTTACATACAAACACTCTGTTTTATTTATTAAAAAATGACAGAAAAATTATTATATAATTCATTGATACTATGAAAATATAACTGAATCATCGAGTTTCTTATATAAATTGAGCATTAAAATTTAACAGAATCTCTTTCACAGAGTAATACAACAAAGTCAGTGTATGCTTAGTTTACTTCCACCGCTTATTTTTTTGAATAAAGTTGCTGGAGTCACATAATGCATATTTAAATACCGTTGAACATTACGAGCTTAGTAAATTTATCGGATGGCTTACAGCAACTGGTGAGGACTGGAGTCTCAACATCCGCTCTGTTCCGGTGCTCCCAGACGACATAAAACTTCGCACTTCTTTCAGCTGCAGTCCTGGGGGACGCTTTTAGTGAGAAACCTCGCATCGTCCGACTTGTTTGTAAACCACTGAGTCTTCAGACTCTTGTTTCCTGTTTCCAGAGCCAATAACCTCCGACCACAAATTCCAATCGAGAATGCAAAATTATGCCCATAGAAAATATTACTATGAATTAAAAAATTAGTGTTATTTGTGAACCACACCCCAGATGTAAAACTTCAATAAAATATTATTTAACTCATCAATAATTCGTATATAAATAACATTTACCTCACTTCTCTAATTCGTTTAGTTTTGCACATTATCTGAAGCTTGACTTTCATCATCTATATACATTTTGATTTTCAATCACAATGTCGCGGATAACTTGCGACTTAGGCCTATATAATTTTATATTATTTACTAGTTTTCATTATACATACTATACTGTAATTTTAATGTGAATATTTTTTTCATTTTATTTATTATAAAATAAAGTAAACTCTAGTAATATGGAGAAATATTTTAGTGAAAGTGAGAGACAACTATGCGTTGTAGTATAGTTTCGTGCAGTAATAGAGCAAACGAACACAGAAAAAATCAAGACAGCGGCGACAGAAATGCTAAAGCAAACCGACACTCACTTTTGTGTTCCGTTGTCAGTGTATTACAACGGATTAATATTAAAATGTTGTTTCTTTTAACTTGATGCAACACTTGAAATTTATGAGGTTAATTTCTTATCTTTCTTTTAATGAAGGTCCTGATTAGTTATACTTTTCCAGTGCCTTATCGTTGCCTTTACATTATTGTGTTATTCACGAATAAAGCAGACACAAACGTCAGAAGGCGGGTTAGATGCTCGCTGGTTTACTGTTCAACAGTTCAAGCACGCAGTCTCTTTACGTATCTCTCTCACGCTCCCCATTTACGTTTGCGTCGCAGCCTAGGAACACATTCACCTGTCCTGTAGAGCTCGTAATTAAGCTTCACTTCAATTAATGTGCATAAAATCACGCTTAGCAATTACTACAATACCAAATGTATGTAGAGAGAACCTTTAAACAGTCATATACTGCGTGTTGACCTGTCACGTACAGATCCTGTCCCTCGATCGGAAGTTCTACAACTTCCTAGAATGCAGCCAGTGTTATTCTATACAAATCCTTAATTTGGACAAAAATACTTCTGATATTATTAAAAATTGTTTAAATGGTCGGAACGCACAACATGTCGTGGCTCTTTGGGTCGCTGTTGTATGTAAGATCAATAATTTGGCACATCATTCATCCGTCTGATGGAGTAGGTATCATCTCTTATCTTCCGCAAGCACGAATATTATCAATACCGTTCAATAAAAGAGGAGATAAAAGTTCGTCTGTTGGTTATTTTCCTGACAAAATTTTCATTTTTTAAAAAAATATCAGCAATTCTGTGCCTGCCATTAAAACTAGTTTTTTAGACTAACCATTAATTTACTTCCAATCTTTAACTATTTACTTAACTAGAATCTATCCATTGCTGTCTGCTAGATTTTTCCGGTTCTGAGTCCACATCACTCACACACTGTGCTTTACACAAGATCGGCTGTTTTTCTAATAACTGATTTATTGTCGCGTCAACCTGTTGGTTAGTGGTTTTCTTCTTTTTTTAATTTTAGTTTTGAATTTACAGGACCACTGAGCTTATGTGGAGGTGAAGCCTAGCGTCATGTATCTCAACATACCTTTTTATTTCTTCTTTTATGGTTGGAATCCGGAGATCTGTATTTCGGATATATCAGGGGGAATTCACGATGTTCTTAACACTTTATTCTGAAACGTTTGGATGCACTTAATGTTTGTGTCACAGGCACATCCCAAAATGTGGATACTGTAGAGCCACGTTAGTTTTAATGTTTGATAGTAAAGCAGTAGTTTCTTGGAAATTGAATGTATGGAATTTCTTCCAATTAGTCAGTAGTATTTTCTATAATATATTCTAACTTCAGATTTTTTTCTTAACATGCTCTTTCGACCTGAGTTTGGTGTCTCGATAATTGGCGTTGATCTCATACTGCTTTAAATCAAATGAACATTATTTTTTTAAAAAAAATGGTGTTGTCAGATGCGTGTTTATAGAGTGCTGTATTTAAAACGAGACCTTAATCGGTTCTCATAAAACCTTGGTTATCTCATACCAGTTAATCGTAAAAATAAATATGCTGTTATACTTCATATACTTACATATGTACACACGGGCACATGTATATATATATATATATATATATATATATATATATACTAGCTAGGTGCCCGGCGTTGCTCGTGTACTTATTTATATAAACTCGAAAAAGTATTTAATTGAATACTTAAATATATTCCTCGAGTATTTCAGGATATAATCTGCACTCAGTCTTCATACATTACGAAATATTACATTGATGAAATTGTTAGCTAGACTCACAACTAATACAGCGCGAAAATTAACTTACATTTTCCCCAATGATGGTAAAGTAATTCGTATTCTTCTTTATTATCATTCGATGGAATATTGCTGTATAAAATTATACTTTTTATTAAAAAAAAATATTTCTGCTTTATTTCATTCCTAATAAAGGAGATATTTCCTTTGTTCGTTGCGTAGTAACGTCTTTCTCTCGCGTGACGTCATTGTCTCTTGGCGCGCAGTAATTTAATATTTAATGATCACGGTTTTTAATTATAATTCTTTCCACATGTATGCTAGGCGTTTCTCACCCTCACAGTACCGTTTCTCGTGTTTTGAAGAATTTGTGTACCAATTTTTGTTGCAATCTATCCACGCTTTTAAATGTGTATAGAAATTAACGTAAATACATACATACAAATATACATCCTTTTTCATTATATAGATTATTTCATTCCTAATAAAGGAGATATTTCCTTTGTTCGTTGCGTAGTAACGTCTTTCTCTCGCGTGACGTCATTGTCTCTTGGCGCGCAGTAATTTAATATTTAATGATCACGGTTTTTAATTATAATTCTTTCCACGTGTATTCTAGGCGTTTCTTACCCTCACAGTACCGTTTCTCGTGTTTTGAAGAATTTGTGTACCAATTTTTGTTGCAATCTATCCACGCTTTTAAATTTGTATAGAAATTAACGTAAATACATACATACATACATACATACATACAAATATACATCCTTTTTTATTATATAGATATATATTTCACTGAAGTCAAAATCGCTTTCTGTCGGACAAAAAATCATAGATATTTTCTTGCTTTCTATTAATTATCATTTTTCGTTTCAGCATTATTCGTAAATATCAATTCGACGATAAACTTGCTAAAATATTTTAAAAACATTTTTTTCATCTTCAAAATAAGTTTCCGGTGTTTCCTCCTGTTAGCTGATGTATTTGGAAAGACGTACGTATAATAGGGTTTTGTTTGCACTAAACCTCAATTGGTGTACAAAGCTATCCTCAGCTCTTTTCTTTTACTGTTTTTTATAGAGTAAAATATATGTTCTAATTTAATTTAAACTGATTTTCCTCGTATTAATATATAATACCAGTGAGGGTGCGAACGCGATTCGGTGACGTTGGGTGACGTCATCTCACACCATTAGACCGGCAATCACTTACACGCATCATAGGATACTTTTTCACCTTTTTTTATTCAACGTAGTAATGTTATTCGTTAGTTTTCTTTTATGAAACACGATAGCGATGCTCCGCGGCGACATAAAATGGCCAAGAGTTACGTCAATAAACAGTTAACCTTCCTTAATAATCATTACCGTGGACGTGGCCATAAGCTCATCCAGATTTACGAGCGGAGACGCAGAAGGAAACGGAATTTCTTTAAAAGCCTTTCTACTTTTTTAAAAAAAAAACAGCCTTATCACCTTCAAAGTACTCTCCATTAACATATTTAATTAATCTGTGATTTAATTCTAATAAAAAATAAGTCAAACTCATATCTTTTGATAGCTGGCGGAGTCTTTATTTTATTTCATCTCTTCTACGTTGTCAAATCGCTGTCTATCCATGTTCCTTTTAATTGGCGCAAACAGCAGGTAGCACGGAACGACTTCTGGCGAATAAAAGGCGTGGGCCAAGCGAGTCTTGCTGATCAGACAAAATCTGAGGAACAATTTTTTCATTGATCATTCTGATTCCCAAATTCTCCGTCAGGAACTGCAGAAGTGGCTACAAAACTTCTCCACCACTTCGAGCACAACTGTGGAATTTTTCGACATTTTCGTCAGTTCTGGAAGTTGACGGACGAGCAGAAGTGTCACCTTTTTTTCTGAAGCGATAAAATACACTTGAGTTTTTCTCATAACGCTGTCCTTGTAAACTCTGTTCAACATCACAACAGATTTTGCAGCATTTTCCTCTAATGGGAAACAAAATTTCACAGCCGCACGCTGTTCACATAAATCTGCCATGAAAATAACGAGGAGCGAGGGAAGATGCTTTTACAAAAATAAAAAATATTCACTGTGACAAGAAATAATGTTCCTAGGCGTTCTCTCGTAACTTTTAATATCGTGCGAAAGTGGAGTATTATACGCTGGTGAAACTATCATATATTTAAAAATATAAGCTATGTAAAAAAAATTATAAAATTCGAATTTAGTTCGAAATACCAAGTCGGGAAGTATTTTTTAAGACCACGAAATGTTTTCTTAATTCACTGGGATTTTCTACAACTGAATCTTAAAGTCGTATTAATAAAATGTGCATATAAAACTCGACCCAAACAATCTATCACATGCTCATGTGAGCCAAAACAGCGGTTATGGAGCCTTGTTGAAGACTAAATAAAAAACGTGTCTCTGAAACTGGTTCATAGGCTCTAAGGATCCTTATCGCCAACAGTAAGTCAGTTCTAAATACGTCTCGGAACGTAGCTGCCTACGATACGTAGTATCAGCTCTGTATTTATTTCGCAAGTTTTGCAACAATGGGCAAGGATCACATGTATGAGCTTATCCAAGCGTTATTTCCTGCGAGCTAAGTGGGCCAGAAGCCAGCCTAATTGCCAGAGCGTGATAAGCTGACCTGTTTCCACACCCGGCGTGGCTGATACTTCCTTTGGAACCTCATTTCCACGGCTCAATTACAATATCATGCAACGGTATTAATAACACTTTCAACCCTTACTAGGATACGCCTAGAGTCAACTAGATAGACATCACGCAATTTTTTTTTTAGAAAAATTAGCGTAGAATCGCGGAGTATGGGTACGTTGAACCCAATATTGTTAAATCTCTCAGGAACTTCTTTATTTATAATCAATGTTTTAATTTTTCGTTGACCTATACAAACAATAATGATTCTCGACTATGTCAATGAACTTCATGCACTCATCGTGAAATAAATAAAAAAACATTGGTTTTAATGACGCTTATATACATAACTTTTCTTCTTGATAAAATTTAAATGTTTATTTCATAATTAATTCTCTGGTACCTGCCAGATATGGCATTTTCTAATATTCATTAAGTGTCTTAGGAACAGAACAAATTTTAATTTCTAAGATGTTGTTACGCTCGATAATGAACAGTGTTAAATTATATTCCTTAAAATTATCTATGGATAAACAAGGAAATTACAAATTACTGAAATTGAATTATAAATAAAGATATTTGACGAATTCTGTTTGCCATACAAAAACGTGTGTGATATTTAAAATTGACAAATAGATAATAAAGTCGCCAATAAAAAAACAAAAAACAACGTTTCGTCAATTCTTGATTCTATTGTAAGACAATGAAATACTGTAAGAGCTTTAATAGCGAAACGCTGCACAAACCAGATGACGAACTCAAATGCAAAGATATTAAAATAAAGTAAAATACGTTCGCTTACCAATAATTGGTCATAGCCATGTTGTTGAGTTTCTTAGTATCCGTCTGTACATTAATTTCTGACGTTGGATTTAATATAATTCTAGAATAGTGCCCCGTGTCAGCACCAAAGGAATGTTTCGAGAAATCAGATTGTAAATGACTGTGGTGGTTTATTCTGGGTTTTACAGACCTTTTAGTTTGGCCAATGTAGCAAATCTGTAAATCGCACAATATTTGTAATAAGTGTCCAGTAGGTTATTGTAGTGTTTTTTGAAGAAGCAAAGTGTTTTTATAGATTTGTAAATGATTGATTCTTTCACACTTGTGACGTAGAATTTTTTAATAAATTTAAACGAGAAAAAGTTTGGGTTTAGGATTTTTGGTGAGAGTAGCAGTAAGATATTATAGTTTATTTAATTCCATATTTACGCGCTTAAAATTTATAGGGTACTCATTAGAAATTGAAATATTACGGAAAATATTTAAGTTGTGTTGATGTAGCGCTGGAGTTAGAAAATAATACAGTTGTGTCTACAAAATTGAATACCTCAGCCTTCTTTTGGTTACGAGGATAATAAGAAAATTATGTACGTGTCCTGAGTATGGAGTTTTCCTAATTCAGTTGGTGAGAATGCTTGAGTGGTGAATCTGGGAAATTAAGATAACGGTTCAATTGGAATTCGTAAGTAAATTGTAATTTGAGATGATAAATATTGAATGCCCTGACTATAAGGTTAACTTGTGCTGACTTAGCTATACACGAAATGTCATCTACGTACATAATATAGCGTAGAGGATTGACAAATAAGGAAATATATAATAGTTTAAATTGTAGAATGCAGAACGTTTATCTGCATTGCGGTACAAATAAATGTTTCTAATTTATTCACCAATATTCTCACGTTACTGACGTTGGCAATCTGGACTATTCCCAAATAGCCAAATGTTAATATTCTGAAGCATTTTCAACTCCAGTGCTAAGGTCTGCAGTTCACAATTTTTCTTTTCTCACTCAGCTATTTCTCGTGGTTCCGATCTTAAGTTTCTTCTGGCGACTTGCCATTCCAAACTCAGCTTAAGGTCGAATATTAACTTGGCAATGTTTCTTCCTTCCATTTCCACTTCGTGATATATGATCCCTTTGTCGTGTGTTTAAAAATATTATGTCTAATCATTTAGTAGCTAAATTCATCAATTTTTTCTATTAATTTTTGTGTACGATATAGCTAAATTTTGAGAGTAATTCACCAAATTGACAAAAGGAACATAATTTTTATCTGATGTTCCTGATAGCAATTATAGAACAGTAGGATTTTTAAGGATGTGATAAATGTGTTGTGAACAAAACAGTCTGGCGGTGCCTGATCAAGAAGCTGAGAGAACGCTACGAATGTTTATTTCAACTTGGTGCCCTGTTTTCACGGGCTCTTAAATCTCCCGCACGTTTGCTTTCTCACCGAATCTTACACACGTGTGCTCGCCATCTTTCCAAAAGCTTCGTGCACCGTCAGTATAGGATAATCTGTTGTGCTCTGCACAATCGCGTTATTTACAATTTCAGATTCACGGTCACTGGCATTCTATTCTGGTTTTATATGGACTGTGAGGAGTGAAGTTAAAATTTATCAAGTCTAACTCTCACTCTTTTAGTAGTTTAACTCGAATCACCTCTTATATCTCTACCGTAAAGTTTCATTCTTAAATAATAAACTCAGCTCCTGACATCTACTTAACCTAGTAATTAGGCAAATATCAAATATCTTCTGAATATCAAACTCTTCTCCCGCTATCGGAAGGGCGTGGGACAAGTATCCAATGCCCGACCTACCTGATGCAGGTTTTTCTAGGGTTTTCCCTGCATTACTTTTAGGCGAATGCTGGGTAGGATCCTTAAACTATAGCCCGGGGGCCCTAGTTAACCTTTGGCTACCTTCCGCATCCCCCGTTTCAAATCCCTTCCTATGCTATTAAAGGGGAGTTGCCCAATGTGGATCACCCTCATGTAGCCTGTTGCTCTAAGAAAAAGAATATATAACTCTGGAATATAAACCAAATTAAACAATAAATAATCATATTGCTGGTTTAAGGACTAAATATTCATTATATTTTTTATTTTTAAACGAGTATGTTCGATGTATATAATATTATAAACTAAAGAAGCGACCTCTTAAAAGTCCTCAATTGTAATTTAAAATTAATAATTTTATATAAGACATACAGTAATAAAAATACAACTTAAATACTGAAATTTGAACGAATATAGAAATAAAATTGATATATCACTTATAAAAATAATTATTAATTAAAAATATAATTCTTAATGCCCATAAAAGTCACAAAAATAAATTCTGATGGAAAATTACAATATATTAATATAAAAATTAGGACCTTTTCAAGTAATGACAACAAATAAGTAGATTAATTTTAAAACTTTAAGTTAAATTATCTAAATTTTGTCGTAATTGAGTAGATCATTCGGTTCAGTATTCAATATTAATTATAGGTCATTAAAATTCGACTTCAACATTCATAAAATCAACAAAAATTGATTTTAAATTTATTGTGCATTTTTAGGACTGAATGGCAAATCTAACTCTGCAGAGAAATAATTAAAAAATTCAAAGATGAATTTTTTATATAAACAATTAAGAATCTAAATAATTCCAACGTCACCATTGACATTTTGAATCGCGGTCGTCTTTAACATATTGGCTTCATATGAGTTATTAATTTTTGCCATATAATTCTGTAACATTTAATTGATATTTAAAAGCAATTTTTGAAATAAAAATAATTTTCTCCAGAAGCATCGTGCATCTTCAGATTTAAATAATATTATTATACCACGTGGTTCTTGGCATAATTCCAATTTTGCTCTACATTATTTATGGATCTGACTCCATAAAAACTGTGTTTTCGAGGAGTAATAAAAAGAATATATTCGTGTTTTTTTAGACCAATGAAACTAAAAACCCAATTACCTTTACAAACTACAATACAATACGCATTTCGTTGGAATTCGTGCACTTTGGTATATTCGGGTTAGAGGTCGGGTAAGCTTGGGTTAGAACGGAAGATTTTTCACTTAAAAGTTTCCTTAAAATAAACAGTTTATTTGTACATTACAATGCAGACCAGATCATTGGAAAAATATTAATAATAAATGCAGAGTATTTATATGCAATGTATTACTTAATTTTTATTGTTCGTAAATGGCTTCTTTTCAATCGTTGGGATCGGAAAATTTAGAATACTTTTCACAGTGTATATATGATATAGTGTAGGACCAGGAGTCACGGTCAGATAGTAGACGAGACTTTGACATAGTGCGAACGCAACTTAGTGACGCTTTAGACCAGCACTCACGCAAATAGTTTTTCTATGTGTGTGTTCCATCAGAATGTATAGTTAAGTAAACGTATGCTAATATATATTTTCGTAGGTTAAATCTTATGAACTAGCCGATGCTTCTGTACTTTACTTTTCAGCTTTAATTGCGGAAGCTTAGCTCTGTTTCTTGTAAGGAAGTATAAAATTTTCGAAGAAGTGTTGTGTATTCCTGTATTCGAAGATTTTCGTACTCTGATCTAGAATCCTGAACATGTGAAATTGTGAGTTGACCGGTTACTGTCATTTTAATTTAAAGAATATTAGTACAATTTAGTCTACAAACATCATTTCCAGAAACAACTATATTTGGTTCCACGGTACACAATAAATAATATATATTCACAGACTGTTCAGTACAAGTTTAAATCTATTCTACACTCATTTATTTGTATTTGTTTTAAATGGTATTATTCTTTAGAAGCTGGCCGTGAACTTATTTATATAACCAGAAAAATATTTAATTCGATATTAATCTTTAGTCAAGAAGTGATTTAACCTAAATCTAAATTATCCTAGATCCGTGCATACTTAATACCTATAATGCATTAATTGAACATCAATAAAATACATGGAATTTTATTGCATGAATGCCAACAAACATACCTCCGAATACTTAAATATACTCCTTGAGTATTGCAGGATATAATTGTCCCTCAGTCTTGAGACATTACGAAAGATTAAATTGATGATTAAATTGTTAGCTGGAATCAAAATGTAAACAAATGGTCGCCATATTGGAGTCACGAATATAGCTCGAAAATTAATTTACATTTACCGCAACGATCGTTAAGTGTTTCGTATTGTTTTTTATTATCATTAGATGGAGTGTTACTGAATAAAATTATACTTTTTTTCAATGAAAATATTTCTGCTTTATTTCATTACGGAGAAAGGAACTATTTCCTTTGTTTGTCGAGTAGTAGCGTCTCTTTCTCGCGTGACGTCATGGTATCTTCGCTCAGAAATTTAACTCACGTTTTTCAATTATATTTGTTTCCACATTTATGTTAGGGGTTTCTCACCTACACAGTACCGTTTCTGGTATTTCTAAGAATATCTGTGTCAAGTTCTGTTGCAATATGACCACGCGTTTAAATTTTTATAAAGATTAACGTAAAATACATACAAATATACATCCTTTTTTCTTATATAGAAGATATATATCCATGAAAAGATTAAGTATATTGTACACTCATTTAATTGTATTTGTTTATTATGCATTAGAATCATGAACATTATTCGTTTATAAAAATTAATGTTGTCGAAAGGAAATTCTGATGTAATCTCCTGTTAAGACCATCAAAGTATCTGAATGCGTGATCTTCTTGGATTAAAAATTAAGGTTACCTACTTAACGATTTGCTTAGTCAGTCAGTTTATATTAAAGTTTCAGTCCCAAATGCTCGTTTCTATCGTCGACAAAATAACTTCGCTTTTGACACAAGCTCTCGGTTCGTGTGCAACAAGACAGCACTTCGCAATTAACAGCGTTTTAATTACAGCGAGCTGCGTAAATGTGCTGTGTCACATCACGTTTTTATTATCAGTGTAACCTTGAGTTGCGAAAATCTCCAGAGGTAACAGGAGTGGTAACATTAATGTCCGTGCAATATTCGTGCTAAGCTATGAGAGAGTAGCTTTTATTTTGGACTGAATATTCACGCAGTCTTTTGAATTATATGATGAAAATATTAATTCTTGTATAGTAACAGAAAATCATTATACGGAACGGAAAATAAAAAAATTATGAGAAGAATATCCATTGTCACAAATTATTGTGTTTCAGAATTTGTAAAATTCATCTTTGTAATATTATTGTTTATTACAATAATTTTAATCATTTAACTATAGAAGTTAGTTTGATTATAGAATTTTTCACCACCGCAATATCCTAAAACGTATTAAATACATAATTTTAATAATGACACGACGCAATACGCGGTAGTCAAAACTTGACAGTTATTTCATCTCATCACCTTGATTTTAGTCAATGAATTTCTGCTATAAAATTTCGCCGTTTGTATACAGCAAGAAATTCTACCTATTTATGATAAAATTAAAGACAATCTTACAATTTTTGGCGTTAAATATAATCCAATAGTCGGTTCGTGACATTAAAATCATAAAAGTGGGGTTGTTTTTATTGCGTTTGCCGAGTTAACCCTTGCCTACCTTCCGCTACACTTCCGCATCCCCCCTTTCAAATCCCTTTCCTATGCTATTAAAGGGGATTTGCCACTATGTAGATTACCCTCATGTAGCCTGTTACCCTAAAAAAATGCGTTTACCGAATATTTATATGTCACTGGTTAAGATAAGTTCCAAGTGATTGGATTTAAAAGTTAGTCATTTAATTTCAACCAAAAAAATTGCACCTTCTCTACATCGTCCTAAGTCCAATAGCACTAAATTTATATTTATTGATTTGGGAAATAAAACAAATCAAAGCATATATCCACAACTAGAAAAATTTAAGAATGTTCAAGAAATAAAAACAAAAATTAAAACATATAATTCCAAAACGAAAGATACAAAATACATAGTTTAGAAAATGAACAATTTGCAAAGTAGAAAAAATTAAAGTAAAATAATTGCATAGTGAAAGAGAAATAAATTGACTATAATCAGAAACTTCAAAAAAAATACAATTAACATATTATTTTTAATAAAAAAAAACAGTAAAAGACAGACAGAAGAAGTGATGATATAAATACCACACCACGTTTCTGAAAACCTTGTTACTTTCTTCAGGTGCCAAGAAAACACAAGAACGACACAACCGCACACTACAGTTGATAAACTTCTACTTATTCTGCCATCTACAGTGTGCGGTTGTGTTGCTCTTGGGTCTTGTGTTTACTTCGCACCTGATCAAAGGTTTCCAAAAACATTTAGTGGTATTTATATTTTCACTTCTTTTGTCAGTATTTGGCTATTTAATCTTACATCGTATTCATAATTTTTAAAAAGACGTGTTATATTTTCGTTATTATTATATTAATTAATCACAGTCACCTTGATCACCCTGCCATGACTGGTGATAGTACTTCACGGTTCGGTTCGTATCCAAGGGACAAGGTAACCCAAAGAGATAATCGTAAAAAATGTGCTGTTCCAAGGAGCACTGAATTTTGTAGTTGCGTAGTTGTTATCATCTGAAGATCCATACAATACAAGTATATTTGAAAGCTTGATGATATTTCTTCAATACCTTCTTTTCCCACGTCAATCAAATTTCAATTTCAAGATATTTTTTACCGCGTAATTTTTTTTTCAGTTTTCTTTTTCTTGAATGTGACTCACTGTGTTCTGCTATATCAGAGTGGTGATCCGTGTGCATTCGAAGGTCCCACAGGTTCTTTTCTTCTTCATTTACCATCATTTTCTCCGTCTTATACTCACGCCAGTTTTTAATTTTTGGAAAATTATACTTTTCATATAAATTCCAGAGGATCATAGTGTCCTGCTTGTTATGCTGTTCGAGATAGTCGGCTTGTACGATCTTTTTTTCATCCTTATATCAGGTGTTCAACAGTCTCTTGAGATTTTTTGATAAACGACATTTGCTATCCTTCTGGATATTGTCAATTCTAGCTTTTATTGCATTTGACCTTAGTGCTTGATCTTGAGGTG
Source organism: Zhengitettix transpicula (assembly GCA_037074705.1). Classification (NCBI taxonomy): domain Eukaryota; kingdom Metazoa; phylum Arthropoda; class Insecta; order Orthoptera; family Tetrigidae; genus Zhengitettix; species Zhengitettix transpicula. Next base: position 196,476,738 of record CM073590.1, read on the forward strand.
CCAATAGGTGGTCCTCTGTGCCTTTCTTGAATGTTTCTTTCTTAAAAAATTGTCACGTTTCTTTATAGTCACCAATCGTCTCATTGTAGTCTTTCATTGTTTCATTACACATTCTCAGTTCAGTTCTTTCAATATGCCTTACAGACTTGCTTCTACATATTGTGCCAAAAAAATAGTTGTTTCTCTTCGATTCATTGTTGTGTTTGGATTATTCCGATTCCATTATTATTTTGAAAAATTATGCCATAATCAATTATTATTATTAACAGGTTCGTTATTTTGAGATCTATTAAATTTTTGTAGCAATTATTCTAGGAAAGGAACTAACCATTATTATTTATTAACTTATGAATGTTTTTGAAAAATTATGCCATAATCAATTATTATTATTATCATTAACAGATTCGTTATTTTGAGGTCTATTAAATTTTTGTAGCAATTATTCTAGGAAAGGAACTATAAAGTCTTTTATTTATTAACTCATGAATGTTATATATTATGTTATTGTTGATATTCAGCAGAGAAAATCTGCAATTATTGATTCTATATATATCCTTGGTTAATTTTTTTAGAGTGACATGCTACGTGAGGGTAATCCACGAGGTGGCATATGAAGGGATTTAAAAGGGGGGATTCGCAAGTGGTCACCGCATAATGGGTATAACCCTCATTAATGAAATTCTTCCATATCTTTATATATAAATAATTATGACGAAACGTCTTTACCACAAAACTTAATTAACGCAATCTGACGTCCTGTAAATGTAAAGAGAAGCAATTAAAACCTCCATTAAGTGTATACATTTTTTATGAGTTGTCGCTCCGCAGTTGGTCTGTGGGTTGGGAAATCACAAATGGCGCATGCTTGTGGTAAATGTTCCGGTAAGGCTCTTTAGCAACATTAACTCTCTTCAAAGTGCAGAAGATAAAGTGTTGGCTTCACGTTAAACTCGTTAGGAAATTATTATAACTTTATTGCACGTTACAATTTTCAGACGATTTGCGCGTCTTACCAGGGTTTCATTCAAAATATGTGCTTTCCGTAATTCCCGTGCCTCACTTCGGTAATCATAAAATAAACGTCAGTAAAAATATTAATTACTACGATTGAGGGTGGAAAGTGAAAAATTTCTCTGCCAGACATGTATGAGTATTTCTTATTAAATTCACCGTGTAAATATTGTTTTATAGAATTCATAAGGGTTATTAATCCAAAACAATGCAGTTATCCACGGCTAATAATTGAATAATGACTGCAAAAATTCAACGTATGCTGTACATTGAGAAAGGATAAATACAAATATGAATATTTATTGCGATATGATCAGCCGTCTAGAGTTTACCCTGTTCAAACGAGTAGAGTCGTTAGCATTTTTAACAAGTATAGAATGTCGCGTGATAGGCCATGAATATACGGTAACTCAAGGTTGTATTTCGCTGCGCTGTAAGCGGGGACTAGTGAACGAGATTTTCAGAAGTATGTCTCCATGCGCTGTCCTGTATCAGTTGATGCAGGTTGTCCTAGGATCCGGTCTGGTCTCTCCCGCAGGAAATGACGTCGAACCTTCACCGCCGTGCTACTTCCATAGCAGTTTTTCTTAACTTAGGACGAAGAGCAAGGCCATGCCGGTCTCTTACCTGTTCTTGTCCTACTCCACCTGCAAACCGTGAGTGTTTTTGTTTACGTAAACCTAAATGTTCCGAGAATAACTGCATTCAACTGTTGACTAATACGCTTTTAAAAAGTTATTAATGTCAAAAATGTGGACATAAAAGTCAAACAATTGTTTTTAATCGTAATAATGTTCAATCTTTTATAACCTTTTAATTATTGGTTACCAATTATTCTAGGATATAAACTTTAAACTTTATTACTAGAAATACATTACTCGTATATTTAATGAAAACAAATTTTGCAGTTAATGGAAAATATGGAATATAACATATTTCCAGTTACGACTGCATGTTAGCACATATGCAGTATATATCGTTCTTATGAGTGAAATTCTTAATTCTCTTTAATATTCCAATAATTATGATAAAAACGTTATTACAACAGTTAACTAACATATTGCATTCAATTGTTGACTAATAAGCTTTTAAAAAGGTTATTCAGGTCAGAAATCTGAACATAATGATAATACTGTAGTTTTGAATAATAATATGCATTTGTTTCGGTTGAATCAGAAATGCGTTAGGGCCTATTTGTAATTGCTCATAACACACATAAACTGATCGGTGCAAAACTTAATAACAAATAATGAATTAATTTCAGAGAATCTCTCTCTCTCTCTCTCTCTCTCTCTATATATATATATATATATATATATTGTAATACCCAGTTAGGAAGGACAAAAATTTTGTTCTTATTTCATCAGATTTGTTTACCAACTCAGACTGGGGATTCTTGAGTGGTTTATATAAAAAAAGATAATAATAAAATGATGGATAAGTGGCTCTTAGAGTAGGGGAGGACTATAATTGGACGTTTAGCGGCTCTTAGAGCTAATGGTTGACAGACATCGGGACGAAACCCTAAAGGCATAATGACAGAAGTTTTGTGGACACACAATTATATTAAAAGGAATTGTTTATTTTAATTGTATTGAATGACTCTCGAAGCGTGAGAAAGCCAACAGTTGGTGTTTGTTTGGCGAACGTGGAAACTCAAAAAACTGTGAAAAAAAGGGAATATTCTGGAGAGGGGGAAGGCAGATAAAAGTTAATTTGGACGTAGGAGTTGAATGTCAGAGAGCAAGGGAGGAGGACGTGGATAAAAGTTAGTATGGTGCCAGAATCTGAACGAGAAATACATAGGAGTTGAAATGTACACTGCAAAGGAGGCGGTGATAAATATTCGGTCAAATCGAATGGTGGCCGTGCCTAAAAATAAAATAAACATTTTAGTCCATGCAAGCTGTCAGGAGTCGGGATATCAAAAAGGATAAAGTGAACGTGTCTTTGAAGCGTGAGTAAAAGTCTGTGCACAGAAGGTCATTGTAAATTAAAGTGCATTCCTGAAAAAAAAAATTGTAAGTAGACATTCAGTAATAAATTCTGTAAATTTGTAAATAAGGGTTATCAGTCAGATTTCGCTTTCATTTTATTGAATTGCATTGTTTAAATTGTAAATTTTAGTTTTCCGTTTCCTTATCAACCCAGTAAAAATCCTGGGGTACAGAGTCTGATTTTTAAAGAAATGTAACTGGATTATTAGTATTGTTGAGGTAAAAGGATATAAAAAATATACAGAGATTTTCTTGAGTTGTATTCTAGATTAATAAAAATTGTTTGTTTAATAAAATTGTAATAACTTGGTAAATCTAAATTCCTATAACAATAATTATCTACAAGAGGGTGTTGCAATATATATACATATATATATATATATATATATATATATAATAAAAATAGGTCAATAACATGGCGGGCTCGTCTATATATATTCATCGGACAATCACCCTCAGTGCCACAGTTTTCTGGACCATAAACCATACAGTTTTATTAATTTTTTTCATGATTACGCGATTCCTTCTACATACGCATTTTCAACAAATTCATTTACGAACCATTTTGTGAACTTCATTCAATATATAACTTTTTTACGCATTTGTGTCACCCATATATTATAAATTTATTGTTCCAAATTCAACAAGTTATTAGACATATGTTCTGTTTTTTGTAATCCATTATATGCCAATGCGTCTGTGGTCAGTAATATTATTCTCACTTACAATTGAATATTTCTGTCATCTCCAGATATATTATTTTTACATATTTTTACTATTTAATATTTTAGAGTTAATCCGCTTTTCTAATCAAAAACTTCTTGAATAATTGCTATGCAGGGTAAACCATAAATCTACCGAAAAACTCTTAGAGGTTGTTCAGGGAAACCTGAGAATTTTGGTTTCAGGTACCGAGGGTATACGGCGGCTCGTTACGGAGTTATTGTATGGTTTCTCGCGCTTTTGTGTCTGTATTGTTCTGAAAACGGTTTATTTCCTAGAAGATGTGCCACTGAGAATTCCTCGGTTTCTACATTAAGGGACTCCAGCACACTTTGCACTCGCATTGAAGTACAATTTGGACGACAATGGATTGGTCACGGTTGGTTCTGTTCCGCAGCCAGCTCGGTCACCAGGCATGACACCAATAGACTTATTCTTATGATTGCATGTGCAAAGACTCCGGTCGATACTCGCATGGACCTGCTTGCTAGGATTATCGCAGCCGCAGAGGCAGTACGTCAAAGTCCTACAATTCTTTAGCATGTAAGATAGTAGATGGTGCGTCGCTGTACAGTCTGTCGCGATCATAGCGGTCGATATTTTGAACAATACCTATAAGGGAAGATTTCTGTATTTGTTAAGTGATGTACCGTAGACTGACAGAACGTATTGAACACACTGTAATAAAAGTGTACGTACTTCATCTGATGGGTGTTGTACGTTTTTGTAATTTCATATTACAGACTTCTTCACTGTCTTGCGGTTATTTTCACAGGGTGATGGCAGTAAGAAACCGCATAAATCATATTTACATTGTTTCTCTGTAACTATTCGACGGATGCTGTTGGATCCTTATACCGAAATACCTAGAAGGTATCCCTGAAATTACTTCCGAAAGTGTGTCGGTGCAGTTATAGTTCAGTCCGCATATAATTATGAGTATTAGTGATTAGTCTTTTATTTTGCATTCCTCCATTACAACGCTTTCCCTTTGTTTATATAAAATAAATTCTACAGATTCACTTAGTAGGCTAAAAATTGAATCTGTAATCCAGAACTTTGTTTTCTTAATACTTTCGTTATTCTATACTATATTAAATTATAAAAGCACAGTAAAAGGTCACCATTAATCATTCTCTTAAAACATTAAATTGATTAACTTTCATTGAGGTTATATAATTTAATTTAAAATTCAGAGTTACCGATAGATACAATAATACTTAATCCAAAATGGTTCGGCGATTAATTTGTTACGGATTTAAGGTTCATTGTTTTTCCATTGAGAAGATTGACTGACTAGTTTGGTTGAAGCGATCTCCACTTGAGGAAAACTTTTAGAAGACGTGAGTATTTCCACGCGGATGTACACGCAAGAGATAAGATTGATGATAGTCGAAATCCTCAGGAAGAGATGAATTGCGAATTTAAAATACAAACTCTATGAATATTTAGTCTGAATTTTCAATTCATATAATTATTAAATAATTAAGTTCGGATTTGTAAAATAAAACAGCCAATACCTGATATCACGCATGCATGTACTTCGAAATATGATTCGTGTGATACTATGTGTAATAGTCCATAGAATGGATTATTGAATGGCGTGAAAAATAATAATAATTTCTAAAAAATCTATTCACAAATATAAAAACTACTGTATTTTATTGCACAATTTTTTCCCGTGATTTAGTGAATCACTCAATGCAATGCAAAGCGTACTGTTTCTGATCTGTTAATTGTCATATCACATCCTGCTAGAAAGGTTAGCTGATACACAAAAAAATTATAAATTGGTGATTTACTAATATTCGAGACTGACTACTATTGTAGACGATAAATTGTTAACTCGTCATGTTTTGAAGGAGATAAAAGTCGCAATAAAACAATGAAAGAAATATTAGTTCATTGTGATATGGAATAATTCCTTCTAAATAGCAGATAAAACAATACTGCATATGTCAGGGGAATTAGTGATTAAAGACTACGTATTATGCATCGATAATTAAACAAGAAAGAGTTGAAAAATATTCTTCCTTACAAGCAAAGATTCACTATCAAAGCATAAATTGTATATCTTACGGTTGGACTTACGTGAATACTTAATATGGATTTATAAGATATCTAAAAAGAGAGCAGTAATCAAGTCATACATTACATTTGTACAATATAATCCAATACGTGGACCAGGTGAATTTTTTGATTCCGATATATTCGTGTTGACGTTCGGGTAAGCTCGGGTTAATAGAGAACGCATACGTCAACCTTAAATGTTTATTTATAACTTTCAGGTCAAAGCTAGTAGTGGCTTTTATAAATATACATTTTACAGTAATTAATGAGAAATATGTATAATAAAATATTGTTCATGAAGCAGATTTTGTGAAGAAATCCAGACAAAAGCAGAGTGCGAAAGATACTCGGTGGCATTGAGTGACGTCATCTCACACTGGATGGACGCTCATGGTTACAAAATCAATTAATTGTAAAGTATGGTAATAGTTATTCAAGTGTTTGTTCCTTCAGTATTTATTTTTACTTCACTGTGATTAGCAAAGATATGCCGTTAAGTAAATCACCTTTAATTGAAATGTCATGGATATGGATGTTTTATGGCCAATATTAATAGTTTATAATTAGTATGTTATAATATTAAATATTGAAATTTATTAATTACTTTCTTGAGTATCTCCAATGTCTTTTGAAAATATACTATATTTTTACACTAATATTTCACAAGATAAGTGAATATGATACTGTTCAGGAAGAGGAAAGGCGAGTCGTGAGTAATGCGCGAACGAAGTTCAGTGACATTGTGTGACGTCATCTCACACTACTAAACTCGTACACACTTGTACAGATTGATTAATTGTAAAACACTGGATAATAATTGTCAGACAAGTTGTGTCTGTATATGTTCCATCAGTGTTGCATTTTTACTTTACCAAACTTATTAAAGGAAATGTATAATGATAGACACTTGAAGTAGGTAAATCTTCTTAATTAGCAGACGCTTCTACACTTTCCAATTTGATCTATAATAACCGTTAATTGGGAAAGCTTAGGCCGGAAGTTTACAATGGTCCACAGTTACTGTTACTACAGTTGTAAAAAACAAATCGGAAGCTACATGTCCTGAAATAAAAATAGAAATAAACTATATTATATAAAACGCCTGAAAAAATAGATAATAGGTTGTCTGTACATGATCTTTTCTGCCTAAATCCACTCTTGTATTCCCCAATATGGTGGCCAACATTCTGTCTAATTTTTCAAACATTATCTTGCTAAATAAGCGGCCATTGTACAGTTCACACTAATGCCTCTGTATCAGTTGGCGTCTTTTCTATTCCCTTTCTTGAAAATAGAAACCATTTATTTAAAACAGCTAATGGAAAAATTTATAGCAATAGGGAAGGAGCTACACATTGCCTTTGTAGATTTAGCAAAAGCCTATGACACAGCCCCTAGAACTCAACTGTGGGAAGCTATGAAAGATTTAGGTAAGGATGATCATCTTTTACATATTGTTATCGAAATGTACAGAGACAATATGGTACAGATTAAAAGATGTTCGAAGTTTTCAGAACCTATTAGTGTCACAAAAGGATTAAGGTAAGGATGCATTATGTCACCTATCATGTTTAATTTATATGTAGAAGTGTCTCTCCGAAATTGTAAGGACAGCTGCAGAGAAATGGGAATCATTGTCAATGATGTACGGATGTTTTTATTACGTTTTGCTTATGTTCAAGCCATTGATTTTGATCTTGAATTCATGATACGACGTTTATATCAGGAATATGACAGATGGGATCTACAGATGAGTCTAACAAAAACAGAGCATTTCGTGGTGAATAGTGATGCTAAATTTGAAATTCACATCAATGACAACACAGTTATGAGACAGGTAGAAAATTTTAAATATCTAGGTGTATATATTGATAAAGATGGATTGGGTTATGCAAAAATCAAATACAGAATACAGCAAAGCATGAAAGTATTAGGATGTATGAATTCATTTTGGTGGGACAAGAACATTTCCAACAGAACTAAGAAAAGAGTGGGTAAAATAATGATTGAATCATTGCATAGCTATGGATCAGAACTATGGATCTTAAACACTTATCTCAAAAGAAGACTATTAGCTGTGGAAATGGATTATTTGCGAAGAGGTACCAGAATATCAAGAGTTGAAACTAACGATGAAGTAAGAGCTTGAATGAAGGCAAATGAGGCAGTTATAGATAGAATTGAAAGAAAATCATTAAAGTGGTACGGTCATATGTGGAGAATGCCAGATCATCGGTGGCCAAGGAAGATTTATGAATGGAAACCACTTGGCTGACGTAAACGCGGGACACCACGACGTTCCTGGACAGACCACATAAAAGATATAATGGAGCGTCGTAACATACGCAAGGAAGATGCACTGGATAATGGCAGAAGATAACAGAAATACAAAAATATGTTGTAATTAATTGATCTTTGCATTGATTAATCCTGAAATAATAATAATAATAATAATAATAAATTCAAATAAAAGACAAAAAAAAATTTCGTCGAGTAACTCGAAAACCGCAAGAATAAACGAGGTAACGAACTCAAAAGTATTTATTTATCACTAATATTGTTCGTTATTTGTCCATTTATTTATCTAAAAATAGATATGAATAGTACCTAGTTGTAATAAAACTTTAAATTCTAAATTATTATATTAATGAATTGAGAAATTGATAGATACAAGTATTATCAGTATTATAATCTGTACTTCAGACTTCATTCAATGTAAATGTCATTTAAACGCTATTCGTTTGATATTGGTTAGTCAGGAAAATAATTCTTCTAATCATCTGATTCTGACGTCGGATAATTTTAGTAAAAAATTATTAATAGACGCCCAAAAATAATATTCTCTGTAAATTGAATATTCTCTAATTACAGGGTGCTACGTGAGGTTTTATACCTGGAAAATATTAGTTTTTCGATGTTATTTGCACAGTTTGAGAAATATTTTCAGTACTATCGAATGTTAGGTAAGCCTACGTATCATTTGAACATATTTTAAATCAACCACATTTTTAAGTATATTCAGACAACGACTTATATGTAAAGAAAAATAATAAATTGAGTCGGATGTGCTATTTAAAAGAGCACTTATTTTCACAAAGTGTGCAGTGTTTCCCTGACGTGATTTTCAGCTTTTGGAAAAGGCTTTTAAGAATGTTGAGCATTGCAGTCTCTTTGTCCTGAGTGCGCAATATTGCTCGAACCGTGTCGAGCTTTCAAATAACAGTTTCAGAGTATTCAATTGCCTTTATTCAACAGCCGAATTTGAGTGTAACAGTTACACACAAATAAATAATAAGTCTCTGGAGAAGAATGCGCAGCGTTTGAAGGAAATTAAGTACCGTTCTCTTCTTGTAAATAAAAATCTCGGAACCTTTCACGGTATAAACAAAACAGATTTTAAATTGAATAACAGCAGTCTCCTTTTTTACACTTGCCTAAATTACGCTATACGGAGAATTGTTAATAAAGTAGATAAAAATCTCTTGTTCGTTTCGTAAAATATTAAATAGTTTCTAAGTTGTTTTGATTACTGTATAAGAAATTGTGATAATAGATATATAAGTTTTAATCTGGAACTGATGTACACGTATATTACTACTATAGTTGTAAAACGTGATTTTTCACCCTATGAATTTAATGATTTAAATTATTCGAATGTACTATTTGAGAAAAAATTATTTATCTCGTTTAAGGACTCTCGATCGGCAATCAGCTGTGAAAAGCCGAAAAAAGTTAAGACTAGGCGCCAGATTGGCGACGTCGGTGCACATATTCGTGACATTGAACAAAGCCATTTGCGAAATGGCGTACGTCAAAACAAGATGACATTAAATTTGCTCAGTGGCCTAGAAAAGCGTCCGGAAATTTTCCAGAAACGCCAAATTTTGCTTGGTTGGCGGGGACGACAAATGATTTGACGAAATGGGGCATGTGACGCCTTTTTTGTTTTAGAGCAACACGCTACTTGAGGGTAATACATGTCGTGGCAATTCTACTTTAATATTATAGGCAAGACTATGGTTTAAGGATCCTGCTCGGAATTCGTCTAAAACTGATGCAGGAGAAGCCCTAGAAAATTTGAATTTTTTAAAATTAACAGGCTACATGAGGGTAATTTGCGTCGTGGCAACTCCCCTTTAATAGCATAGGAAGCAATTTAAAGGGGGAGGGGGCTGCGAAAGGGTATAGGATGGTAGCCAAGGGTTTAACTAAGGCCCCTAGGCTGTAGTTTAAAGGTCCTACTCGGCATTTGCCGAAAAGTGATGCAAGACAAACCCTAGAAAACCTGAAACAGGTAGGTCGGGCATTGGGTGCTTGTCCCTTTCCCTTTCTATGGCGGGACAGAGGGGTTTTCTGTGAGGTCGCAGCATTCCCTTATCCGTGCCTCGACCAGTATAGGAGGCAGCTGTCCGGCTGTTCCAATGGTTTTTTTCTTTTGTAGGGTAACAGGCTACATGAGCTACATGGTGGCAACTCCCCCTTAATAGCAATAGCACAGGAAGGGATTTGAAAGGGGGGATGCGGAAGGGTAGAGGAAGGCAGCCAAGGGTTAACTAGGGCCCCGGGCTATGGTTTAAGGATCCTACCCAACAATTCGCCTAAAAGTGATGCAGGCAATACCCTAGAAAAACCTGCATCAGGTAGGTCGGGCATTTGGTACTTGTCCCACGCCCTTCCGCTGGTGGGACAGGAGTTAGCTGTGGGGTCGCAGCTTTCCCCTCTCCGTGCCTTGACCCGTTTAGGAGGCTATTCCAATAGGAATAGCGGACAGCTCTTACCGAATGCCCAAGGTCTGAGACTCCAGAACATGCACCTCTCAAACCAGGCCGAGGTGCCTCGACATGTGGGAACTTTAGTTCAAAAAACCAGAGAGATGTGAAGGCATCCCCAAAGGTAGCCTCCGCCAGAGCCGTCTGGGAAGGTTCACCAGAAAGAGAACCTCTCGCAGGCTTCCTTGCTGTTCCAATGGGAACACCAATCAATTCTTAACGTATGCACAAGGAAATGATGATGCGAGAGAACATCTCTCACAGGCTGTCCGACTAGACGAAGAAGAAGGTGTAGACTGGCTATGTATAGGGTAATCTACATAGTAGCAACTCCCCTCTTATAACATAGGAAAGGGACTGGAAGGGGGGATGCGGAAAAGTAGAGCAAGGTAGCCAAGAGTTAACTAGACCCCCCGGGCTACACTAAAAGCAAGGAATTTTAACCCATTCATTTGCGGAAAGGAGCTAGGATTAAATTTTCTAAAATCTAAAGTTTGTTATGAAGGCACAGTTAGGAAGTAATTATCCAGTGAAATAAGAGTAAAACCATCGAAGATGTAGAGCTTGTAACTGTCGTCGTTATATTTACATATTTATTTTAATACTTATATTGCAACAACTAAATTATAAATAACTGACATTTTGAAATATTAATTTAGAGAAACATAATATATCACTTTGAAAAAATTGACCGTTTATATAACCTGCTTTATTCGAACCCCCTGTATCACGTTTGTTTTGTAATTGAATTATAAATAAATTCAAACATAGTTATGAAATTTAACTATTAATTTTTAAAAATCACTCATATTATTCATTGTTTGGTAAATTATTTTACAGCGTCATTATGTTCCTCATACACGTGTTCAAAATTCTCAAATATTAAATGACACAATTAAATAAGTATGTTACTCTTGTTTGTCGAAGGTAAGCCTATGAGCTTTGTTTATTAATACAATAAATAATCATTAATTGAATTAAATGTCTGATTAGTTGAGAATTAAATGATTGCGAATTTGTTCGTATACTGTACATACAAGACAAAGTAAAAATTAGCAAAATTTAAAAACACAAAGTTTTATCCGAATTTCCAGACAATTACGCGTGATTTAGAACTAGCACTAGAAAGCTGTTGAAGAACTTTACATATCTCGAAGATGCCAGAAAGATAAAATTGCATCATATTGTAATAAACGACTTGATGGCTTTAATTAATAGGAATTAAATAAAATAATTAATTAATATTTAAAAATGTTATTATTGATAGTACACATTATAAGCCCTGCTTTACACGCCGAATTCCATCAATTTAACAAACAAATATTTCAATTTTATTTGATTAATTCGTGGCGTTCCATGAAAATACAGCTTTATATTTTTTAACTCAGGGTGTCATTACTGGGTTTGATAGTAAGAACAAATACAATCTAATGAACTAAAACACTAACAATTCAAACTCATTGAAGTAAACGGAATACAATATTAAATGCAAGAAATAAAAGAAAACGAATGAAAAGAAAAATGCGAACGAAATCTGACCATACCCTTTAATTATCGTTTACTGTTATTAATAATTGTTTTGTACTCACGACAGTGTTACTGGTACCAGTTCGAACTCTTGTATCTTGAAGTCAACACCCACTAAACTGGCCATTATTCACTGATTCAACACTTCAGATTTTGTACACACGCGGTCGTTACTCTCGATCTCTGCTATCCTGGAACCTGGATTAGCCGCCACTCAGTCAGCCCTCGGACGTACGCCTCCTTGAAGACTCTCTAAGCGAAAATTATTTCAGTTTTTTAAGCAAAACTTGTGCTTCTAAATTGCAATTGTATGAGTCTCTCCGTCAAAACTGTTTACTTGCGTTTTATCTCAACTATTATATCTCGCCGTTGGACTTCCTGGATAGCCCTATTCATGCTTTTAGATTAGCAAACTTAACGACGTAGACTCGCCTCAGACTGAGTTCTCTAAGCGCGCGGTCTCCAGTCTCCATTGTTAACAAAGAAAGACCCGCTGCGATTGTCGTCTTTATGCACCCGTACCGCCAACAATTCAATTATATGAAAAATAATAATAGCCTGTTTAATTGGTATTACAATATATTCTGTCAAAAAAGAGTGTCACTCTGAATATTAATGGTTTATTATTCAATTTTATATGTATAATTTGGAAGATTAGCCTAGCATGACTCCTATGTTCAATGTTCAAGGTCCCAATCGAACCTATAATTCTTATAGTATTTGTCACCACAAAGTCTTATGTCCTCTTAGACGATTTAATTGAAATCTATTATATCTTTCTGACATTTTTAAACTTGTTTAACGGATTGCATGGTGTTGGTTCTCAAGTTTTTACCACGCTTGAAAAGATCTGTAGAGTCAGAAGAAATGTTTCGTTTCTAATTTTAATATTTTTTCCTTTATTCTGTCTGCATACGACCATATCGTCAATAATTAAATAATAAAATAATTATGTTTTCATTTTAAGAAAAATTGTTATTCTTTTAATCGGAACAATTCGGCGTCCAAACTATTGATTAGTGAATAATATTTTCATGGTACTTTACATTCAATCCTCCACTTCATATATTGTTTAGTGAAATCATTTAACAGTTATTTATGGTTGGGACCATCATTCGTATATATGAATTCTGAGCTTATCCTTCTCTTGGTTTTTGAATATTGTAACTCCCGAAGTTTAATAAAACATGCTATTTATTACCGTGCCGTTTCAAAAAGACTTCTCCTCATATGTTTTTATACGAGATTCTTCTATAAATCCTTTTTGTCTCAGCCTCAGATTTTTTCTTTAAAGAAAGATTTGCTCGCATGAGCTATCCTTATGTAGCGCACGTGCCGTTCCCTAGCGGTAGAAAACGTAGTTCCGCATGTAACAGGCGGAAGAGAATAAATATGTGCTTCAACAGATTCAGGACAAACAGGACAACCACAGTTAAGAAAAGAAAGGATGTAACTTTTTCCGGTGTATAGTGCGGGGACTCGTTTCCCCACCACAATTCCAATAAAATTAAATTAAAAATCTAAATAATGTTTATAAAGATCTCAGGCGAGTAAAAATTAATTTATATTGTAACGAATAAATAGTCTCCTCTATTGAGTTACAAAAGAAGGGAGATTAGGCGCGACTCGAGACATTGAAGCTGAGTTGTTTACAGATTATTGTGGTATAGCAGTTCCAGTTCTGCGATAGTTGACGTGTACTGATTTATTCCTCTGCTTTCCAGAATTAGTCTTTAAGCCTGTTCCGGGTTCACCTCACCATCTCAACCTTGGTCTACCAACACTCCTTTTGCCTAATGGTTTATATTCCAGCACTTGTTTTGGAAATCTGTCTCTTGGCATTCGCAATACATGGTCTCTCCACCGTTCTTTATACCCTGTTAACTTATCTGTGATCGCTTGAACACTTGGTTCCTCCCTTATAGAAGTACTCCTTATTTTATCCATCCTTGTACACCCCTTCACTGCTCTAAGAAATTTCATTTCAGCTGCCTCTATTTGTTTGAGCTCTTTATGTTTTGTTACCCAGCATTCTGACACATACAACATTGTAGGAATTGCCATCACCATATAAAATTTAATTTGTGTTTCTTTTCTTGTTTTACCTTTTAACGTTCTTATTGTACCACATAACCTCAGAAAATTTTATATTTTATTTGTGATATCTTTATCCTCTTCAAATGTTATTTCACATCCTAAATATTGAAAATGGGATACCTGTTCGAGTGTTTTCCCTTCTATGGCAATTTTTGTTTTTATTGGATTGTTTCCTAAGAACGCCATGGTTATTGTTTTACTTATTTAAATTTTCAGGTTATATATTTTACTCCGTTGGTGTAACTTATAGACCGCCATTTGTAGTTTATCTTCATTATCTTGGATAATAATCTGGTCATCGGCGAATAGCAATGTGTTTAGATATTCAGTGTGTCCCAGTTTTATGCCTGGTGCTACATTATCTTCCTTCCATTTCCTTGCCAGATCATCCATGTATAAGTTAAACAGAGCTGGTGACATACTGCAACCCTGCCTTACAGCTTGATTAATGGTAATTTCTTGGGCCATCTGTATTCCAGTATCTATCACAATCCTGGTGTTCCTATATAAGCTCTGAGTAACTTTTATTAAATGCTTAGGAAATACTCTTCTTTCCATAATTGACCACAACATATCTCTATTAACACGATCGAATGCTTTTTTATAATCCACAAACGCTACATGTGTATCCAGGTTAAATTCTATTCGTTTCTGTATCATTACATTAGTTCTAGAATGGGGAAATAAAATAAAAAACCATTATGCGATGCTTCAATTAATAACAGAAGTTGACGAGAACTTAACTAAGAACCGGGACACACACAATTCCCTGTCCTGCATAACTAAAAATACAGTTTCATATTTTCATTTAATTAATAGCTTGGGAAAGGAACCCTTACCTTTAATTAGTTCCTATTTACAGATTATACATATTATAATAATGTTCCTATTTACAGATTATACATACAAATTAAACACGTACTCAGTAAAATAATTATTTAGTCAACTAACTGTCACAAATCACTAAATATGGAACGACAAAAAACACTAGAATAAATACAAAATCTATCACACAAACACTTGAAAGAGGAGAAAACGCAGATGACGGGCAACTCGTTTCACGGAAATAAAAGACGAGAAATCTGTCCTTCTCGAGATACTCCAGGGCCGTACATGAAAAAGAAAAGAAAAAGAAATTGGCAGATAAAGCTAAACAAAAGTAATCAAGTAATGAAATAAATAGTTTAATGAGCAACACATATTAATTTTTTTCAGTACAAATAAATTTAACTTACTAGGGAACGATAAAGAAACTGTGCCGAATAAAACGAGTCGTTTAGTAAAATATTATTACATTGATTTCAGAAACTCTTGTAGTTATTATTGTTCTTTACGTATGGAAAAATACTATTGTATTCCCTCTGGGTTTTTTAACTAAGGTTCCCAGATGCCGAGGCACCTCGGACTGTTTTGAGAGGTGTATGTTCCGGGGTCGCAGACTTTCTGCATATGGTAAGAGTTGTCTGCTATTCCTATTGGAATAGTCGGGCAGCTTCCTTCTAAACCTGTCAAGGCACGGTGAGGGGAAAGCTGCGACCCCACAGCAAATCCCTCTCCCGCCATCGAAAATGTGTGGGACAAGTACCAAATGATTTAGGTTTTTCTAGGGTTTTCCCTGCATCACTTTTAGGCGAATTGCTTGGTACGATCCTTAAACCATAATCCTGGGGCCCTAGTTAGCCCTTAGCTACCTTGCTCTACCTTTACACATCCCCCCCCTTTTCACTCCTTTTCCTATGCCATAAGAGCGGAGTTGCCACTATGTGGATTACCCTATACATAGCCTGTATACACCTTCTTTTCTTCTTCTAAATTATCCCTTTACGATGCATACTTTTGTGGCAGAAATCAAGACGATTCTTATCCGATCTAAGAGATGAGCCACATCTAGTCACATATTCCTGAAATTCGCTTTTCGTTTGAAACAGATTCATATTCCACTTTACGAACATTTTTTGAGTCACTACATGAACGCTGTCCGTTTTGATGGCTACTCTCCTTTAATAGCATAGGAAGGTATGGTAAATGTGGAATGTGGAAGGTAGCCATGCGTTTATTGGGTCTCCGGGATATATTTTAAGGATCTTATCCGGCATTCGCCTAAAATTGTTGCAGCGAAAACCCTAGAAAAACGTATGTCCAGCATCACCTTTTCCCACTCGCTTCCGATATCGAGAATTTTGTTCGCTTTGGCACACCAAACTCCATGTCTCAGCCGCATTTGAAGGGCAGCTGGCCGACTGGTCCAATAGGATCAGCGAACAACCTCTTACCGTATGCTCAACGTCACCGACCACGGAACATACGCACCTCAAAACCAGGCATGGTGTCACGGCTTATGGGTATCTTATTTTGAGATCTCAGCCCAACAGTAGGAATGAGTAAAACCCCGAACAGGAATTTATCGCACCTGGAACTGTTTCTTGAAATTTCCAAACTTTTTAAAATCAAATTACAACTATTCATAATCCTTACTAGAATGTGTCCTAATTACCCGCCTTTACTTCTTCAATATTTCAATTCTCCATTAGTAATTTCCCCAATTTGTAACGACGTAGCACATAAGAGATCGAAAATACGCAAAGTAAACCATTTTCACTGTGTCGATGTCAACATGTTGCATTAATGTTCTGAGAGAATAACAAGCCGAACTGAGTTTCCCCGAAAGCAAATCTCTGTGGTGGATTGGCTTTAATTTGTTGTCAATCCGAAGAATCAGAAATGTCGCGTCTGTGGGACTGTGTAAGTTGATATGTTTTACAATTTGTGAGAAGATTCAATAAGATTGAATACTTTATTACGTGAGTTACAGATCTTGTATGAAACTAAAAACATTTTATTTTGTATCGAATGTATAGCAATTTATAATAAAAAAAACATACACATTCTAGGAAAATCTACAGCGTAGAATAGTTAGGAAGCTCTAAGCAATAACGATTAATATGAAAGTGAATCCTGCAGAAAGAGATCCGTTTAGAGATTTGTCCGTGCCGGAGTCTATGCCACCACTCGGGGTCGATTAGTATATCCATACGAAATTTTCAAAGATTATCCGACAATAACCCAGTAGAAAACTGTAAATGGCTCCTCCAACACATTACGCATGACCGCCATGCGCCTTCAAACACGTTTACTCCCATTTTAATATTCTCATTGTTTAAATTCTCGTCCATGTACCCTGTGAGTGGCCATTTAGACGCCAGGAAGTAATTACTTTATACTCTCCAGAGTAAAGCCGTGGTTGAAGGCGTTCCCTTCATTCTGTTGTTAGACAAAATTTAATCTAAATTGTTCAGCCAAAATATATCGAAGGATTGACATTGTACATTTCCTTTGTGTAGTTAAAAAATAATTTTAAATAAAAATCACATATTATGTACATATTTTAAAAATGAATTGAAAAATAAAACTTGTTCAAGTAAAAAAAAAATCCCTCCTATATTGTCTGATGAGGTTCGAGCTGCAAGCACAATACGAGTGGTAATGTCTCAAATGTTCCCCTAGTTAAGACAAAACTATACTCATTAAAGTGTGCAATGTATATAATATTAGGATGCAGTAATTTTTTTTTCCTTTAACGCATCACTTCACTTTGTATAAGGATCAAGTTATTTCGTTTAAATACGGTTCGTTACTTCTTGCCTCCATCTAGCCGAGTAAACGTCTCGTCTTCTTTGACACCTAATTATTTACCTATTAATGACATTTTTCGTAAAAGGAAAAGTAAGTTGGGTAGACGAAATTTTAAGTTTTAAACTTTGCAAATGGCGGATGGTAATTTGAGATAGCCTCAAAGTTATTTCTCACTTCAGGGGAAAAAATTCGTTGAGCCGTTTTTCTGTAAGTGAGCAATATCCCTGTGAAAGCCGTTAACATCAGTCCGCCATATTGTCTCATAAACATTCTTGCAAATCTGCATAACAATAGAAAAAGATTCACCGCAATTTCATCAATACGTTAAAAAAAACTATTGTAAGCATATGGAAAAGAGAAATTTCAAGTTAAGAAGTATATGTCACGAGAAATAATACGGCGTGTTATACGTGCACTAAGAGAAGAGAGGAGATGGAGGGGAGTATTGTCGTCGGGTGGGAACTCCCTCTTAGATCAACTGCACTATCATTCATAAAATCATATATTGTATTCTCACTAACGCGATATACAAACAGCTCCAAGGTCTTTTTATCACATCCTGTACTTAACAACTCTAAAGTTTTACAAATAAATTGTTTAACATCCTGCACATCCTCAACTGAACTCAGTATAATATGAAAGATAGTCAAATACAGACGAAATAAGTGATAATGTAAATACCACACAAAGTTTCTGGGATCCTTCTCCCTTTCTTCAGGTGCTAAGAAGAGCCTAGAGCGTCACAACTGCACTAGACAGTTGAAAAAACTCAAAAGCCCATCAATAATTACTGGCTTTTGAGTAGTATCAACTGACTAGTGAAGTTGTGCCGCAATAGGTTCTTCTTAGCAACTGAATAAAGGGAAAAGGATCCCAAAAACGTTGTGTGGTATTTATATTATCACTTTGTGGTCTGTATTTGGCTATATTTCTTATTATTAATTTTCAATCATACGTAAATTCTTCATTTGAGATCAATATATTTCCAGATTATATTTTATACTACCAAGTTTCCGTAACAAATGTTCGTGTTAAAGTGATCTACGGCCTACCTATACTATAATTAACAGGGCAGTGGACCAGTGCATCGTATTTGACACGACTAGCTATCTCTCTCCAGTAGTGCATACATCGCTTAGAAAATATAAAACTCTTCAAAGAAATAAAGAGGCCTTTTAAATATTTATAATTACGACCACATATCTTGCAGATAATTTCCTGTGTGTTGTAAGCTAAAGTTAAAGAGGAACGTGTCGACTTTGTCAATTTAGTTCTTGTGAGGCTTAAGAAAGAAGTATTACAATTGCCATCCACTATCAGGAAACAAAAATCTCACCAGAACAATTACCATTAACCGGAAGAAACCGTCACGTAGTATGAAACTGTTGTATGATTCTTACATCCGTTGCCTTCTCTAAGTTTTTTCCTGTCCAAGCAGTTAAAAACAAGTTTTGAAAAGTCGGCCATTTTTGTCGAGAGTAATATTGCTCATTACAATGACGTTTTATAGAATTCGGCCGCGTAAGCGTGGCAGCCTGGAATTTAGAATGTATCAGTTATATTCAGAATGCGTGACGTGTGAAGATAGACTAAAATTACTCGATTATTACCCATGTTATATAAATTAAATGGGTCGTATTTAATTTAAAGAGTGTTATGTATCGTTAGTCGATTCTAGTATGTACAAATTAACCTGATTTTTTTGCTAGGTAAAATAAATTTTAATTAATTTTTTTACATATTTAATGAGTTTGAATAATGCCGTGAGAGAAGGGGAATGGTTGGTTATTAATCGAGACGGCCGTTTCGCGGTAGTCGATATTTAAATCGCTACTCATTTGTAGCAAGCCGCGCATTGAGAGCAAGTGTTGCGTGCAGAGGCGTTTCCTGTCAATTGAATGCAACGCGACGCCCCAGAGAGAATAAATCCTGAAAATGGGACGCAACCAGGTGTGGAAGTGTTTGTGACATTACAGTCTCCGAAAGTGAATCGACAGCACATTCGACCTGTTTGAAACTAGCGAAACGAAACTTCAGCTTACTTGAAACCAAGCTCGTTGATTCCTTTGTCTATTCTAAGTTAGCCTTTCATTTTCTGGTGCTTTACAATTACGTGTTTTCTCCTACGAGTTCAAATTAAATAAATCTATACAAGCATGACTACAAGTTTCTGACATTCTCGCTCATCAGTTTCAGACTAATCGTGCGGTCTAGAGAAGGAATGTAGAATTTTAACGAATCTAAGTCTCTTAAACATTGCAAAACGGAACCAACGACGCGTCTTCAAAGGTGTTACGATAAGTGTGACGAGACTGAGGAAAGACTCCAACACTTCAATATTTTAAAATCCTAATAGGTAACAAATATCCTCATTTTCAGTTTCAATACGTTATTTATTTATTTCGAAGCTTTCTATCTCTTTGATTATAATCATAAATTGGTATCATATATAAATAATTTTGTTATTTTAAATTACATTAAAATATTTTGTACTGTTTAAAAATTGTGATTATTTTACATTACATATTTGATTTTTTTTTCATTTATTGCACTTTCGTATAATATCGTATTAATATCTATGGTTAGCAGTCTTTTATTCCTTACATGAATTCTATTAAAAAAAATTGAATATCTAATAAATAATATTCAATATAATAACGATTAAAAAATATCTGACATTAACAATGATAAAATTGAACTAATACACGTCCATTTTTCAGAAAAATATGGTTTTTTTTAACAAAAATAAACAACGTTTCGTCCTTTTTATGACGTCTTCAAGCTTAATCTACAATTTAGAAATTAATAACACAATTTATATTTAAACTTTTAAAGTATTAATTAATAAAAATTATTAATAAAACTTTATTCAAAAAAACCTTATAAATGTATAAAGAGTTCTCTTTATACAGAATATACGTCGGGAAAACTTACGCTCTTTATTAAACCTTATAAATAATTGTTATAATTTTTGAATTCTATATTAAGCCTGAAAGTTCATAAAGTATAAATTCATAACATAATTATTGAATAAAATAATTCTCGGGCTTGTAACCAAGTGAAAAATTGTATCCGCGACGTTTCGATGACTTTACTAGAAGATGAATACAATGAACGTCATCGAAACGTCGCGGACTTTACTAGAAGATGAATACAATGGACGTCATCGAAACGTCGCGGACACAATTTTTAACTCTGTTAGAAGCCAGAGAAGATTTTATTACTTCTTTTCACCGAGAAATACTGCAATATCTATGAAAATAATTATTTGTAAAACTGTTTTCAAATAACTTCATAAATAATTGTAATCAATTTCTGAATTGTATATAAAGCCTGAAGAGGTCGTATGTTTAAATTTTTGGTAATAAAAATATATTTCTGACATGAGGCCGTGTATTTGTTAATTTATAATATTCAATATAAAAGTTTAATAAATTTTACAAAACAGTGTTTTAAAATTGATATCTAAACTTTATTAAATTTTTCAATAATTGCAACATCATGTACTCAAATTTTACTTCCTTCATTTAAATGTAATATACATATATTATAGATGATTAGGGACGAAATCTTCGAAGGAAAATAAATAAATAAATTACTGAAACTGAAAATTGGTTTTTGTTAATTGTAAGGATTGAATATAATCAGTATAACGAAAATAAATATTAGTAAATGTCATGAAATCAACTTGTTAATGGTTACCTGGCTTTTGTAAGACTATGCATAATTCATTTAAAGTTGTTCGTAATAAAAGATTGTTCAAAAGTATTTTTTTGTATTCCTATGTCCTACAATGAAATAATACAATATTCTCATACTAAAACACAAATTTTGGCTACCGCAGTTCTATATGAGTATTCCCAATTGCACATTTCCATTCTAATAGATTTATTAGGCTCATTTCACCGACGATCCATATTATCGTAGCCTTAGTATATTATGATAAAGTATCTGATTAAAGACAACACAATAAAGGTTAAAATATTAACACTTTAAAACTGTTGAAACTTCATCACACTAAACTGTGTTGAAATCCCTTCGGTTTCATATAATCACTTATTTTCAAAAGTACTTTCGAGTTCTAATTTGCATTCTGAATTTTTACGTTGCAACATTGTAGGATTTCGGAACTAACAGCTTCTTTTCTTATTAAAGTTGTGTAATGTACCTCATAGCTGTGGTATTGATGTTTACGCGCTTAACGCAACACTTTGCCGGAGATAATAAATTCTAAAAGTGGAACGCCGCCGACGCTATATTAGGAAGCTTCTCCCTAATTATGCATTAGTCAAATTTATGTACTTTATAATGTTCTAACTAATATTTTGTAATTAACAATCCGCCCAATTATAATTATGCTCCGTTTTATTTTATTATTAATTAATCTTTGGGAAAGCAAAATTTAAAGGACGTGAAAAGTGTCAAGGGATACTCGCTCATTTGCTTATAATTAATTTCTAAGTAATATAGTGACCTTATGTCAGTCATATATAAGCATTACATATTTTAATAAAGTTTGAATAAAATATTTTTAAATTACAGTCAATTCGGTTATGCAGACTTAATATCATTAAATTGTGGTTAAAAGAGAATAAAGTTCACGGTAAATATATACAATATTAATTAAGATTACATTTTTAATTACATATAAATTCATCCGAACATGGAGTGGCTAACAGAAGTTTGCGAAATTAACATTTCAATTTTAATTTCTCGCTCGGACATTTGTTAAATATATTTACTTCTGCGAGCTCCTCCCTTTTTTGCGCAACGGATAGCGATTTAAAAGTTCCTTTGTTTATTGTGTTTAATGAATGTCTGTCAGGTTTGGTAATAATTTTTTTGTAATTGCTGATAACAACTTGTTCTGTCGTGAGTGAGTGGACGTGCCAGTTATTTGTATTGTCTGATAAGTCAATTGAAAAAAGTATTTTATTAATTAACTATTAAATTGTGACACATGTTTCACTATGTTTGTCTACTTTTTATTTATTCTGTACGGTTTAATTATTATTAAAAATTCTTTTTTCCTGCAATAATATCCGAGAACTCAAACATGTCGCAATTTGATAATTAATTAATTAAATCATTTTTCCAATTACCTGTAATTGGATGTTTTATCATCAAATTTTTGTATAGTCCTTTAGATGACGCCCGTAATTTAACCTATGTTATTAAGTATATATTATTTAAAGTATCATTGAAATCCTAAAATTAGACCATGAATAATTATGTCTAGGAAATTGTATTTGAGCCTGTGCTCAGGTTTCTAAAATGTAAGGAAAAGTCTCGTACCTGATGGGGAGACGACACGGATTGCTGTGAGATAAGAGCATGACGTACCAAATGGTGGTCCCGGGTTCGATTCACAGCCTCGTCGATATTTTTATTTCCGGCTTACAGTTTTTGCTGAATCGCCTTAAAACGGGAATTGATGCGACACAAACATCTTGGTAAGAATTTCATTTACCCATTTACGTTCCCCTACCCGACGTAGGTTCAAAACTACTCGTGGTAACTTAAACGGGTAAAGAAATACAACCTTTAAGTAAATAGATACCAAAAATATATTTGCTACCCTAAGAAAATCATAGATACCGCCGGTCAGTTATGAGGGTCAAAAATAATCCGGGTAACCTGTTTGACACTTCGAGAACAATAAATTTCCTTAACCGCCATGGTTAATGGAACTCCTGCAGCTCCACAATCGAGACGAATCTCGTTTTTTTTGCATTATTTTTACGTAAAGCCCTTCCACAACCAATAGTACGGGTGCTTCCCTCCCTTGCCTTTTAAAGTTAAAATTAAAAACTTCTAAAATGTCACAGTCAAACTAAATGACCCCGTAAACGTTTCTTTCGACACTAATCATGGATGTTGAGGAATGTTTTTTTAAAATTCCACCCCCACCTTTTGGAGGTGATAGGTTTGTCTTCACCCCTTAGTGTTTACTCCTTAATCGTAAGTAACATGTGAACAAAGTTTGGTAGAAATTTCATTACACGTTTAAGATTCCACCCCCACTCCTATGTGTTGAAGTACAACTTAACCAGTATGGTAATTGTCAGAATTAAACTAATTGACTTCTATAACCCTGGGTTTGGCACCAATATTAGCTGTTTCGAGTTATGTAACGCCCCTCCAACCCCTTCTAACTTCCAATAATCTGAAATTATGCACTAAAAACATACGGAGAGAAACTATTAATCTGATAGACCCAGACGTTAATATCGGCCGTTTTCGCATGTTTTAAAATTTCATCCCCGTTCATCCCTTGGGAGTTGCCTAACGCTTTGCCAGATCGACATAAATCTTAACGGGCGTGCTCACAACAACTCACCAAAGTTTCATCACAATCGGATGAATGGTATAGGAACGCATGACGGACACACAAACAAAAAAATTCATGTATATATATATATATATATATATATATATATTGTAATGTCAATTAATTAGGCCATTAATTGTTTGGACATAAAATTTTAATTGTTTGATAAATCCATTATAGCGGTCTGATCGAACAAAGCAACAACGGAAAAGTGAGTTCAGCCGCTTTTGTTGAAAACTCAAATTGGCGTTTGCGCGCATGAAAAGTCTATCAGTTTACGTCTATAGGACGGAAGTCAGTTTTTTTTACGTCTACAGCCAGCTAGGATAGAGTTGGTGCTGAAAGATTGCTGTGGACAGATGAAGTTTTTCTGTCTACAGCAAGGAGCAAAAGAAAATTTAGTTCGCTTCGAAAGAATAAACAGTTAAAATAAATCTTCAAGGAGCTACGTTGCAGTTTAAGTCCAATTCAGTAAAATACTAATAAATCTACGAATCATAGGATTCCTGTAAGGCAAGCAGACATCAGATAGCTGTTATTCAGGAGGATCGTCCGAGTTCCTGGGAGCGTATCAATTTTGACTTCAATAGTGTAAAATCTGAGAGTCGACATTTTAGAATCAGTGTAAATTTTTGCAATAGTGTACTTCCGAAACCAAAAAGAATGCTGGTACCAGCTGGACAGTATGTAAGTAACAAAACCAAAACTAATGATTAATTGTAAACGCAAATTAAATCATAAAGTGAGATTCGTTCTCTTTTAATTGTCAATCAGAGTTAATTTCTTAACTTTTTAATTTCTTTCATTCTACCGACATATTGTTTAGGTAAATTGTAAACTTTTTTGTTAATGAGATTTTAAATAAATTTTTTGTGTTCATTATCAAACCCAGTACAGGCCCTGAGAGAAATATCTCGAATTTGTCGTTGTAATTATCTTTATTGCCACAAAATAAAATAAATTTTATGTTTTAAATTTTGTTTATTATTTCATTTAATAAAGCCTCATATTTGATTATTACGTAAATGGCGCTTCAACGTGAGGCAAATTCTATAAATTAAATAAAGCTCAATTGTTGATTAATTACTATATATATATAAAGATTCATAGC
The DNA here is from genome assembly GCA_037074705.1 of Zhengitettix transpicula. NCBI lineage: Eukaryota > Metazoa > Arthropoda > Insecta > Orthoptera > Tetrigidae > Zhengitettix > Zhengitettix transpicula. The sequence goes on from CM073590.1 coordinate 196,502,007, forward strand.
ACAATTTTTGTTGTACCACCTATAGTCATATTATGTTTTAATGAGGGAAAATTTCGATTTTTTGGAATAGTCGGCCAACTAGTCAAGGCATGAAGAAGATAATGCTTGCGACCCCTCAGCAAATCCCTCTTCCGCCGGAAGGGCGTGAGACAGGTATCAAATGCCCGACCTACCTGATGCAGTTTTTTTCTAGTGTTTTCCCATTATCACTTTTAGGCGATTTTCCGGGTAAGATCCAAAATATATCCTGGGGGCCCTAGTTAACCATAGGCTATCTTTCTCTACCTTTCCACATCCCCCCTTTCAGGCCCTTAAATACGCGAGTTGCCAGTATGTTGATTACCCTATATATATATATATATATATATATATATATATATATATATATATATGTTGACATACACCTCTTCTCGGAAATATTCTCTCTTTAACACGTAAAACCGTTTTTAACGACAACAAAAATATGGTGGCATAACAAGCAAGCTGAATAAGGCTTATTATTAAGGCTTGAGGGTCATGCTTCAGCTTAGTTGATGAATATATTTCTGGTCTGGCGTCAATTCCGAAGAAACCAACACGTCTCACGAAGCAAATAATCTCAGAACGAGACATCTGTGGAAGTGTTCCTAAGTTCCCGTAAGTTTCCACAGATGTTGAGTCGACGGTAACCTGAAATGCAGGTCAAAAATGCATTCAAAGTCAGTTATTTTTCCTTTATTCAGGATGCTTTCTTGATATCGGATGAATTCAATAAATACGTTTCAATGATTTTAGTCAAGTGCTGCTATATTGCTTTGTTATTTGCACACAAATATTCAAGTGAGTGATTTTATAGACGAATTGATGCTTGTATGAGGTGATTCACACGCCTGTCCGTCCGATTTAGGTTCGTTACACCGCACCTTCCGTTTCGGTTATATTCAGTTTTTATAGGCTGGATGTCGCAATTTTTACTCAATATCTTCCTCAGTTGGCACGCAACTAATCAGCACGTCTCCTAGCCGTCCGCCACTGTGACATACGAAATTAAAATTGCAAAATAAGGTCTGTTATCGGCATAATTTGACGTGTTTGTCGATAACCATATCCTCGACGAATGTTTCGACAGTACGAGTGACGTCACCAGAGGACCAGATGGTATGGATTTGCGTTGTGCGAAATTACTGTCTTACCAAACGTTTTTGGTGCTACAAGAGTATCGCATTGAAATTGCAATGTACCGTTAGTAATAATATCTCGTCGAGAATTCGTTGGTGTTCCCAGAATCATTTATGTAATTTACATCAATTGCATCGGAAACGACAAAAATAATTCTTAATAATACATATTGTTTATTTTCTGATTTTTACCAGGAATTACATCGTTATCTTCACTATTCAATGAATAATTATTGGAAGTTAAATAATTCCACTGTTTATTTAATGGTTAATATTTTTCTTAATAAATAAATATATAGTTAACGTATACACACTTGTTACTTTTAACAATAACTTTATTTAAATAATTATACACGTATAATTGATTTCAGGCCAAACATTATTTCAATTAATTACATTTCTATTTTAAATATAATAAATTTTATTAAAGAAATATTTTTTTTTAGATTAGCAGCGTAATCCACGTGCTGGAAGCTCCTCTTTTATAGTGTAGGAATGGATTTGATAGGGGGAATGCGGGAGAGTTTTAATTTTAAAATAATTGAAATGTAAATGCGAATGATGTAGAATAGAATAGAAGAACGTAAATATTTAACGGTATCTTTCAATTTTCTGTCTGTTTTCAATAAAATTTCGTTTATTATCACTAACAGTTAGTCTAACTAGAAAATTTAGATTAAATAAATAACGTTTCTAAACCTCCTAGTACCATCTTCACGTTTTGACTACTTAAACATTATACAATAAAATTAATCAAACATCAAATTACAAACGTTCACTGTGATCACATTATTTAAAATTTTCTGATTTCAAATTTCAATAATTTTATATTACATAGTTTTTCAGTGAAGGCACCGGAACATTATTTTAATATGTTTTTTAGAAAAAATTATTGGTCACAAAGTGCATTATTTATGCAAGTATTCGACATTTGGATTTGATTTTAATTTGTGTTATTTTCAGTGCGCTTTCCTTCTCTTTGAAAGTTTTCGTTTTCTCATATTTTAGTTTTAATCTATTTTATGCGTTTTATACGCAACGCGCTGGAAGGAACTATAGCTGCGTAACATTTCCGCTGTTTTGTAATATCTCGTAAGTCTGTTCTAACTATCGTGGGAACGAAGACTACTTGCGAGCGATTATCTTCAGAATAATGCTTCACGATCCTCAAAAGAGGGCCTCCATATCTTCCAAATTCATGGCTATTGTGATTTTAGATATAAGTAGAAGATTGGAGAATGAAGGTTGAACGCATTACAATAGACTGCCAGGATTTAAATACAATAACTGTATTGAAATATAGAACTATTTGTCTCACAAGAAACCAAACAGTTGAAAAAATAAGTTTGTGATATCACACAGATTGAAGCGATGAAAACAATAGTTTAAAAGCTTTAGATAAAAAATTAATTTTTATTTTGTCAAATTTACTCCATAGGATTATTTAATGCTTATAATGGAGATTTATTATTTATTTAACAGAGAAATTATGATTGTGAATTTTTTGGCTTACAGTTTTTGTTGAATTGCCCTTAAAACTTGACTGTTGTACCTTGGTAAAATGCCGCACACATTGTTCGGGGGATAGCACGTAGACTGCTGTATTTTGTTTCCCCAAAGAACAGAGACGAAGAGGTGATTTCATCTTGGCTTCAAGTTCGGACTCCGTCGCAGCGAACAGGATGTAATGATTAGCCCCGTGCGAATCGTGGCGTGACGGTTACAGTTCACTTGTCTCGCGTTGTAGTTCTCTCAGTTTTCGAACTAAGACATTCAGGTAGAATTTAGAATTTGTTATGTGAGTTTCATAATTTGCAGTAATAAATGTTCAATTTAAATTATAATGTAAGGAATACGGCGGTTAACTGGTCATGGCCTTTTCCGTGACATTCGTGCTTGTTAGTTCAGCACTGCGTGACTTCGTCTCGTCCGCGTTTCAAGCAGCTATCATAATCAATTTCATTAATCGCATAATTTATATTAAATTGCGGTATCCAAAAATCGTTCAATAAAATTGTATGTTTCATACAGCGTAATAATTTAGTTGTAGCGCCTAGCCAATAATGTTACACTGTCATTATTAACCGTTGTCCTTAACAGTCGCCAAAACAGAGAGCTCTGGCGGAGGCTACCTTTGGGGATGCCTTCACATCTCTCTGGTTTTTTTAACTAAGTTTCCCATATGCCGAGGCACCTTTGCCTGTTTTGAGAGGTGTATGTTTCGGGGTCGCAGACCTTGGGCACACGGTAAGATTTGTCCGCTATTCCTATTGGAATAATCGGCCAGCTGCCTCCTAAATTGGTCAAGGAACGGCGAGGGGAAAGCTGCGACCCCACAGCTAGCCCCTCTCCCGCCATCGGAAGGGCGTGGGATAAATACCAAATGCCCGACCTATCTGATGCAGGTTTTTCTAGGGTTTTCCCTGCATCACTTTTAGGCGAATTGCCGGGTAGGATCCTTAAACCATAGCCCGGGGGCCTTAGTTAACCCTTGGCTACCTTCCTCTACACTGCCGCATCCCACCTTTCAAATCCCTTTCCTATGCTATTAGAGGGGAGTAGCCACTATGTGGATTACCCTATACATAGCCTGTCTACACCTAAAAAAAAAGTCGCCAAAAAATATGTAACCGATAATGTTCTTCAATTTAAAAAGAAATTAATTTTAGTATGCAAATAATTCAAAATAAATGGGAAATTATATAAATTATCAATGTCTTTTCATTACAGAACATTGAAAGTGCCATCACGATATAAACCTTGGAATAGTAAAATATTATTAATATTCGACGTATCTATGAGAGCAAATATTTCAACTTCCATGAGTTTTATGGTATTTAAAAGTACGGCAGAGGGTGTCAAAATACTGCCTTAAGTTATTATTAAATTTGTCTTCTTTGATAAAGTTACCTTTATAATCAATACCGAGATAATTACCATGTTCGATTTTTATTTTACGGAGAAAATTAGTTTCTTGAAGTATTAAATTCAATAAGTTTAATTGAACATAAAAGTATTGAGTTCAAACCGGAGATATTCAATATTTAATCTTTGATACGCTTAATAAACCCCTTCAAACCATTGCTAAGAAAGATAAAAGAGAGAAAATTGGAAAACGGCGAGTGGTAATAATATAGGAGCATTAATTAAAAGCCCTCGAAGTGATTCTTCACCGAGCAGAAGTGCTGCTGTCGAGCTTTTCTTTTCAAGAGTCCATAGCACAGGGATAGTAATTGGAACTCCAATACGGAAACCACGAATGTTCTCTTCGAAGTTATTACGTTACGACTCTGTGTGATAAATGAAGCAGGATAATCTGAGACTATTCGTAGAACGTGGCAATTTTACAATAAAACCAGCAATATAATATAATTTGAACGTATACTTATGGAAATTGAAATTCTATTCACGACTTTAGGTGTTATTTAATTTGAATAAATTTTCTAAAATAAAATCTCTTGTCTATGGTTGGTAAAAGTATGAATATGATGCGACTCGCAGAAGAGTCTACAATCCCTTTTGCAAATACCATTAAATTGGGCCACAATCGCGGTACATACATAACTATTACAAAAAGCAAAAATAAATTTACAAAGCTAGTCTAATCGTCGTCTGGTTCTCTAATATTAATCTACGTATTTTTTATGATTATTGTAAATGAATATAAAGTCCAGTATGTATCTTCGACAAATCACCGTGACCAGTGTGTTTTCCTTGACTGAACCTTTTTGCTTTTAATTGTTAAATTCTGTTACCTCTTGTCTATGGTCTCTTCGCATGAAACAGAGTGTTAAAATCGCGATTAATTAATCCTTCGTAATTTTCTCTAAACGTTGCTGCTGTCAGGACACTTTGAATGGAAATGTACGCAAGATAAACGCCATCATATTCTGTTAATATGGGGTAGTGAAAGTAAAATCATAATAGATTACAAAGGGGTTTAAATGTTAAAGCAGTTATTGAACACAATCGCGAATATCTCGCGGCGATTGGAAGTTTAACTTTTGAATAATAAGCTCATGGGAGCGTTTCACATGAAATATAATCGCATCACACTTCTCTGGTTTCATCTGATACTAAATACCTTAATTTTTTTTTACAAGTAATAGGTTTAAGAGAAAATCTATTCAGGCTTATTTGTTACATTAATATTTCCTCACTCAGTCTAATGGGGAAAAATTATTGACATTTAAACATTTGGTTTAAAATTGGTTTTGTAAAAAATGTTCGTAACACCTTCTTATATTACCGTATTTCCCATGGAAATATATAAACATGAGCAGCTATTACCGATTCTTATTCGGTCATTTTCCTTTCCTTCTCTTTACGTTCGTTCTGGTATATTTTTTATACCGAGAATAAAGTAAGATTTATCTTAAATGCTTCTCAATATTTTCATGATATTTGAAAGAAATACTGTAGTATTCGCTTTGCTTTTGAAGATATTGTTTTAATTTTTCGCAAGACATTTTAAATTTTATTTCGACAGATTTTTAACTTATTGTTTTATTATCTTAACACCAATTCCTTTAATCATTCCCCAACAACTTATTTATTCTTTTATTTTTGTGGTCAATTAAGCCAAAAAAATTAAATGAGTTAATTATTAAATAATAAATCACATGATTTGATAAATATTTTCTGGCTTAGTTGGAAATAAATCATCATATTTAGTTATATATTCTCAGTTAATGTTTAGTTTTAATTCTCCAAAATAATCTAGTTTAGGATATTGTCTGAAGCTTTCAGCAATTTACCAGAGCCTTCTACAAAACATAGTGATATAAACAATCGTTAGACAAACATTTTAAATATTTTTTCCTACTCTTAATAATATTGATATAATTAATTAACATTACTAAACTTTTGAGCTTAACTTAAAAATTATTGATCATATAAAAGCTATATTTCATTTTATATAGTATACCTGCAGCACTGTCACACTTTTAACAGTGTAAATACGGTCTTATAAAGTCAATTCGTCTGCAAAAAAATTAACATCGCGTTATAATTTCCTTCGGTTATTGTTTACGAGACGGTTACAGTGTTCAGTTTAATTTCCTTAACAATTGTTGTCGATGGACATCCTGATTTTACAAAGAATTCTTCATGTAAAGAATATTCCAAATATTTTTCCGATATTTTTGGCATTCAATCTTAAAGCATTTTTAAATTATGCCAACAAATGTTTGTTCGGTTTTGTTTTTCTTCCTTATTCCATCATAACAAATGCGTTTTATATTATCTGTGAATATTCGATTTACTTGTAAACTGTCCAATTACAGTTCACTTATGTTTCTACCATTTGGTTTCGATACCATAATTCCAACCAAACCGATTGCTGTCCGTATCCGTAACTGTGTTCACTATTTGTCTATTTTCAGACAATGCCGAATGATGTCTGCGGTCAACGTGTCCAGCAATGCGGACGTGGAGTCCAAACAGTGGCCAATATATGTCACCATCATCTCGTGTATCCTCATAACCATCACCGTGGTAAGACTTTTTTTTTCATCATATATATGAATTTTAAAACGTTGTGTTAATATTAACAGTAATGTCGGATGAGAAGCATTCGTTACCCGTTTCTCTGGAATAGACTGAATTTAATATGTTTATTGTATATTTAATGCCTGATCGGACTCATTTTCCCAGGCCTGAACGCTCGTTTTCATCCAGTTCTAAAACTAAGATCAACAATATTATTGCTTTTAACTTCACGTTTTTTATTAACATTATGAGTCACATATATTATCTCAAATACATCGTGACGTTTATTGTATTAGATAAAGAACCTCTTCAGGCGCATCTAAAAATTATTTCGGAAAATTATGAAAAAACCATAAAAGTTTGAATACCAAACAAATAAATAAATAATGATATGATTACTTAATTTATTAAATAAACCATTCAAATATTTTGTAAATTTTTACCCAAGTTTGAATATAAATTGCTACATATTCGGTTTAAAAGAAATTATATTAATATAAAAACTGAAAATTTCAATTTCAATTCTGATTGTGTGTTATATGATTTAAAATAATGTATTACTACATTTTTAATATTTAATTATTGTGTTTAAAAAATTAGTTACAACAATATAATTAGATTAATAAGTAACACATAACAGATAAAAATAAGTGTTCAATAAAAACCATACAACGTTTCTGCAATCCTTCTTGTCGTCGTCAGGTGATTCAAGAAACGCAAGAGCCAATAGTCTCACCTGGTTTTTTGGCCGAGGCCCCTCGGCTTGTTTTCAGAGGTGTATGTTCCGGCATCGTAGGTCTTGGGCAACTTGAATTGCCTGACGAAAGCAACAAGGATAGCAGAAAAGTTGTATTGTATTTATTTAGCTTTTATTTTTGGACGTTATTTGGCTACCTATTTATCTAATTAACTTTTAACACAGTCTTTTTATATATTAACATTTGTGAAGTGTTTTATTAACATTGTTAACTCTCATTTCGGCCATGGAAGTTGATGAAGGTCTAAATTTTTTCACTTAAATAGTTTTACTCAAAATTACAACATAATATATATTTTTTTTAATCTAACAATATTATATTTATTTTATTTGTTTGTTTGTTGTATTCAACCTTGTTTTTAATTATATTTCTCAAATAATTTTTATATACGTCTGCAGAGATCCATAATCGAAAGGTACAAACGTTACGATGTATTTTAGTTCATATATGAAACTTTGAACATTCATAAATAAATGTCCGGTCTGTTGGCTAATTTCCACCAATTATATTCAATATACTGTATGTGACATCTAGCTTCAAATTTTACGTTATTCAATTTTTTAAGTTTATGGTGGTCAACAATACGAAAAATGCACATCAAATCTAAAATATATTTTTTGTTGATATATAGTAATTATGTAGCATTATTTTAATTACATGTTTTTGATATTTAATAAAATAACAATTATTGTTTATTCATCTGTGAAACTGTTATGATATTGTTTTAATATTTAACTTTTTCTAATTTATGTTTAACAAGATGATCTACAGCTCCACATCAAAATGTAGATTTTTTTAGAATTATTTTTGCTAATTATTTATCTATTATATGAAGATATAATAAGTTTTCAACCACCTTTATTTTTATGACTTACGTGACTGTTAATGTTTATAAATAACTAACATCAGCCAATTTTAAGTCAGAAAAAATAATTTATTAAATAAACGACGTTTCATCGCTTAATTTTCGACGTCATCAGATACAATTTTAAAACTACGGAAAGAAAAAAAAACAAATACGATACTTAGAATAACATTTTTAAGAAACAATTTGGCAGATAACAAAAAATATAAAATTGTGCTAGACTTATAAAATTTTGATTGGCAGCTCTGCTGACTGCCGTGACCGAAGAGAACAATTTAAAATGAGAACGACCAGTAAACATTAATATACATTGTTTTGCGCCATTAATTCATGAATATTTTTAGAATTTGAAATTATAAGAATATATCAATTTAACATTACAAAATCAAAGTGTCATAAATTTATTAAAATTGTTTTTATCATTTTTTTGTGTTTATAGCTGTTTCATAGGATGTGATATATAGCATTTCGTTCATTAAACTCGAGAAAAGTGATTCGTTTCCTCGCCAAAATTAATACATTACCCAAATCTAATTTGTGCTTATTTAAATAAATATGTATAGACTAAACAATAATTTTGAATACTACTATTTATATTATTTTTTATTTATGTTTTAATGAGTGCTTGGTTTGGCCTATATATGTGGCTTGACAATCCAGATAATTACTTCTATAAATTACATTATGATTATCTAAATTTTCGATTTTGTCCTTAATATTTTCCAATATGTTTAAATAGTTATGAGAGTTAAAATTAATTTTGACACCATACTTTTCTAACAGTACTCTCAAAAGTCAGGAAACATACTTATATATGTTTATGTTTATATTGTAGTCTAATGATGTGTGATAATTTTCAATTCAGAATTATTTTAGCTATACTGCTTTACTTACTCTTCAATGTACTACCTCTGTGTATTAGACTACCTCATTTGTGGCTTGTTATAGCCACCATCAAAGACTTAAAAGCTGATAGTTTGTATCCGACAGAATGTCGCTATTTACGTTACCCATAGCTTAATTTTGATGAATATGGGTCGCAGGAATGACAGTGAAGGGGCGGAGCACGTGTACATGATTGTAGTTCCTGAGGCAAATGTATTGTAAATTTTGAGCGTGTGCACAGGCGCTTCAATTCTTCACGGCTCGGATCCAACTCTGGTGAGTGACAGAATCGCTTATAGGGACTGATTACCGGGCGCACGTTGTTAACTCGACTGAGCGACCATCGCTCAGCTCTTACGCCGATATTTGTCACCCGCGTGGAGGTATTATTTCCCTCCGAATGACGATTCGGGAAATCAGCGTGCAAAGGGAAAAAAGTACCGTATTAACGATAAAAATTTTAGTACATGTAATAACGACGCAAACTTTAACACTTCTCATTTGTCACGTATTAATTAGGAACTATGGCGATTGCTACAGTTATAAATTACTCAACGGTATTTGATGTCAGTTTATCGTCGCATACTTTAATGAAGAATAAATAAAGCGTTAGAGATCTAAAATTGTTGAAATATTCATACAGAAACATCAGAGGGTATGAATAAATTCAGCAGAAAAACATCGTATATTGTAAGTTTAATAATTATATCAAATTTCATAATGATAGACCAAATTCAGTTGTAATAGAAGTACCACACATCGTTTCTAGAACTTTTGTTCCTTTCGTCAGGTGATTAAAAACACAAGAGACGTGAGTGATACACAATCCAGTTGACGATCTCGAAAGCTTTCGAGCAACCGGATTTTGCGGTTTTGTCACTCACGCCTCTTGTGTTTATAATCACCATACAAAAGGAATAAGGATTGAAGAAACTCCTCTCCCGCTATCGGAAGGGCGTGGGACAAATACCCAATGTCCGACCTACCTGATGCAGGTTTTTATAGGGTTTTCCTGCATTTCTTTAGGCGAATGCCGGGTAGGATCCTTAAACCATAGCCCGGGGGCCCTAGTTACCCTTGGCTACCTTCCTACACCCTTCCGCATCCCCACTTTCAAATCCCTTTCCTATGCTATAAGAGGGGAGTTGCCACTATGTGGATTACCCTATACATAGCCTGTCCCTTCATTTTGTGTCATTTGGCTATTTTATCTAATTATTATATTTTAAAATATACGTATTTTATTTTCATTTCATCGTAAATATATTCGATCACTAGAATTTTTTATGGTTTTAATAAATTTGTGAGTAAAATTAATGTCTCCGATCGCATTACATGACGAAAACAAATTTATTAAATTGTTAAATAATTATCATCTAAATTTAAAATTAATATTTGAAATACTGTATAAACTTCGTGAATATTTTTTAATGTGATAGAGAAGAATAAATATAAATAGGGTGCATAAATTTAAAGGAAAATAATATATAGGATAGAGATGACAAGAAAGAAATAGGAAAGAAAGGATTTATATTGCAAAGAAGAAAATTAATCAATTTGGAATGGGTACAGGAAGGAACTAAAATTGAAGAGATAAGAAATGGTGAAGGAGTGGAAAGAGACAGATCTAAAATAAAGATAAAGCACAGGAGATAGAATAAAGATAAAACACAGGAACATCGCCTACAAGATCGATAAATGATTAAAAAGACATGCTATAAGGGAGATAAAATTAGTTTCTAGTCCCGTAAACAAGGTAAAAACTTATATTAAAAATATGAAAGAAAATACTAGGTCACAAGGGGGACGATATAAAAATAGATTCTTTAATCATAGGCAAAATATGAAAGAGGGAGGAAAAACTGATACGGCGCTGTCGCTACGGATGAAAAAAAAAAGGATTGATTGTGAGGAATTCTAAATAATGAGTAGAAAAAGGGCTCTGCAAAAAGTTTGTTAGAAGGAGTGCTGATATATCCGCTCAAAGGAAAAACAAGGAATATGAGGAATAAGGAAGGGGTAACAACAAACGCTAATGTTCTCGGAATTTTATAGGTTTTTGGGTCTCTTTAAAGATAAATTTGCGGCAGAAATATATATATATATAATTTTTTTGAAATTAATACTTAGAAAATAAAAATCTTGTATGTATATAAGAAAAATTTCCAGTAGTAAGAAAGTCAGTCGGAAGGTGACTGCACGGTTAGACGGGGTAAATAATGAACAGAAGTGGTAAAAAATTGACCGAGCGATCACTTTACTAAGGGGCTCGGACAGAAAGGAACTTGTGTTTTCATACAACCTGATTCCTGTAACTAAAATTAACCGATGTTAAATAAATTGCAACTGGCACTGGATAAACAACAAAATACACAAACTATACTGACAATAGGAAAATAAATTTTATTTCATTATTAATTTCACTTTCCGTAAAAAAAATGGAGTTTAATATATTTTATTTTTTCAGTAAAAAGTACTGTAGCCGAAATATCATAATTAATGTTTGAATTCATGAGTGATTTATAATAAAAAACAAAATTAGGGCAATTTGGTATTTTTAATATTCCTTCTATGTTTCTGTTTGGTATGCAGAATACGGATTTTAAGTTTGTCAAGTAAAATTTTGCTTAGACAATCAAATTTACACGTCAAATAATGCGTAGAAAAGTATTTTACCTGGTTTTTCCCTAGAAACTCGAGAATTATTCTTCCCGGTCGTAGAGACTCTACAGTTTCAAATGAAATCAATGATTTTCAAATGCCTTGATAAGATTTTCAAATTATCTCCTTCACAAATTCTACAAAGACAATTAAATTTTTAACATTCTTTTCTTAATATGGATGCACCCCCTCCCCTCCGCCGCACTCTTAAGTTCAATTAATTTACACACTCATAAAAAGTAGATTAAATTCCATCAAATATAATAATAATTCACCCACGAGTAAAATAAATAAATATATATATTGTAGCAATAGTTAATTACGCCATGAATTGTTTGATAAATCTATTATAGCGGTCTGATCGAGCAAAGCAACAATGGAGAAACAAGCTCGCTTGCTTTGTCGAAAAGTCAAAAATGGCGTATGCGCGCTAAGGCATAGTGAGTTGGTCGTTGTGGTCTGGATTGTACAGAGATCAGACATCGTCGAGCATAGTATAATAAAGTTAGTGAATAAATGGAGAATAGAAGCTTCCGACGGTGAAAACGTTACAGAGAACGGTCTTTATAAAATTCAGCAGAGTAAAACATTCACCGAAATATTGCAACGTGAATATTGTAAAGTAATACCAGTTCCGTCAAAATAGAACTTTGTACAATCTTCGTGGAGGAATTGTTGCGGAATAACATTGGTAAAATATTGTGGAGCGGAGAAATCAACGGAATACAGCCAATCTTGCCAAATTTTAAAGTGAAGTGTAGAATCAGTGAAAACCAAGGCCTGATATTAAATAATTTAAAAGTGTAAAAGTGTCCGAACGAGGAAAAAATTGATTATTCCGGTACCAGACCGACGGTCCGTAAGTAACATAATTTTGAATAATATTGTAAACGTAAAATTAGGGGATAAAGTCAGATTTGGTTCTCTTTTAATTGTCGATCAAAGTTAATTTCTTTACTTTTTACTTTCTTTCATTCTATCGACATATTGTTTAGGTAAATTGTAAACTGTTTTGTTAAAAATATTTTAAAACATTTTTTTTGGTGTTCATTATCAAACCCAGTAAAAGCCCTGAGAGAACAGATCTCAAATTTTGTTTGTAATTATCTTTTATTCTGTGAAAGCCACAAAACAAAATAAATATTTTTGTTTGTTAATTGTTTATAAGCTTTTCATTTATATTAACCCATCATATTTAATTAAACGGTCAAACCGTTTGATTATTACATTTAATAGCTACCACAACGTGGACAATTAAATCATTAATTGATTGTTTATTACAATATATATATATATATATATATATATATATATATATATATATAATGAGATTCGTTGTTTTACCTTACTTTGTTAACATTCTGTACAAATTGATCCTATGTGATGATAATAGCTTATATTTATGACATTTAATAATATTAACTTTGTTAATTATGTTAAAGATAAAACAATTATTTTAATAAAAGTTAATTAAACTCGTTGTTTTGGTTTTTGACATTGTTATATCGGTCACATTCTTCAATAATTAAAATTTAATTTTTTTATTTCCGGTTATTCCTTGTTTATCCATTATACTAGTAATTTTATGTTTATGTTTTCATCATTTTCCAATTATTTCCAATCGCAGTAAAATGTAAAAAAATCCTTAAGCTTTCACATTGAGAAATAAAATCGGATAAAATGCATATTTCTGTTACTAAGCTCTTTTATGCTAGTATTAGCGTGATTTATTTCCATTGTACGGTAATACCTTGCGAGAGATGGTTTTACAATCTGTTTCTATTGGCATCTTCGTCTGCGTCGGTAACAAGATTGCAGACTTCGCATAGAAATTGACTGCAATGCGGCTATGCCGTAAGGGCTTATGGGGATTTACGAGTATGTGGGAGCTGTGCTTTCGGATGGAGTTGGAATCGATTTTCTCACGCATCAAGATGTGGCTGTGAAGGATCTACGATAATGCGATGCCTAGTCTTTCCAAGGAGATCATTCGTCAATTGAAGAAATGTGACCTCGTGGCCGGCTGAAACAGCTGCTGCGATTAATTCAAGGCAGGACGCCGCCGTTTTTTTTTCCTCCGGAAGTTTAAGTGTTCTTCTGATATAGTAACTGAAGTACTTTATGAGGTCACGACTGCCACAAAGATCTGAAGTTCGTACCAAGATATCTTTTTTTTCTTTTAACTAGATAATTTGAGTTTACCATAAATGCAAATCAGGACTCAAGTATTTTCATTCATTGTTATTAGCAAAATTAATATTCATATAATAGGTAAATTAATTAACATAATTCTTCCTGTTTAACTCATTAGAGTATATGATACTCTGAGAACTTTAAAATTAGTTCTAAGCGCCAAGATATCGGAGATAAAAACTGGAAATCACGTGTATTTGGCAGACTGACATGTACACTAATATAGGATATGCGTATAGAAAAATATCTAAGAGAGTATATCTGCATAAAAATGGCTATCCCTGTCAATATACGATGCGCAGTGATCCACTGACCAGTATTTATAGTGGAGGTAGGCCGGAGCTCAGTTTAACACGAACATTTGTTATGGAAACTTGGTAGTGTAAAAACAACATGAAAACATTGACGCAAAGATATATATTGTGATTAATTCATTATATATTCTGAATCAAAACAAAACCCGTTAAAGTTGATAACCTGTATGTATATCCTGTTGATCAAAGAGCGAGTTCCCACCAGACGACAATACTAGCTTCGTTCATCCCTCTTCTCCTACTAAGCATCCCAAATGTCATGCTGTTTCTCGCAACATTTACTTAAGGTGTTAAACTTATTATAGCACTCAGAAATATATTGCAATATCTAGCGGGTGAACCTTTCTGGAGAGACGGAGAGGGTTACCTTTGGGGATGCCTTTTCCTCTCTTCGTTTATGAACTAAGGTTCCCATAACCTGAGGTTTATATGCTTGTTTTGAGAGGTGTACGTTCCGGGGTCACAGACCTTGCTCATAAGGTAAGAGTTGTCCGCTATTCCAATTGGAACAGTCGGCCAGCTGCCTCCTAATCTGGTCGAGGCACGGCGAACGGAATGCAGCGTCACTACAGCAAAACCATCTACTGCCATCGAAATGGCTGATGCAGGTTTTCTAGGGTTTACTCTGCATTACTTTTAAGTGAATGCCGTGTAGGATCCTTAATCCATAGCCCGAGGACCCTAGTTAACCCTTGACAACCTTCCTATACCCTCCTGCTTCCCCCCTTTCGAATACCTTCCTATGCTATTAAACGGAAGCTGCCACCATGTGGATTACCCTCATGTACCTTGTTACTCCAAAAATAATTGCAATACCTAATACCTATTTGATTTCCAATTCAATTGGAATATCATGAAGAAAGGCACTGTGTACTGTTACCTCACATATTTCGCTTTATTCATCGTTAAATAAATTATCAACTGAGCATTGCAATATTTATGGGTAGTATATTACGTTCATTCATGTATATTCATTTCATAGATATATTACACCAAGAATCTTTATCAGTGTATTTTATACCCTCCAATGTCAATTACACAACTCAATCCAGTTTATATTATATATGTGTATATGTATTACATATATATAATATATATTTGAAATAATCCGTACAGTTGAATTAAGAAATGCATAATAGAAAATCAATGAGCTTATTATCGTAGACCAGGGAAAAGAACTACTGTATGGTGAACTCAACTTTTTATGCTGTAATACTTTGCCCGTATGACGTAACGAAAGTTTCAACGCCTAGCAAAGTTTGAAATACTTTCGAAACAACAATATATTCCTACATTTTACCTAACGTTAAGTACCCTTCTTCATTAAAAAAAAAAATCCAATTATATATTACTGAACGTTCCAGAGTCGTAATTTTCCCTCAAGATGCGGTTTACGTCGTTACACGAAGATACCCAACCAGTGGAAGCTTTGAAGGATTATGTTTTCATGTTTGTTAATATATCTGCGGAGATTGTTTAATGTACCAACTTTGATAGTATCATAATTAATTTCGAGTAAAAATTTGAATCAAGGAAGAAATATAATTTCTTCCAATTTCCTAAAACTGCATGGCAATTTTTACTCATATCTGGAGCATTTTTATCATGGATGAATCTGGTGGATTTCACAACTTTAAAAAAATTAAATTAATATTATTAAATTTACGTTTGGTATTTCTTAGCAATCTTCAGGTTAAAATTTATCATTTTGTAATATTTTAAGGAGGAAATAATTTTTAGCTAAGAACTCATGAAAGTAAAATCTAAATGGTATATTTCAGAATGATTTCCCGTTTATATTATATTCTGACAAATATGAGGTTTATGAACAAATTTTTTACAAGCAGTTTCATATGCACATCACACATTATAACGTACAATAATTTATTGCCTAGTTGTTTAATACAAATCATTCTTCATATTATATTTTATGTTCAGATAACTGTCATTATTCAAAAGAATATTTTTTTAAAAAAATTGTGTGTACTAATAAATTTTTTAATTCGTTATACATGTATTTATTTATATCAGCTACAAAACAAAGTAATACAATTACTCAATATTGAACAAGGGTAATATTTACATTATGCTTTCCTTTCATCAATTCCCTCTTTCAGTAATAACTCAATTATACTCACCGATAAATCTTTCAGTATCCACACTTTTGGAAAAATTAACCATTATCTATATGTATAATCTGACTATTGAAACCACATAAATAAACAACAGCCAATTTACAGTCAGAAAAAATATAGTTATGAAAAATTAAACTACGTTTCGTCGCTAACATTGCAACCTCTTCAAGTTGAAGCTTAACAGTACAAAACCAAACAATTACAATGATTAAAATAAAAATTTTAAGAACAATTCGGCACAAAAAAAACAATATAAATTTAGTTGGACTTACAAATATTTTTAGTCGGGTCAGTCTCCTTTGACTGTCGTGGCCGAAATACAAAATTTAAAATGATAACGACCAGTAAAAGCTGAGTTACATTGTTGAAGAGGTTGCAAAGTTATCGAAACAACGTAATTTAATTTTCCGTAAATAAATATATTTTTTCTGACATCAAATTGGCTGTTGTTTTTTTATAAATTAATCATTACTGTTGCACAAAACTTGAATATTTCAATTCCATTGCAATACAAAATTTTTGGCGGTCAACATTTGTATTTTCTATGATAATATTAAGTGAGTATAAAAGTAGACATAACCTCTTATAAAACTGTAAAATCTGTCTCCGCTTTTGAGTGTGTGGGGAAATATGGCATAACCGTCAATCTCACGACGCCTCATGTTTCCTCTTCCGGACTACGGTCGTAACGCGATCGTCAATAAAATACAATTTAGCATTTATATCGATGAATCAGTTTCATTTCACAATTTGTACAAAATTTTACATTTTTCGAACAATTTAGAATTTTATCGCGTATTGAAAAGTCGCAGAAATTCTCTGAACCGACCATTTAACATACAAATAATTATTATTAAAGCGTTTAGTCACATTCCGCATTTATAGTAATTGCTGAAATTTACCATATCTAATCATAGGTGGTATGGCTACGGCCTATGTATCATAAATTAATTTTAGTCTCAGAAAAAAAAACTTACGTTGTTCATCAATTTCGCAAGACGTATCCGAGTTGGCATCTTGTTCAAGCAGATAAAAACAGACGTCACGGCCATCACTCTACTCCAAATACAGATTTGATACTGTACGTTTCAATTTCTTCTCTTTGTCCGTTTCAAATTCTCACACTTCCAATTTACTCGTCGTTCTTTACATCGTTCACTCAACCCTAACTTATTCGCATACAGAAACTGTATCAACGTTCAATTCTTCTGTTTCCGTCCGGACTTCTGGAGCGTTTCCGTATCTCCACATGGATTGGAAACCTCCAATCATTTTACTGTAGGTACCATATTATTGGCGGCAAAATTAGTGTTGCTGTGGAATTTTCCCCTTAGAGTTTAATATTTTCTTCCGGGTTTGGTGAACTTCGTTTACGTCACGCACAAATTCGGCGCCTCTCAGACGACTCACAACTTCTAATCCTTCTTATGCTACTATCGAAAGAACGCCCTTCGCCTGCGGAAAGACTGCTCGCTGACACCACCTATACCTGCTCACGTAAATGTTTTGTGTCCTTAATTGTATATACCACTGTTAAAAAAAAAGGTGAATTAATTTATAAAATATAAATTCTTTATTTATTCTTCCACATCAATTTCATCCCCTTCAAACTAATCCCCGTCCGATAAAACACACTTTTTCCAACGCTTTTTCCAGTCCTTGAAACAGTCGGAATAGTCTTTTTCCGGTATATCCTTCAAGACCTTCTTCGATTCGATTTTTATCTCCTCAGTCGTGTCCAAACTGCGTCCCCGCATCGGCCTTTTAAATTTGCTGAATAGGCAGAAGTTGAACGGAGTCAAATCAGGCGAATACGGTGGTTGCGGAACGATATGAGTCGAGTTTTTGGCAAAAAAAAGTCGGGAAGAACCAATGCAGTATGACATGGTGCATTATCGTGATGAAGGAACCAAGAGTTGTTCGCCCATAATTCCGGCCGTTTCAGACGAATAGCTTCACGCAAACGACGCATAACGGTCAAATAATATTGTTTGTTGACAGTTTGGCCCGGCGGAAGGAATTCATAGTGCACCACACCACGATAATCAAAGAAAACTGTCAACATGACCTTGATTTTCGATCGACTTTGCCGTGGTCTTTTCGGTCTTGCTTCACCTTTTGCACGATATTCGCTGGATTGGTCGGTGGTTTCAGGGTCGTATGCGTAAATCCAAGTCTCGTCTCCAGTAATGATGCATTTCAAGTGGTCCTGATAGTCTGACAGCAAAGTTTTTCACACATCAACGCGACGCTTTCTTTCGAAAAAATTGAGCGATTTTGGCACCAATCGAGACTTGACGCGTTTGAGACAAAACATTCTTCAAAATGGTTTGGGCTGAGCCAAATAATATTCCAACTCTAGCAGCGAGATCTCTAATTGTCCATCGACGATTTTCAAGCACCAAATCTTTGATTTTTTGGGCGTGGGCCTCGTCGGTAGACGTTGATGGTCGTCCAGAGCGCGGTTCGTCTTCAACGCGTTCTCGGCCCTCTTTGAACTCGTACCACTTATAAACGGTTTTTTGTGCCAAAGGCTTTCCGCAACATTTTCAACGTGTCCGCACAAGAATATTCGTTCCGCAAACAAAATTTGATGCAAGTTCTTTGCACAACAAAATCACCCATTGCAAAAATCGTAAAATTCACATTTGGATGTTTACAAAAACACGTGTTACTCGGGGATAATTAAACCTTTTAACAAACAGACGCTTGGCAAATATTATAGACAGTCCTACCAATCTAGGAAAAAAATTTAGTTGCCTTCCTAATACCCGGGAGTTTTAAATGACAATTTCACCTTACTTTTTGATCACAGTGGTATATGCATATATATATATATATATATTATTTAATCAGAAATACATTGCAAGAAAAAAAAACAAAGTTCTCGTTATAAAAATGATCACAACAATTTGTTTTACTTCCGTATATTTTAAGTGCACAGTTTGATTTAAATTATGAATAAATCCAATTTTGTAAGTAATCCAATAGTTTCATTATTGCTTCAAAATGATAGTCAGTGCCTTTTCACTTTATACAAATATAACAACATAATATAGACATATATAATATTGAAATCTTATATTTTATTTCAAAAGGAATTGTAATAAGGTACCTTTTAAGTCCTTGGCTTATTCTTAGTGTTACGGTATATTTAAAGTAGAAAAAAAAATTTGGCGACCTTCAAAGTAAATTTTCATTAATATAATACTGCACACAGTAAATCTTCAAATTTTCGCATGTGTGTAAATTATTCGTTACATCACTTGAAGTGGAACATTCCTCAATTGTGGTGTATACAATGTCTGATTTAGTCCATTATGTTTGCAGTGCCCAGCTGGTCCGTATTGCGGAGATAACACTCAATCAATTTGTAGCAAGGACAAAAATACGACGATAGAGACGTAACCATTATTTGCGAACTGAAATGAAATGGATATTAGTTACCGGATTGAGAGAATCTGACCGGAATGTCCTTTGTTTATATATATTATTCAGAATCGAGAGAGTAAAATTTAACACTTTGTTGTTAAAATGTTAATTTCAACCGCTAACACACAAGAGTGTTTTCGGTTAGAATTTTTTGAAATTTACAAAAACGTCAGACAGAATGTTAGTTTTGAATTATTTTATATAATAGATTGTGTGTGTCATATTTTATTCTTTAAAAGTTCTGTGAAATTCGTAGCCTATTTCATTATTATTAATTAAAATATTGATTGAAAATATTAAGGGATTTATCATTCGTGGCATGAAAAACATCGTAATCTATTATGCAGCATTTTTCAGTATTCAAAAAATTACTCCCTGGATTTTTGGCTGAAATTTAAACGCTTCAAATTCTTTCAGTGAATTCAATTAATACATTAAGCTGTCCATTTCCATAATAGAATAAAAAATACGTTCAAATAAAGTATTTGTGAAATTATTTGAATGTACTACAATACCGAACAAAGTATTGAAACGAGAGATAACTTCTGCTTTTTAAAAAATAAAAAAAATCATCCAACAAGCAACAACAAAGCACTTTTAGATACTATCTTTCTCACTTTTCATTGCATTTCGTACGTTAAATTTCACAAATGCATTTGATACACCAGTTTCAGAGGACACCATGGCATAACTCTGATGTATGACTTAAATTCACATTTATTATTATTTATTTGATTTATAATTGTTGTTTATTATTATTTAACGTAAGAAAATATCACATGCTTTTACCTTGGATGTCACGTTGTATTTCTCAGACTTATCTCAGTTGAGCCAAGCCGTTAACTTCAGATCTCAGTTGCGAAGAAGTTTTCAGGGAAAGTTAAGTTTTGTTTTAGAGCGGACTCTCTGGAAGTGCAGCAACCTCGAATCCTCCTAAGACAATAATTTGTTTCTTTAGCCGAGAGCATCTTCGTCACGCCACAATTGAAATAATTAAATTTAAGCTTAACTTATAAATTTATATTTTCGTCGTTAAGTTATAAACTTGAAGAAAATTATGATGTTATATATATATATATATATATATATATATATATATATAACTCTTAGATGAATGATATATATGGAATTCGTCTAATAATAATTATAATAATGAATATTAAATTTAAAAACGAGAAATAACGTGTTAAAAAAGAAATATTGTCAACTCAGACAAAAATGCGATAATATAAATACCACACAACGTTTCTGGGATCCTTGTCCCTTTTCTCAAGTGCGAAGAAGAGCCTTTTGAGTTTTTTCAACTGACGAGTGCAGTTGTGTTGCTCTAGGCTATTCTTAGCACCTGAGGAAAGGAACAAGGATTCCAGAAACGTTGTGTGGTATTTATTTTATCGCTTTTTTGTCTGAATTAGCTATCTTTTTTATGAATTATTTTCAATCAGTCGTGAAAAATTTTTCCATTTTAATAACGTGTCTACTTTGGGAAATACCCTCTTAAAAGATTGTGTGTTTATAAAAAAAAAAGAGAAATGTTTTTCCGTTCAAAATATTTCTTTGATTTAGGAACATCCATAAAATAATAATCTGCCAGTGCATTGGCAAGAATCGAATAATTTTAGTACATCTCTATGTTTAATGCAATGAAATAAATATTTGTATGCTCGCTTTACACAAGAAATGCTAGTAGTGATAGCGATGGACCTTTTTTCGTTGTTCTTCAGAAACTCCCGCGTAGGTTCTCATCGGTATAAAAAGGGTATCAGTCATCATGAAAAAATAAGGGAGACGTTCCAATTCCTTGATCTTTTCTCTCTGTTGCTTCGAAGCTGTAACCTCCGAAACTGGAATTCTTTCAATATAGAAAATTATACCCTGGGACGTTTATTTACGCGAGGCAGACCATAGAAATTTTGAACGAAAATTCTATCCGCCCTAACGGACAGAACCGGTGATTTAAAGTCTCGGATGGTGGCCCTTTTGTAAAGAAGTTCCAATCACTCTTATAGATTTTCTCATGCCCTCGTATAAGCAAGCATGATAAATTTGTCAACTACATAATGAACACACGGCTGAACTGATATAAATGAAACTTTATATCGACTTTTTCCAGCAATATAAATTTGCAATCCGCCATATTGAGACAAATTGACGAACGTTCCAAAACTTCATCAGAGACTTCGTTTGCTTTACAGAAAAATGTTTGAGTGGCTTTTCTTTGAAGCTGTTAACAGTTTTGATACTACCTTAATTTGTCATCCACCATGTATAAAAGTTGTAACTTATAATTTAGTATTCCCAATTTTTATTCTATTTTTAAGAGGCCTGTATTGGTAAGAAACAACAACTTGGTGAGGACAGGATATTAATAAAGATAGATCAAGTAGTAACAGAAAATTTGTAACAAAAATCTTGATACTGTGTCCATCAGTTGTACAATAGCATTAAAGGAAAAATTATGCATCCTTTTCCACACGTTAAGAACTGTGAAAATAAAATTTCATACCACAATGAGTACGGGCAATATATATATATATTCTTTCTACGTTAAATAACTTTAAAAATATTATCAAACTAATCTGACATTTTCTTGGTAGGAAATATTTTTTTTATCCTGCTTTCTACTCTGATGATTGAAATAATTTAATTCTCTTGATTAGCCATTATTAAAGATACTTACAAAAACATTCAAAATAAATTTATTACACGAGTTACTTTTAGTATTCAGGGGATAATCATACAGTTATTCAGAGTAGAATTTTGTCTAATTTGATTAATTTGTTTTTAATCATATAACTAAAACGATCGATTTATGCTCATTGTTTTTTTATGAATTAAGTTAAGTTATATTTAGGTGAGCAGTTATTCTAATATGTTATTAAAAATATTGGTAGTTGATCTTTCTCATATCTTTAACAAGAAAATTCTTGTATAAGTATTTTCCTGTATTTTGTTGTGTGAAATTTGTATGATTATATGCTATTTTCCCTTAGAATAAGGATATATAAACTTACTAGGCTAATTTTTTTCAGTCTATATCATTCATATGTACAAAAATCCGCTCCGTGAACTAGTAATGGGTAATAAATGCCCCAACTTTACCTGCTCTAGAGTTGAAAAATCAAATTATATTTGTGGAATTCTGAAACTGTGTCTAATTCCTAGATTTTTTCTGGCCATATTTCATTATTGTGCTTTATAGTTTCTTAACCGGTTTTATATGCATATAAAATCTCTAATCGCTTGAATATGTGTACGAAATACATAATATTTTATTAAGACGGGAATATAACCAAATTTTAAGTTTTCTGCAAGCCAGCTTAGCGCCTTTCGAAGTCTTCAAATATTCTGTCGAAGCCGAGTCTCATTCATTTTCAATCCAATCTCGCTCATGGTTGCAAATTAGAAAAGTAAAGTTTCCAATAAAACTTCGCTGCTTCTGAGCCAGTCCTTTTCTCCACGGTGGCAACCTCAATTACCCACACTTGAGCTATCTTCCCCCAGGAAACACCAGGCAAATATATTCCCGCCATACGGCACAGAAGTTCGCGTCTCACTGCTTCCTGTCGCCATTTTCCAGAAATTAAACGACGCTGGCCACTTTCGATTCCCCCAAACCCTTTCCCGAACTCAACGAACCGTGACCAAACTGAAACTTCCGTGGCTAGTTTCTAGTGCAATTTACGGACCATGTTTCCTTCCGATTTCCCATGAATCTCATTCGCACTCCTTTCGTGTCGACCTTTTACCTATCAATTCACTTTCAGCCCCACATGGCTTGCCTGCGGTGAAGAGGACGTAATAAAACTATTTTATACCCTCCATTAGAGAATAATTTGTCTTAAATTTAAAATGAATACTCTGGCATTTTATTTCAAAGTCCTTAATACAATTGCAGAACATAAATTAACTTAATAATAATGCATAACCCCTTGCACAAAATCTGAAAGTAATTACTTTTACATTCACTGCTTATTTCGCGTATATTCTATTCCTCTTGCAGATATCTTCCTATAACTGGTATAATCGCAAAATACATATGCAAACAGCAGCAAAAAGTATGGAATTTATGCCTATGTCTTCGTGTTTTATGACTTACAATTGAACTTAATAATGTTACGAGTTCTAATCTAACGAATTAATCTCACAATTTATAAAGATCATATAATATGTCACCTGAGAAATTTTATTCTAAAAACAATGTATTTCATTTTAATAAACTATTATTAAGATAAGGCTCCAAGTAATTCCTATTTATTGTTACTTAAATAATTAATGGAATCAATAAATAAATAAACATCAGCCAATTTGAAATCATAAAAATGAATTTATTAAATTAACAATATTTCACCGCTTAATTTGCGACATCATCAGGTTCGAGTTTTAAAAAAAATTACGGTCGTAACCGAAATGTACAATTTCAAATTAATTTAATATATTCTTTTTTCTGTCTTAAAATTGGCTAACGTTTATTTATACGTTTTCTCAATAGTCAGAATATATATTTATACACATCATTAATAGAATCAACCCCATAATCATAATTTTTGCCATTAGTCAACTGAATTTCTCTCAATTATATCATTTTACAGATTTTAATGCCATTCTGTCAAATTAAGAAAAGAAATATAGAGGCTGATTGAATTAGTTCCCGTGAGTAATAATATCGCGTCTTTGCAATGCATGCTGTAATATGTCTTTATGATACATGATTAATAACAAATACATTTTCCGGAGAGGTAGACACTATTTGCGTCAAATGGTGTTGGATTAGGATTAATTTATGTTCAAAATAAGTTTACTTTGTATTTTTTCATAGCTCACGGGAAACATTTTATTGTTTAAGTCTAAGACAGCGGAGCATTAATATGCATTTTAGAGTTTTGGCTACGTAAATTGCTAGGCATAGTATTCTTGATCTGCGCAGATTTTTCAGCGATTATTTTATCACCACGTGTGGTTTCATGCGACGAAGTTCATTCAAATGTATAATTGAAGATAAATAGATAGTTGTGTCAAAATACGATGCGCAGTCGTCCACTGGCCTCAGAATGTAATTGGAGCTCAATTTAACACAAATTGTTGATGCAGCAACTTTTTAGTGTGAAAAATATTCTTAAAACATTGACGCAATGCTATATATTGTGCTCAGTTCAGAATATGTTGTACGTCAATAAAATCAATAGGAGAAGTTACGAGATTATAATTAGGGGTGTGATAAAAAATACCTTCCTGTTCGTAAGAATATAATATTTTTTTTAAGAATGATAGTAGCGTTAATCCAGCTTGTGTCCGGGAAGAGGTTTCCCCTGACAATAGTCCCCTCCATCTTCTCCCGTCTCCTGCGCACCTAATACGCCTTGATATATCTCACGTCCTTTACAGTCGTGACGCATCGCAAGGCACATGATGTATACGATTTTACCCTACCGTAAAACATATTCAATTTTAAAACTGAATAAAAATATTTCTCTTATTTTGTTTGATATCAGAACAATGGTCAAAAATGAAAATATTTATAATGTTATCGTCTGAATTGCGACTAAATGTAATTAACGATAATTGTTTCTTATTTCTCATAAGGTAGCACTCATCATGTACAGGATTTAATTCGGTTTACATATAATTATTACAATGTAAATACGTTGAAATAGAAAATTATGTGAAAGATGAACATGAACTTGGTTATCAGGAAATGGTCAGCAAATAACCATTTGGGCTTCATTGTAGAAAATTAAATTATAATAATAGAGTTCTGTTTCGCAATGGAACTGGGCTACAATGCTTACAAAATTTAGGCGATAAATACTGTGACTATTAAGCTTCGGTTTACACAAAACTGGGATTTAATCTACTAGTTATGTGCAGCTAACTTAAAAACTGTGGTTTTGTGGCATTGCAAATTACCCGTATAAATTATTTAAACAAAATAATCTTCTGAGGCAAACGAGTGTATTTTAGCTTCTACTTTTAGGATTTAAGAATTAAAGGACGTTTCAGTTTCTATGTACTTGATTTCAAATATATATATATATATATATATATATATATATATATTCATTATTTTTCTACGAACGTTTCAGAGTGATTTATGTGACATTGAGGGTTTATTTTCTGGGTTCGGAATTAATTAGATTTACAATATTAATTTACAAATTTAATAAAAATGTCTTAAAATGAAAAAAATTACGTCTGATTGAAAATTAATAATAATAAGATAGCCGAATACAGACAAAATAAGTGATTATATAAATTCCAGACAACGTTTCTGGGATCCTTGTTACATTCTTCGGGTGATTCAAAAGATTCTGAAGAAAGGGGCAAGAATCCCAGTAACGTAGTGTGGTATTTATATTATCACTTATTTTATCTTTATTTGGCTATCTTCCTTATTATTAAAAATGTCTTAAAATATAAATTACGAATTAGGGTTTCTTCCTGATGGTCCTTTTTGGGAAAATATTATCATAACGTACGTTACATATTTCTGACCATTTTATTTATTGAACTGCTCATCCGATATTCGGTGTTCGATGTTGACTGCGTTCCGTTGCCTCTATGCTGCTTTCCCTGCTGCGGCAGTCTTGTGACTCCTCGTAAAAAAACGGCTGTCACTGTTTGTTAAGTGTCTCATCTTGAAGGCACGACACCTTTTCCTCTCAAAATACACTTACGCACTCCTCGCCGCGGTAGCTAAACTTATTGAGGGCCGTAGGTAATATTGCCGCGGTATATCAATCAACTTCTCCTCCTTAACGCATCTTAGCAACTGAACGAAACACTTCTGAAAACAGACGTTTGCCAATATTTTCCGTCGCAAGTCAACAATGATACTTCTCTACCCTTTAAGAGACTATTACTCTCCAAAATGGAGAGTGAAATCACTGTTGGTCTTGAATCTTGTCCTTCGTCGCCGAACTGCAATTTTTTAAGTAACATCTCATTGCAGTAAGCAACGTAGAAATTGCTGTCTGGGTCCATTTCTTTATTATAATTGTAATAAAAACAAATTAAATATTAATGCTTGATTTAAGTAATAGAGACTTTATAGTCTTTGAATTATAACTTTTTTACAAAGGCCTTTTCAAAATGTTATATTCCATCAGACAATTGTCGAAAGTTATTTCCTGACCAAGGTACTATTGCGGTTTTTGATATTTAATTACACCTATTATTGAAATGGAAAATCTTTTTACTCATACCAACAGGTTTTTAAAGTATAATTAGCCTTCAGAGCCAGATGTGCACGTGTGTCAGTGTGAATGTCGCACTGAAGGGCCCACGTACGCTCCATAACTCGCCTGTTCAGCCTAATATCAGCAGTAGCAGATACGCATTAATTACGACGTGACTTGAATCCTGCAAGGTTCCGGGAAAAATCGGACAGCGATTCATTGTCCATCACCATGGGATTTAAACGGTCTTTTCCTTCGCCATTGTTGTTTGTCCCAGCGTTTATGCATTTTACTAGGTCGTGAGGACAGTAGGTAACCCCCCCTCCCATTTTTTTAATATGTTATTGCTTAGTAAATTGATGTTTTGTGTTCCTCTTTTAATCAAATTTTGTTGGGTCGATAAGTAATGGCGGGGCCGGGTTCTTTCAATAATTTTAATTAAATGATAAATTAATGTTCTTTCACACAAAATTCAGAAAATTTATTTCTGATTTAATATTAAAACTTGAAAAATCTACCTATTTATTTATAAAACATTCTGCAGTAAACAAAAAGGTAAGAAAGCTTTTAATATATATTCTCTTGTAATGTATTTTTCTATTAAGCTCCTACAAGCAAGGTTGTAGGTCAAGAACTGAAAACCTGGGTTCAATCAACAACGCGTTGGGTGGGATCAAATACTTAAGCAGGAATCGACCTACCATGCAGAAATATATATACTTATTAAATATAGAATTGAACACCAAACCTGTTTTAATCACACACTGTAATAAAAATTAATCAGTTTTTATTCTATGATATTTTATTTCTAGCCAACATTAGGTTTATAATTCCATATATTTTATTTGCAAACATATTGTTCTTAATTATATCGTAATACTAATAAACTGTATAAACGTTCATCTCAAGATTATGTTCAACAGTTTAGATAAATCATGTAAACGAAGTAAAAATATAAAATTTCAACTTTCAGACCTTATATTATCATAATGCGTTATTCACGTTAACACGATTTACGCAATAGAATAAATTCATTTCCCTTAGATTCGCCTGAGATGCAAAGCATCAAGGATGTGGAAAAGGACATACTTTTTTACCAATATCTGGTTAATTAATAACTTAATTTACATAATAATCATTTATAATAAGATTACGCAGATCGTAGGGCGATTCTTACTGGGTTTGGCTGAAATAATTCTGACAGTATAAAAGTATTAATTACGGTCGGTATATATAAAACAATATATTTAGAGCTAAAACATAATGTATATTCCAGTGTTATTTAATTTTGAGAAAAAGTAATAAACTTATCGTATTGGGAAGTTTAGTCGTAGCGCCCAATTTGTCGGCATATAATTAAAATTATATTTACGTCAACTTCCATGTCACTAAACCATTCAGTACCCCTACACTTCTATTGCTTTATTTTGGCAGTATTCGCTTGGCTTCATGTTCAAACTCACTTAGTTGTACACCACTGATGTTTCTGTGCGATATTTTGTGTGTAAATAAAGAACAGATTAACTCCAACGGTTATTCATCACCTACTGCACTGTGATTTTTAGCATTATTCAAATAAAATTTTTACCTTTTAAAATCAAAGATCCGGTCGAGATGATTTCAGAAGAGATGACTGCGGTCAATTGTGTCGGCTCCAAAATCCATTGTTGGAGTCGTCCATGTGAATTTTTCAAATTCACATTTCTGTGACACATCCTGAGAGGTATTGCTTTCAGTCCATTAAAAGCTATTTTAGTTTTGTGTTCCGAAACCTTTTAGCACGGTTTCCGCATTACGTAAAAGGCTTATCAGACTATTAGATTTTATTCAAAGTCTTCCTAGTTTGCATTCAGTTCAGGCTACGAGCATTGCTTAGATAGTAAATATAAAAGAGCAAACTCAATCGTGACATGAATACATTTTTATAAATAAGCAACAGCCAGGAAAATATGTTTAATTGAAATTCCAGTACGCTTAGTCGTTAATTTTTGACCTCATCAGATATGACGTTTTACACAACGAAACCAAACAAATAAAATAATGAATTACAATAATTAAAATACATTTTTATGACACTTTGATTTTTTACTTCTTTAATTTAGAAATTGTTAAAATTTTTAAATTCCAAATTGTTTCCATTGGGAAACTGCGCTCAACAATGTAACTGAGCTTTTACTGGTCCTTCTCGTTTAAATTGTGTATTTAGGCCAAGCAATCGGCGGATAATGACCCTGACTATCAAAATTTGTCAGTCCTCCAAAGTTTCTATTAATTTTTATTTGATATATCTTTCATAAAAATTTATTTTAATAATTGTAATTAATTATTGTATTTGATTGCGACTAAACGTAGTCTAATTTCTGTTAAATATTTTTCTGACTTCAAAAAGACTGTTGTTTATTTATAATTTATATTACATAGTCAGCAAGGCCATGTTGAATTGATA
The DNA here is from genome assembly GCA_037074705.1 of Zhengitettix transpicula. Lineage (NCBI taxonomy): Eukaryota > Metazoa > Arthropoda > Insecta > Orthoptera > Tetrigidae > Zhengitettix > Zhengitettix transpicula. The sequence continues at coordinate 196,531,518 of CM073590.1, forward strand.
CATGCTCATTACAATGCCTTTGGTAATGGTTTTTAAAGCTTGCTTTGATATAGGACTATCCCGCTGATTATAACTAATATTTACATAGAGGATATGTTTGCCAATTAATTGGCACTGAACAAAACATGAAATAATGAATAAGGAACACAATTCCTGTTCGAACGAAGTTTTTATGAAATGTACAGCCGTGGCCACTGCCAACTTTACTGCGGAGGTGTTCTGTTCCGACATTGTGTGAGAGGAGAGGTTTTCCTCAGGTCTCAGATGCACATCTGGCAGAGGTAAAGCTGTTATGTCCTCTTCGATCCACAAGGGCCAATAACTCAGCAGTTCCCAAAGCAATGGCAACTGTCCAAGAGTTGAAATATTTATCTGCAAATGGCGGCTTGTTCGACTTACACACATCCGAGAAAATTTTATTCTACCGAGTAAGCAATTCCATGCATTCCTTTCTGAGAAGGTAAAATATAAAATGAATATTTAATGAGTGAAACTATTTTGTTTTTGAAATAGCGTTACTACCAGGCAACAACATAGAATTAAACTTCTCGGAAAGGCATAATCGCTTTACTGGTAACCTTATTGTTCCCAATTTAAATGAAAATATTTTGACAGAATTGTCAAAAAACTTTAAAGAATGTTAATACGCATAGTCAAAATTGCACTTTAATGAGCATAACGTTAAAGATTAACTGAAAGTTGACTAATACGACTAATTACGTCTACAAATTATTGTTTATAAATGAAGATGCCCTTACAAAAATTTAATATGTATATATATATATATATATATATATATATATATTATAATACCAATTAAACAGGCTATTAATTTTTTTTTAATAATTAAATTGTTAGCGGTACGAATGCGTAAAGGCGACAATCAAGACGGGTTTTTCCTTTGTTTAACAATGGAAACTGAAAAACCACGCGGTTGGAGAACAGCAGTCTGCACTGAGATACGAGACAGAACGGCCCACATAAAGTAATAACACAGTAAAATTTGCTAACCTAAAAGCATGAATAGTGTTACCCAGGAGGTCCAACGGCGAGATATAATAGTTTATATAAAACGCGGGTAAGCAGTTTGGCAGAGAGACATAAAATCGCAAATTGTAAGCAGAAGTTTTTGCAGTCCAAATTGAACTAATTGTCGCATCGAGAGACTTTGAGGAAATCTACATCCGGCAACCGGCTGAGGGTGGACTAATGTAGCTTCCCGGATAGCGGAGACACGAGAGGGCAACGACCACGTGTATTCAAAATCTAAAGTGTAGAATCAGTGAGTAATGAATGACCTGTTTTAGTGAGTGTTAAATTCAAGCAAGAAGAATCCAAACTGGTACCAGAAGTACTGTCGTTGGTACAAGACAATTATTAATAATTGTAAACGATAATAAAAGGGTATAGTCAGATTTCGTTCGCGCTTTCCTTTTTATCCGTTTTCTTTTGTTTCTAATATTTTAATTTTGTATTCCTTTAACTCAATGAATTGAATTGTTAATGTTTTAATTGGAGTGTCCTTATTATCAAACCCAGTTATGACCCTGAGATATAGAGATTCGACATATTTGATTGTAATGTTATAACTGTATTTTCATGACATGCCACGAATTAATAAATGAAAAATTAAAGTAATTGTTGTTAACTGGATGTAATTCGGCGTGCAAAATAGATCTTATACAATGTAAATTTATCAACAATAATAATTTTTTTTAAATTCAAATCTTGAATTAATTTTGTTAATTATTTCAATGATTTAAGACCACCTTTTATATATATATTATATTATATATATAATATTATATATATAATATATTTGACGTCTTCAACGTGAGGCTAACTATCATTCAAATTTTAATTAATTTTTTGTGTTAATTAATTCATTTAATAAACCTTAACTTGTTGTTTATTACATTTATGGCTTCACCAACGTGGGGCAAATTAATCGTTAACCTGTTGTTTATTACAATATATATATATATATATATATGTATATATTGGATTACGTAATTTTTCCCAATTTGACAATCTATGTGGCGTCAGGTAATTATTTATAAAAATTAGCAAAATAATCATTTAGATACAATTCATTTATCTAGAACTGAGATATGTACATTTCTACGGGACGTTGTCGTCAAATAGTGACTTTTTCATGTAATGATTTATTCAGCCTGGAGACGGAATAATAAACACTGCTCGGCCAAAGCCCCAATCAACAATTATCACACATTTGTAAAATATGAAATTGAATCGTTGCATATCGAATGATTTGCTGACGAAGTTTACATTATCTCTGATAGACATCGCGTAAGAGTTTATTAGAGGCGCCATTACATCTCGAACGATTTAATGATTTCAATTTTTTATTGATGACCGAAAACATGTTCGTGTTAATATTACGGGTGTTTTTACTTTTAGTTGAATTACACATTTTATCTGACAAATTGACCATTTTTTCTGTTTATTCTCGGTTATAACCGTCATAGAACGCAGTCCATGACTCGAAATTTATTTTTGGATATATTATTTTATAATATACATTTCATACTGTCTATTACCTGAAAATATTTAAAATTAAAAATTATCATTAAATTGATTTCATGTTATTAAATATATAAAATTAATATGTTATTGCGGTCACTAAAAGACCTTAAAATTGACCCAAAATAAAACATACTTAAAACTATGTTATCTTATCGTACATGATTCTTATGTAAAGTAAATTATTAATTAAATAGATATAGATTGAAAAAAAAAAAAAATTGTGACTCCAAGAACGAAGCTTTTCTTATCATGAAGATCTATTGGAAATGAATTCATTTTATTCAATTTAAGGTAGCACTGAGTATGAAGTTATTTCTAAAAAAACAAAGGAAAAGTCGTAATTTCCAATTGTAGGCTCTAAATATCCAATTGAACGTAGACTGAGTAACAGCCGATAACTACTCGGGATTTCAGCCGGGTAAACTCGTCGATAACACGCAACGTTTCGATGACATTCGTCAGAATATGGTGACGCTGAATATCATCGAAACGTCGCGTGTTATCGACGAGTTTAGCAGGCTGGAATCCCGAGAAGCCTTAATCCACTTTCTACACCGGGAAAACATTCGTTCTACAAGCCTATAACTACGCTGAGTATCGAATTAAAATTTAATTCACTGTGCGATAAATACAAACATTTTACTTTAATTATGAGAGATTTTCGTGATGACTCTTCAGAGATACTTGTTAAAAACCACCCCTTTCCGAGTTTAGTCACTCCACAATTACTTCGAATAAGATAGTTAAATTTCTACCGTCGTACTTGGTGTACGCAGTGTCTTATTAAACAACGGTTGGCAGCTGCCATTAAGGCAATTAACGATCCAAAAAAGAATCCAAATAGTATTTTCATATAACGTTCAAACTTATTTCTGTATTTAAATTTATTAAAAAATCCAATAATTTTTCAGTCATTATAATTTAGTGCTGTGTTTGTAAGGTCAATTTATAAATTCGTTGTGTTGCAAATTGAAGAGAAACGCAGCAATGTTCTTGCATAGAAGTTGCAAGGCACGCGAAACCTCCGCTGTGGAACAACTCTCGAGTTGCGTTCTCCAACTCAGCGCCGATTTTGCCAGAGAAGGAAAAGAGACCCGCATTGTGAAAGGCCTAATTTGTAGCCACTTTTGCATTTCTCGAGGGGCGAAACAAACTTCCCTCTGGAAGCTGCTTTTTATAATTTGCACATCAGAGAGGTTATTGTGCTTGAAGAACGGCAGTTTTGAGGCGCCGTGAAGTTAAACAGCTGCTGTAAACTTGGATATGGTTTCTAGTTTTCGCGTCAAGAAACCAGCAACCTTTGAACATTTTCACATAAATAAATATTAAGATGCAAGCGAGAACGGGCTGTCTATTCCTTTGTGTCGCCGAGAAAAAGTCTAAATTAAGAATTCGCCTTCAACTAAAAACTCAATACACCTTAACATGATGCAGTAAATCATATTTAACATAATTTATTCAATACTTTAGAGTAGTGAAAATTGCGTAAAAATTCTGTGAGAAATTTTTATTGAATTTGGGACATAGTATTAAGCATTTCTTTGGTAGTAAGATGAATCATGAAATAAATAACAATGAGGTGAATACATCTGTTATCGACCATGGGTGAAAAAACTCTGAATGTATAAAAATACGGTCGAAATATCTTAAATAAATTTTATTTAGAACGAAAATGTAATTCATATACCACAGTTATTTAATTTAGTAATAAACGCAATGTCGTATTGGGAAGTTTTAGTCGTAGCGCCTATTTTGTCGCCATATAATTATCATTACATTTATAAAGCTCACTAACTCCAGCAGTATGGGAAATCAAATTCAATCAGGTATATGAAAACTATCACGACAGGATAAATTTATACGGACGGCTATGGTACAGACTGCTATAATATATATATATATATATATATATATATATATATATATTGTAATATACACTTTATGTAGGTTTTTAAATGAAAGATTAATAAAATTTACAAACAATATTTTTATTGTGTCAATAACTCAAACAATTTACAAATTTATAATATTGAATTTGATAATGGACAAATCAATAATATTTATAATATTATCAACAACAAATCACAATTAAAAGAAAAGAAATTTACTCGTCAATTAAACTAGAACGATATTTAATTGTGAACGAAATTAAAAGTAAAAAGATTGACTCCGATTAAAAATTTTAATCAAAAAGAGAACTAAATCTGACGGCTATCTTTCAATTACGTTTACATAATTAATTGTTTTGTAAATTGTTACTCACGTCTGCCCAGCATTCCAGCATACCTTTAATTTTCTAAAATACTATTGCGGGGTTTTACACTGCTTCTAACTCACAGATTCTACACCAAATTTTTAAGCCAAAATTTTATATGATGTCAGGAACTCGGATGATTCTCCTTTCGTCATCTATCGGTTGACCGCTCGCCCTTGGTGACTTCTGCGATTTGTCGATTGGGTAGTCTTTATTTTTCCGGACTTAAACCAAAACTTTTGCTATTTCTGGCCGGCTATGGACACAAAAACTGCTTTTTCTTTGCAGGTTTCGACGTTATACTTTTATGAATGTTTTACTTTGTCCTGCTAATTGCCAACCCTGTTGAATTCACCTTCCAAAAACTGTTATACCTCGACAAGGTCTTTCCGTGAACTTAATCTCATCATATCTCCCTGCAAACTGTACTTCACCAAACCTTCCTGCGAACTGTACTCTCGTCTCGCAATTTTAGCGCGCATACGCCATTTTGACGGACCTTCCGACTAAGGAACAGAGCCGGGTTTTCTATTGTTGTTCCAAAGGCTACTGCCACTACCAAGGATTTCTCAAACAATTTATATTTTTATGTTGAAACAATTAATGTTTTTTTGGGTTCCACGTCCTTCCAACACTCTCCTCGACGTCTTTATTTCAACTATTCTCCTCAACGTCTTTATTTCAACTATTCTCCTCGACGTCTTTATTGAAACTGCTCTCCTCGACGACGTCTTTATTTCAACTGCTCTCCTCAACGTTTTTATTGCAACTCTTTCAAAATCTCTCCTCCTACCCCGGAGCAGGACGTTTTCCCGCCCTTAGCGTCACGGGCTTTTGTTCTTAGCCGCATGGGATTTTCCCATGAGCCGATGTACACTATTCTGGTATTAAAATAGCCACGTGCGGCTACCTGTGACGCGACAGGTCGGCGTCTCGAATTGGGAAACAAAAGAATCGACAAAACTACAGCAAACAACATTTCCGAAAATAAAAACAAAATTAAATTAAAATACGCGCGTTACAAAACCTTATCTTCATAAATTTATCGCCGCTCTTCATTATTTGTGGTGTTGCATATAACTTATTTCAGACTATTTCATCCAGCAACCAATCATATTCTCTATTATTGCTAGAACACACACAATTAAGACTATCAAAATCGAAGACATAACGTTATCTTCACAACAGATTTCTCAGTCATTTTCAACGACGCTCAACAATAAATATTGATTTATCTTTATAATTTTAACAAATCTCCCGAAAAAATAATTAACCTATCCCAATGCTTAATACTTTCTTAATACATCAACTACATCGAGTGCTAGGATCTCGAAAATTCACTTAAATCTTGATGCTTTGTCGGTGACGGTCACGATTTGTGACTCCAATAAAACAGTAAAATTGGCATGAAATCAGTGATTATTCGTCGTACCTGTCAATTCCGGATTCAGTGAAGTTTATTGGCAGTTCCGTCGTCGCCGAAAGCTCTGGTGGTCATTTTTTCACATTTTAATGAGTTGTGCTGATACTGTCAGATTTTTTATACACTTCATGACGTTCCAGCTCTTTCATACCATTAAACAGTAGATAACGTAAAACTTGCATTATAACCCTTAATAAAATGCGTATTTTATTCAGAATATTGAGTTTCAAAATTTAACAATCTCCAATGGACGAGCTGAGAAGCTATTACTGTCGAATTTTGGACTGTATGAAACAGAGCTATTGACGACGGAGAATGTGCCGTTGACGGCTTTAGTTTCACAACTGTAATTAATCACTCGCATTTTGCGGGTGCAAGAGACAATGGGCCCCGATGCTTTATTGTTTCCCGCATATATGTATTCAATTAATTTTATTACAATTCTAATTTAACGGCATATTAAGTTGTTGCTTTCAGGAATATGTTTTTACTAATGAAACAATGACGACTCGTTCTCACGACAAGAGGCTGATACGTGGAATATATAACTCAGTTCCTCTTCGTTAACCAATATCTACATACTATCACATTTTACGTCTAAAATTTTTAGTATTCTTTTCAAAATTGTAGGTTTTAAACGGTAGTAATAATAGTTGATTGTTTATCTGTGATTATATAATTATTATCACACTTTTTTAAAGCATTAAAGTTTTGACCTTCATAGTGTTCACTATAGTACTTACTTGAGTTAATTAATGAAATTACATGCATCTTTGATGATAATTACTTGGATATTGACAGACGGTGAGGTCCAAAACTGCAAACTCCACCTTCAGTCATAGGAAGGGTGTGGGCCAAGTATCGAGAACCTGACTAACTTGATGAATGTTTCAGTAGCGTTTTTCCTGCAACAGGTATATCCCGGGGACCCTAGTTAACCCCTAACTCCCTTTTCCCCCTTCCACACCGCCCCTTTTCCTATAACTTGCATTTAATTAAATATATAAAACGGCCCAACTCACTGGAAAAAATATATTGTCTCGTTTAGTGGTCAAAGTAAATATTATTCACAGATGTGTGCGTAAATATATATTGTGATAAACGCTTTCAATTAATGAAACAAAGGAAGGAAGTTGAAATTAAACCAAAATATTTAAAATATAACAAAAATTATTTATTTGACAAATTTTTATTTTCGTTGAATGTACTTTTTATATTGTGAAGTAAATGCCTCCTATTTTATGAGTATCTAAATTTCAGGGTCCCTAATAAATACAGTGATTTGCAATTTTCACCAAGTTACAAAAGCAAAAAATTAATTTAAATTTACAATAACAATTTTTTTTACCAACAACAAAAACTATAGTAATTTGAAAAGTAATATAAATCTGGCCGTAAACGACATTTACGTAAAGGTTTACATAAGAAAGTTTTTTTTTGATTTTTACATACCATTTATTTAGAGCTGCTCTGGTTTGTGCACACAAGATTATTTAATTTTTTATACAACACTATTTTCATTGACAGGTCATAGCACTGATTTTATCTTCGTCTGACTTTCCAACACTTTAGGTGCCTTTCAACTTTTATCTCCTACGTACTGTCACACTCAGTTTACTTTAAAAAATCCCTTTAATACAGAAGCTGATATATTGCGCTCATACTTTGCTGAATTCTACCACCACATAATTTCGCCATGCTCCCAGAACACACATGACTGATTATTTCTCACAACATGCTCTTCCTACTGAGCTTTTCGACAATACACCTAGCAACCATTATCGTCTCTGCATTCTCGCGCTAAACAATGCTGTTCTTTACCTTGCTCGGCGACATAGTTACGCCGCCAATAATTAAAGAAACAATTTTTTTTAAAAAAAAAACATTTTATTACACATTTGTAATCTCTATAATGTATATATATATATATATATATATATATATATATTAGTTAATTTACAGTTCACAAACTAAGTTAAACAAAGCAGGAAATTGGACTTTGAAAGATAAAACTGGTAATAAATCGAAAATGTCCTGTAGTGAAGAAAGGTACCCAATATATTAGTTGTTGAAAATGTATTTACAAAATTATTAACTAAAGTATTGTAAGAAATAGTAAAAACTGTGGAGTCAAACAAAACGTTGACAGATTAACGCGGTAAGATGACTTTTTTGGAAAGTCTTCAGAAGAAAATAAATTAACGATGTCAGAAAAATAAAAAAGTTGTAAATTAGACAGCCGACCTCTAAAAATAATTTGTCACATCACGGTACTGATAAAGACGAAACAAAGTACTATTTATAAAATAAATATCACTATAATCAAACATTCAACATCAGATAAGTTTTACTACGGATTTTCATAGAATAAAGGGAAATCGCAGATGTAGGCAAGTATTATTTCTTATTATTTTAATGACTGTAATAGATTACCTGCGACAACTTTTGGGAAGAGTCCTCTAGTGTACCGAAGATTTAGGACCAATAGAGGCACACAATACGAGTAATGCGTTGAGGTGAAGTGTTTTATGAGCACGGTGAAGCGCATTGTAGCGTAGTATAATAACATGGTTTGTGTATTTCGAATTAATGTTAGCCATAAACTATATTTATGTTCCTTATTATGATGCCAGAGCGTGCCGGACGAATTGCAGTTCAATAAATTTATTAAATAATTCATATTGGGTATACTTTCCAAAAACTAATTCAGCAGCGGATTTTAAAAAATAAATTACTGCTCTTTTTAATAAATTAATAATTTTTCTTGCTATAGTATTTTACTATTGGATGTATAAACGCGTGAGGAGTTATTTCTAATTAATTCATTACGACCAGTGCATTTCCAGTTATAAAATTGTCTTAGGAAAATATCACTAGAGTCAAACCTTGTATATCGACTCCTGCTAACGTAAATGGTTCGTCCTTCAGGAATTTAACTTGTTTCATTTTAAATAACACGTGTCACCCCAATAATAATAAATGTTATCTGACTTGACTTTTTCCCTTGATAAACACACAGAAGAGTCACAAAAGGAAACAAATAGAACGAACGCTATAAACGAAAACATGTGCTAAATAGTCAGCTTATTTTATGTTTGTATTTGTTATTCTGTTATTTATTATGCTTAATGGATGAGGTCTGTGCTGAAAATAAAGAGACATCGTTACAAAAAATTTTCTTCAGAAAATCTGGGAGATTACGTTCCGCTAAGACAAGAAACTCTGCTAAAAGGTTCAAAGCCATTTTTTTCTAAAAATAACACACCACCACAAAGAGCCGCTTTTAAATAAATAAATTTTAAGACGCAAGAAATAATTTTCTGGCAGTATGACATTAAGTGGAATGCATGTTACTAACAAATAAATATTAAAGAATAAAATTTTATGAGTGGCGCTAGGCCACGAAAGGAAGATATGTTCTCCAAAAATACTGCAAGACTCACAAACCAACAGAATGTGGAACAAAGAGAAAACAAAATCGAAAATAGTTTAATTAACAGCGCATACCGTGGATTTTTGCAGGAATTAAAATTTAATAAATGTCAGAAAGAGTGAGAAATTCCTGTAGGAAGAAGATAACGCCAATGATGGCCAAACTTTTGCATTTTGTGTTTCGTATTAGAGCAGTTCCCGACGTTTCCTTCTGTTGGAAGGCTGTTGAATGAAGTTATTTACAACTTGAGAATAGTCGACGGGGTTGGAGACAAAGGAAATTCTTGTCAAGTCTTAGTCGAGAGACGTTCCCGTTGTCGTGCTCTTGATATTCACAATTTAACTTAAACAAACCATTATATATAATTTTCAATAAAAATTAAAAGGATTTTATATAAATTAGTGAAATTGGAACAATTTTGTAATTAAACAATTATATTTTTTACTGACAAATCTTGATGGAATTAAATCATATGACACTAATAAAATGAACAAACAACTCAAAGAAGGTATTGAAGCATGCCAGTTTTAAGATACAATGAAATTAATAAATTATAATAACAAGATAAATCTATACAAAAGTATAACTCAATCCCGAGTATCACATTTTTGCTCCTGGAGATATGATTTCAGCGATTTATATGAATGTATTCTTCAAGCTTCTAGTTTTAATAAAATGTATAACAGGAGAGAAATAGCTTGTCGAGTCTGAATACGATGCGCAATAGCCCACTACAATGTAATTGTAGTGCGGGTAGGCCTAAGCACAGTTTAACACGAACCTTTTTTTACAACAAAGTAGTAATGTAAAACTTATTCGAAAAAAAAAATTGGCGCATAAAAATTTATTGCGTTCAGTTCAGGATATGTTATAAGTCAAATAACGTATCCGTAAACAGACGTTAAGAGACGATAAGTGCAGGGTACAACTGTCTCTATACCCCATTCGTAAGAGGATAATGAATGTTTTTTAAGAATGATAGTGACACCGAGAGGGAGTTTCCATTTGATTACAATAGTCCCCTCAAACCTCGCCCTTCTCCTACTGCGTATTTAACACATCATGATATTTCTCACCCAACCTATATTACTCTTTGAGCCTTACCACCTGTATATTAGTCCTTTCTCCTCTTAAATTATTTACTTACAAGCAGCTCTTTGGGTCGGGCTATTCCGTAATAAACAAAAAACCAGTGAAACTTAAAGCATTGGATCTACCTTATTAAGCTCACAGACTTCCTGAAGACAGTATCGTGCGTGCTACGGTTTTCTATATTTCCGGATCGGGTTTCATCTATTACGCAACTATAAAAAAGTCAAGAACAAATACAAACATGAAATAAGCTGAGTCTAATTCTTGGAAATTTTCTATGTTAAATTTTTTATTGTTGTTTACAATATATGTATATATATACTACTTAGCGTTGTACTCCGTATCATTATGCGTAATTAAAGGTTGTTGATTATTTTTTAACGGATAATTACTTTATAAATTTACATATTTAATAAGATAATTTGAAATATAAATTATAATTATAAGGAAATATATTTTTCTAAATATTTTCGTGTGGGGATAGTGACATTGAATATGTTGCAAATTCCTATTAGTTTTTTAAATGGATATCTGATATACGGAGCTTGATTCTGGCTCGTCTTTATTCTGTTGTCTCTGAGATTCTTTTCCTTACTGCTACTATTATACGGTTATCCGACCAAAATGTTGTCGTAATTTGTACTGGATACGAGTTTACCATTGCTATTCTTCTTCAAGTTTTATGGCTACCATAAATAATTATTTCTTTTCTCCTAAATAATTTTTTTCCGTCTCTTCGTTCTGATAATTAATTTCCCCGTAACTATTTAAATGACTCTTATTAAGTTATATAATTTAAAAATATATGAAATATACTATTAATGGTAAAATTTTACTCAATTGAAAAATCAAAGCCACCAGGCTTGAAAAACAGACTCGACATCATTTTGCGTCGGAAATTTCCAATATGTTGCTCCCCATCAATGGTGATGTTACTGTTGTTTCTACGTCATGAAATTCATCGCCTTAAAGTATTGAAACCATTAAATTAAAATTACATAGGTATTATTTTAAAACTACGTGACTGTAAATTAAATACGTTAAACCCATAATAACAATTACCCTTTTGCGTTTTAACTGAAATGAGAAAAGTGGCCCATTGTCATGTGAAATTAACATAGTGAATTTAAAAGTTTAAGGTGTATCACTGGAAGTTGTAAAATTTAAGAAATTCACGTGTTCCAAGAAATAGTCTTCTACACTATTACTTTGTTCTGTTGGAAAATTAACTATAGTGTGTTCCAAATGCCTTTTGGGCTGTCAGAAAATGTGAGCAGAGAATTAGGCGAACGTTGCCACATCGTCAATAACGAATGACAACAAAACCTTACTGCAGCTGCATGAATCACAATACATGGCTATGTCGCAGGAATATGAATCGTCGGCACACGGAAGAGCTTCAATGTCAAATTGGGTCCCATTGAAATTTGGCATTGTGTATATCGAAACTGGTTTACTTCAACTTTATCCCATTTGCTGAGTACAAATAAAAGGATTAGATACATTGAACACGTTTTTCCTTTGTATTTTGCACATGTCCACAGGAGCAACAGTGCTTCAATGGTCAAACTTCGGCAATTGAAGGTTTTAAGCACCGTATTTATTCTCCGTGGTGATATTTTCGTTGCAGGCAGGCAACACGCTCATCATTGCTGCGGTTGTGACGACGAGGCGCTTACGCACTGTTACCAACTGCTTCGTCATGTCGCTGGCGGTCGCCGATTGGTTGGTGGGACTCGTCGTGATGCCGATCGCAGTTGCCAGCAACGTCATGGGTAAGATACTGTGTGTTTATTGCACGAAACAATATTAAAAACAAAATACCACATGTACTTTTTTTAACATCCACGATCAATTCAACCGTTAAAAAATATTGAAGTCGCGAATAATACGACAAATTAAGTGATAAATTCAATGAAAAGCTATTTTGTTTTGTTTTTATTATTTAAGCACGTAGTTTTTTCTACGTGTCGTTCTTACAGCTGGTAATATTTTACTTAATATCAAAAGAGCAACAAGTATTGCAGAAAAGTTGTGAGTTATTTAATTTATCACTTAATTATGTCTGTTTCGTGGCTACTTCCATTTTGTTTTTATCTAATACAGACGTTTCTATATTTTCAAAATTAACGGGCTTTCTGGTGAGTTTAAAATATCTGGAATAAATAAACAGTACAATATCAATATTATTAGCAATATAATCCAGAAAAATAAAGTTTAATAAAATATTATTTAATAAATAAACAACAGGCTGAAAAAATAAATTACACTACATCATGTCTGTCACAGTAGTCAGAGAATAACAATCCTGACTTTCAAAATTTTTCTAATTGTCATATCTGAAGAGGTCGCAAATTAGCGACTAAACGTAGTGTAATTTTAATTAAATATCTATTTCTGACTTAAAAAGGATGTTGTTTATTTATAATTTATCTTAAACAGCCCGAATATATATCTTTACGAATTTACAAGTTTTTGTTATTGAATTTTAACATACATACTTCGTACTGTCATCTCTAAAATTGATATTATTGGTTTAAATATTTAATTTTCATTAATTACAGGTATAACTTGATGTTCTACGACCTGTCATAAAAATTAAGATAAATGAATCAACCAGACAAATTTGTCAGAAATATATTTTAATAAAATAGAAAATTAAAATTTATTCATAAATAAAATTAGGCATTACGCATCATTCCTTTTTGGAACTTCTTCAGGGGCAAATCAAGATTTTTTTTATGTACTGATATTTCAAAATACGAAACGTCGTGCCAATTTTATTTTATTAATATTTTCTAATTTTTAATTCATTAAAATATATTTCTGACAAATTTTGCTGGTTTATTCATTTATAATTCATGAATTCATAACTATACACATGTAGTTTATTTTTTTTAAAAAATTAAGTTCTTCTAATTATTTGTCATTACCTGACTAGGTTATAATTTTACGTCGTTTATATAAAGCATTTTTATACGAAGAAACTGCTATTTTTCATTAAACTTTATTTTTTCTCACTTACATGGCTATTAATTTTTATATTATACTTAAAGAATGACTGATTATTTTCAATAGAGCAGAAAAATATCTGTTCGCCTTCCGGGATTGTGGAACGATTCAAAGATAAGGCATGAGAGCCAGAACACTCCTTCAGGTTTAAGTCTCTTTAATCCGCGAGGATTGAGGGTTGCCTGACTCTCTCTACTTCCGCATTTGAGTGTGGAAGCTCGGGATTATGTTCAGGGATGTACAATATCAGAGAAGTGGGAGTTGTGTGAAAGGTTAATGACAGGATTTTGTGAGTGAGACAACTATATTGGGCTGAGGAATTTGTCTGAGTCACTGAGAATTGTGATACGTATTCCGTATTTCTGCTATGCTAACAATATATTTTGAAATAACGCCTTTAAATGTTTTTTTAAAGTTGTGTTCAGAGCCAAAACAAGGAAACTTGGCACAGCGGTTATTAAAATTAAGATTGTATTTCGAACAATGCTATTTCATTTTGAAAGACCTCTGTCATAATTTTTATTTCATTCTTATGGAATATTATGAAGATTAATTTTGAGAAATAGCTATAAAGTTCTGTATTTTCTTATTGATATTTGCGATTGCAGGAACAGGAATATTGTTTTCATCTAAATTTACCTAAAATTGTATTAATTTTTATGATATAGCAAATGGACCGGAGAAATTAATAATATACAATGGCCAATAAGTCAGTTAATAATTAATTATAAACAAATATTACTTGAACATTATTATATTAATGAAAATTTCTAATACGCGACGTATCTTCCACAATCTGTGGATCAGCTATGCACTGCATTAAAATGTAACTGTCATATCAGAGATATACATAACAGGATTCCAAAGAGGTTATTGGAGAAAACAGACAAATGTTGCTGAGATTATTTTTAACGTTTTTAAGATTAATGGATGAAAAATTGCACCGAAGAAAGCTGTGGGTGTTCTAATGGTTACTGTCGGCGAGGAATGATGCGTGTAGTTCAAATTTTACTCGGAGTAATAATTTAAATTTACGTTAAATACCATTTTCAATAATATTTAGAAACTTCCTTCAATACACGTGGTTTTAACAAGTTTTCCCCCGATCATTAATTATAAATACACTGTTCAGCTAAAATATGATTCCAGATCCATTCCGATCAGCAGGCTGTGTATTGTTTGATATGAGCAACGTATGGAAATCACGAAACAAAATAGGAAACCCACAAACACTATTTTCACTGTAAACGCTGTTAATACTAAAGTACCTTAATTTTTTTTTTTGCTATTGGATTACTGCTTCGAAAATTCTAATACACTGAACTGAATGTAGATGGCCCATGGAGCTTCGATGGTATATTTTCACCTGACAGACGAGTCAAATTTACTCGGCTAAATAAAGAGCTCGTTGGTTGTGCTATTACGAATATCACGAACAGTAGGGTCGTCGAAAAATTATGTTCCTGGCGGACAATGAGCCAGTCTTCCACTCAGTGAAATTCCGAGTAAAATAAATGACGTGAGTTCTGTTATATAAAAGAATATATTTATCAATGTTAATATAAATAAAAAAGCTTAATGATAAATTACAATTTGCTCATATAAAAATTTATTACTACGGTATATTCGTTTGAAAATTAGGACCTCTTCAGATACTGACAATAAATAGTTATTAGAACTTTATAACTAAATAGTAATTTATTTTCAATATGCTTTGATGGTGTACAAAATCCCAATTTATGTAATAAAACATTAAAACCAATAAAATGTCATTTGCAGAGATGAAAATACAAAGTTTGTAACTTACATTCAATATCAATTAAAATAATTATCCACCGTTAATAAAAAAATAGCAAATATGATAATTGTTGTAAATCATGAAATAATTTTAAGTTAGAAACAGTTATAATTTATTTGTAAACGGACCCTCTTCTACATCAAAAACAGATAAATAGTTGACAAAGGTAAGTATTTAATGAAATTACAATATTAATAAACCCAAAATAATTTTTTGATTTTGAGAGTCATATTTTACATTATTTGCCTTATTGTTATATGTAATGTGTGGGATTTCACACATTAATATCGGAACGTATTTGCCCTCCTTAATAAGAATTTTGAATAACCCAGTCATTGCTATAATTATTTAGGTTTCCATGGTTAGTTAAAACCTAATTCAACTAAAAAGGATTTTAAAATTAGAATTTTTTTATTCGAGTTTGTAAAGATCGTTTTGTTTGTCCTGCGTAGCATTAATTTCAGTCCAAGAAATCAATTTATTCTTATTATGTTTGACAAAATTTTGTATTCGTCTTTCACATTATTTACAAAATTTAAATTATTAATTGATCTTTAAATAATTATAAATCCTCATATACTTAACCAAATAGTTTTTATATTCCACAGAACAGGTGATGGCTTCTTTAAGTAAATAATTATAAAAAAAATATATTTGCTTTGCTGTAGACTTGTGCAGATGTTTAGAAAATTATTTTTTTTGTACCTACATTATGAACAATGGTTGCTATTCTGTGATCTAGAGTTATATACAAATGCATAAATATCTCATGAACCATATAAACTGAAAATACAACTTTTTTAACATTCCTTGATCTGAAGGATGTAAGATGTTATCGAATCAAATAGATAAAATGAATTATAAGGAGAGATAAAGCTATAGAGAAGTCAGGATGGAACGGAATTTTGATGTGCAAAACACTCAAGTGGAAAAACTTTAAAACCAACGAAATTTCAAAGAAACGGCAAACAAATGCATTTCAAATACAACGCAAAGAATTAATCCTTTATTTTTTTCTCGTCTGCAAAGCTTAATCAGAAAAATTTGATAATATATCCTGCTGAACTGATATTATCCGCTATGAATAAATATAATTTAAAAAGAACGAGAATTTAAACAAAGATATTATCTTCTGCTTAATGATCGATCCGACTAATGTTGCTTTTATTATATTTCTCATCTTGTATTAATTTATTTATAGTGTAAAAAATGCTGAACATTAGCCAACCTGGAAAGAATGGCCATTCATTACCATTAAAAAACATGTTCAATTATTACTACATATTGCCCGCTTATAAGACTATGATATTATGGTTAATTATTAATAAAATGTAATGTAATATTTTCTTTAAACGTATTTACATAAAAAAATAAAAGATTTAAGCGCTATTTAGAAACAATTTCAATATATATAAAATAACAAACAAAATAGGCAAAAATGGCATTATTGATTTCGCTGAAGCATTTTACGTCTTTCCACCAGAGATTTTGATAGAGAAACTAGTCAAGATAGGTATCGATAGGAATTTATGAACGCACGACTTCAAAGGAGGCACCTCGGCCTGTTTTGAGACGTGTATGTTCCGAGGTCACAGACCTTGGGCATACGGTAAGAGTTTTTATCAGTTCCCATTAGAACAGTCGGCCAGCTGCCTCTTAAACTGCTCGAGGTACGGAGAAGGGAATGCTGCGTCCCCACAGCAAACTCTTCTCCCGCTGTCGGAAGGCCGTAGGACAAGTACAGGTAGTACCCGACCTACCTGATGCAGGTTTTTCTAGGATATTCCCTGCATTACTTTTAGGCGAATGCCGGGTAGGATCCTTAAACTATAGCCCGGGAGCCCTAGTTAACCCTTGGCTACCTTCCTCTACCCTTCCGCATCCCGCCTTTAAAATCATTTCCTATGCTACTAAAGGGGAGTTGCCACGATGTGGATTACCCTCAGGTAGCCTGTTACCCTTTAAAATAAACAAAGGATAAATATTGGTATACAGCTATTAGAAAAAGTAAAACTAACACGGAAAGGATCAGGAATAGGATATTTATTAGTCCTGATATATATAATGCACTCCAATTCAAATCACTTCTAATATTAAACTTTCACTGTTGATTCTATTGTATATGGAAATATGAAAAGAGCTTAGCGTGAATGCGAATAAAAAGACGACTTAATAGCACTAAATATCTAAAGTAAAATGAAAATAAATAGCGAAAAACAGCAAGTAAATAACGTTAAATAAATTTGGAGAGAAATTAACTCATGTAAAGAAAATTTAGAGAATCATTTTGAGCTCAAATTTAGAGTGGAATGTACAAATCCTTACATTTAGTTTTGGTATGCAAATGGTATAAAAGAAATAAAGCGTGAAAAGACATACGGGGTAAGCTTTAAATGCCACTTACATTAAGAGAAATAATCACAAATTTAAAATCAAAACAAGGCCCTAAAATACGATCGATAGGCGATTGAAACAATTTACCTTCATCACAGTTTGAGAAGAATTTTCCAACAAGAAAGTTTAAAAATAATCTAAATAGATTAGTGCAGTGAATTTTTTTATTTTCCCTCTAATCATAACGATATGTTTTTGTATATTTCCATTTTGTGAAGTGATGTTTTTCAATCTGAACAAATTTTCAAGGAAACATTTTTATTAGTTTCAACAAGTTTTTATATATTTGCTTTCAGTCTGTCACAAGGGTTCCATTCTCAATAAATAATATACATACGTTCATAAATAAATTAATTTAATTTCTTTCAGGATTATAGATGTAACCTGTGAAGTTGTAATATTAATGTATTTAGAATATTTCGAAATAGAATAAAATTTGTATTTAGAATCTTTGAAATTATAGTATTAGGAATTAAGCACTTTGGAGTCAGATGAGTTGTGTGAAGACCTTTCTCCGGACTTGTATATTGAAATATAGTGGAAAAATATAGTTGTTATTTATAATTAAATAATTACATTTGACAAACTGTGATTAAATATTAATAAAACACCTAAGTAGATGAGTACTGAATCGAGTACTATCTAGATCTCGGAAACCATCCCGCTTGCACACCCTGAGTGTTGTATATTCTCGTCTCAATATTATCTTTCCTCCATAATAACTACTTCCATTTTAACGACTTTGTGCAAACAGCTGACTATCACAATACCGACTATTAAACTTTGATATCCATAAACACATACGAATAAATTTGTATACACAACGTTAACTGTTAAACTTTAATAGAAACA
The DNA here is from genome assembly GCA_037074705.1 of Zhengitettix transpicula. Taxonomy (NCBI): domain Eukaryota; kingdom Metazoa; phylum Arthropoda; class Insecta; order Orthoptera; family Tetrigidae; genus Zhengitettix; species Zhengitettix transpicula. The sequence continues at coordinate 196,550,323 of CM073590.1, forward strand.
CGTTTTCGCTTCGGAGCTATATGGCGAACCACTATTGGAACTTTCAGAATTAATGATTCTCACTAACATTTCGGTTTCAGTCCATGAAACTAAATTTGTATATGGACTTTTAATTTCAACATATATCTATATATTAAAACTATCAATTGCATGAAGAAGTCCCAAAATTATGGACGAAAGTTAGTATTGTAATGATTTTTTGTTTTGGTTGATTAATAACATATTTTTTCTGTGGTTTTTCTTACAAGAAATAAAATTTAAGTACAACTCTATAATTGCACTAAAATCATAATTATCCAATTAATGTTAATCTAATTTTTGGCATATGTTTTGAATTGAGATGGGCTCAATGAATCATCTTCTATTAAATAAAGCAGAGCGTATGAATGTGTGTTCAGCATACAAATTTAGACCCACCGAGCAAATTTCACCAAATTTCGTACACGTATTCTTTGCAACTAGGAAATAAACACTTTCGGGGTGAGACACTCCGAGGAGCGGGGATCGACATGGGTGGTATTTTCAAATATGTCAAACTTTCGATATTTAAGTGGAATCAATTAGATTGATAACATTTCTCTACATATTCTCTGTGTATAATTTCAACCCCTTTAGAGCATGGGAGGGGAGGACCCTTAAGGGTTGGGGTGAAGTGACATTACATAATAATATCTCAAAAGCAAATGACATTGGAATCAAATCTAGGGTTATGGATATATGGCAACACCGGCCACCCAGCAAGTCTTCTAATAAATAAAACAGAGTTTGTTTGTATTTATGTTTCCCATACAAATCTACACCCGTGGAGAATTATTCACCAAATTTCGACCACGTGTTCTTTGTGACCAGTAAACGAACTCTGTCGGGGTGAGACACGTCTACCATCCCCAGGAACAGGAGTGGATGGGGGTGGAAATATTCAAACATGCTAAAACGCCGATATTTGAGTCGGATAAATATTTTTAGAGGTCAAAGAGATTGATAGTGTTTCTACCAATGTTATCTGTATATAATTTCAACCCCTTACAGGATGGGAAAAGAGCACGCTTAGAGGTGGGGTACAAAAAGGTAACGCAAAAACAACTGAGATTATAGTCAAATCTGGGTTCCACTAATTTTATTTTTAAAAACCGGGCAACGTACGAGGTTGGGCTGGGTTAGGGGGAGGTGGGCGGAGGTGGGCGGGGATAGAAATTTTCATACTCGTTAACTGACCGATTATTGCATCGGGATCAATTAGATGCATAAAATTTCTCCACATGTTCTCTATGTTTAATTTCAACCCCTTTCGACCTTGGGACGGGAGAACCTTAAGGGTGGGGTTGAATTAGCGTTACATAAAAATAACTTGAAAGCAATCGAGATTGGAGTCTGTAATATAGTAGTCACTGAGTTTAATTATGACATTCAACTTGCCGTTTAACTCCCCCAAGCAGGGTTGATCAGAAGAGGAAATATTCAAACATGTTAAACGGTCGATATTTGCGTGGGACAATGACATTGACAGTATTTCTACCGATGTTGTTAATGTATCATTTCAACTCCTTTCGTCATTGAAGGGGAGCATGTTTAGGGGTGGGGGTAAAGGGGCGTTACTTAAAAATAACGCAAAAACAACCAATATTCGGAGTTATTGACGCCGGCCACCCAACTAGTTATTGATAAATCAGACCTAATGTATTTATGTTGAATATGTGCAACATCATGAGCTAAATTGACTTTGGTCACGTTTGATATATTAAAAAAAATAAATCTTAAAAAAATGTAGTTTAAAAAATAAAAAATCATGCTCTAAAGAGTTAAGTAAAATGCTATCATGGTGAGCGTATAAGTATGATGAGTATATTTTTCTGTAAAATTTATTCTCCAACCAATTTAAGAATAGAAATGAGTAATTTTAAAATAAGGTAATTATATTTCATAATACTTGAATTAGTGCCCAACGTTATTTTTCTATATCAAAGACTCACAGAAATATTCGTAAAAAAAATTACGTTATATATAAACGGCAAACCGAAAAATTCTTCATGTATTGTTTATGTTTACTTCCGTTATCGATGCTCACGACGAAAGTTTGATAAATGGTTTGGCAATATACCATCAATTATCCAATAGCTAACCATAGTTCATTGTTTTGCTTGTACTGTGGAACTAGGTAGGATAAATGATCATATGAACGAACGTAATGTTTATTCATTCTGAATCAATTAATTATCCATGCTGCCTTTTGTGGGCTGTAAATTACGATTACTGTGTTCATAGAAGGCGCGCAACACATTTCTAATTGCATGGTATACTTCCTGTTACACTCATCACAGTTAACGACGCACATTTTTAAATATTAAAGAGGATGGTTCCGAGTATAAATTAACTGAGTTGGAACTATTACATCGTTCGATAGGAACATTAACTGAAAGAAATTGCTCATTAGCGAGAAGAGTCCACTTCCATGCTAACAGGTCGACTGTCACACAATACTCCACTTACAATGATTCAGTGAATTTCTACTACATAATTTTCTCATGTAGCGTAAAGGAAAAGCGCACAGTAACAGATTTATAATTAAAATCATTCAATTGGCATTTTCCAAATTTTATGTCACAATAAAACTAAATAAAAATTTGTGAATTGCAAACCATTAATTTCACGTTAACAAACTTTATTTCCACAAATATCTTATAATGTTATAAGCTATAACAAACTGTTCGGTTGAGAAATAAATAGAGACCAATGACTCCAAAGGGAAACAAGAAACGGAATGGTAACTAAAATATTTTAATGTAAAAATTTGTTTCACTTGGGATATGTTTTTGTACTGAGCTATTTATTTTATTATGTATATGTTGCTCCACGTGTTGGGTGCCAAATTTTTTTAATGGATTTTAATATTTAAACAACCGTAAATCTATATCTACTCAACAAAAGTTGAAAGAGTATCTTCGTTTTAAAATATCTAGGTCTTTGTAGGGCCTCCGGTGAAAACAAACAAAATATTACACTGTATGAAGTCCACAACAAGTAATGTAACTGGCAGTTTTAAATTTTTACTTCAACATTATATTCAAATATTGGTCTTTATTCACATCTGGCGTGCAGAATTTTGCAGACTCACGCAGGTTTTCTGTAATTTAGCTTGTTCAATCAAAAAAGTATAGTGAAATTGGCTTGCTTATTAGGCAACGTGCCTTTCCCAATCTTAACTCGACATCTGTTTAATTAATTTTAATAATTAGGCTCCCACAGCCAAATATATGCTATCTCCGAGAAGAATCAACGACCATTCTTCAATCAATATCATCAATTACTGTAAAAATAATAACCAGGTTCACACAGTCAAATACGTATAACGTCAAACGTACTACTCTTTGAAAAGAATGCCTCGCCACGGAACGTCATATCTTCCAAAGAGATGACCATCAAATTTTCAACTACTGTGCATTTGAAGCGTTCATCGTTGTTCATCATTTATAGTGCTACTAAATCTCATTATTACGTGAATAAATATTGAGTAGTACATATAGGATACTTCTATAACTGAGCAATATTGTATAATTAATAATTTCATCAAAATTTGGAGTTATTTAATGGCTGAATTCTTAGCTCACTGGTGTATTAAAAAAATGTCAATGTTTGTTATTATCATGAATGTAACATTTTTCGTAATATCATAAAACTTTGACTTTTTTGCAAGCAAATAATTTTGTGAAAAGTGGATCTCCTAAATACTTAAAATGAATATTGCTTGAAACGTCATTATAAGATATACTTTTGACGTAGTAAAAACATTTAATCACACTGTCATGATAATTATATTTTCTTTAGATTCCTTTCTTTCTCGGTCACCAAAAGTGTATGATTTCTTTGCCACGGTCGCAGGGTTCTTTGAGACGAGCTTTGATGGAAGGTTGCTTTCAATAACATGCAATGTTTTCAGCGTTCTTCTCTAAGTCAGCTCTTAACAAAATTTTAATGAGACTGTGAGGACAGAATATATTCGTTTGAAGAGCATTCCGGAAAGGAAACACTTTATAATGTTGTGAAGTTTGTAACTATTATATTATTATAGACTCAATCTCGTTAAAGTTGTTAATTTTTTAACTTTCATTATTATCAACATTTTCTTAACTTATTTATTGCAGTAAAAACAATTTTAATTACATATTAAATTCTGTACAGTTTTCTATTTGAACCTATTCTCCAGAGTAGTAACGCGGTTTAAGTATCTGTGCATTTAGAGAGCAAAGAAATGTTTTTAATAGAAGACAATATCATTTTCAAGGCTATGAAGCTGAACCGAATGTAAAAATCTTAATACAGGCACATCTACAATTTACTAAATCACTTTCATCATTGATTAGGACTTAAATGAAGAATATATATCGATAATTCCGTGCTCAAGTCTGTACAATAGATGGACAAAGCTCGCTTCTGACTGGGGAGTCAATCAGGGAAGCTCAAATGGTAATAGCATTTCATACTAAGTGATGTTCCTGGTTTCGATCCCTGTTCCGGTCGAGATTTTTCAAGCCTAATCCTTCGGTTGAATTTCATATTTTTTCTATTCCGTACAGTCCACTCCAATTTCACATTCAAAATATCGAGATATTTCTTCATAGGACGTTCATATTCTCATAAAATCTCAGAAATAAATTTAACAGGTTTTCAATTATTCAAATAGTTAATAATGAATTTTTTATTTATCATTTCTACGTTTCGGGACATATTTCTAACCTCTTCAGGTCTTCCTGGACATGAAATATATTTTAAGTAATTAATCTAAGTAATCTTTATAGCCAGACTAAGCTCAAATTTATAACTTGAGTACAAACCTTTCAGCATACGCAAATCCGAAACCGATAACCTCAGGACATTTAGATGAAACGCGAGTATTTCTTAGAAATATCTCACTAAATTCATTTTTTAAATCTCTTGAGTTTTCAAGATTTAGACTCTCTGTTCCGTAGTTTACGACGTTACCGACACCGCTAGTTGAACTACATTACCAAATGGAACACAAGAAACGACAACTTTTAGTTAATCCATCAGGAGTAGCAATAAAATATAGTTGTTAATTTAATTTAGTATAATTTTTTCACCTTTTGATTTATCAATCGAAAATTAAACATTGTTACTAAATTTCCCGTGTGTATTTAATTATAAGCTTTCGGATATGGCTATACTCATCTTATTTATCAAATTTAAATACTTTTAGGCAGAACTATAAAATTAAAATATACAATATATAGTTTAAATTATTAATTCTCATATAGAACAACAATTGTTCAGATTTACATTATTCAAAATTTAATTCAAGATTGAAATTCTCATGGGAAAACATAAAATTATCTTACTATACACACATAAATGTTATAATTTTTTTTGCATTGATAACTAAGACTAAATCAGTCCTAACTTACCATAATTCCTAGTATCTGACTGATTACAAGATCACTCGGAAATCCTGAATTGATTGGTATCGACCGTCCTGGTAAAAGAAAAATATATTTTTGCTGTTGTAATTACTAAACGAAAAAATTGTCTCTTCATCCAGCTTCTGTGATGCCAATTGACCTTGGATGCCAATACGCATTAGAAAATCTCTCCTTTTTTGTATCTCCATGGATATTGTAACTTGTTCCACATGCCCGTGTAATCCACCAGCTAGTCCAGTTAACGGTTAAAATAGTTTGTCTACACCGAATATCAATTACTATAATTTGCAGAGAATAAAATTGAGTACCTTAGCGCCGCTCTAATACTGTGAGACGATCTCATCTAATGGCTCTAAGTTGCGTCCACACTCTGCCATACTCTCGCCTTGCTGAATATTACATAATTACTGTGATAAATGCCTGTGATGTGTATTGTAAAATCCACTCCAGTAATATAAAAAATATTCGACGAGTGGTTTAAAGGTTATTTGTTTATTATTATAGCATATTCTTTCTGTAAATTAATACTGACAGTAATCCTGCCCCTGATGGGGCTAAATCAATTCTGGAAATTTACCTTTCACAGTAAGTGCTTAAGCCTCTCTCTCGTGGTTTCTTAACTCTGTAATTATTAGTGGGGTCCCGTTGTACAGGCCTACCCTTTACTGACGTAATCCTTCCGCATTAACCCGAGTTTACCCGACCAGCGACCCGAATGCACAAATTCACACGAACCGTGAATCGTGCTGTGCTTATTACGTACATTAGTGGGTGCAACGCCACGACATTGTAATTTAAGCACTTTAAGTGTGTCAGATTTCCCGATTTTTGCTTCAGAGCCCCCGCGGAGCCAGTGAAGGCTGCGACAGTTTTCGCAATTTATCACGAGACGTGTCGGGGTCAATGTTTGTTCTGGTCGTGCAGGACAAGGGCGTATATGCAACACGCAACACGCATCCGGTGAGACCTATAAATAGACACGAGGTCGCAGGTAACATCATCGCTCACTATATAACTTAATCATGATATTGGAGGATCCACTAATTTAAGATTACAAACGATAGTTTATTTCATTCTGGAGTAATTTTATGCCATATTTAAGTATGGAAGGAATCAGAATATGAAGCCTATTCAGTGATATAAGATGATTACTTCCGTATGAATAGTAAAAACACGAGTCTTAGCTGCGGCACGTCTCATATGTTGAAATAATTGCATAAGATTGTTTTCAATGTAATTTATTCATGGTGAACAGTGTTTAATATGTTGAAACTTTTATAGTTCAAATGAAAGCACAGCAATTCAAAGAGAACTAATACGTGGATTATTCGTCTCGAGTATAAAAATTAGTGAAAAATTATGTAACGTCTGATAAGGAACCTTGACCCTAATTAAAGAAATTAAAAATTAAAAAAATTTCTATCATAAATAGATTCTTAATATTTCGTAAACCGTTAGTCGTATTAAATTCCCACCTTCACCATCGTGTTCCTACACCCACTTTCTATACGAAAACGCCATATTTAAACATCTTTTAAGAAAAAAAAAATTTGACAAAAAAAAATTCTATAGCTTGGAACGTGGATTTTTCATAAATATTGGTTCTAATAGATTCTTCATATTTCGTAAACCGTTTGTCGTATTGAATTTCCACCTTCAACATCGTGTTCTTACACCCACTTTCCATACGAAAACGCCTTATTTAAACATATTTTAAGAAAAAAAATTTTCACGAAAAAAATTTCTATCATAAATAGATTCTTAATATTTTGTAACCCGTTAGTTGTATTGATTTTCCACCTTCACCATTGTGTTCCTACACCCACTTTCCATACGAAAACGCTTTATTTTCTAATTGTGTTACTTTTCGATCTATCAGTCTTTATGTAACACTGGTTGAAGACAAACTAAAACTAGAATTCAATAAAATATACAATGATATAAAACCAAAGATGGCACATGTCAGAGATTCTCTTGCTACAATTCATTGACGTTAAGGCCAACCGTATCTTGTTTGATGTTTATGGAATTATGGTTGCTTAATGGTTGCAATTTTTCATAGATATTTATAATTGGAATCATTATGTAAAATAAACGTTTTTTAAAAGGCGTACATTTTATTTTATTATAATGTAGAGTTAGTTGAGTAATTCACAATTACGTCTCTGATTATCACTAAAACCCGGTTGGAAACCCGAGAGCAATTTATACCCAATTACGCACTTCGTATCCTTGTTTATTTCAGGCGTGACCAGTAGATAAATAGTGACGACTTGTAATCACAGAAGCTTTATTTTCCCTTTGATCATTCATGCAAACGATTTGAAATTTTTACAAGCATCCGAACATGTTCACAATTGTACATCTCTATTCTCTGCTAACCTCAAATTTCAGGTTATCTGATCACCTGATATTTTTAGTAAAGGATACCTTTTTCAGAAAACGCCTACTCGAGTGTCATTCACGTGAAAGCCTATTGCAATCAATATAATAAGAATGGTTAGAAACTGGGTGCAGAACTAACAGCAAGGTACCTAGGTACCTTGTGCTATAGTTTACGGATCCTACCCGGCAAATCACTGGCTACAGACAATTAGTCTGACTTGTCGTCTTTTGGGATGCTTAGATAAAAATCAGGCAGTGAAGAACGCATTCTTTTTTCTTTTTTTTAGGGCAACAGGCTACATGAGGGTAATCCACGTTGGGCAACTCCCCTTTAATAGCATAGGAAGGGATGCGGAAGGGTAGAGGAAGGTAGCCAAGGGTTAACTAGGGCCCCCGGGCTATGGTTTAAGGATCCTACCTGACATTCGCCTAAAGAAATGCAGGACAAACACTAGAAAAACCTGCGTCAGGTAGGTCGGGCATTTGTCACTTGTCCCACGCCCTTCCGATAGCGGGAGAGGAGTTTTCTGTGGGGACGCAGCATTCCCTTCTCCGTGCCTCGACCAGTTTAGGAGGCAGCTGGCCGACTTCTCTCGCAGACTTCCCTTGAAGAACGCATCCCCATAGGTAGCCCCGTATGACTTACCTACAACGGAAGTAAGCCTGCGAGAGGATTTCTCGCAGGTGAAACTTCCCAGAGAGCTCTGGCGGGGGCTACCTTTGGGGATGCTCTCACATCTCTCTGGTTTTTTTGAACTAAGGTTCCCACATGCCGAGGCACCTCGGTCTGTTTTGAGAGGTGTATGTTCCGGGGTCGCAGACCTTGGGCATACGGCAAGAGTTGTCCGCTATTCCTATTGGAATAGTCGGCCAGCTGCCTCCTAAACAGGCCAAGGCATGGCGAGGGGTAAGCTGCGTCCCAACAGCAAACTCCTCTGCCGCTATCGGAAGGGCGTGGGACAAGTACCCAATGCCCGACCTACCCGATGCAGGTTTTTCTAGGGTTTTCCCTGCATTTCTTTTGGCGAATGCCGGGTAGGATCCTTAAACCATAGCCCGGGGGCCCTAGTTAACCCTTGGCTACCTTCCTCTACCCTTCCGCATCCCCCCTTTCTAATCCCTTCCTATGCTATTAAAAGGGAGTTGCCCAATGTGGATCACCCTCATGTAGCCTGTTGCCCTAAAAAAAAAAAAACTTACCTACAACGTTCTACCTGCGAGAGCAGGTTAAGGTTATTTGATCCACATACATCTAGATGTGTCATGGGAATCGAACCCAGGACAATCGCTTATTACAAGATCGCTGTCCCCAATGAGGTATCTCTGTCGACTCCCGGTCAAATACGACCTTTCTCTATCCTATCCTATTTACTGAATCACGTTCTTCAAGACCCAATTTTATTCCTACATATTACGTTTAAATTTTTATAGGTACATCGAATTAATTCAAGATCAGAATAAATGCTTTCAATCATAGCTCTATTTTAAAGGTTACGAAAGTTAATTATCAGGTTTACGATGGCGACATCGTGGCAGGACCAGGAATCGAGCCCAGGATCACCGCCTAGCTGAAATTGTTCGGAAACATTTATTCGATTCTTTAAATAATTCAATATATCAGTGATCAATTAACACGTAACATCATTGAAGTCACAAAAATTAGGCATGGAAGAATGTGATTCAGTAAATTGCACATCAGTCTGTGAACATGTCTGTATAAGAGATGAAGAAAGCTGGGATCTGAACGGGAGTCAAGGAGGATAGCTCATTTCGTTAGGGTGACCGCGTAACAACGGTGATCCAGGGTTCGATTCCTACTCCCGTCGATATGTTTCTATTCTAATCTGTTAATTCGCTGTCATAGTTTTAAAGCCGAGCTTGTTTGAAACCATTTCTTCTGCTTTAAAGATTATTTAGTCAAAATATTCAAAACTTCCTGAAATATTACTTTGGAAACGACTGTTGTTAATTGTAAACTATATTTTTCTTTCACACAAGTACCCGATTTATTGAGAACATTTGAAAAAATTGGCCATGACCACAAAACTGTTTGTACCTAAAATAGGATTTTATATGACGTGTCAGGGGAAAACGTTGAATGACACGTTTAGGATTTGTTTGTCTATGACTGAGTCCACACCCACCTCTGTTGGCTTACGGTCGACAAAGCTTCACTAATACGATGCGCGGTGAAATGTCAACTCTACGGACGATAATTTTCATAGAATTCTGTTACAACACACAAATTTTTAAAGAAAGCTATCAATTTCTAAGAATGAAACAAAATTAGGCGAAATAAGAAAACAAAATTCAGAAATATGAATGAAATGCTCCTCGCTGGTAAGGTTTACCTTCATATATTTATTTTTTGCCGTAATACAAAGCAATTCTCCTTTCCCTTCAAATATATTAAAAACATGTGCTTATATTTTCTATGCTTATAACTAAAGTGATGAAACGCCATTTTCTGTTTCTGGGTCACTTCTCCACAGTTATATTCCAGTCTCCGTTTGCGCAGTACTTAGTAACATGTTAGTATTACTTCCTAATCAAACTTGTAAAAAAAGTTGCTCTTTTTAAATTTCTATAATTTTTTTATAGTATTGGGACTTTATTTGGTTTAGTAGCTACGATTTTTTTCTTTCTTAAAAAAATAATAGTAACTTCATTACGTAATAAGCTTGCCCTCGTTGTATATTGCTACAATTTATCTTATTGTTTCTAGAATACTTGTTTGAAGACTTATCTTGTTTACCGAGTATAAATGAGTCTGGAAGTAGGACAGAATTTCCTCGCTGTCTGATGAGTTAATTACGGCTATATGTTTATTTTCTCATCGGCAAACGCGTTTACCACCTCTTATCCTGGATTGTTATGACAGATTTATAGACAACCGAGAATTTTTTTTATGTAAATGGTAAATGTTTGCATTTACTAAATTAAATTAAACGAACGGTAAGCTCTGTCGCAGATAATGTGTTAAGAAAAAAAGTAAAATAAATTTCATAATGTTTTTAAATTTATTAATATTTAAAGGAAAATGAAATAAAACTGACAAAATCTGTCAAAACGTTTATTGTAATAAGATTTCATATCGCACGTGATGACTAATTGTTAAATATTCAATCGGCATCAAAATTTATGCTCTCCTTGAAAGCGGGACGAAGAATAGGAGAATAAAAAAATCGTATAAGATGAGACTTGTTGAAAATTTCATGTTGTCCGTAGACACAAGATTTACAGTATTATTATTAGACGGAAAAATACTTTTTCTATGTTTAGGATTCGTAGACACCCAATCTTAAAATATGGGGTTTGGAAAAAAACCTGCAAGGATTCTTACTATAATACAATGGCGCGAAACCGTCTATTATTTTATATTTCCTACTCAAAACTTTGCACGTGTTAAAATTCGTGTGAACTCTACATTGTTTATTTTTTTTAAAAAAAAGGAGATCTGCAATGTTTTTGTAAGCTAAATGCATTTTAGTGAGTACTCGTGAGTAAACTATGTATACGCATGGAAACAGAAAATTTAAAATACTGGAAATCAAATGAAAATATTATATTTATCATAAATTAATATATAAAAAAGTAGTTAATTAACCGATTTGAGGGTAATTGAAAATATATTGTACTTAATTTCACTTTAATTTTATAGAACAAATTACAGCTTATGACCAACAACAAACAGTTTGTTAAAATAATTCAGTTTAAAAGAACGTTTCGGTACCTTCTTCAGGTTGTGACTTCACAAAAAATTTATTTACTAATATTAGAGACAGTTTAAATTCTAAACTATTACTCAGTCTGACGATGAAGCCAAGAAAATAAAAAGTATTTCATGCTATATAAAAAAATGTTATTATGTTAATATTAAAGTACGTTTTAACGTAAGAAGAAATTCTAAATTATCGATAACTATTGCTAAATACCTTCTGCGTCTTTCAAACTTAATTACTATAACAAATATATTTCTGTTAGTTATATATTCTGGATTTTCAGATAGCTCTGGAGGAGCCTACCTTTGAGGATGCCTTCTCCTCTCTCTGGTTTTTTAAACGAAAGTTCCCACAAGCCGAGGCACCTCGGCTGCTTTGAGAGGTGTATGTTCCGGGGTCGCTGACCATGAGCATACGATAAGAGTTTCCCGCTATTCCAATTGGAATAGTCGGCCATCTGCCTCCTAAACTGGTTAATTCATGGGGTCCCTACCTTTTTCTACCATTCCGCATCCTCCCGTTCAATCCCTTTCCCATGCTATAAGAGGGAAGTGGCCACTATGTGAATTATCCTGTTCATAGCCTGTCTACACCTTCTTCTTTTGGATTTCCTATTTCTTAAAATAAAGGAAGACTCCAGAGATTTTTGTAATGCTACGCATTTCATTTGTCTTTCGATACGCCTTTCAGTATCTATACTAATATTATCGTGGGTGTTTAACAACGTAATCAATCAAATGTTCAAGGCGAAGGATTTATTTTACTGATGAGAGTAAAAACAAATTTGTTACGTTTTTTTTGCGTCACAAAAAAATTTAGTTCATTGCAGTCGTGTTGCTACTTTTTTAGGCGCATTGGGGCAGTGACACGATACTAAAGATGAGAATTTTTACATGTGTGAAATAAACCTTTTTACCACTCCTTTCCTGTTTATAAATCATTTCTGAAGGTAACATATGATGCCATGAAAGCTACGTAGCGTTCTGGAGATATAATTTTACTTCTTGATTTACAACTTAGAGCGATAACGAGGTTTACGACGGCCTCGGATAAAGACGAGCGAACCGTAAGAAAATATGCCTCGATTAATAGCGCATGCTTCGGTTAACGACTTCTGATTATCGAACTGATTTTTGCAGCCACGCGATGTAAACTGTGAAGCTCTAACGTATGACTGACTCCTCATATAAGTTTCCGTTTTCCGTTTATTGATTCAGCAAAAGTAAAGTTAATTTTTTGTAGTAAATAAATAGAAATAATAAAAATATACATGAAATATTGATGTGAACCTTCTTTTTATAAGCAGGACCTTCTCGAAGGTTCTCGTCTTATCAAGCTGTACAGAAGCTACTCGTATTTTCCATTGTTGATGTGATCCTTTGAATTTTTGACAATATCAATGACACTAAAAACAAATTATATTTTACTTCACTTGAGGGGAGGAGCCTGATAAAAGTAATCGATTTTCAAGTTAATCGTATGGATAATCGTGACTCGGATAACGACATTTTCAATTCCCGACAATCCTGGAACTTAGTTTCGTCGTTACCTTGCTCTACATTATTACATAGTTTTGTGTGCTTGTGTGTAAACTCATCAGAGGTCCATTAATAAGAAATACCTAATTTAGGGAAAAGCTTGTTTGAAATAACTTTATGTTGTTTCTCCTCTTATTCTGACTTCATAAATATTTTCTTTGGATAGTAGTGCTAAATGTTTGTATTTCTGAAAGTTGCAAATACTCAAGAATAAATTTTTTAAAATGCATATGTATTTGTGCGTAAAATAAAAAATTAATAATGGATATTATATTTGAAAAAAAATTCTTCCCAGAATTTTTTTATTACGGGAAATAAGGTTTCAAATATTCTGTTAGTATTTATCTTAAAAACTACACTAAAGAAACATTTAACATCTCTTTCAATATAATCTCTACGATTTCAACAATTACCGTGCTATTTTTGAACTTTAATAATCATTAAATAGGTTCAATACAGAGTTATGACCGAAAATAAGGTTCCTCAAAATTGTTATCCTTCTTCTGTTGCACACTAGAAGGATTTAATTTAAACTAAATATATTCGTCTGTACGTAGTATTTGTTCTAATAGTGGTCATGGAAAAATTGTATAGCTGATATGAATATTCTTAGGTAGGAATACTGACGCTACGAAATAATCTTGCAGTAGCCAAAAATAAAATTTGCAATTTTTCTAATTAAATCATTTATTAAACGATTCCTCTAAATGTAATTTAATCATGGATAGTTCCTGATAATTGTTGTCATTCTGAAAGTGTAATATAATTTTTTTTTCTAATAATGAAAGTAAAAAACTTTTACTCTTACTCTTGAAAATTTCGTGGAAACTTACACTCATCTCTGTAGTTTTCTTCTATGAATATCCCTATCTTTCCTTGTCGAAGACAACTCTTTGTCCCTGGCTTCAGAAGGGTAGAAATTCAATATCCGGTCCTTTCGCACCACGATTTTTCTTTGAAGAAGGGGAGAGATCACCCTAGTTCGAACAGATCTTGAACGCTTTTACACAAAAAAACCATTGCTACCATTATTTTGGAAAATAAATGTTTAAGTTAATCTTTCAAATAATTTGGCACACTATTAAAACATTTAATGTTAGCAATATTAATGCTTAAGCGGTAATCATGGCGGCGAATTGGATAAAAGTTGGTGTCATTTCATAACGTATATAAGAATCAGACTTCGCATACAATATGTGAATAATAGGATTGTATTAATCCTATCGATTAGTAACTATACACGAAATAAATCACTTCATACATGTTATTAGTTAAAATAATGTCGGAATTACAATTAGAATGCATTCATTCCGTCAGTTTCTATGAAGCGTACAACATTCCGATTAATGGATTTCAATTTGTAGCTTTATTAATACCGAATTTATTACGGTAATAACAAATATGATAATCTCTATATATAAAAATGAATGTCAATGTTTCTTTGTGTTTACTGTAGACTCCTAAACCATTCACCTGATTGCGATGAAACATTGCTTAGTTGTTGTGCGCACCCCCACAAGGGTTCTGTCGGGTTTTCGAAGCGTTCGAAAACTCCCAAGGGGTGAACGGAAGTGAAATTTAAAAACATGTGATGTTACTGTCGATTAATACTTTTTTCCATATGTTTTTAGTTTTATTTAAACCCTTAAGGCACCAATAAGGTGGCGTTACATAAAAATAACGCGAAACAATCGAGATTGGTGTCAAATCCAGGGTTATAGATGTCAATGACTTTAGTTCTGACATTCACTATGTCAGTTAAGTTGTAGATCAGCCCCTAAGTATGAGGATGGATGAGTATGTGAGTGAATGCCGTTACATAAAGTAATGAATAAACAACGGAGACTGGTATTGAGCCTGTGGTTACAGAAATAAATTAGTTTAATTCGGTAATTTACCATACTGGTTAAGATGAAGTTCAGCCTCTAGGGGTGTAAGTGTAAGGAGGTGAAACAAATTTCCGTTTACAATCTTAAATTCGTCGCCAAATTTCTATCAAACGTTACTTACGATCCAGTAACAAACACTTTTATTTGTCAAATTTCAACTCCAAAAGGCAAGGGCGGGAAGCAGTACAACATTTCAGGTAGTGGTGGAAGGGGTTACATAAAAATTAATGCAACTGTGGTTCGTCTCTGGTCCTCAGTTGTATAGGCTGCAGCAGCAGACAACTGAAACACAACAGACTGCTTACGTGGACTAGGCTGACGACAACTGACTCTCCTCTTCCGCTGATAGTAACAGACTGTTCTGTCTCGAGAGGTGTCTCTCGCGAACCCCAAAAATCAATGTGCCATTATCGGGTATCATCGACACGTGGCCCGGATTTCATTTCAAATTTAGTCCCCACCATTAGTCCTACTCCCCCAGGCGTCTACCGTTTCTTGGCCTTCCGTGGTCAAGATTGTATGATCCTGTTTACGATCACTTGAATTTTCCTAATCCGGCCCGACTCCTCCACGCCAGCAAGCAACGTTCCCATGCGACCGGCCAAAATAAAAATAAAATTACTAAATTAAAAGACTATTGTTAAAGCACAGCATAGTGTAAATTCGACACTTTCCTAAGGATCCATTGTTGGTCCTTAATGTTTTTTTATCAATTTATGTAAGTGGTGTAGTAAATGATTTTAATTTAAAGGTGTACCTTGCATTGACGAATACGTGAAAATTTAAAACACTGATAAGGAATTTTAATAACTAAGAAACATCATTGTCATCAGAAATTATAAACTCAGTGTTGAAGTAAAAATACGAAAAATTATTGCGGTATATATCTCAGCATAAACACAGTTTTGGAACCTTAAATCGACTACATTACTTGAAAAAAGACTAATACTAACATTTAGTTATAATTTTTTTAAAATCCTCACGCGTCCTCTGTTAGTTTTAGATTTATTTTATGGAATCCATACCAAAATATCAGATAGAGGCACTGGAAACTGAACAGACGGAAGTGGAGTTCCTGGTCATGGATATGAGAAAGTTGGCCATTTAGATTGAAAACTTTTTGAAAAAGAAAAACGTCAAAAGTTTTGTCTCAGGGTAGGCCAACATGAATTTTATCTTTAACTTAAATATGTACAGTTAATCTGTCGGTAAATATTCGTTTTTAAAACTTTATAGTATTTCAAAAATATTTCGAGACACTTCACCGGAATAATAATTTTTTTGTTTGTAAAATTGAGGAACTATGTTTCTGATGATGTGATAGTGGGAATAGTAATGTACATTTCAAGCACATTGAACATAAAACATTTAATATAATTTTTCTCTGCAACATAATTTCAATGTCTTATTTGTTCCTGATCGTAACAGTATTTGTTCTTATGTTTAGTCAATGCCATCGAGTTTAATACACTTGGAGCAATAAATTGTTTATTTTATTCAATGGTTGCAAAGCAATCTTCTGAGTGTGCATTTTATAAATCCTGCAATTCCTTTTCATGAAAATACTAATCCTGGTTAAAGTCATGAACAGCTGAACGAAAATGTATCTAAAGTTTTAGCAACAAGGAAATCGCCGAGGGATAGACGAGCTGTTTGAACAATGAAATAACACTTGCCGTGGCGCCGTCGCGTAATTAAAGCGGCGTCGTTCTGGCCGCCATGTGACGCAGTACTTTATGTATTACTGGCAGGGATGCGGTCAACCATCTAACATGGACCTGGGTACCAACTAATTACTTCCATGTTTGAACGCAGCTACTTTGATACCAATAAAACATTCCGAATAATTGCGATCTCTACTGTCACAAATTGTGGGCTTTGTGACCCCATTATTAATCATGGCAAAGAATTTTTCCCATAAATTACATTTCAATATGATTTTCAATGTCGTTAACAATAAATGGTCCAATGTCAAGGCTACCGTCATGGGTGAGTTCCGTAGTAGATGTAAAAAGAGTTCACTTTAAGTGCCATGTGAAACAAGCGAGTGAACCCCTACATCATATTAACTGGCATCACGGTTCATATTCTATAATATAAAATATCAATGCAGCTCAAGTAGAATAATTTAGTAAAAATTTTACAAACAAGTCTGTTATAGAACAGGAGCAACTATCAGACGTTCAGATTGAGCAGAATTTGAATTTTATATATTATAATATATATATATATATATATATATATATATATATTAATATATATATATTAATAAAATTAGTATGTGAAACGCGGTACTAATAATACATTAAAAAAACGAGATCTTATATTGAGAATAGTTCGTTGGAAGAGAGTGAAAGTGAACCTATAGAGATGAAATTTTTTGCTTCATGTCAGGTGAACATTGTATAGTATACTGTTAGGCTCCTCATACTGACGATTTTAAGGAAATAATAAGATACGAAGCTGATGTTTGAATTTTATTTATTTATTACACATAAAAAGTACCAGTCAAAAGTAACGTTATGGGTATAAATAAAGTTTTGAAAATTTGTTTACAATGGTGAGATAATGTTATAATTACATTTCCGGTATTCCATTGGCTGAGTACAGAGGAAGAAAAGACGATAAAAATGGAGGAAGAACAAATTAAAGAATAAGATATACAACACAGAATGAAATCAACAAGAAAAGAGATAAAAAAAAGGCAGAGAGATTCAAGAAACAAGACACTTAATATATAAATATATGTTTATTGATCGATGTTTATAATGACGATAGTAAATATACAGTTATAGGATCATGAAGGATAAAACTCGACTGTAACGAGAAATGAACCCGGAAACTCCACTCGGTATGTGGTACTGTTTCCATCTGAGCTAGGTTGGTAAAATCTCACCTAAATTACATTTGAGTCATTGAATGAAGAAACTTGAAAGCAAATTAGGGTTATAGAACAGTAAATACGTATGCTATTTTTATTTCTATATGTTTATTGTTATTTTTACTTTAAATATTCAAATATATAATTTCCAGTTTTGTAATGGATAAGTAACAAATTAATTATACTTATTTCTATTAATAGTACTCATTTAGACTTGGGATGATTTTCCACAAATAATATATTACCTGAGCCTGGAATATAGAATATAGAGTCTATAAATCAGATTCTCAGAAGCAACGACAATTTTAATACTTCACGGTCTGATGCAGATCCACAAAATCGAAGTCAAACAAATTGTTCACAAGAACAGAACTCTAGATAAAAGAGCAGTGAAGAAATTAAGTTCGAGTACAATGAATGAAAGGAAAATTATTTCATTTTTAAATTCCCGAAAAAATTGCGTAGCTAAGCAGAACTTACGAGTATTTCGTGAATATAGGATGATATTGTTCACGACCGTATCGTAGCCCTACAGGTACCTTCTGAATAAAGCAGAACGAGCAGTTCAAAATGATGCATGAACAACCTCAAACGAATTTAAAAAATATTTGAAACAATGGTAATTTTAGAGTGCACCCATTCTAATTATTTGCTATTACTGGGACGAAACTCAATAATTTGTGATTTTTTCTTCATTCAATTAAATCCACTAATATTCAACCTACATTCCGGTAATAAAAAAAACTTTTTTATGTATTACATTATATATATATATATATATGTAAAGCTATAAAAAAATACATCCTATGGGTCATAAATGTAGTGAAATGTTGGTAATTTATTACATTTACTAATATATGTACTGCAATTAAAGTGATTAATTCCTGTAAAACGGTTTTTAGGTTGTTTCTTGCTCTGATGATTTATGTACACAATTTACAATATTTACAAACAGTCACTTCTACGCGAAATCAGTAGATCAAACTAACCCACGAACCAAGGCGGAGTCTGCAGTCTTCATCTGCTCCCAGAGAAACTTCTCGTATTTCCCATAGTTGATGTCGCCGAATCGATTCCTCAACTATGAGAACCAAAAAGCGGGTATCAGTTGTACATGTCCATTGTTTAAAACGTTTGGTTGCTTAGCGTCAATTTTTCGTTGGTTTTGTCTACTTAGGCATGTAAGTAACTATGTTTAGGTAGAGATGAGTGCTGCTCAAAACAATTTTTATCGGTCATATAATAAATGAAGACTAAATTTTCCACGTAAAAATTCTATTATCTTGACGGAAATCAATAAATATACTATTTCAATCAAAATTATACACAAACCAAAAATATAACTTAAAAAACAGCATTTATTTTGGTTGAATACTAACTCGTTAACAGTATCTGCGAAATTGTTGTATTTTTTCCCACTTTCTAAAGGATGTCACTGTGAGTGAAATTGTAGCGAGAAAAACCGCATCTTCCTGGAAATGACGATTATAATGGGCGGACTCAAGATTGCGGCAAACATAATTCGGAACTGGTTGTCAACTCAGAGGTCCTAATGCACGTCCTCTATTTCAAAATTACTTTGTAGTTCCCATCTCATTCTTTTACGTTTTCTATTCGCCCAAACTCTATTTCTATTTACTACTGTAGTCTATACTTACAATTTTAAAATTTTCTGCTACGTTACTAATTCCAGAGGGAAAGAAAACCGTTTTGTTTAATTTCCTGTTATACTTTTTCTGTAAATGGTATCGTATCAAAATTAAGTAATTAATTAAAAAGAGGACTGACAACATGCTAGTTTTTAATTTAATTTTTTTATTGAGCTTATTCATTATTTTTCATATTTATTCCTAAAGTACTATTACAGATACTCACTACAAATATGTATTATAAATTTTCGTACTTAACTTATACCTCAGTAATTCCTAACATGGATAAATATCTTCGTAATTCTAGTTTTTTCAGGTATCTCAGACGAAAAAACATATTAGGAGCACATTCGTTAAAAACAATATGTTTATTTTCTTGAGACATTTTTTCATAATAAGAAGAATAAAAATAACCAAATACAGACAAAATAACTGAAGAGTGCAGTTGTGTCACTCTAGGTCCTTCTTAGCACCTTAAGAAAGGAACAAGGATCCCAGAAACGTTGTGTGGTATTTATATTATTACTAATTTTGTCGGTATTTGTCTTATTATTAATTTTCAATCAGACGTAATTTTTTTCATTTCAACATTTTTTCATAATAATTTTAATTTATTATCTTCAAATAAAACTAATAATAGCATAAAATTAACCACTCATTAATATTACCCATAACAATATTTTAAAATTTTTTGACGTCTCATTGAAAAAGTACAATTTTTTTTAACAAAGGTGGATTTAATATATGATTAGTGTTGGTTGGATGCAGAAAGCCGTCGACAGCCGTCTCCTTGTCATAATAGTTGCGGACTCGCTTATTCCCTGAAGACGACAGCGGTAGAGAATGGCCGCAGAAACTTCAACGTCGAGTTTATATAGAAATCTGAACCTGGTGCTCAACCGCGAAATATTTGTTAACAGTTTACATTGGAAAAGTTTATATTCAGAGATTTTTACTGTTTAAAGCGTCGGTTTATTTCACTTTTCCCTCGTTGATAACGTCTTCCTCCTGGCCTATTTTTCTCTGTTTCTTCGCTTTCTATATTTTCTTTAAATCAGACATCGGAACACCCAACCAATACGAACCAACTCTATCTTAAACATGTATGTTAGAGTCGAAAAACATTCGGAAACTTGCTTCGACCGCTAATGCAGCCATTACTTGAACAACAAGCCAGCAGAAGGCTAAAAAGACCCAAGTAGATATCAAATAAGTTTTAGGGGTCCCCTTTATGGGTCGGTCTTCATCCTGACACTGTTAGACATTTATTATTGGTGAAAATTATAATTCTGATTGCTAATTTAAATACATTTTTAGAAAAAAATATTATTGGAAACCAGTATTCAACGAATTTTAACTATAGTCTATTAGTCCAAATTAAAAGCGAAGGGATAAGCATTTAAGAGTAAATATTGCAAATTCTAAAGCCGATCAAACATTTAGTGACCTCATTTCCCATGAATATTGATGGAGACGAACGGCGTCGTACCCCACTCTGAATAGATAAAATGTTTAAAATCGAATCTGTACGATCTATCAGCCACGTGATTCGCGATGTGTTAACGTAGTCCTCAAGAGGCAAATTAACACCTGAAAGTAATCTGCCTTTCACTCATCAGTTCTTTTCAACTCTCTTAAATATATGTAAAAACATTACTAGTGCAGATAGATACGAGTATTTTTCTTTCTCAGATCGCAGTTTCCATCATTAGTTTCAACTACATTACTATGTTAATGCCAAGGCAATTCAATAACGCAGTTATTTTATCCAAAGCACTGTATTTTCCTGTCATGCACTCTCCTTCTAATGAAATTCACATTTAATACACACGTAGATTGACTTTACGCACGGATTCAAGTTTACCTGAGTAGGTAATTCATCAATTCAATAAAATACAAAGGAAATATATATATAAAAATCAGTTTGTGAATTCTTGGAACTTTTCATTATAATATAAATGACGCAGTTTCAGGTTCATATTACTTAAGCGCAATTATATATATATATATATATATATATATATATATATATTGTAATACTAATTAAGGAGACCATTAATTGTTTAAATTATAATTAATTTTTTAGCGGCACCGATCTCAAAGAACAACAATAACGGCAGGCTCTGTATCGGCGAGCTTTGTTGTGAACTGCGCATTGTACGGGATTTTAGTTGGCTGAAGTCTGGCGAATATTGTAGTTGGCTGCAGTCTGGCGAATCTTGTGGTAGAAAGAGGGAGCAAAATTCAGAGTACGAACAGCGTGGTCCATACTTAGTAATTTCAACTGAGAGACTTATATGTTAATCATTACATTTGTAAAAAAGATCTGAACCGAGAGACAAGTTATACAAAAATCTGAAAAGCTGAAACAAAAGGTTTAGGATTGTTTGTTCAGATACATACGCACTCTAAATAACATTTTCTAGAAAAGGCATCGAATTTAATACGTCCGACGGTTGACCGGAGTTGCAGATAATCGAGTTCCCGGAGGAGTAATCCACGAAATACAACTGTGTGTTTGTTCAAGTGTAGAGTCTGTGAATAATGACCTTTTTGTGAATTGTGTCCCAAGCTTCGAAATCATTAAGTCTGGTACCAGAAATGCAGTTGTAAGTACAAACTAAAGTAATTAAATTTTCTGTAAATGGTAGTTAAGGGTATAGTCAGATTTCGTTTCTTTTCATTTCGTATTCCGTTAGTTTCAATTTGTTAGATTTGTTAATTCTTTAATTTATAATCTTGATTGTTTCTTACTTATCAAACCCAGTAAAGACCCTGAGAAGAAGAGTTATTAGATTTGTTTGTTTGTAAAATATAAAAGTTTGTATTTTTCCTATAATGCCACAAATTATATAATAAAAGGAATTGGTTTGTAAATTTTTATTTAATTTGGCGTGCCAAAGTAGGGCTAATAAATTGAACCTTTAATGAATAAATTTATTTTTAATATATTTTTTAATTTAGCATTCTTTATAATCATTACAATATATATATATATGTATATATATTGAAAAGTTACAAGTATTCACAAACTGATTAAACAATAAAATTAACAACTAATTCCTGTAATTATAATAATTACTTTCGTCTTTCTAGTTTGAATTATTAATAAATCCAAAAATAGAAAATTAAATAAATAATTTAATTTAATTTAACAACTTCATTGTGTCCGGATGTGGACCCTCATGAAGTTAACAATAAATATATTAAAAATTATAGATATAATTGTAAAATACTATTCGCGGAGAATCAAATAATATAAAAGGAGAATAAATAACAAATATTTGAATATTGCACATTATGTATTAAAATATTATAAATATTACTTAATAAATCAGTGTCCATTTTGACATTAGGAGAGCTTGTATTTAGATTCACGTGCAGCATTTCGGAAACCAATCAAGACTTAAAATTTATGTTTGCATCTAAAATCTGGTTCTGTTAATGGTCCCGGTTGAAAGTATGGTTGCTGTATAAAATGTTTTTGTCATGTTTCTATGGCCTTAATTCTGGTAGGAATAGTTATTTTTATTTTACCTATATAAATGGATGAACAATCACTGAATTTTAATTGGAAAATTACGTTATGAATTTTGTTTATATCAAGATGGTCAAAACCGGCGCTATTTATTAAGAAATATTTATAATACCATCCTATGTATCTTTGTTATTTCTTCTTCTTTCATATTCTTTGAGTATCCTTCAATACCTCTGTACAATTATATCTATAATTTTTATTCTCTTTATTGATAACCTGGTGAGGTTCGTAATCCGGACAGATACACGTTAAATTAATTTAAATTATATTTCTTTATGTGTCTGTTTCTGACCTTATTAATAATTCCTGGTTCTGTATAGAACTCTGACATGTTGTTTGAATGACTATTCTATTTCCCTCAACGATCCAAATATTATTATTAATAAAGGTTATGTGATGGAATGCAGACGCTCCAAGTTACCAATAAGGCAATTTTTCTTCCAGTAATATGAAACATGATTGAGATACATAGTAACGTGATCCAGCTGCGTTAGAAATTGTGCTGGTATTTTCCCGTTCACCGCTGATTAATGGCGCTTATAGTAACTCGAGGAATTACGTCCTCCATCAGAAGTGGGCCATTACACGCCACAGTTGTAAATTAATGACCCACGTTACGCGCGTAAGAAAGCCCATCATGACATTACGTCATTTGGCGACGTTCTTTCTGCAACTCAACCCTACAAACCTGAATCTGCAGAGAGCACTACTAATGGGTTAATTTTCATCAGGCTGCGGAATTAGCTTGCGAAGGCTATTGTTATGAGCCTGTTCGAGGAAGCGATGTAATCTGCAAAGTAATCGGAGTTTGCCTACGGAGATACAAGAAGTGGTTACAACGCACATTTCTTCCTATTCCGTCCATGTCTTCATTAATATAACTAATATATAATAATAAGATTTTTGGTTATAACTGGATGGCAGCGAGAAACCAAAATGTCATTCAAAATTCCTTTTCTCTTACATGAAATATTTTTAGAACCTGCTAGCTGAAGCACTTGGTAGTTGTAAAAAAATTCAATATAATTAAATAAATTTTTATCACAAAGTAATTATTGAGATATAATTATTCCAACTATTATAATGTTCAGCTGACAAATTCCCATATTAGTGACGAAACGTATTTTTTTCTGTTTTTAGATTTGTATGATATCAATGTCAATGTAATTATTGAAACTGATATTATATTTATAAGTTAAGGTTTCTTCACTGTATTAAATTATTAACAATGAAATCGATTATTTTTAGTATCCATAGAATACATCTGAGAAACTGTTAAACGTAATCTTCATCCGGTAAAATTGGAGGTTCCAGTATATATATATTAATTTTGTTAACGATGACAAAAAATTTGTAATAAATCCAAATAGGAATTTTTGAAGTAATTATTGTCTTATCTTGGTAATTGCCATACATTGTTTCTACGTAGAAACAGAAACATACCTGGGTATGGAGAATTAAGAATTTCTGAATATATATATATATATATATATATATATATATATATATATATATATGTATATATATATTGTAAAAATTACTATGATTTTATTATTTATTATTTAAAATTGTATTAAAATGTTAAACATTTATTACTACAAAATTTAAGAATATAAATATTTTAGTTTTAAAAATTGACATTTTAATTATAAACAATATTGTAAAAAGTTCTAGCTCAGTTGGTAGACATGAAAACCCTTATTCACTGTGAGATAAGTGGGTGTGCTGTAATATCTCCAGAAATTGCAGGCTGAACTCTACCGCAATAAAAGACTCATGTTTTGACCTCACATTAGATATAATAAATTGGCACACTTTTACTTTTACTGTTCTGGAAACGACGGTCGGCCGGCAGGATCTTCACAGCTGGTCCGGAACTCTGCCGGGATAACGTGTTATATTAGTAGCGGCGTGCTGGAAGTAGGTATGATCTCCACAGCTGATCAGGACTTCTCTGACGGGATCGCGTGTGTCTGGAGCTCCACCTCGTACTCGATAATATGAATTTTCGCTATCATTCCTCCGATTGTCGCTTCCAATTATTGACTCGCGCTTCCCATTACAATAATTTACACGCAGAATCCAAAAATACACAAAGCCAATTACCAAATAGAATTCACTTCATTACTATATACATATATATATATATATATATATATATATATATATATACTTAAATAAAGGTTGCATAAACACCTGCAAACATTGTTTCCATATATTAAAATGTCAGGTGTTACATATTTGGCAACCTGAAAGGTGACATCATTGAGGTGAGAAAAGTATCGCAGCCGTACGATCGTGAGAACCTGCAATAACCCTGTGTAATGAAGGAATTTCGTATTCTGCAAGTCGACCTAACTAATCTATTCTAGTATAGCTAGCATAAATAGTCGAGTACAGGCTCCGTAAGCGAGTTATCGTCTATATAATGTGAATTAATTATATTGAACTAAACAAATAACAAATAATTAATCAACTTGAATATTCGTAATACTAATTAAATACATTAATAACTAAAAGTTAAAAGCACACAACGTTTCTGCCATCCGTGCCATCGTATATATATTGTCTGCAATCATCATGTAGACAGTGTAATAAATAAATATAAAAAAAATTATTGTAAAATTAAAACAACTTTGTTTAGCTTCAAGAACTTCCCTGTGCTCATTGCAATAATATTCATCAAATCAAATCAAGTATCAGCAACGATAAAAAAAGGATACTTCTAATAACACTACTTCCAGTACACGATAATTAGGTAACACTGTACTGACTGTTAAGATATCTCAACCTCACTTGTGGATGTTTCCTTCTCAAACTTCACTAAAATATTGTCCTCTTCCGTCTTCAAAAGACGTTCTGTGCATTCCAGTTTGTTAGCTTTGTCATGTTGTCATATAACTTGTTGTACACAGCGGTACGTTTTACCATATTACGTCTTAATTGACACACATTTTACGTCTTAGTAAGTTAATTCTCGTAGACACAAGATTACATAAAACATTATCGGATATATGCTTTATATGAGTAAAGAAGAATTATATATAATTTTCAATAAATATTTATTGATTATATGGCATGTGTAATCTGTCGTCAATATATAGCACGCGATTCGAATTTCGGATTAAATTTTTATTTCTGAGTATTCAAAAAAATCGTCCTTTTCTTAATTGATAACAAACTAAGCATAAGAATCTAATTATACTTTCCAAAATATATAGCCTACCAATGTAAATCATGACAGTGATCATTAAAATGTTAACTTCAAATACGAGGGTGAATCAAACATAAACAAGACTTATTTTTTTAAATATTTATTTTGATTTTAAACGCACAAACAATCATAGTTTATTTTTCTACATAATCTCCTGATTTATAAGCACATTTTTCCCAGCGTATAGGTAATTTTTTAATTCCTTCCACGTAAAAAGAGTCAGGTCGTGTTTGTAGCCAATTGCGCACATATGCTTCAACCTCATTATCGCTGTGGAATTTTTGCCCTCCCAATGCTTCCTTGAGAGGACCAAAGACATGGAAGTCGCAGGGAGACAGGTCTGGACTGTATGGAGGGTGTTCCAGTGTCTCCCAACCCAGTTGCTCCAATTTTTGTACGGTCAGGGCTGCTGTATGGGGGCGAGCATTGTCATGAAGGAGAATCATTTTTCTCATCGGAAGGTCTCGTCTTTTGCGGCGATATGCAAGTCTGACCTCAGTCAAAATTTGGCAGTAGTATTCCGCATTAATTGTTCTGCGCTCATGCAAAAAAACAAGGTGCAGCAGGCCACGCTGGTCAAAAAAAACGGTAGCCAAAACCTTGCCAGCCGATAATCGTGACTTGGCTTTCACTGGTCCGGTTCTCCTTTCTTCCTCCACTCCATACTCGCTTGTTTCGACTCAGGGGTGTAGTGATGCACCCACGTTTCATCACAGGTGACAATGTGAGAAAGAAATGGGTCTCCTTCTTCCCGAAATCATGCAAGGAGACGCTCACACACTTGAAAACGATTCAGTTTCTGGTCAACTGTGAGAAGGCGAGGAACACACACCTTGCGATACCCTAGCTCCTCTGAGAGTATAGAGTAAGTGCTCTCATAACTTATTCCAACCTCAATTGCAATATCCGAAGTTGTTAGACGCCTATCACCTTCAACAAGTTGACGAACACTGTCGATGTTGCCCGCTGTAATGCTGGTGCGGGGTCTGCGGTCATGGCTCTCATTTTCAACACGTTCACGGCCCTCCACGAACTGTTTATGCCAAGCAAACACTCTAGCTCGCGACAGCGTCTCTTCCCCGAACTGTGCAGTCAATCTTCTCAAGATTTCGGCCGGTTTTACACCTTCTGCAGCTAAAAACTTGATACCAATGCGTTGCGCAATAGAGGGAGGTACCTCCTGCTTGGACATCGTAACGATGGACACTGAGCGAGTCTATGATGATGAGTCACGTGCATCCCCCACTCCTGACAAACCAACCTAACAGCCAATAACAGCGGAACGTTCTTCCATCACTATTGCGCGCGCAGGTCCAAAAGTCTCGTTTATATTTGATTCACCCTCGTAGTACTAAATCATATTCGGGGCAATAATAATTTAAATCGAAAATTTAAATTTATTCTGTACCGTAAGCTGTCATAATTACTAACATTCCTTGTTTCTATTTATTATATAAGTATACATAAAATACATTTTTATACAATACATAGAGCGGTAAATTAATGAGTATTAATAGAGCTGACGTTTAAATACATAGGCGTTTATGGTTGATATCTACTTATTATTATAAATTTTTCAATTTTGATATTAATCACGAGTATTTTACAAAACTTTGAATTATTTAATCACGTTTACATCTCATATCAAAATTAATGCATTAATAAATTAATTTAAATTAATAATAGTATAAATTTCTTTCAATTAAAATAAATTCACTTACTTTAAGTGTTATTAAAACTAATCGGTTGAGTAACGAGTTATTCCACATTTCCAATTATTCTTATTGAACTTTCCAGCTTTATGCCGTTACATTCTGTAAGACCAGTCTTTGATGTTTATTTGCTTGATGTCGAACAAAACATTTTCTCGAATGCCGATGAAAGGGAATTTAAAACACTGCATCATAAGTGATTAAATTAAGACTGTTGCAACGCGCTCTTCATTTACAGTTAAATGGCAGTGAATATCTTTGGCAGTGTGAACAACTAGGTTGCCAAACCGTTTTATACGCTCGAGTGCTGTATAAGCTCTTAATTAGAGACGGAAGTTTTAAGATGGAACTCTGGATGGGGTAATCGGATTATTCTTGAAATTTTCTTACAGGTGCCAAAGCTCCAGCAACGAAAGACCTTGCTTGCGAATCCAATATTGTGGTTCTCACAAATGTTTTTTAGTAGAGCCCTGTGTTTACTTTAAATCCCAAAAATAGAGAAAAAACAAACTAATTAGAAGATCAGTGGTTTATAAATACTTCTAAATGAACGAACAAAACTCATAAAGGAAACAAATGAAAAAAAGACTACTTCTATTCTTATCTTTAAACTCACAGATAAAGTACACAAAGTCTTCTTAAAAGAAAATTAATTAGACATTTATATTTATAAAACGATAAAGTGAGTGTTACAAGTTAGTGGTACAAATATTTTTATAGAGGTGCAGAAACCTGGCTCTACATACAAACATGTCTTTGTGCTTATTTTCTCAAATCTGAAAGAAATTAGCAATATCCTACTTCATTGTAAACGGAATTTCTAAGAAAACAGTGTAACTACGAGGAACACCAATTGCTCCGTCTCGTCATAAAATCAAAAGAAATTCGATCATAGAAATTGCTTTTAATTTCTTATCACATAATAATTAGGAAAAAAATTCCACTTTTAAAGTTTGTTGAGAATAAAGATATAGTATGTAATTGACAGGAATGGGATTAAATTAAATTGAAATTAATACACACATTCTAAACAAATTTTATTAATTTATCTACGAATTTCTCCCGCCAACCATCATCAGCATGTAAAAATTACGTATTTCATGGATCTCATAAATTTTCGAATAGTATTATTCATATTTTTTATAACTTGATCAACAGAGACAATTATCACAAATAATTAATTACAAATAACACAAGATTTATTTTCTCATGTAGGACACCAGTTCCACGGTTACAACTTCTAAATTATCGAAATAATTACAACGGCATATGTTTAAATTTTCTTTTTTAAAAAATTTATTCTTTATAGTTGCGACAACATAAAAGCCACTGGCGAATTACCATACCTACTACATGAAATTATTACAATTAGTTCATACTAACTATACATTTTATTCTTAGTCCCGTATTCATTGTCTATTTAGATCTGGAATGCCCGTTTCCTTGCTAAACTTTAGTAGGTTATTTATTGCCGCTGCAGAGGTACATATCTCCGTTCTCGTGTATTTCTGTATTGTGGCTTTTCTAGTCCTGTCGTGCTTTGGGCAGTCGTAGAGGATATGCTGCCTTGCATACGTCACAAGTAGGTTGCGGTGATCTAGAATATAGAGAAGAGTGCGTGAGGTTGTCTCCGTGACAGATTGCTAGCGTAGGATATTTCCTTGAAGTTATCGACTTCCTTGTGAAAAATCCCTTCTTTCCTTCCTCTTCTACACTTGTACCATTTTTCCTTCCAGTATTCTGGCATAGGCTTGTCCCCCATCATTTTTAGTGCATATTGGATTGTAGTTTTTATTCTTGTGTTGTGATGCCTCCATCTTTACACTTTTGTCTGTCCTTTCGTTTCCTCTATTCCTCTGTGTGCCGGTATCCATCTTATAATTACCTTATTATTGCTATTTAGAAGATCCATAAAGTTTTCTCTGATTTTACTGACGGTACCAATCCATATCGTTTGGTTGGTTATTGTATTTATTGCTGCCAGAGAGTCTGTTAGATTTAAATTATTTTTGTTTTGATCTTCCATTCATCGTATTGTTGCCATATATATAGCATATATTTCCGCTTTAGTTATAGATGCGTTGCTATTTATGGTCGTTTGAAACTATAGCGCATCCAACTCCTTCGCAGGTTATTGACGCATCCGTGTATATTACCGTACATAAATTGTACATCTCCATTATGTGCTTCAGCTCCATCTCCCAGTCCGTATTCTTCATGTTATTTTATCCCGTCCTGGCGAGGGAATTGTCTAATTTTCTAAAAATATTTGGTATATACAAATTGTCTAAAAAACAAAGCTCTTTGCCATAACTGTGCGTAAGTGACCATGTAAAATACTTCCACGGAAATATAAAAATGAATTCATCGTCCTTACAATTTTTCCCAAAAATATACTTATCTCTCTCTCCCTCTCTACAATCGTCGTTAGCCATACAGATCTCACCGGAAAAGGAAGAAGGCAAGGGAGGCTCCACATTTCGCAGCAGCTAAAAGGCCCATCACCGCCTCGCACAGCACAAATACTCCAACGGGGAAATGTGCAGTGTCTGCAAACTTTAGGTTCCGTTTATAGGATTGATCTTCAAAAGAAAATAGGAGGATCCAGGATAGTCCAAGTCGGCGAATTACTCCGGCAGTTCCTCCCACCTACCAAATTCACTCCATCGCCAAACCGGTGACTAAAGCATCAGATGCATCTACTATTAATAACTCTCATAATTTATCACCGCAGTTCAATATTTGTGCTGTCGATTGTTGCAGACCTGAACCCATCAATCAAGATTTCATTCTATTTCATTCAACTCGCCGTTGCTGTACTGTGACAACCAATCAAATCGACTGGCCTTGACCGCATTTAAAAATCAATCCAATTAAATCTCAAGACTGTAAAACTGCCATCTCTAATATATTTAAGATTGATAAATACTTCAGCATCGTTGGCTATTTTTTTAACGAAATGCTAAAATTACCTTGGTTATGTAAGGATAGATAACTTCAGAGTACGCAGATCAAATACGCTGACATATTCACATTAGATGAAAACTCTTGGGCAGATGTTTCTTCGAATGATTAAACAGGCCTTTATCTATATTTTTTTTAGAGTAACAGGCTACATTAGACTCATCCACGTGGTGGCAACACCCCTTTAATACCATAGAACGGGATTTAAAAGGAGGGATGCGGAATGGTACAGGACGGTAGTCAAGGGTTAACTATGGCCCTCGAGCTATAGTTTAAGGATCCTACCCGGCATTCGCCTAAAAGTGATGCAGGGCAAACCCTAGAAAACCTGCATCAGGTTGGTCGGCCATTGGGTACTTGTCCTACGCCCTTCCGATGGTGGGAGAGGGGTTTGCTGGGGTACGCAGCATTCTCTTCTCCGTGCCTCGACTAATTTAGGAGGCAGCTGACCGACTGTTCCAATGGGAACAGTAGACAACTCTTCCAGGTCTGCGACCCCGGAACATACACCTCTCAAAACAGACCGAGTTGCCTCGGCTGGTAGGAACTTTAGTTCAAAAAACCCGAGAGAGGAAAATGCATCTGCAAAGGTAGTCTCCTCCAGAGCTCGGCGTTTTGGGTCCACCAAAAATATTAAAATCCCAACATCTCTCTAATTCGAGCTATTTTACAACTACGTCAAAAACCTCTTTATTTTCAGCCTAGCAACAACTGTGTTCAGAACGACTTCATTGTCTTTGTCCTCCTTACAAGCAATCGTTGAAAACTTCTTATCTCTATTACTGTTTATAATTTCTGAAACATCCACTGAGGCAACATTCTCTTACAACAGTGAAATTGTCTCTCTGTTAGGGTCACACAGTTGTAGTTTGCGTAACATGGGAAAGTGTATTTTTCTCACAGTAGTTCAAACAAAGGTCCGTCCAGTTATCTGCGAAAACGGTGGATAAGTTCTCACTGTCAGCCACACACCACTGTCCACGTAATTTAAGCAGCGTGTAATTGTGAAAAAAGAAACTTTTTTGGATGTGATTTCCTGAGCGTACACAATCTCAATATTATCAGTGCATTACAGTGGAATCTTAAGATGAGAAAAATACATGAGATAGAAAGAATCATTTCTCCATCGCCGTCGTATATTACTAATAATAGAATGTCTGTTCGTCTTCAGTATTAAATAGAAATAGTGTGAGTTATAGAATAAGTATTGAAGTATTTCTGAAGAAACGTACTGAATTCGGTGCAAGATTCCCATGCCTTCATTCTCGCGTATGATAGTAAAGAAGGTATATCGTTTTCATTTTCTGATGCTTTCTTGATTAATGGGCCAAATATTTATGTTAAATTAAACTATGATTAAACGTATATACAAGTCCAAAATCGGGCAGCATTTCATTGACATGGTTGCCGTAAATCGTTGCTAAGTAACAAAACTTAAGAGGGAATTACTACAAATTGTCGTTCAATGTATTGAACCGTTAGGGAACATAGTTCATGCAATCACGAAGGAATTGTCAAAATAGAGAGTGCAATGGTTCCGGTTTCGATTACCAGTTCTGTCAAGTTTATTCTATCCTATGTCATTAATTAAATCTCACAATTATTTCGAGATTGGCCTTAGTATAAAAATTTCCATTCGTTTTTAAAACAATTTTAAATCAATTTAATGCTTATGCTTATGAGTGTCACGATACGATCCGCGAATAAATTTAAAATACTTACAAAAAAAAATTGAATCATTTACTTAAAATGAAAAATTTACGTCTGTTGTGAAAATTAATAATAATAAAGATACCAAAAGACGTGAGGATATAAATACCATATATTAACTAGGACTCCCGGGTTGTAGTTTAAGGATCGTTGCCTGCAATTCGCCTAAAAGTGATGTACGGAAAACCCTAGAAAAATCTGCATCAGGTATTTCGGGCATTTGTTACATGCCCCATGCCCTTCCCATGGCGCGACAGCGGTTTGCTATGGGGACCGCGGATTCTCTTCTCCATGCCTCGACCAGTTTTGGAGACAGCTGTCCAACTATTCCAATAGGAATATCGGACAATCCTTAATTTCCTATTGTTGATCTTCATTGATTTCGTTTGCCTTCTTTCTCGTAAAATTGAATACCCGATTAACATTTAAAATAAACCGCATTCGTCGTGAATTATAACATTATGTTCACCAGTTCTGTCAAGATTTTTCTATCTTACTTCATTAATTAAATCTCACAATTATTTCGAGATGTCCCTTCGTATAAAAATCTCCATTAGTTTTTAAAACAATTTTAAATCAATTTAATGCTGCCCTTATAGTGTCACGTTACGATCCACGAATAAATTATGTTCACATCTCAGTAAATTATTTAAATGCAGTGTTACTAATAATAAAATAGCAATAGGCTAATTGTAATAAATAGTAGTTTTCTGGTTATAAAATAATTCTGTTTACATTTCTTCGAGAAACGTTTCTCTTAATTAGCCCCCCGCTCCTCTAATTCATTTTAAACATTTTTCAAGTTTTTTTGGCTTTCCCTCAGTGATACACCACCTCAATACAGTGTTGCGAACAATTTGTTATCTTCCCTCTGCAGATGATTTTAAAACAAGCGTCAGCGAACTATCTAGTGTTAATAGATTATTAGAGCTATATTTCACTTTCGACTTGGCTTAATTCCATAGATAAAATAGTAATGGCAATCGGAGGAAAGAGCAGAGTTGGCGAAGTTCCAATGTTGACATTACC
Source organism: Zhengitettix transpicula (assembly GCA_037074705.1). Taxonomy (NCBI): domain Eukaryota; kingdom Metazoa; phylum Arthropoda; class Insecta; order Orthoptera; family Tetrigidae; genus Zhengitettix; species Zhengitettix transpicula. The sequence goes on from CM073590.1 coordinate 196,583,986, forward strand.
AAGTAGAGCCTCGTAGCAAATTGTAAATCTCCCGTCGGCCGTACATCAAGAGCTTGCACGTTATAAATATCTCCAACTGTGTAAACCAATCCATGCAAATGTTTCTCTTTACAATTCGTTACCGTCCCTCGTGAAGTCAGCTTGGTGTGAAAATCGCCTCCGAAAACGAATCTCAAACTCCGGAATGGTTAATTGGAGGAGGTAACCAATGGGTTTCCTAAGAAACACTCCAGCTGTTAGACAAATGGAGACGTCTGCTTGTCTGCTGACATTGCGCAGACAGATTACCAAATTTGCAAAACTCTCACATTGTTCCACTTCCCTTAAAAAATTAAGGTAATTTCTTACAATTGAAAAACTAATTTCTATAAGTGTTGCTACGTCGCAGCTCTGTGGACACGCGTTATAAATTGTCAGCTGGTTCTCATTCTTGCAGTATTCGCATAGTTTCCTTCATATTTAAAGAAGACGTGGTTCGTTCTGTGGGTGTTCATACATGCCCGTATTTTGCATTCACCGAATCGCTCTAAACAATCCATAAACATTAAAAAAACAATTAACTCCAGACCATATGCACTAAGGTTTCGAATATAAATGTCTACAAAGGACGGCACGACGGGAAATTATTGCTTCGAAGTATCCCGCTGAGCAAGCTGCGTCAGGTGTCTTCCGACGAAATTCGTGACTTCAATTTGGGAGGATTAAAGTTGTAATTTACTTCCGGTTATCGCGATTTGAGTTTTCCCCGGTTTCACCAATTTGTTATGCAATATGCTGGAAGAACGTCTAAGTCAAATACCACGGCAGTTTCCTTCTAAGACAAACGACGACACCGGTCACGTGTCTTGTCAAATCCAGCATGTCCCGTATATTGGCGATAAGGTCAATGTTTGGGCTACTTTATTTCAGTCTGGGACTGTATTCAGCGCATAAAAGTGAAATATGTTTTTCGGATTCTAATATTAAGTCAAATTTACTCACTAATTGCAAGTTGATCCACGTAGGAGTAAATTGAGTGTGGGACTTAACTTCCAAATTTTATGCGTAGTGTATAAAATAATGATTATTGTAATGTGAAGAGATTAACAAGAAATCCGCGACTAATTATTTACGATATTAACACTGAGAAAATAGCAGACCCCTCTACGAATTTACACATTACTCAACAGAGCAGATTGTCAATATATATTAATGATAAACAAAAATAACTCTACGAATCTGGGTTAATATGGTAATTAAAAATTCTGACGTTTCATACATATAATATAAAATTAATTGTTATATAAGTAAAACAATATTATAACATAGTTTCATAAAATTACAATTTCATCATGCAAAATGATATTGTACAAATTATGACATTAATGCACGGTACGCGTTGTTATCGCAGTCCAGACATGTACGACAACTTTAAAATTGATTTACTTTTCATAATTAATTATGTCCGTTCTGTTTTGAACCTGTTTCATTTTAATATTTACTTAAAAGATTAACAACATTATAAAATTAATGCAGTTTTTTTTCGACGTCATCTAATTATTGTCATTACTTGAAGAGATCCTAATCATATGCACGAAACATCGTAAGGTGTTCAATTTATTTTTTTGTAATGTTGTTAACATTATTATTTATTTTTCTCACTTGTCTGCCCATTAATTATTATATTACATGGTATTTTATATTAATGACAGTAATTTATTACATTTCAGATATAATTTAGATCCAATAACAATAAGGTGTGTGCGAAATGTGTTAAACTTTCAATGGAATTCTCATAATTGCAACCTTTCTTACAATTCGTATGTATTTTACGTATTGATTTTCTTAGTTTTTCTTTACCTATATTTGCTGCAATTTTGTGGACATAGCAAATGAAGTATCGATATTTAAACCAGGTTTTTTTTCTATACCTCACACTGTGTGAAATTTTTGTGTGAAAACTCTTAGCCTATATTTTTATATCCTGGCAATGAGAATGTCGATGCGGAGAGAAGAGCGGTAATGATTTTATTCGATAATTTTCAGTGGCTGTGATGTGAAATTATACAGCAATAAATTCGGGTTATTATGATGTCATTTATTTCTTGTATTAGAACCCGTTAATGCAGGCAATTTATTCACACCAGCGTAGTTACGAGTATATTAATGATATTTGTACTGAAAAATACATTTATCGCAGACTTATGAATTAATTTTAATTGTGACTCTGTAAAATTGCAGTCAGTTGATTGAATTTTATGCGTTTTGCTAAGCTTTAAAACTCCAATGCAGGACAACGGGAACACAGACAAACGTAAGCAGGAAATGACCACACTTTATAACAGAACAGGCTCTCAAGAAAGCAACTAAAGCCGTTCGGAAAAACTTCCCTACGAACTGAAGCGGAAGATAAATTGCAGGCACGTGACTGGTATTTCTATTTCACACAAATTTGGAAGAACTGTCGCACATGTGGAGTTACACAACTCGCATATTCCATTCATTTCAGTCACATTAAAACGTTGCTACGTTCGAATTTGTACCTGCACGGCATAAAATTAAGTGTGATGTAAAAACATTTTTCTTCCATTTATGTTGCAATTGAATTTTCTTACAGTAATTATACGCCAAGGAAACTACATAAAGGAGAAATATAACAAGTTTCTTGATATACGTCAGCCTTTGTAAATGAAAAAGTTACCTCATAAACAGGCCAATAAAATGTCTTACTCATACACAATGATTTGAAGGATTCCTGTGGTGAATCGTATCGTTTTTACCTTATAGAAATGGTCGCGAACAAGACAATAATGGATTATGTTCTACAATTCCATAAATTTTGTTACGGCCGACGATGTTTCAACAACATAACAAACGTGTCGCTCAGAAACTGATAGTATACTTATCTTACATATTGTAAGGAGCATATTGCGAATGAATAGAGTTAATAATTAAACATCGAGCTATTTTAATACTCGTATTTTAGCCTCTAATATAATTTAACTGAGTAACACACGTGGTCTGAGCAATAAACAATCGTGACATTAAGTTGTTTTGGAAATTTCAGGAATAGCCAGTACCAAAACTGTATTGAAAACGTTCGGAAGTATTTCCAGAAAATTGATGACACAAAAGAAGCACATGCATTTAAAAAGTATTATCCGTCAAGTAATAACTTGGTGCGAATCGAATGCATGTTTTGCATAGTACAGATGCTAAAAAGGCAGAATGGGGTTTTCTGGAGGGCACGGATGTTGATCTTTTTTGCTTCGAAGTAAAATAAACATAAATGGTTCGAAGACTACCTTAAAGGACCTCTTAATCAGGCATATTGCAGATACAGTGGAGCGTTTTGGTAACCATACAGATGTGAGAGGAAGAGACCAGATCCGCTGACGTCTTAGAAATCATCTCCCCAGGATTACAAAATGTATGGTAACGTGAGACACACGTTCTAATAACAATAAGTCTAAAAGATTTCTATTTGTATTTTTTTTATACTTTAATGTCAGATATATATATAAATTTATTGTAATGGCAATTAATTAACACATTAATTGTAAATTAGAAAATATAAATTGTTTGAGAAATATATTCTTACGGCGGTATAGAACACAGCAACAATGTAGCCAGGTATTGTTTCCTTTGTCGGAAGAAGCAATGCGCGTTAAAAATTGCGAGACGGTAGTTCAGTTGGCTGGAAGGTTTGGTCAAGTACAGGTCGCATTAAAATATTGAGGAGAGAGTACACATTATGTTTTGGTTGAGTTCAGTCTGCATTTTGGTTCCTCAGCGATCGGGTGGTCGTAAAAAGAAAATTTCGGAACTTGGAGATTAAATACGTGGCGAGAGACGAGGACGAAAACGAAAGGCGAGAACGAGAATCGAAATAAACTGGCAGGAAAGCATAGACAAAACATTCACACAAGCTGAACTACGAAACCTGCTAAACACAAACAGTTTTTGGTGCGCATAGCCGAGCAGAAGTCAACCGAGTGAGGGAGAGACGAAGAGGAGGTTCCTGGTTCCTGATTTTGATCTAAAAAAATACTAATTTTATAATCAGTGATTTTTAGTAGAAGCTGTGCAAAAACCCCTCATAGTTCTTCGTAAGTCAAAAGTATCCTGGAATGCAGCCGTGAGTACCAATATAAAACAATTCATTATGTAAACCTGATTAAAAGATAGACGTCAGATTTCGTTCTCTTCCTTTGATAAAATTTGTTAAGTAGAATCCATCTTTTTAGTATAATTTCGTCGACAAGTAAATTTCGTCTTTGTTAAGTGACGAATAAATCTTTTAATTGAAATTTGTTTTTATAAGATTTTAAATAATTGATTTGTTCATTTTTAATTATTACAATATATATAATTTATATATATATATAACTTCCCTCAATTATATTTGCTCTTCTGTCGATCAAAGTTTCTCATGCGCTTTATAGCGATGACGAGGGTAGTGAGAAGAAGTGAAGCATGAGCCAAATTTAAGCAGATTCCAACAGCTAGGTTCGCAGCTTTCGCATGGCACTATAAAATCTGATGGTTGAGGAATTTTCATTCATATTTTTCTGGGACTTAAGAAATACGGGCTTTGCTACCCATATAGAGTTTCCTCATATATAGGATCAAGTTGGCGACCGAGAAATATTGATGCAGTCTCCGACAACAGACTTTGCTCTTTACGTAGCTTCTGAATAGTAGGACTCAGTATTTACAACGAATCCCTTTCATTCTGAAATTTGAGATTGCTTCTACACTAAAACACAGTTATTCATATTTAATCATCAGCTTTTGAGGCTCGATTTATTGTAGCAAATGTTTCTTGCGAAAGTCATTTCCTTACAAATCTTATGTATGCCACACTGCTACATTTACGATCTAACGATAGGGACTGAAAATTTTGCTGTCTGAAGTTTTGAATTATATTACTGATGTATTAATGTCTGTTAGTGGTCAGTTAAAACGAGTAAATATAAATATACTTTTATAATAATATCTATTTAACTACCAATAAACATATTTTTTATTAATAAATTTAGTCTGATATAGTCTGCAAACAGCGGTAGAGAATGACCACAGAAACGTCAACATCGAGAAATCTGAACCTGGTGTTTAACCGCGAAAAAATTATTAATAATTTACACCGCTAAATCTTACATTCATTAATATTTTTTATTCGTAAAATAATGGTTGACAGCCTTCTTTTTTGTACTTACATGTATCCCCCTTAAGGCTGTGGATGGTCTGAAAGGTTAATCTTGAAGCCGGGTTTACTCTGAAAATTACTTGTTACATTGCACGGTACTGAACATCAAACATGTTTCTGCATCTTGCACACACTGCGATTTTAATTAGCTTAAAAAACATAATTAAAAAATGTTAAAATTCTAGCACGAGATATGAGGAAATTATTTATTTTGAGCATAAAAAATTTGGAGTTTACAATAATACCAAGTTTCGAATTATTTACGTAATGTCAACCCATAAATCTAACTTTTTCCTAATCTCTTTTTTTACTTTATAAAGAATGAAAGTATCATTTCAGTTATAATCTAATTAAATTAAGACTGAAAGACAAAAAAAGTATTATTCCGTTTCAAGTGAATTTCCTCATGTCTCATGGTATAATTTTAATTTTTTTTGTTATAGGATTAATTAATTAAGCTAAATAAAACAGTACTGTGTATAAGAAGTAAAAGGACACATTAACGGGATCACCTGCCACTGACGTTTTACAAAATTACCGCAAGTTCCATCTTACTTTGTGTTATAAATTTTTAATTTTATATTAATTTGGTTCTATTGGTTGGCACTTCATTTTTCTTGGTTCATAACGTTCATCTGAATAAAGTCGAATTCACGGTACTTGGAAACCTTTTATTTACTGGGAAATTACATATAATTGTTTTAATATAGCAAAACTAAGAACTAAATACAAAAATTGATTTTTTTTTGTTGATCACTGACAAAATTCCGCGTATACGTAACGCGGACGCTAAACAATGAAACTACGAGCGCACAATTGTTCAAAAACGCCTTCCGACAATGTCTCTTTCCATACACGATCCTTCCAACAGGCTCAACTACGAAACACAGCGTAGAACAGCAATGAACGGAAAACGCTCGAAAGCGTCTGAATTTGACGGTTTAAAGTCTGAATTTGACGGTTTAAAGCGTCATCGGCAGTCAACGCGTTAATAGATTTGATGTTCCGTAACCTGGAAACCTAACAGGTAATATTCATGGCCAGATGGAGGAGACGTTTATAATTTCATGATAAACACTTCACTTCACAGCCTGTAGAGGATACGAAGAAATACCGAAAAGTAGCCCCGTAAACTAAATAATGTTTTTTTAAAAATAATAATACACTGTTTTGAATAATAACAGTCTGGCTGAAGCTAGCAGGTCAATATCCACAATACTGTATAGACTCTCATGCCTATTCACTGAATGTCTTCTACCCGCAAGAAGCACAGAGTTTGATTTCTGTTCGAAAAGTCGAAAAGTTGTTGTTTTAATTGTCATTATTATTTCTTTACCTTTACCTTGTTTCATATTTTCCATTTCTCTAGTTTCGTAATTCTTATTGCTATATCTTCGCTTTGGTGTCGTCCATCTTATCTGTTGGTCTATTGTTAAACGTATTTACTTAAAGCCGATCTAGGCAATGGAAAACCCGTCATTTACTTTATTAATATAATAAATATTTTTAGTTTTGCTATCATTACATGTTTTACGCCCAATACCGTATTTTAAGGACTATAAAACGCACCTTAAGTTTAAAGATTTTTTAAAAAAATAACATTTTTACCATTAGTTTGCAAAGCCAGATTAAAATAAATTCTTAGTTTATAAAACCGAACTGACTTTTAAAATCTCTGAAAATCGGTAACTTAACTTTCTTCTTCCTCTTCATCGTCATCGTTGTCTTCACTGCCATCGAGAGCGTTACTTATGTCGCACTTCTTCAAAGATTTATCAAAAATATCTTCTCTCATTCTAGACCACGACTTTTTATCCACTGACACACTTCTTTGATTAAAGGTCGTTTTAAAGCCCCCTTCGGGGTGAATTCATGTTGGGTTTTATCCATTATCCATTTGTTCCATTCCTCTCTCATATAAACTTTAAATGGTTTATTTATCGAGTCATCAAGAGGTTTGTAAAGTAAGTTCCTGCAAGCTCTATATTTCCCTGTCTCTAATTCTCTTTCACAGAATATTTCTAATGACTACTAAACTGATCTAGCACAAGTGAACTATTCTTCAATAAAGCACCTTTCATTCTCTCCCACACTCTGTTAATCCATAATTTCATACCAGCCTCGTCCATTCAACCCTTCGTTCGTCGCATCGGTGCACTGCTGCTGCCACTTGAATCCAATGTTGCCAGGTTTCCCGCGGCATCCAATATGTAGCTATTTTAAAGACGGAAGGGAATTTTAAATCAAACACTGGTTATTTTTATATTAATTTAAAGTGTAAGACGCACCTGAATTTTGGAGGCAATTTTTTGAAGAAAAAAGTGCGTCTTATAGTTCGTAAAATACGGTAGTAGAGAAAAAGAATCATTACAAATGTGAGATTTCGAATTAAAGAAAAAAAAGACATTTTTTTTAGGGTAACATGCTACATGAGTGTAATCCACATGGTGGCAACTACCCTTTAATAGCATAAGAAGGGATTTGAAAGGGGGCAAGGGAAGGGTAGAGAAAGGTAGTCAAGGGTTAACTAGGGCCCCCGGGCTATAGTTTAAGGATCCTACCCGGCATTCGCCTAAAAAAAATGCAGGGAAAACCCTAGAAAAACCTGCATCAGGTAGGTCGGACGTTGGGTACTTGTCCCACGCCCTTCCGATAGCGGGAGAAGAGTTTGTTAGATTACAATTCAATTTAGTTGGCTTGCTTCGAATTCTACCTGAAAGTATGCTACCGAACGCGGTTTAATACAGATTATAAAGAACTAGTTCCAGTAACTTGACTAACGTATTTTCTGGTGCACTATTTGCATGTGAAGTGTCACGTTTTTATTCTAATGCAAAAAAAAGTACTCTGACGCTATCTCGGGAGAAAAAATTACTTATATCATATCAATGTTTCTGTGTGAAATACTCAGACAGTAAAATTAGGCAAGACAAAGAAACGGAACTGGATGTTTTTATTAGGATTTCTATCAAAATGAATACTGCCTTCAAATTAAGAAGTGTTGTGTCATTGTTCGTGTTGACGCTGGAGTGAAGTATTATTTTGGTATGAGTTTAGAGACGACAAGGAAACATAATTTATTTTTATTTTGTTATATTCTTAATTATATTATTTTTTTAGGGCAACAGGCTACATGAGGGTGATCCACATTGGGCAACTCCCCTTTAATAGCATAGGAAGGGATTAGAAAGGGGGGATGCGGAAGGGTAGAGGAAGGTAGCCAAGGGTTAACTAGGGCCCCCGGGCTATGGTTTAAGGATCCTACCCGGCATTCGCCTAAAGAAATGCAGGGAAAACCCTAGAAAAACCTGCATCGGGTAGGTCGGGCATTGGGTACTTTTCCCACGCCCTTCCGATAGCGGGAGAGGAGTTTGCTGTGGGGACGCAGCATTCCCTTCTCCGTGCCTCGACCAGTTTAGGAGGCAGCTGGCCGACTATTCCAATGGGAATAGCGAACAACTCTTACCGTATGCCCAAGGTCTGTGACCCCGGAACATTCACCTCTCAAAACAGGCCGAGGTGCCTCGGCTTGTGGGAACCTTAGTTCAAAAATGGAGAGGAAAAGGCATCCCCAAAGGTAGCCCCTTCGTATCTCTCCTAAAAGGTTCGACCTGCGAGAGAATTCTCCGTTCCCCTTGCAGCCCCTCTCTTAATTATAAACTCAAACTTATTTATAAATAGATTTATGTTAAAAATCAACTGCTATTTATAAATATAATTCTTTACAAACAGCCAGCTTCGGTGTTTTTTTTTTGAAAGAAGTCAATTGTTAGAATATTTATTTGTGATACATACATATATTCCTGGGATAAAATTGCAAATCAAATGCATTCCAAAAAAGACAAGACTATAAATCTTGAGTTCACTTTTTAATCTTATGTTATGTAGGCGGTTATATTTGAGCAACAAGACTTTAATGGTCTTCTTCATCTTCATAATTGTTAGGAATTCCTATAGACTCCATCGTATCATAGATTTTTATTTTGACAAAGAATTTGGAAAGTATTATTTGTATTATTAAATTGTGGATCTTATATAATTTCAGTAATGCATTAGATCTTGAGAATTACAATTCTGTTGCAGAAAGTTCTACGCGATACTGCCCATATTGTAGTTTTTGTTAGTTAAAAATTTAAAGGAATTTTCGCGGTACAGAAATAAACAAAACTAAGTTCTTTACACAGTTATACGTATTGTGTCATTGATCAATAAGTATGCTTGCATTTAGTAAACAAAAACTCGAATTTTAGTAAGGAGAAAATTGTTAATTTAGTCGTGTTAAATACAATTATCGTATAACGTCCTTCCAAAGTAGTAGGCAATGGTAATTTGTACTGTTTAAAAAATTTACCAATGGCTGGTACCGATTACGAATTTCCTCATAACATCATAGTCGTATAACACTTCCAATAATTAAAAGTTTTAATTTAACGTCTGTTTTGAATTAATAAAAACAATTTATGGTCTTATAGAGACACTTTTTATTTTTTATATTATGACGACGTTTCGATACCTTTTTGTATCTTCTTCAGGTATTGACCTATAGAGAAGGTATTTACAATTGATTTGATTTATAGTATAACTGTACAAAGTAAACAAAGGCAAACTAAAGTACATACGAAAAAATTAAATAAACAACAAGCAAAATTAGGTAGGTTAATACATGATGAAGATGCAAAAAGGTATTGAAACGTCGTCATAATATAAAAAAATAAAAAGTGTCCGTATAAAGTCATAAATTGTTTTTATGACTACGAATAAGAAGTTTTATCGCACCGAAGTATCGGTTACACGAAATTGAAGAAAGAAATTTTAATGATGAGCCCGTTTAAATGCATCTGTCTGCTGGAATCAGATAAATACGTAATAAATCCATTTACTTATTTATACATGCACAGTAACAAGAAATGAGCGCTCCATCATAAATACAACCCGCCTAACACCTGAGCTATCTGCACCTAAAACAGTTCGAGTTTAATATCATAAGGGCATGATAAATTTTACTTAAATTAATAATTACTTACAATATGAATCCTAGAAAGATTTTCTTTTTAGGGTAACAGGCTACATGAGGGTAATCCACATGGTGGCAACTCCCCTTTAATAGCATAGGAAGGGATTTGAAAGGGGGAATGCGGAAGGGTAGAGGAAGGTAGCCAAGGGGTTACTAAGGTCCCCGGGCTATAGTTTAAGGATCCTAACGTCTTCATTCTATTAATATTTGCCACTACTTTACTCGACTGAACACTTCGTCGGCTTACTAAAACCTAATTGTGGGCAGAGACAATGGGGTCTGTGTCTGATAAGTGCCCTAATTGGAGTAAAAAAAATATATATATAAACTGTGAGAATTCGTTTCCAGATTAGTCTCAGTTAGATATTAGAATAGTCTCGTCAGTCTTCGGCTCAAGTTCTGAGACAAGAAAGATAACCATGGTTTCTATATTTACTATTTAAGTGGCAAGAAATGTATTTTCATGATTATTTAAACCGCAGTAAAATAATAATTTTAATCTTTCAAAATATCTTCAACGTAAAATAAAACAAAAAATTTAGTCCAAATTTGGCCTTCAAGTCCATTTGCTAGCCACTGCTACGCTGCTAGTGGAAATAACTAAGACTTTCCAAATTATTTCCATAATTTTTTCATTCTCATTTACAACTTACGTAAAATTTCGTCAGGCGGATTGCAACGGATCATGAAAGTTTTGTCCACTAAGAAGAAAAAATTCTCGTTACTTATTTTCCTTTAAAAAATATGTCCCATTTTCTTCAGCGAGAACGTTTCTGATTTCTGTGTTCATACCATTGAAATTAGTTTTAAGGATGTATTTACATATTAACTCAATGAAAAATATTCAAACACAGATTAACATATTTTACAACAGTAACAATGTTATTTTTTACACTGTGTATGTTATTGAACTAATAATAAATTTCAAGTCATTGTTTCGTACCATTAAATTTTTATAGGAACTAAATAAAACTGACACGAAATGAAACAGGACATTTCAAATATATGCATTTAGTTGTGTACAATGAATGTACAACTATTTTAAAAAACACGATTAGTTAGTGACATTATTTCTGATAAAATATCACAAAGATTAAAATTAAAGCATAAGTGAAACTTATCAGAATATGTTTGTTTTTCTTAAGGCAAAATTTATTTTTAAACAAGCCAAAATTATAAAATCACAATTAAAGCTCATCAATTTAGACTGTTAAAATAAACATCAATTTACAGGAGCTTTTGACTTTGATATTTCGTCAAGTTGTTCGGCCATTGATTACTATTTCATAGTCTCGTATAAAGTATGCAATACAGTTCCATTCGTTTCATTTCAATACAGTGCAATATTTTAGATTACACCATGACCAAATTTACGAAATTTCTTGAGCGTGGGCGGACATATGAATATGAATGCGAAAAATGGTCGAAAGCTCTTGCTTTCTTTTAACTGAATCAATTGATGACCTTTTGTTGTGGTTTTACAAATATTATTATTTTAAACGTCCACTTAGTTCCAAATCATTATTTCTTGAGTAATAAAATTTTTGTGAAAAATGTAAATCTATACTAATCTTACAAACATCAAAGTAAATATATTTAGCGATTCAAATTTAATCACATTTCTATAACATGAAAATAAAGCTTTAATTTCATGGCATGAAATTATATGCAAGAAATAACGAGTATTATTCTTCACCAGTTTTATTTGTGGTGTTGCCACATAATAAATCTGTTTTTATTTCAATCTTTGTATCTCGTGAAATGCCATTGTATTGCTGAGCAGGGTTCGGATGAATGCACTTATGGGAGCTCGTGTGTTAATTACTGAGGTTGGCAGGTCCAATATGCGCAAGGCCTAATACTCCACTCGGCCTCTCGTTCCTTGTTATTGTCCAGAGACAACGGGGGCCTTCCTAATCTGGATTAGGGTCCAACTTAAGTAGTCTAGCTGGATATTGAAGTGACGTATGAAGACTTTCGAATATAGAAAGCTACACGCACTCTGCCAGCTTCCGCTTAATTTACGCTCCGCTAACAAATCCGCCCAGACACTTTAAGCCAACGAACGGTAAGCCGCAGATGCTCTTTGGTATAACTCTCTACAGTTTCTTCCCTTATTAATAATGTAATATTGCCTCCTCACTCAACAAGAGAGTCTCACATTAGCATCAACTTCACTTATAGTTTTATGAACTGAAGTTCGGCTGATGTAAACCTCACGAACATCAAAATCAAATCACGCAGACCTGGAGGAGTGATTAATTATGTTTGAACGCCTCGTGCGTTCGCCCTCTTGAACACTTTGGTCTCAATCTACGGGCGAGGTTCTGAAAGCAGCGACACCTGCCACTTTAATTATTTTAGAATGTAGAGCACACCATACACGACGCAGCAGTCACTAACAGTTTCCATTTTTCATATTAGCCTTTATAATCATAAATTTTCCGCCACGTTTACCATTGACTGGCCAACCTCCCAATTACTATTCTACTGTTTAGGCTTGCGCTTAATCAAATGGTTTGTAACGTGAAAAAATACAAAAAACACTCTTCCCTCAGTTATGATAACATAACTAGATTAACAACAATGATTCTAGGTGTCGGGTATCGAAAAAGAGCAAAACTGTCCGCTTAACATCCCAAATTCTCGTAAAACTGAGGATAATCCTTCAAATAATTTCAAAGTTTTATTAAAAAAAAAGTCTTTTTGACTTTATATCCTAACAACAATAATTTTCAGACCTATGTTGTACATTATATTCACAAATTGGACAAACCAATTAACTTTGTCAATTGAGTTGTGGTCTGGAGTCGACTTGGATAGCACAGTGGCAGCGCACTCGCGTCCTAAGCAACAGACCCTGGTTTGATACCTGGTCCGGTCTATAGTTTTCCATCCTGTTCCTTAAAAATAAATAAATACTGAAAGCGTTATTTATCAATAAATTCGAATGCCAGAAGTTCTGAAGTTTTATCGCACCGAAGAATCCGTTACACGAAATTGAAGAATTAGTAGTTCTCTCTAATTTAATATCCAATTTAGATATGTTGAACTTTCGAAGTGCTTGAATTTAATGTTTATTGTATAATAACTGAATTGGAGGCTGTATTGTAAAGAAGAAGGATTTGAAATAATAAAATTTATATTTACGGTATCTGTTTCTTATGAATATTTTATACACTTAATTCACAAATATGCTATGTTTAATATTTAAGTTAATCTCACAATTATAATTTAATAAGTTGAATAAATGTCACAACATTTAATGATTAATTTATCATCAGAACATTCCTTGAGCATTTGTATATCAAGGAAAATGTATCAAATATATTCATTGTATTCATTTACTGGATAAATTGAATTTTACAGTTCCTTCTATTAACTCTAGATTTGTGATATAGAATTGCAGAGCAAACTATACTTTAAACAATCCCATAATGAGAATGTCAGATTTGGTTAATACTTTAAATATTTATTTAAAACTTTCTTAAATATTAATTTATCAATGTCGATTAATGACGAGATGAATGATTATGAAAAAATATTGGATTGTGTATCATAAATTTAGTTTGTATTTAAGATGTAAATTTTTTTGTAAGTATTTCATTAACTTAAAATGGATAAAAGTCCGTAACAACTATATAAATAAATATATTTTGCAATTACTAAATGGCCTAATAGGCTACAAATTGCTGGTGAAAAAAACTTTTTCGTAACTTCAGAAAAACACCTATTTTATTATTTGAATTGGATTTGAACCATATATGGACTTTTAATTAATTATTATACAGAATATTAAAATATTTAAGATGAATGCTTACATTTTTTCTCACAATTTTTTAAAGTATTGAGTCAAGCTAAATCTGTTGTGTTATTTTCCGAAAAAAGAATTTAATATTTTATTATATCGTCTCTGGATTTTAACTTATTAATAATTTAATATTAACGAAAAGGTAAAACTTTGCGCTTACAGCAGTTCCTGACTTTTTCACAGTGTCCGTCAGCAACGTTATTGGAACTGACGTAACTTCATTCAAACTTGGCGTTTGGTGTCACTTCAGAGTTATGAGAAGCTTCAAGATTCTCTAGGATTCCCCCAAGTCGCTGTATCTGTAGCTAAACTTCTTGATAAGTGCATGTCCTCCCCGTGAGCCTCCTCATATCGCTGCTGACAAATACATGAGACAAGAGATTCGTACGTCTGTAGTGAGATATCCTGACAGTCTTTCCTCTCTCAAACTTTACATCGGGATTTAACTTTGAGGGGGGAAAAACTCAACATTATATTTAGGCACACAGTATTATGTAATTACCCCAAAATGTAGCTCCGTAAGACCTTAATGAATGAAAATTTTCAAAACCCTAGTTTTGTAGTTCTTGTATCACTGTAATTTGGCATAATTCTGTCTGCATTTGTTGCTGAACTAAATTTATTTATTAAAGTGCAGACCTTCTCTTTTCAATCCAGAGTATTCTCTACTGAAGGTCTAAGGATTTTATATTTTCTACCTCATTGTACTGTGATTAATCGAGAATTTATTGAGTGAAATAGCACTGTGTATGTTTTGTTACAGGTAAGTAAAATCAATTTATAACAGTATCATCTAGTCTCTTCCTAAATATATTATAATTATACTTGAACCATCTGCAAACATAATATACTTATAATATGAAATTTAAAACTAAAATTATGATTGGACCTAAAATAGAACTCTGATAATCTCTAGCCTTTAAAGTAAATGATCGTCCGGATGAATTCTTCATTAATTTTCAAGTAACATTGAATATTTTATACGGGATAATTTTTAAAGTTGCCGGTTATAGCGTTATCCGTATACGATTTCACGTAATTGGAGACTCGCGACAAGATTTTGTTAATTTGTTCTATTAAAACGTTAAAATAAAAACTATTTTCAAAAATCCAGAAATAAAAATTGTTTCTCAATACTGTGCTTTAACAAAAAAAAACAATAACTTAAACAAAGTACCACTGTGATCAAAAAGTAAGGTGAAATTGTCATTTAAAACTCCCGGGTATTAGGAAGGCAGGTAAATTTATTTCCTAGGTTGGTAGGACTGTCTATAATATTTGCCAAGCGTCTGTTTGTTAAAAGGTTTAATTATCTCCGAGTTACACGTGTTTTTGTAAACAACCAAAAGTGAATTTTTCAATTTTTGCAATGAGTGATTTTGTTCAGCAAAGAACTTGCATCAAATTTTGTTTGCGGAACGAATATTCTTGTGCGGACACGTTGAAAATGTTCCGAAAGGCCTTTGGTGATCAAACTACGGCACAAAAAAACGTTTATAAGTGGTACAACGAGTTCAAAGAGGACCGAGAACGAGTTGAAGACGAACCGCGCTCTGGACGACCATCAACGCCTACCGACGAGAGCCACGTCCAAAAAGTCAAAGATTTGGTGCTTGAAAATCGTCGATGGACAATTAGAGATCTCGCTGATAGTGTTGAAATATCATTTGACTCAGCCCAAACCATTTTGAAGAATGTTTTGTGTCTCAAACGCGTCAAGTCTCGATTGGAGCCACTATCGCTCAATTTTTTGGAAAAAAGCGTCGCGTTGATGTGTGTGAAACTTTGCTGTCTGACTATCAGGACCACTTGAAATGCATCATTACTGGAGACGAGACTTGGATTTACGCATACGACCCTGAAACCACCGACCAATCCAGCGAATATCGTGCTAAAGGTGAAGCGAGACCGAAAAGACCACGGCAAAGTCGATCGAAAATCAAGGTCATGTTGACAGTTTTATTTGATTATCGTGGTGAGGTGCACTATGAATTTCTTCCGCCGAGCCAAACTGTCAACAAAGAATATTATTTGAGCGTTATGCGTCGTTTGCGTGAAGCTATTCGTCTGAAACGGCCGGAATTATGGGCGAACAACTCTTGGTTCCTTCATCACGATAATGCACCATGTCATACTGCATTGGTTCTTCGCGACTTCGACTCATATCGTTCCGCAACCACCGTATTCGCCTGATTTGGCTCCGTGCGACTTCTGGCTATTCAGCAAACTCAAAAGGCCAATGCGGGGACGCCGTTTTGACACGATTGAGGAGATAAAAACCGAATCGAAGAAGGTCTTGAAGGATATACCGGAAAAAGACTATTCCGACTGTTTCGAGTACTGGAATAAGCGTTGGAAAAAGTGCGTTTTATCGGACGGGAATTACTTTGAAGGGGGTGAAATTGATTTGGAAGAATAAATAAAGAATTTATATTTTATAAATAAATTCACCTTACTTTTTGTTCACAATGGTATTGTCTCAAATAACGTCCGTCTGTAGCATAACATTTTCACAGCGCTCCCAAAATATATATATATATATATATATATATATATATATATATGTATATATGTATGTATTGTGTGTTAGTATACTAATACAAGTGACCGAAAAGTATTTAATATAATCTTCAGTTACAAACAGAGATCTGATATGGACTGTAAATAAATCAATTCGGTTGCTAATAGTAGTTAGACAACACATTTAATTCAATAATACGTTTTCATGGGAGAATTTGGGGAATTCTCCGTCAACAAGAGGTTCTAAGAATTGTATAGTATATAAATTAAGCATTCTCTGGTTTCAAACCGGATTAATACTCAACGTGTATGCTCAAGAATCTTTCTAATTAATTAATTGAAGTCTGTAACCGCAAATAACTATGACGCAAATAACCGAAATTCACTTGACGACGATGGAAGAGTTAAGTTTATTAATAAATATTTAATCCGCTTGGTAACCCGAGAATGCTTCATAATTAACACCGGGAAAGTCCTCTCCTTCTTGTAAAATATATACGTTTTCAAATCCCATCGGCTAATCATATCCATAATCGAAACATTTTATAATAATATTTGACATAATTGAATCTAACACGAATAACAGCCTGTTATTTCTTTTCCTTTTGTTATCTGATATCCTGTGAATTGCCTTCCATGGTTGTATTTCTCTGTAGGTAGGGCGTGGTTGCTATAAACCAAATTAAAGCCTACAAAGTAATTATTTTCATATATATAGGACGCTTTTTATAGAGTGTGCTGCAATATTCGCCTCCTCATCAGATCATTTAATCTGCTTGGATATTCCGCTGTTAGGCCGACATTTTAAGTAACTTAAGCGAACTCCAATTTGAAGAAAAAATTTCAGTACGTATGAATGAAACATGAATTGGCTGCTTTGTGTGCAAACTAATTTCACAGTATGCCACAAAATAATTTTTTCTTAAGTTTCTTTTTTTTTCTATTAAAATGTTTTTAATGGAAAGATAAAATCTGTCGTCTGGAAAACTTTTAAATATTTATGTATTTTCCGTGACTGGGAAGATATATTAACATATAAATTATTGTTATTATTATTCAAGCTATTAACTCCAAACTCTGTCCAAGTCTCAGGTCCAAGCGAGATGTTGTTAAATGGAGAGAGTATGGTTTATAAGATAAATAAGTCAACCTGAAAATATTTTAGGTATTGTAGTATTATGGATACCGTACGCTTACCAATATTTTATAATACATAGGCATAAGATTGTTCAATTTCCTATCAATATCAAATTAAACCTGCGTCAAAATCTTGTCTGTTATTGTATTGGTTTTAAAATGATCATAATTATACAGTAAGAAATTTAGTTCAGCAACTTAATTTATTTGTAAACAGTAAATAAATTATAATAATTAGTGGTATTGTTAATAATTCAGGTGTAGAATTAAATCGAACCTTTCAATAATACGTTTTATATAGATTTGGTTCCGTAGCCCCTCTAATAACGGTAGGAGTGAAATCGAAAATCTACGCAAAGTACGAGTATTTGTTTGAATTTATTTCCGCAATACAGATATTAGGAGACTTCCAAATAATTACATTTTGTAAAAACTTGGTAAGTCGTACCTGGAAATAATACAGAAGATAAAACTCCATATTTTTGTATTTCTGCAAAATATTAGGAATGAACTATTATAAGTTATTCATATTTGTTTGCACATAAATTTATTTGGAATGAAACAAAATTAAGACAAGTTGATTGCATCCAGTCTGATTATGCAACCAGATTAACAATGACGCCAGCGATTAAGTTCATGTGGGCCAAGAGTAGACAAGGTGAAGCGAGGGAGAACCTTCGTTCCCACATAGTTGACATTATTCTTTCGTCGAGGAAGTAAACATAACTAAATAAACAAACAGAAAAACGGCCAATCCGTCAGAAAAAATGTATTTTTCAACTTAAACATAAAATAATTATAATATTGCGACGTTTGGTACACAATTTTGGACCAAAAAAGCAAAATTTAAACTCTAAATTAGAAATGCAAAATTTGACAATAACATAGGTAAATGAATTATTTAAAAACATATAGTTGGGTCGAAGCATGTTAATCTCCTAAATCTAGGAGGAAAATAATTCCTCCACGAGGTTGATGAGTGAAAACCTACATATCCTTTCTAAACCTAGTGTATTAAATGTTAAAAATTACTCTAATATTTTGAACAAAAATTAAGAAAAGATCATGGAATTAATTTATATGTATCTTTATTTGGATTAGACCCTTTTTTACATTGCTAACTTTCACAGTCCCAATATAAATGTTACTCAGTTTCCTATTTTTCCCTTCTTAAAAAGAAATTCAGTTCCAATTGTCATAGAACGCAGGCTAGGACACTAAATTAATTTCGCATGTAATTTTAACATATACATATATGCATAAATTCAAAACTGGACGTTTATGTAATTTATATTGTAAAGAAATTGAGTCATACCTGTAAATTTCAATAACTTATTTAACATTGTTCTTGAAAATTTAACATATCTAATTCATTGCAAAAATTCTGCTTATTTAGGTCTATTACGTAATGAAGTACAAAATTGTAAACAAAACGCCGTAATATTGTAATTAATTTTTGTTTGAGTTTAATAACACATTTATTTATGACAAATTTACAGTTTTTCTGTTTATTTATTTAATTATAATTGTGAGATTAACTTAAATATTAAACCTAGCATATTTGTGAATTAAGTGTATAAAATATTCATAAGAAACAGATACCGTAAATATAAATTTTATTATTTCAAATCCTTCTTCTTTACAATACAGCCTCCAATTCAGTTATTCTACAATAAACATTAAATTCAAGCACTTCGAAAGGTCAACATTTCTAAATTGGATATTACATTATAGAGAACTACTAAAAAGAGAATATTTTGAGTATACGCACCTCACCGTCTTAGTAATCTATACTATTAATCAATGAACTTACTCGCGTGATACACACACTATAACAAGGCCTTGATGTGCGTATTTCACGTAGGCCCGCTAAAAATAGTCTACGATCGAGGAAGACACGTAAGCACCACGCACTTAAGAACATCGTAAACTTCAGGATGTCATTTCTTACAGCGCGTCACGTAAATTCGTCGCGTTTTCAGCCACCGTGTGTACTTCGGAACAGAAGAATATTGCGTGTGCAAGAATGCCATAAAACTGCGTAAGCAAGCTATCAAGCCGTTAGAAGCTAACTTTTGGATGCATATATAAAATTTTGTACCATAAACATAAAATAATATGTGAGAAACTTTTATTTTACAGCCACCCTAAGCCTGTACTCCAAAAAATCGTTCTTTCCATGTACCAATTACAGATATCCGTTAAATATAACAAAATTAATAAATTTTCAGACATGTTAACCGGCCGATTTTTGGGTCAAATAAATATTTGTCAAGGTCAATGAGATTGATACAGTTTCTAGCGATGTTATCTGTGTATAACTTCAGTTACTGCATGGGAAAGGAGCACACAAGAAAGTGGCGATACAACAGAGATTGGAGTCAAATCCAGGGTTATGTATGTCGCTGAGTTTACATATGACATTCAACTTCCCGTTTAACTCCTCCAAGCGGGCGGTGGTCCGGGATGGAAATTTTTATACCTGTTAAACGGTCGATATTTGCATCGAATAAATATTTTTAGTGGTCAATGACATTTATTGTATTTCTATCGACAATTGTTTGTATATAATTTCAACCCCTTTCTGGAAGGGAGAACATTTAGGGATAGGTGCGTTACATAAAAATAACGCAAAAGCAACCGAGATTGGAGTCAAATCGGGGGTTATGGATGTATGACAAGCCACCTAGCTATAATAAAAATCAGTTGCTCTAGTAATTATAACAGTATACGTTATTATAATAGCATATGAAAAAAGTGAAAAGTTTACATTTATTACGTTTGTTTCAATCTGGTTATAAACAAAACATTAACAGAATACAATTTTAGGGGACTAAACCGAAAATACATTAATCAACTATTAACACCGAATTATACTGTTTTCAAAATATTTAGCCTATAATTGCTTCTTCCCTGGTTTATAAGTTGAAAATTAAACACTTGTACTTACTTTGAAACATTAAAATATATTGTAATTGAAATAGCTTTCCCTCTAAATTTATAATCATTTTTTGAACAAATTTAAAAATAACGTAATTTATATATATAAAATATTCAATTACATTACATTTCCATATTTCTTAACAAATTGATTTATACTTTATGCATGCAAAGTGCGAGCCACCGTCTTAATGCAAAATAATAACTCTATCCCGGTTTTTATAATAGAAAATTGCTGATTTAGAACAATTAAAAAAATTAATTCCATTTAATTTCATAAGAAATGTAACTAAAGAATAATTGCGGACATTCCATATTCTAGTGGAATATTTCCTGGTTTTATTGAAGCCTGCCTCAGCTTCGCTGTGAGTCCAGTCTCCGAAGTCCGTATTTTTCTTGTTCTTCGCTCTGGAGAACATCAACTTTTGACCCTGTGTTTTCCAGTGTGTTACTATACTTGTAAAAACAAGGATACACGTCACAGCCAGTCCTAGCTTATGAAAAAGTATTTTTCTCGCATTTTTATCCAACGTTAACCCACCCCGTAAATATGTCATCTCCTTTACCTCACTTGGTATAGACAATAAAGTTGTTTTGACCAACTCTGGGTTTACCGGCGGATTAGTATAGCCAGTGTTATTAAAGCAAAGCATTATTTTGAAATGTCTGAAGGATTTACGATGGAGGGTACTTGTCTGCTTTTAAGGGAAATTTAGAATATTTGCCACACAAAATTATTAAAGAGCATTAGCTAAAATTATTAAACCTCATAGAAACTATAATACATCTGGCGATATTTAATAGTTTTAACTACATATTGTGCATTTTAATTTTAGGTTTCCACATGCAGAATTTTTTAAAATTTTATCAAGAAGATGATTATGGTTTTACCCGAAACCTCCTTGAATTACTTCATTTTTGAAGAGTATAATTTTCCACTGATAATCCAAGGGTTAAAAGAATAATAGAAATTAAAACGGAATAAAATTATTAGTCCGATATATAATATTTTTAAACCCTAAATAATAATTGATAATAAATTTATAGAACAGACATGCTTGATAAAATATTAGAGGTGTTTAACTGTGTGGACAAATAGCGACTGCACCACTCAGGACCAGTTAACATCCCACACGATTGCGTTGTAAATGGTCAGTTTGAAACAATGAATATTACTGGTCTTGAGTAGTGATTGTATTTGTTGTATCTGACTGTTTCAGGAGAATGGAGGATGGGCTCGGGCCTGTGCCAGGTTTGGATCTCCCTGGACGTGCTGCTCTGTACAGCGTCCATCCTTTCTCTGTGCGCCATCAGCGTGGATAGATACCTCGCAGTGACGCAACCGCTCAACTATTCCCGTCGTCGTCGCTCCAAACGCCTCGCTCTCATCATGATCCTCGTCGTGTGGCTGCTGGCCATCGCTATCACCTGCCCGCCCATCTTTGGCTGGTGAGAATACTCATTACCAAACGAACAAATGATTGATGTTATTATTTAGTGTAGGGAAACACACTAAATCTTTCATATCAGATAGCAACCGTTAGGATTAGCTTTCATAACAAAATTTACTTACGGCGAGTCCTATTTGAATCCATAAGACTTGGGTATATATTTCTCTTCCTTAACCCATTAACGCATTATTTCAGTATCAAGTTATCATTAATTTTTTACTTGTTGTCTCTATCTATAACATTATCTTCTCGCAACAAAGATTTTGCGGACCAAAAGTTTTCCTGATGTGGACAGTGATCCAAACATCGGATGTTTTCGAAAAACTTAACCTTAACGGTTCACCTGACGAAGATGGCGGTGTCGGCCACGGAAACGTTGTTAAATTACGTTACCCGACTGGAAACCCGAGAACTCTTTATACAGAATATACGTCGGGAAAACTTACGCTCTCTATTAAACTTAACCTTGCTGGAATCCAGAGAGAATTTCTTCAGTAAAAATTGCCAAGACGTGTCCCGGTAAAAATAAAATAAATTTTATCGGTAAATATTTTAAGACTAAATAATTTAAATTAATACTGACGGTAGACCAAGAAAACAGTACTTCAAAATTAAATCACAATTAAATTTTCTTACGTCATCAACTATAATACAGGAGTTTTCGATGCTCAAGGCAAAAAATTCGACACTGAAGAAAAAAGCAAAATAATTGTGTCATTTAAAAATTCATTTTAAAACACCAATTTTATTTTCTGTGCTGCGTTGCCCGTGATTGATCCGATTTTAGTAATGTGACGAATTGTAACAATGTGTCAGGTTAACCGTTTTTGCTCTCATGATATAATCCACTATATTTTTATAGTCCTAACCCCCCCTCTCCCCTTTATGTTAATTAATTCAATACGTCATTATTTCAACATTTCATTTATTCTTAAGATTTTACTGGACCTTTGTAAAAATATTTGCGAACATTTCTCCATTAAACCTACGTCATTCCTGGAATAATCCTGTGTAGGAGCCCAACGCCCTTGGAATACGGTTATTTTTTGGTTATACAATGAGGGAATAAAGCTCAGTTAATCTTTGAGAACTTCATATTATTATATAATCGGGTTTTCAAGTTTGTACCTGCATAAAGCCACTATGCTGTATATTTGATTAAACTCTTTACAATTCAATTTATATAATATTCCTCTGATTTGTTACTATAATTCTAATTTTCATGCTCAGAATGTACGTGAATTATATTTCATTTATATCATTTTGATAAAATATATTTATGATTCTCTCTGTTAATTACTCAAGATACGTGGTCCATGATATTAAAATGTTCTACTTATTACCAATTCATTATCAGGTTTATTTATTTTTTATTTTTTCGAGTGTATTATCCTGAATAGGTTTAAATCATTTACAAACGCCTACTGTTTGTACGATCATCATTTCATTCCCAATGGTTTGTCTAGTACTAAATCTAGTTCACACCGTCATTTATCAATTATCTCTCGAATCTATAATACATTTTGCACATCTTAACCCATCAATTTCTCCAGGTACTAATTACTTTTTAATGTGTCAAATAATTTTTAATTTATCTCTTATACAATCTTAGCCAAAATTCTTTCCATAAATAAATGAGTTATTAGAAAAACAAGTTATCCTTGTCTCTGCCACAATTAATTTGCCAATCTGTAAATAAAAGTTAATTAAAAATAATTGAGTTTATTATTATGCTCCTGTTATTATGTCAATTTCATTTCGGATTGATATCCTTTAATCTGCTCAGAAACCAACCTAATGCACGTTTTGAAGCGTTTGTCCTGTATCACTTTTAGCAGAATGCCGGGTAGGATCCTTAAACTATATCCCGGTAACTGTAGTTAACTCTTAACTGCCTTCCTCTTCCTTTACAAGCTCTTCCAATACTATTAAAGGGGAGGTGTCACCACATGAGCTACGCTCTTGTATAGTGTGTCACTAAAAAAAATCCTTCTCCTCTAGTTTCAAAATAGCTTATAAATAATCTACATTTTTCATAATAAATCTTGGAGTAACTCCAGAATCTACAATTTTTATTATGTCAGACGTAGTTATGAATCACAGGGAATTGTGGGAAATTTTTATGTATATAAATGATGAACACAACAATATAAATTATCAATTAACTTCAATTCTTACCGTTCCCTTCTGATTATTTCAGACTTAATTTTATCCTCCATTGTCATTTGTCCTTCTCTCGAGTCTCCTTCGATTATCACCTCATGTCGTTTACCTTCTCTCCTTCGTTAGCATTTTTCGACTGCCTGTCCTCTCTAATATTTATTAGTACGCCATATAGTGTGTACATTGGCCGTTTCAATATTGTTTTATTCTGACGTTACAAGATGTTTATGAAAATCACCATCGTCTTCCAACTAAATTTTTTATTATGTCGTTTTCCAAATCTTTGTACCACCCCTTAAGTTTTTGGCAATTTAAGCGGCATTATGCAATTAACTAAAACCTTCACAATATTCTTCTATCTCCCAAGAAATAATAATATTTCAAAATAATCATAATACGTTTGTGATACGCACTCCACAAGCGTCATTTAGAAAATAAACTCTATATCTCAGTTAACAATCACTAATCCTAATTTAAATAATCACTTTATGGATGACTGAAGTGATGGACTCTTACTACGCTTCATCACTTTTATCATAAGGCGACACCAGATGTTGTATCGACGAACGGTGTCGCCTTTGTTGATAACCAAATAGTAACAGTTTTCTCTGCAGCACCATTGTCCGATTAATAACGAACTTTTGTAGCTGCGGAACACTGATTTTGTAAAAATAACATAACACTTATCAGCAATGAAAAATCAAATTATGGTACCTTATTACATGATAAGTTTCTGACGAGGATTTTGTTCATGCTGAAACGATTTATAACAAAGTATGTTTACGTTTTGTCTTTTTGCTAATTATATTTTTTACAGATATATTCCGCAACTCTCCGTTTTATTTACACCTGCCTATTATTTCTTTAAACGTGGGTGCACTTTTATTTATAATTTTTTAACACAATGTAATGTATTAATATATTTTTCGTTATTTTGTTTTATCGAGATAATATTTTCAAATTTTGCTTAAATTTTTAAGATTTCCAAAATTAAGAATTTCAAAGTTATGCTACGTTGAATTCCTAGTACATTTGAAATAAATTGAATAAAACACTGGTTTACTACTTTAAGGTTAGGTATAATTGAAACTGATGTTTGAATTAAAACATACTTAGAGTTCTATTTATAATTGAAGATGACGCTTTATAAAATACATTATAATTAAATATAACTAAAAAAGTAATAAATTTATTCATTGATTAGATACTTAAAAAGTTTATGTATACAGTAAAAATTCAAAGAAAAACACAACGTTTCTGTCATGTCGGATTAATTCACGTGTTTAATATAAAAATTGGTGAAATTCTAAATAACTGATTGAATATTTAAATAATAGTAAATTAAGCGTCTTTTTATAGCACTAAAATTTTAATTTTGTCTACAATTGTGATATTATTATAAAACTCTAATTTTACCATTTCTACGAGAAAATTTTTAATAATTTGTTTTAAGTTCAACATTTCTAGATGAATTGGTTGGATTCCTGAAACTAAATTTATTGCTTCGCAGGTAATTTATAAATTCTTAGTAGAATTTAATATCAGATCTAATATTTTATCAATATAATTTATTTTCTACGTATCTGCGATGAAATAGCTCCCTCCGTTCGCTCAGATATGAGAAATCTCATCAGCATGTAATACAGTTTTCTACTAAGACCGTATGACTGTTGACTAATATTAAAGGCCGCTGGTGGTTGCTTATTGCCTTCTACTGCCAAATAAACACAGTCCTTCCGAGTTTAACCGTGCCAAGAAATGCGTTCGCTTTCCCCCAAGAAAAAAATAATGCTGACAAATAACTTTCGATTTGGCTCGAAAATTTTCTATCTATGCTCTTCATTTCTATTGGTTTATACTTTTTCTCGTTTTATCCATCATTTTTATGTGTCCCACACAAATAAATATGTATTTGTATGTATTTTATGCCTTATGTGATATATTGTTATTATAAAAATACAAATATCAAACGCAATTCAATACTTACACCTTTTCCAAGGACTCCTCTTATTTTATGAACATTACTTGAATTTTAATCACTGAAGATTCTTTATTATTCCAATTGTTAACAAAATAAAACAATATCGTGACACAGGTCTTCGCATTTATTCATTTATTTATTTGTTTGTTTATTTTCACTTACTGAAACTGATATCCTCCAAAAACGTACTCCTAAAAACTATTGAACGTTGTTCTCTTCCATACAAACGGAAGTTTAAAAAAAGAAAATAACGAAATGATATTATAAAATAACTATAATTCGCCTAGTCTGTATAATATCAAACACTCAGAAATTTATGGGACGCAGTTTCCTAGTTATTTAACAGTTGAAACTCAATTTATGATTCCTACACTTGAATTGTAACACACTCACGCTTCATCACGTAAATTTATGACTGTTTTTTTAGTAATAATATAAAAGTATGTTCAAGTCGAACCTTTAATATTCATTACGTATAACTTTCTTTCTGTTAAATAAAGCATGGGGGGAATGTGTTTTGAATAGGGAAATATTTTTTAAATGTTTTGTGTTATATGTAACTACATTAAATAAATCTTTGTTTTATTGATATAAATATATCTAATTATTTACATAAAATCAAAAATATCTATCTTTCATTACCGCAGAAATTTTTTGTGAATTATTGGAACAAAACAAATTAATAAATTTGTTTTTCAAACTTCTCAGTACTAATCTTCGCAACGAATACTGAAAGCCGTGGTGAATAATTTCTCTTCAATGTTCAATCTCAATACCGGAACGAACATGTCAGTTTGTAGGAACTGTGTATGAGATTGAAGCATTTCAGTGCTTTGTGGCATGTTTTTATTGCGGCAAGCGATAAAGTAGCTCGCCAGTTCCATCTAGAAGGAACCGGAAGGGCGATATTAACGATGGGAATAGCGAGTAGTTAACACTATCGTGCAACCGCGATTTTTCTGGAAGGAAAATGTTTATAAAATGACTCTTTACGCTCATATAGCCAGTGCATAGTACCTGATATATTCTGTTGTAATAATTAAATATAAATAATCAGTCGTGAATTTTGCTTCATAAATAGCAAATATAACTGTATGTATTCAAATAAATAGTAGTAGTAGTGACTACTTCCGCTACTCTTAATTATTTCGGGCGAACTCTGAACTTTTAACAGTACATCGAGTTGAAGCTTCATAGCTGTACTGTATTGACGAATACTTTATTTTCTTTCTGAGGCATGTGTATGTGTGTCTGCTACAGGTACGACCACACCGTGAAGGAGAAAAATGAATGCACGTACAACAAGGATTGGGGCTACGTGATCTTCTCTGCGATGGGATCCTTTTTCCTACCTCTGATGGTCATGCTCTACGTGTACGCAAGAATTTCTTGCGTCATCGCCCAAAGACACAACCAGCTGACGGGCCTCGACGGTAACAATCAAGTAAGGCAACTTGAACCTGATTATTTAATTTTCATTCGCATGTTCTACTTCGCAGTGTAGTTATCGTATTCCGCTTCTTTCCTACAATAAAGTAAGCAGATCAAGTTACAAAGTATATCCAGAAGATACATTCCTTCCTTAAAAGGCGAGTACGAAGAGATCTTAACCTCAATAAATTGAATAGATTCATCTGTCAAACTAAATTTGAGAGACAGGTGGTCTTTGTCTGAAGGATATTTCATTTCTCTAAATGGCGTAAGACAATACCTAGGAAGTAAAATTACCTAGAGTTTTCTCAATACACTTCAGAGGGCGTCAAATACAATAGAGCTCGGTAAAGGTGTTACGATGAATTTAATCGCAGAAAGAAATAATTGAAATGAAAAAAGAAATGAAAAAGTTTACGTCTTATTGAAAATTAGTAATAAGAAAGATAGCCAAATTCAGACTACACAACTATCTTTCTTATTATGTAAGAAATAATTGCTGGGTTAAAGTCTACCATATTCATACTATTCTCCTCCATGTTCAAATTAATCAGTTACTGTCTTAACAGTTTTTTTACCGTTTTAAACTATTATTTGCGCTTCTACTCTGAGCCAAAATATTCTTCATAACAGCGATGTCCAGCTACGTTATTAAAACTGGAAAAACTGTTAAAAAATATATAGGTAAATGTCGATTTTTAACTATTTATATAATATATATTATCTCAGCTTGTATTATTTAAAAAGAAAACACGATTTCACAGTTGTGTCAATATTGAACCTGACTGATTCCAATTTCCTAAAAATCCATTCCAATTATTTGCTGTCTATACGTTTATGCTCATCATAATATAAACCTAGATTTTAGCGTTTCAAATTTCATTCCAGGGGCCAATATTTTAATCCTTGAACATTTTGGTGTATAACAATAAGGCAAATTCCCATAACCAATTTAATAAAAATTTTGGAGAACTTCAAATTTATTTTGTATCAAAAAATTATTATGATTGACTGTGGCCAAATAATAGTCTCCCTCGCGATGAGAACTCAAAGCTCAGTATTTTATAAGCTTTGCACTTTGTTGCCTATCCGATGCTGGTTTTCTCGTGTTTGTCCTGCATTACTTCCAGGTGAATACAGGGTAGGCTCCTTAAGATATAACCTTGGGGCCCAGTTATGCCTTGGTTATCTTGCTCTACCTTTCGCTTCCCCTTTTTAAATCCCTTCCTATGCTTTAAGCCTGTCGCTCTAAAAAAAATTGTTAAGCTACTTGGTTGGGTTTTACATGTATTTTTTCTCCCTTGTATTAAACCCACGCAACTGGTATGGTTAAAAATGAAGTCCTAATTACAGAGTAATCCTACGCTTTCAGATAAAAAATTCTGAAAGTAACTGCCTTATTTGGTCCCCTCTTTATAGTAAATAAAAATTTATCCTTCAATCTCTTACCGTTAAGCAGTTTTATCGTATCTTGAAAAATAAGAAAATTTTCGAATCATACAAAATACTGTAACTATTCACATGGGAGCGGCAAAGACAATTAATTTAAAACCTTGTTGAAAATTCCAGGCCCAAAGGTTCAGCCTCTAAAGGTGACTAAATATAATGAAAGCGATAATGTAACTACCGAAATGTAAAAATATAATTTCAATATTTATTTTCATTTGGATTATAATGTGAGCAGTTAATGTTTAATACGAGCAAAAAAAAATTACTGATGATATTCTTGCTACACAGAATAATTAGGTTGAATCAAGACAAAGGTTTGCATAAGTCTGGAAAAACCAAAAATTCAAATTCAAACGGATTATATTACATCTGTTATCAAGTGTTACGTGAATGTTACTTCTGTTATTTTCTCACTAAAATTTATTATTTTATCTCCCATGCTGTTCCGAAACAAAACGGAAAGCTTTTTATCAAAATCCTGGAAGTTTATCTTGGTTATACATAGATAGCATCCTTACCACGCGGCGGAATAAATGATGCAAAACTCTGTACGATTGTGTTATTTTTGTTTTTATTTATTCTGCATAAGACGCTCAGTGTTCTTTACGGCGAAGTAAACAGCGAATTCATTGAAAAACGTTGAACTGACTCTCCGCTATTTTCTTGACTTGCTTCGAATAATGTTTACACTGCTCTTTAAAATCAAATCTATACATAAAAGTTGTATAAGTGTTCCGTAAAAGATAAATTCTTAAACAACTCCTTACTGAGGCATATTTTGTTTCTTTATTCTTCTCAAATTTTTTGACATATGCCATTATATGTATATATATATATATATATTGTGGTGACCCCCTATGTGTAATGAAATGATTTATTTATAATTTCTTTAATATTTGTATTGTCGGCGTAATAATTATGGACTAGATATTTTAGGCAACAGTCGCGAGTCTGGAATATCAGGTGGCGTTCAAGTGCAGTCTGTAATGAGGGACCGGCCAGTGGTGGTCGTGTTCAGCCTGCGTTTTAAATGAAACAGTTAAGTGTAGAGTCTGCATTAAGATGGATGAAAAAGTTCTAGAACGAATGATGGAGACGTATCCTGAGGACAGTTGGCCGGAAATTTAGCTAAGTAAAACTAAAGTTACGGAATAAGGTTTTGAAAAGTGGTTATAAGTTTATGAGCGGCGATTTAAAACTGATCAACATTCTATAGGACTTCATTGTCTTTGGTAACGTGGGGATTTGGTTTATTGTGCTGTTAAATAAAATACTTGTAAATTATTAGTGAAATGAATTGATATGTACAGAATTTCCATTTTAAACCTAGTATAAAAATTTTGTTCAGTCAGATTTCGTTATATGTCAGATTTATTTACTTTTTTTAGATTTCATAAAATTTTATTCAGATTTTTATAGATTTTTTTATGTTAACATTTCTCTGGTAAATTTAAATAATTATTTTGTAACATTTTGTTTTCATTTAATTCGGTTGTAAATGCGGATTACTGTAACTGTTAGAGGTCCGATAAGTGGCCCTGAAGAATTAAGAATTTCAATATATGATATATAAATCATTAATTTACCCCATTATTTGGCGCCGCAACTTGGTGGCATTGTTTGTTTAACAATTCAGTTAGAGTCCCTGATATTACTGTCTTTAAATCTTATATTACAATATATATTCTCATGTAATTTTCACGAAATTGCAAAATGTGACGTATTATATTATGTTTCAGTAGTTTACGTATCAATTCCTTTTAATTAAAATCTTTTATTCCAATAAGAATGGGCGTAAAGTAAAAATATTCTTAATTCCCTCCAAATGTTAGTAAAAACAGGAAATTATTTCAGTAGGCTCATTATTAAAAAAAATTCATGCGTATAAAATATACTGTGCAGTTTATTTCTCTGTTAATGTGATTTAAAACACTTGTCCGTAATATCAAAAAAAGTAATTCTATAACTAAATGAAAAATTATTCCTATAGTTCTACGTGAAGTTTAGCGTTCGCTATAGGATTTTATGCATAATGCTTTGTTCTCCTCACTCATTATTCGCGGCATCTACCGTAATATTAGGTTTCACTGGATTATGTTTCAGGTGATCTTATATCTCACGTGAATTAGTGGGACCTTCAAAATATCTGGATTTCAGTAAAAAAAATTAATATCTTATGAACTGAAGATAGAAATATATTCCAAATAAATTATATAATTCAATGTAACAAATCCTAAAATATCGGGATTGGAAAAGTTTAATTTTTTTTTAATATTACCATTTCATTCTTTAATGGGTTTCAGAGAATGAATAGATCACTGCTCAACTCAGTTTATTTTTATCCAATGGGAAGGGTTCAAATTTTTGGTTTTTCAGTATTTTAACATTTTACACCAGATAATTTGTAGCCACGTATCTGATAAGAATTTAAGGTACACAGATATCTAACTAAATTTATTTTAATATTAACACTTGATAAATAAACCTACCAAATAAATGGTTTTATATTCTTCAAAATCTGTGTAACTGATTTAAGATGATTTCAATGGCAAAAACGGAAAGCCTATAATTCTTTTTTATTTATAACAGAAAATAAAACGTTAAGAAAATGGGTTCTGTAATCTGGACAATATTAATGAGGGTTGCAGACATAAATTATGGTGTTCGCGTCGTGAATTCAGAAACACTACAACGTTGATTTCAAAAAGATAAATGTAATAAGCAAGGAAATAAAACTCTTATATACATTATTTTTAAAAAATTACCCAACATCTGAACCAGTGGCTTTTAATTATTGATGGAAATGCTACCATGAAATCTTTAATTAAAACGAGTGATAATATCACGTGAAGTAGAAGGAGACATTATTTATCTTTATATATTGGTTAAATTTATTCATTCTATACTATTAAATTCTTGGAGGACACTTGAATGTACTTTGCAGTCCGCGAATGTAGAAGGTTTGTCATTCTTGTTTTTCGGTGTTATTCCAAAGCCGTCAATGACTTGTACAAATGTGTGAAACCTTGTCCGAGCTAGTAAAGTTACGTTTGTTGACATCCAAGAGGAAAACAAACTTAGTAGACGTTCGCCACGAACTTCACACAAAAATATTTGAAAATAATGTTATAAGGGAGTCAAATGTATTTATAGTGTAATAGCGTCAAAGTACGTTACTGAGATGTTCATAAATATCAGGATATATTTGTCTGTTCTATAAAAAAATAATTAAACAATTTAGCTTTTGGAACCTGTTACAACAATAAATCCCATAATAGTAGAAAATTCAATCTAAATAAGTTAAACATTAATTCCAGCAAGAAACTCAAAATACGTTGAATTAGTTGAAGCTGAATAAAAACGAAAGAAGCATTTAATTAATGGCGTACAATTTTTAAAAAAACTAATTCAATAGTAATTAAAAAATCAACTTCCCTCGGGACAATAAAGGCCAAAGCATTAATGATATCCAATTTAGAGAGCTATTGATGACTTTATTTGTATTTATATTAAATTTTCTCGAGTCGTCATTCGGGAAATTTAAATGAAGACAAAATGTGTTTAATTTTTTATATTGAATATAAAACCATAAATAAAATTATCACTGGTACAGAAGTACAAATAATTTATAAAATGAGCGTTATATACGTCATTGATATTAATTACATGTTCTCAGGGATTTATTAAATCATCAATCTGTCTGTCTGTATCATGCGTAATATACTGAAATTTAGTGACAACTTCTATTTTAATATATATGTATATAGAGTGTTTAAAAAATATATGGCATAATTTCAGGTATGTATTCCCCATATGTAGACAATAAAAAAAGTTTATCGCCCGGAAATGCTTGGTTTCCGAGTTATGACCTTTAAAACAGTGATATTCACCTTAACGTTTTTCTTCCCTTTCCAGATGATGTTCAAAATCTTATCTACTTCTTGAAAATAGCCCTCACATCGATGTATCATGGCCCTGCGAATACTATCCCAAATGCCAGGACTATTGCGCATTTTCTCACAATCTGCAGAAGGCAGTACCTGCGAGGGATATTCTCTCGCAGGCAGAACCGTCTAGGAGAGACACGAAGGGGCTACCTTTGGGGATGCCTTTTCCTCTCCGTTTTTGAACTAAGGTTCCCACAAGCCGAGGCACCTCGGCCTGTTTTGAGAGGTGTATGTTCCGGGGTCGCAGACCTTGGGCATACGGTAAGACTTGTTCGCTGTTCCCATTGGAACAGTCGGCCAGCTACCTCCTAAACCGGTCAAGGCACGGAGAGGGGAAAGCTGCGACCCCACACCTAACCCATCTCCCGCCATCGGAAGGGCGTGGGACAAGTACCTAATGCCCGACCTACCTGATGCAGGTTTTTCTGGGGTTTTCCCTGCATCACTTTAAGGCGAATTGCCGGGTAGAATCCTTAAACCAAAACCCGGGGACCCTAGTTAACCCTTGGCTACCTTCCTCTACCCTTCCGCATCCCCCCTTTCAAATCCCTTCGTATGCTATTAAAGGGGAGTTGCCACTATGTGGATTACCTTCATGTAGCCTGTTACCCTAAAAAAATCGCTTTTATTCAATAACTCACTAATAATTAATATATAACTACAGGTCCTAAATTGCATTCTATTCAGACAAATGTCAATAAAAAAGCAAAATATGAAAATTTTGTGATATAAAATTGAAGAATTCGCCCTCATGTCTGTGATTTAGACGACACAAATACTCAGAAATTGACAGACCACAGTCTATTTCTGAGTGTATTAGAATGCAAGTGCAGAAATGTTAATTGTTGCACAATTCAGGAGATAAATTAATTTTCAACCAAATACCACTATCAGTTACTGAGTTTTTATTCGGACTCAATCATACAGAGGTGGAGGATGTTTCATTTGTGTCATATCATTTTCTTACTTGATTCTTTTTATTTTCGTATTTGAGGTAAAATTGCAGTGTGGAATTTCTTTGAAGCATTTTTAGGAATCACTAACCGTACCCATTAACAGTAGAAACGTTCCTAAGAGGATGTAATAGTAGATAATATAGTCCTGTACACTTGGTCCAGTAAATATTCTTGTGACTGTTTATAATACCTCGCAATCAGAGAGTTAAAAATGTTTAAATTATTTACAAACTTTAGGCAACAATAATTAAAATGCCTTTATCTACGCTTTAATGGAATAATGCAATTAAACTAAGTTTTCATAATAATGAGTAATTAATTTTAATGTACTCCATCAGTTATGTTTGAGCTACATTTCCCATTTACTGCCTCAGCTTCCAATATCGATACGATTATGTTTCCCAGTTTGCTGAAATATTTGACGTTGATATTTCAAAGCTGCGATACTTCCCGTGACCTCGGATCTTTTCTGATAAATGCCCGTGTTCAGCCTAACGCACAGTTTTTACGTTCACGATGCAGTTTCGCTGAAAGCACGTCGCAAGCTTGAAAAATGACGAAACAAGGCCATGCATCTATATTGGCGCATCAGCGACGATGGCTTTTCCTCAATCCTCGTTCAATGCCAAGCATCCCGAAAATTGCTCTGTCGTATGGTACCTCCTTCAATAACGTCACCCTTTTCTCTCCTGTTTGTAAATCACAGAGCACTGAGGCATGAGATGAATACATTCTACACCGTATCATTTATACTCTACTAATAAAAGCCAACCTTCAAGTTAAACAAATGTTAGGTAATTTAAATGATTTCACAGGTTCCACGATTGAAGAAGATGGGCTAATAAATGTTTCACATTCAACTTCTTGTATTCAAGTGTACATCTAATCGAATATAATTTAGAAGAATGTCCACTATGTTCATCTGGAATGCTCAGTCCCTTTCCTATTTTTAAGAGAGGAGTGGAAACATCGTGGCTAACCCGTCTACTTCTTTTTTCAATTTATGTGGGTTATTTTCTTTCTGCATCATTAATATTAATGTTTGGAATGGGAATAATCAACAATCTCTTACATTCTGATCAATCATTTTGTCCGTTCCTTATCCTCACTGTAACAAGAATGGTGTCTAAAATCATATAGAGGTATACCGAATCTTTTTTTGAAGATGCCACAGTTTAAACGAGAAGATTCACAAGTATACCGTCACGCTAAAAACATCATCTATCAACAGTAAAATAATCAGGAAGCGTATTGAGTCTCCTCTTGTACTTAGTATTCATCTCTGATGTTCCAACCACTGTCAACAGGAGATGATTTCACAGTAAATGATTTCACAGGTTCCACGATTGAAGAAGATGGGCTAATAAATGTTTCACATTCAACTTCTTGTATTCAAGTGTACATCTAATCGAATATAATTTAGAAGAATGTCCACTATGTTCATCTGGAATGCTCAGTCCCTTTCCTATTTTTAAGAGAGGAGTGGAAACATCGTGGCTAACCCGTCTACTTCTTTTTTCAATTTATGTGGGTCATTTTCTTTCTGCATCATTAATATTAATTTTTGGAATGGGAATAATCAACAATCTCTTACATTCTGATCAATCATTTTGTCCGTTCCTTATCCTCACTGTAACAAGAATGGTGTCTAAAATCATATAGAGGTATACCGAATCTTTTATTGAAGATGCCACAGTTTAAACGAGAAGATTCACAAGTATACCGTCACGCTAAAAACATCATCTATCAACAGTAAAATAATCAGGAAGCGTATTGAGTCTCCTCTTGTACTTAGTATTCATCTCTGATGTTCCAACCACTGTCAACACGGAGATCGCCACCTTCGCCGACGATACAGCTGTATTATCGATCAACAATGCACCTTTAGAGGCATCTGAAAATCTTCAGAATTGTAATGTACCATTAAGAAAGTGTGGAATTTGGAACGAGTGGTCGCAACTGCATGTGAGGTGTCTCAATTAAGAGCTCTGACGCTTGCTTTGCTGATTCGCAAACTCCATATGCCTCAGCTGTGAAATATGGGTTTTTAAACACACGTATTAACTCGTATCATTAGTTCATGATTTGGCTTCAGCCAGGTGTATGCTCAGCACCTGGCTGATTCATGTGCTCACTCTTTTCATCTTCAGTTATTATTGTGTTAGACTGTAAGGTACAATAATAAACCCTTACTTCTCACTATATTGGAGTTCAAGTCTGTCTCCCTGCAGCTAGTATTTCCTCTCCGCCCTGAAAGTTGGATTTAACTTCAACTCGAACCCATATCTCGAAGAATTTCTTTACTATCTTCTATCCTATCGTCAATCCTTGACATCTATGCTTCCTGGAGGTGAACACTAAGGTCGCCGCAGTTCTAGTGAATTTCATCTCCTACTTTCCTTGTGCCGCAGTGACTAAACTTTGACAGCGGACTCACCGACGACAGAATCATCTGGACCTCTTCGGGAACTGGCTCAGCAAGTGGAGAATTTCCGTAAATAACGACAAATCCACCCAAGTCACGTTTGCCAACAACCGAAATGTATGTCCACAAGTATCAATTAACAACACAGTTATACCAGTAAAATCAGAAGTCAAATACTTAGGAATGTACCTCGACCAGAGATTCACCTGGAAGACTCATATAAAGGCCAAAAGAAAACATATAGACATTAAAGTCATAGAAGTGAGCTGGCTAATTGGAAAGAAATCGCACTTATCTCTAGAAAATAAACTTCTTCTGTATAGAGTCATTTTGAAGCCAATTTGGTCTAACGGCATTCAACTATGAAGTTGCGCAAAACCGTCCAACACTAAAATCCTGCAGCGTTTCCAGTCGAAGGCGCTCCGCATGTTGACAAACGCTCCTTGATCGATCAAAACCTCCACGAAAACCTGAGTATTTCATATGTAAACAGAGAAATTAGAAGATTAGCAACTACCTACCACCATACTCTCCAGGGTCACGAAAACGAACTCGTACGAAAGCTAGACAAGAACCAGTCGCACCAAGAACATTAAACCGACAATGGCCAGATGACCTCTTTCCTCCGTCCAACCAGGCCTAACGCCTTTATTTGGGAGTACATAAATGGATTACTTCCCCCTCAAAGCAAATATGTCAGAAGATCTGCTTATATCTCATTTATGTAATATAAGAGTAGATTGAAAATATGCAAATAAATTTAAAAAATAAAAATAAACAAAATTATTGTTATGAAAATAAATGAAGATGATCTGTGTCTCATAGTTAGTCGTATTAATATATACTGTATGTATTGAAATGAGTTAACTCATTATTGAGACAAATATTCTGCATTGAGAACGTCATTTTTCCGGGCATCCACATTCATCAATATTACTTATTATTATGTTTCAGTAAAGGAAGTTAAACATGCATTTAAAGCATTATTCTAGTAGGTATTAAATATTTAAGTACACACTATTGTAATAAAATATTCTACTACGACACATGATTTAGTGACTAGTTTAATAGAGTTAAATTTTTTTAAAAAAATATGGTTGTCTAATACTGTCAGTAAGCAAACAGAACATTTGTTGTCTGTGAACAAGCTACGTGATATACTCATTAGTGAAAATACGCTTTACAGATGCGTGCATCGGACAATAAAACCTATTAACTAAATCAACTGCACGTGCTCGGATAATAATTTCTTTAACGACTTCAATTTCTTTTGTGCATATTTCCCATCCAATAAATATTATACCTTTCTCTACCAGTTCAAATATGATACATGCAATTATGCAGGTTAATTACTTCGTTAATATGGGTAAACGTACAAGGATATTGTCCGACATATTGATGTTAATTATTTTTGTAATACAAAACCAGGAAGATAAATGTATTTTAGCGGGGTTGGAAACATTATCCTCACCCAACAGATTCATAAAACGCAGGTAACACAAAACACAACCAACTGCAATGCATAAATCATCGGCAGGATAATGTAAGGAGCACATTTATCTCTTTCCAGGGACCTCGTGGTAAGCACCCGCGCCATTTCGCAGGGATGTTCTCATTAAAATGACAGTAACTTCCCAATTTTATACATCACATTCCAGCTGATGTGCCGACAGATGGACTATATATTATTCAAGGTTCCACGCGAGCTCGTGTGAATCAGCAGTCGTTCCCTTGCTCCTTTACCGGCAGCTGATGCCCTCCCGTTATAATTTATTCTACGAATCTTACATATATTATTTGTTTAGCAGTTACTCAAAACGTGGAAATAAGTGCCTATTTTTAATATTAATAATCTCAAACTCATTTTGGATGCACTTCAACGTTTTTTATTTAAAAAAATAGTTATACATTTATTTGTATACTCGTTGTTCATATCTGTATAGTCACAGATGGATTGCTACGTCAGATCAAGCATAACAAATAATACTATACTGAATAAAACTATTCAGCTCTATACATCTGGCCCAGTGATGCTCTAATGTTTATTTGCTCATAAATTTTTGTTGTTGTTTGCAACACAGACAACTCCTCCATTCCACGAAATTTTCTTTAATGACAGTTTTGGACCTTAATAAACTGGAAACAAAGTTGCATGGGGACATATATGGGATATAGTTGGGTACTATGAGGTATTCGAAGCCCTGGTCTTGCACATTGCAACTGCCTGATACGCCGCATTTCTCTGCGGAAAGAAAACTTTTTGTTCGTTAATTTTGGTCACCTCTTTTTCAGCTCAATTTCCCAAATTTAACGATAATGTCGCGAGCCAGTCGCTGTTAGACCCTTATCCCAATAGCCTGTTCCAGTTCCAACATCGAAAAATCAGAAACTTTCGACTGTTCTGCCATTACCCTCCGCCCCTTAGAGGGTGGTTCCATCGTGTACTTATGTTTAACGGATTAGTCTTAATTTTTTAAACTTTTCTTTGAAATCCCCTTCCGCTACGAAATTTTGGACTGGAGGCAACGCATAACCCATCACAGGAACTCAGCTCTTAAACATTCTGAATTTAATACATTCTATGCCCATCGTCTCAGAAATATGTATAAATTTAATGTAGAGATCATGTAACACGTCATGAATTTCCAACATCTGCATTGAGGTACAGCCTATTTTCAATTTATTAATCGAGATATAAATTTCTTTAACTCTTATGAAGAATAAACGTGCCATTGTTTCAGTTCACTATTTATATTTATATTATTATTCATTCCATTAGTCCTCGGTCGAGGAAATAGGACACGTCACAATGTAATATTACATGAAAAGAATAATTATTACAAATACAGAGTTTAAAAAACAAATATTGTACTTAATATATGATTTAAAA
The DNA here is from genome assembly GCA_037074705.1 of Zhengitettix transpicula. NCBI lineage: Eukaryota > Metazoa > Arthropoda > Insecta > Orthoptera > Tetrigidae > Zhengitettix > Zhengitettix transpicula. The sequence continues at coordinate 196,623,289 of CM073590.1, forward strand.
TTACGTTAAACATTTACGTTACAAAAAATATATGAAATAATTTACGTCTTATTGAAAATAATGAATAAGAAAGATAGCCAATACAAACAAAAAAAAGGGTAATATTAATACCACACAACGTTTCTGGGATCCTTGTCCCTTTCGTCAGATTCTAAGAAGAGGCTAGAGAAACAACTGCACTGGTCGAAAGGGACAAGAATCCCAAATCGTTGTGTGGTATTTATATTACCCTTTTTTGTCTGAATTGGCTATTTTTCTTATTCAAAAAAATTTATGATTTAAAACTACGTTAAAAATATTAATATGACAGTAATTAGTAATTAAAGAAATAATTAATTCATCTTCAATTTCCATTAGACGGAGTTTCCAAAAGCAAATCTTTCTTCGAATCCCGTCGAACATGAAAAATAAAATAAGTCAGCAGTTAAATGCTATAATATAATCATCGTAAAATAATAGCGTAACTTGTAGGATACTAGCAAACTATATTATTAAAGAGAGTCCGTTCTTTCTATGAACTCTTTCATGGGTAATATGCTCCATTAAATAACAGAGATTTACAACTCTTTATAAATAAATTTTGTATACTTTTATTTCTTTCGGAAGAGTATTGAATAGATTTATCCCGTAATAACGAATGCTTTATTCAAAAAGTCTTAGGCGATGTTTTTCTATTCGTAGTTGAGAGCGATTTCTAGTGTTGTATAAATGATTTGCTTCGTTTTGGGCTTATAAATTCATGTTTATCCAGACAAACTTTGAAATTTCTAGAATATACGTACAAGGCAATGTTAAAATACTAAGATTCCTAAACAAAGGTTTGCAAGTGTCATTCCAATCCGCACCCGATATGATACGTACGGCCCTCTTTTGAAATTTAAAAATTTGCAAAGCGTGATGTGAACGACCCCAGTTTGCTATGCCGTAAGACATGACAGAATGAAAATATGCATGATATACCATTTTTAGATGTAGATATACCGCTTTCCCGAGCTAACACTCTTAATGTGAAGCAAATCTTGCTAAGTTTTCCCGAGAGTTTATTTATATGGTGATTGAATTTCAATTTATTGTCAATCGACATACCAAGAAAAGGTGCGTGCTCCAACATGTGCTCCGAATTAGAAATTAAACTGTTTTTGTTCGAAGTGAATGTAACGATTTTAGTTTACTCTAGATTAAGAGAAAATTACCAAATTTGTGTCGTCAGCGTAAAGGACTGATTTTAAGGGATCTAAATAATTTGGTAGATCGTTATTGTATATGTTCAAAAGTAAGGGTCCCAAAATTGAGCCCTGAGGGACACCGCAGGTAATTGTTTCCCATTCTGACAGATGCTCATTTGCATCATAGTTTACAATCAGAACTTTTTTGCGCCTATTTTACAAGTAAGATAGTAATAAATAAAAGGGAACTCCTCTGATTCCATAGAAATCTGATTTTTTTTTTCGGAATAAAATGTCATGATCAATTAAATCAAATGCTTTAGAAAGGTCAGCAAAAATTCCAGCTACTTTAAGTCTTTCGTCAAGTGCGTCATAAATACTGTGAACGAAGTCCTATGAAGCCGTGTTGGTGGATTTACCTCTAATAAAACAATGCTGTGATGTGGAAATAATTTTAAATTTTGTGAGAAAAGTTGCAATTCTCGTGTGCTGCTTTCTCGAATAAACGGCAAAGTAGGACAGAAATCGGGTATGCAACGTCAGGCGTTCCTCAAGGATCAGTTATCGTTCCTTGTACACAGAGACGATATACCTATAAACATAAACTCAAGGGTGAGATTGTTTGCCGACGATTGTGTAAATTACAGGAATGTTAAAAACAAATGCGTCGAAATACCTTGATAAGATGAAAGAAAACTCATTGTGACGAAAGCAGGGCATTAAGATTCTGTAGAAGACGAACCGCTGACGCGCTTCAGTATAACTTAAACGAATAATTAATATCTGTTAAATTTTAGCGATTTTGTATGTGAAACTCATGGCAACAATTCCTTAATGGAATATAGTAATTCGTTACGCTATGTGATGAGACTTTGGAGGAAGACCAGTCATAGAACTCGCGAACTAGCTTACACCTCATTGGTGCTTCCTATCTCAGAATATGGGTCCTCATATTTGGATCCGTACTGTAAGAGCCACATCGACGCGTTGGAAAAAGTTCAAATATGGGCAGTAAAATTTACTAGGTCGAGACCAGGCCATGGAGCTGAGAAAGTTGGTTAATTTGGATGGTAGCTATTAGAAAAATTACGAAAAACTGCACGATTTCTTTCCGTGAGCAGTGTGTACATTGGTCATCAACGGTGGGATTATATTAGAATCAAGTTTGAAAAGCCAACATATTGTGAAGCGCCTTATTTATTACTCGGAAAATTTAACAAATACTTATTACTTATGTTTATTTTTAATAGTAATTATTATTATTTAATAATTATTTCCTTGTCGACAAAGCTGCCATCGGGATCTATCCCATTTGCAGTTAAAATTGTACAATGCAATGCCGTGCTGATATTGAGGCGTACAGCAAAGTTTTTCGTTTTTCTTCTTGGTGTAAATAAACTCTTTCTGTTTAGTTCAAAATCGTTATTTGTACCGGTTTACTTGTGCTTCTACTTTCGACGCAACAATTTTCATTACGATGAATACCGAAATGAGTTTTCAGTGCCTTGGAATAGTTAATCAAAACTCTTCCGCAATAATTTAATAAACGGTTACAACCCAGCAGTTGGATCCATGTTTTTGTAATGAATATTATGTTTAGGAATAATTTTGTTCCTCTGAATAAAAATATCCTATTTTATTCCGTCTTCTTTTCAGAACAAATCTTCAGCTCTAAATTAAGCTAATTCTTTGGCACTTATAATAGGTCTTGGCTCAGGTGTTTACAACCTTTAAAGAGGATGAACGTGATTTACATACTTTAAGCCGATCGCATGGCTTTATGGGCGTTCAAATTATTTGGGAAGCGATATAAACCAGGAGCTTATCCTGATTCGCCTCCAAAACTTTCCCTCTCTCTTTCTCTCTCTCCCCTTGCGTCCCCCGTCACCTCTCTCTCTCTCTCTCTCTCTCTGAAACAGTGAGATCCTGATTTTATAATTCAAAACCCTACAAACTGAAGTACTTTTCCTTTAATTTAGAAGTTATTTTTATAAAAGATCGAAAATTTTTCCTGTGTATATTCTGGATAAAAAGTTTTTGGGTTGAGAAAGATGGCAGAGTACGCCATCAAAACGTCATGGCTTAAGCTTACTTTATTGTGGGTTGATACCCAAGAACGTTTTTTTAGAGTAACAGGCAACATTAGGGTAATCCACGTGGTGATAAATCCCCTTTAATATTATACGAAGGGATTTGAAACGGGGGGAGGGATGCGAAAGGGTAGAGAAAGGTAGCCAAGGTTCAAGAGTTAACTAGGGCTCCCGGGCTATGGTTTAAAGATCCCATCCGGCATTCGCCTAAAAGTGATGCAAAACAAACCCTAGAAAACCTGCATCAGGTACGTCGGGCAATGGGGTAGTTAGCTCATGCCCCTACGACAGCGGGAGAGGGGTTTGCTGTGGGGACGCATCATTCCCCTCTTCGGGTTCCGACCCGTTTAGAAGGAAGCTGGCCGACTGTTTTCCAATCGGAACTAAAACTCTTACCGTATGCCCAAAGTCTTTGAAACCGAAACATACAACTCTTAAAATAGGACGAGAACTTTTTATCCGTTTTTTGTATATGAATTAACGTGAAATTTCCACTGTCAATGTCTAAAAACATCAAAAATATTCGATTATTCATATTTCCAAAATTAAAATACGTGATATTTGAGTCAAATAAATTATAAATAATATCACGCATCTCTAGATATAAAGTTGAAAGGCTTTTCTAGAACACTCATAGAAGTTTTTAGATGAGTGACCGATAGGTTTCGTGGAAAGATTACCACTATTATTAATGGAGAAAACTCGTAAACAAAATTAAATTACAAGCGTTTTTGGTGTACCACTTATAGTTAATAATTGTACAATTGTGTAATCACAAACTCCTTCCTTATTTATTTCTACTTTGAGAACATCCTGGTAACATTAAAATCTTCAAAGATGGAAAAAATACGCATTTGCGAAATGCATGTTCGATTTTAACTAATTTTCAAGCAAGTAATTTTTATGATTCTATTAAAAAAAAATTCGGTTTGATTTTTTTTTCGTAAATTCGTAATAATGGTGTATATATTGAAACTATGAAATATGGTCAGAGCAACTAATACTCTCACTTGTAAAATATTTAAAATGTTAGTAGAACATGTAAACGATGGTATACTAAACTATTAATTATAAGCGATTATTTATTGCTGCATTTTTCTAATTTATTACCCAAGAAAAGCGAAAAAAATGCATCTACACATATCAAGTATAATATGTATTATATACTTACCTAAATATGCTTACTTTAATATTATAATTCTGTTTCTGAAATACCATTATAAACCAGACCGAAAGAATAATTAAGCATTGCGATCGCGATGACTCCGGCCTCTTCTCAATTTCAAATATTTTGGCTGATAAATTCTCGTATCTCTTTTAAAAATTGATCTGGTTTTATTTTGTTGGCAAAATTTATCAAGATTTCATGCTCACTTCTCCCTATTACTGATACAATATATCTAAATTCAATATCGATGGGAAATATGACAGTGTATCATCGGTTCAAACTCCTAGTCTTTTTATCTGCGTCCAAGTTCCACTAACGATTTTTTTTAGTATTTCTCCACATTCCCGTGGGATTTTCGCATGTTACTTTTTACTCAAGAATTTATTAATAAATAAATTTAATTATATTTAGATATTACGCTGACAATTTCTGGAAAAGTAATTCAAAAAAGCATTTCATAACCCCCTCTACTCAATCAAACAGGAATGAAAAAAGTTTGAAACTTATATCGAAGCCCTTCCTCTTTATAATTTAGTAGACATCAAACACTCAAACTTTGAGAGGACATAGTACATTCCTGATTATATTATACTGAAAGTGTTGAACTGATCATTAAAATATAATTAAGAAGAATAATTTATATAGAATTAAGAACTAAAATTAATTTCTGTTAGGATTGGAATGATTAGTGTTATAAATATAGAAATGTATGAATTTCAGATTAACTTCTAGTAGTTCTGTTCGTAAAGTTCTGAAGTTAAATACCAACAGCAACGCAACCTAAAATCCCTAAATCCAATTTCCGTGGCTCCTGTCCGATATCCGGCATTATACTTTTCTCTCACCTTAGCCATGTCCCATATTTCACATTAGAACAGCGCCGCCAGGTATAAATATATCACGAGCTCCAGTGTCGGGTAAACAAAGAAGTCAATTCTTTTCGAAATGCACATTTCTTAAATAAGAGATGTTCATGAATATATTGCCTAAGCCTGAATACCTATTTCTGAGGAACAATTTAATTAATAAGTAAGTTATTTTATTGATTTCAATTATTTAATTATTTATGGAACTTATATTACCCAAAATTCTCTGACTATGTTTAAAACTGAATACTCATGGCAAGCACTTTTAATTAAATTTTCCTTATATGGATTCAGAAATTCACATTCGCTGCATTACTCAATATTCCTTTGACACTCAAGTTTGCGATGTCTGGAAGAAAATGTCGTATTCCTTATAATATCAGCTTTATTAAAATAACACCTAAAAGAATCAAAGTTACTGTCTAAATATCGAGTACAGAAAAGTTAAACTCTAGTAAGAGTACAGTCGCTTGAAGTTTTCAAAAGCATTGACGTCATATGAGATGCTTTAAAATATTTAAAATAATCCACTCTCCACCCTGTATCTCGAAATGTTTTCCTTTTATGCCACTCCGCACGTATCAACCCAGCTCACACAATCCTGAAGAATTAATATAAATTATTAAAAAGTTGGTTTTATTTCTTGCTAGCGAGAAGAATACTACAATAGCGAACTTTCTAAAACAAACAATAAAGTTTCCAAGTGACGATGGAATCTCAACAAACATAGCATATTATTTCGCAGATTATATTCAAAATATTATATTAATATATTATAATTTTCAATTATGGACTCGATGTTGTGGCGCCGTACTCATACTTTTAATTTTCATACTTTTCCCGATCATGCAGGGGATCAAAACTCAGATTAATATTCATACTGTCCTAATTCAAAATATGCCTAGCAAGTTGACAGCAAATAATTTTACCGGATAAAATTATACATATTATGGAAATATGTATTTGTTATTTCATTGTTATTTGATAAAAAATGAAAAACGTAATACTTTTGTATTTAAAAACATCGTTAGGTTAATATTTCCTTTACTAAGTATTAATAAAAAAAATCAAACTGTCCTTGTATCTCCTTTCTGTGAAAAATGTTTATTAAAAACTGTTTTATATTCGCCGAAGAAAATTATCATATTTAATCTTTAGATTGGAATAAATTATTTTTCAATTTGGGCTTTTTGATTTCTGAAATATTTAATTCGTACGATCTCTTGAGCAATAACTTCGTGCTTTCTGAGAATATCTGTGATGTACGTTTTCCTTTATAAACACATTTGATCGTTTATTTGTAGTCTGTATTTGAAATTTGTTGAAAATGGAGAGGCAACATTATTATTTAGATCATTCGGGTATTCCATTGTCTTGGAGTAGATATGAGAGTAACAAAATGTGAAAAAAAATAATAATAAAAATGGAAAACAAAAAAGCACAAGAAAAACAGAATCTTTATTGTATCTTTATACAACGTGAAAGATCGTCTAGAAGATGTAGAGATTTACTTCAAGCGAATAAAACAAAGAAAACAGAGAAAGCCAGTGTGCAAGAAACTTTGCTTTGCTTTTTTTCACTTTTTCATGTCTACTCCAAGACAATGTAATATCCGAATAATGTTTCTTTGTAGATCATGAACTCAGTCAGAGGCCAGGTAGGATCAGAAGTAGATGTTGATTTTGCTTCAATTAATTCGTTCTGCATAACGCTAATTTTTCCGAGTGTTTCAATTTAAGTGCGTAGTATAATCTGAATACTATCCTAAACTAGACGACTCCAATTCTATTAATTCCTCCAACATCTTCCTCCCCATCCAAGAGTGTGCATTTTGATTAATTAAAAATGATATGAAATGATATTTGAAACTTTTTTGACTTCAAATTAAAGAAAATTTAATTTTTATAGCTTCTTATCATCACTTTATACGGGGATGAAAACTTTTTCATCAACGCAATACTTAACTTATTGTTCCAGTACCAAAATATTTTTAATTTAATACTAATTAATACTTTTTGGCTGTACCTATAAGGTGATAAAATGTTAAATGTTTTTTTTATTTATTGGATTTAACAGGTTATTATGGGTGGCATATGTCTATGGCGTGAGAAAGATAGAGATACATTTGAGTAGTGACAGACTGGAATTATAAGTTTTTTTTTGTTTTGTTTAGGGCAACAGGCTACATGAGGGTGATCCACTTTAGGCAACTCCCCTTTAATAGCATAGGAAGGGATTTGAAAGGGGGGATGCGGAAGGGTAGAGGAAGGTAGCCAAGGGTTAACTAGGGCCACCGGGCTATATTTTAATGATCCTACCTGGCATTCGCCTAAAGAAATGCAGGGAAAACCATAGAAAAACCTGCATCAGGTAGGTCGGGCATTGGGTACTTGTCCCACGCCCTTCCGATAGCGGGAGAGGAGTTTGCTGTAACCCACTGTTAAATATAAGTAATATGATTAAGAGTAATATGACTAAGAGTAAACAAAGAAAAGGCGATGTTCTCTCGCAGGCAGAACCTTTTAGGACAGATACGAAGGGGCTACCTTTGGGTCTGCCTTTTCCTCTCCGTTTTTGAACTAAGGTTCCCACAAGCCGAGGCACCTCGGCCTGTTTTGAGACGTGTATGTTCCGGGGTCACAGATCTTGGGCATACGGTAAGAGTTGTTCTCTATTCCCATTGGAATAGTCGGCCAGCTGCCTCCTAAACTTGTCGAGACACGGAGAAGGGAATGCTGCGTCCCCACAGCAAACTCCTCTCCCGCTATCGGAAGGGCGTGGGACAAGTACCCAATGCCCGACCTACCCGATGCAGGTTTTTCTACGGTTTTCCCTGCATTTCTTTAGGCGAATGCCGGGTAGGATCCTTATAGCCCGGGGGCCCTAGAAACACTTGGCTACCTTCCTCTACCCGTCCGCTTCCCCCCTTCAAATCCCATCCTATGCTATTAAAGGGGAGTTGCCCAATGTGGATTACCCTCATGTAGCCTGTTCCCCTAAAAAAAAGAAAAAAAAAAGAACTTTAAACTCAGGTAAACGTAATCGGAGTTGATTTATTAAACTTTGTTATACTTTGCATGAATTTTAATATTCTGTATTAAATTCTTGATAACAATTGAAGGCAGTACAAAAGTTCTTTAGTAAAGTTATTGAGTAAAGAGAATATGAAACGTTCGCTATTTTTTTCGAGGTGAAGGGTGGCAGTTTTATATTTCTAAAAGCCCTCTTACAGATCTATATAAACACTAAAAGAAGTTTCTTCGATGTCGGTCAGTCCCACTATTTCTGAAAACCGAAGGAAATCATCGTGATACACAGACAACAATTTAGATTACATTGGTTTCGGCTACCATAATTCATTAAAACGTTAAAAAAAACTGAAATCACTGGATTATAAACAAAGTATTGTAATAAAAATTCTATTTTATAAATAAAAGAATTTATTTATATATGTAATAATATTATATGTCCAAAACCCTGAGTGAGAGACTCGATAAAAAAAAATTAAGGATGTGTGTTTAATGCATCATGAGACTAAAAACAAATTTGCAGGGTATCTGTGAGTCGTGGAGAAGAGTAGCGTTCGTTAAATAATTTAGATCGAAAGTACATAGTTTTGTTTTAGCTCATGTGGCAGGACAAACTCCAGTCATAGTCATAGTGGTCCTGTAAATGCAGGCGCATCTTCTGCGTGAATAATCTTCGGAATCTCCACTGAACTCCTGTTTCCAACTTCTTAATAACTCATTAAATGAACCTTCCATTAATTAGATTCCTTGAAGGAAGCCTGCGAGAGCATTCTCTTGCAGGTGAACCCTCCCAGAGAGCTCTGGAAGAGGCCACCTTTGGGGATGCCTTCTCCTCTCTCTGGCTTTTCGAACTAAAGTTCCCACAAGCCGGGACACTTCGGCCTGTTTTGAGAGGTGTATGTTCAGGGGTGGCAGACCTTGGGTATACGGTAAGGGTTGTCCGCTATTCCTTTGGAACAGTCAGCCATCTGCCTCCTAAACTGGTCAAGGCTCGTCTCCCGCCATCGTACCCAATTCCCGACTTTCCTGATGTCGGTTATATAGGGCTTGTCCTGCATCGCTTATAGGCGAATGCCGGCTAGGATAAGGAAAATTGCGAAATACAGACATAAGAAGTGATAATATAAATACCAGAACAACGTTTCTGGAAACCTTGTTCCTTTCTTCAGGTTCTAAGAAAACTATAAACAAAGGAACCTGGAGCGACACAACCACACAATACAGTTGACAAACCAGAAACTGAGTTCTTTATTGTCATTAATTTTTCTAAACTGACGTATAATTTTATTTTTAATTTCCTTTTTTCTTAAAACTGTCATACTCTAACATTTCCGACCAATTACTGTCGCTAATTCTCCTGACTGGGTGTTATTTTATGCGATGACAGTGATTTTTAATTGTTCACATGACGCCTGCCAGACTGTAGTCTACAACTGTTGGCCCCTCTAACGATCACAAAACTAACCACTTGGTGCGTCTGGATGATGCCAAATTTAACCACCTGGAGATCATGCCGTCGGCCTTGGTCGGCTGGTCTCCAACCTAAGAAAATATCAATCGTCTCAAAATGAAATACAGATGCAGCCTTATTGTAGTTTAAACGAAAAATATAATTTCGTTGATTTCAGATCTGCATATAATAAATAAATATTTATTTTCACAGAGGTCAAGCAGACTTGTGAGCAACTTGGAGGAATCAGATATGGAGAGAGCTTCTTCAGAGTGTGAAGACGGTCACATTCGCTGCACGAGGTACTTATCAAATATCAATATAGACTTTTATTAATGTACAACACGAGCCCACCAACGATACAAATTTAACCGTCAAAGTAAATGTTTCCCATTTATTTCATTCATTCTAGTCAATGAGGATTAGTTGCCGACCACTGTTTCAATAGCACAGGAGTCTTTTTTAATTATAATAGGATTACCTTCTTTAGATTTGTATGACGTAAGTTCTATTCACGCAGACTATAAAGCCCACTTTATCACTCTTTTCCATCGGGCCACTGCAACATGACATTAAGTTGATGAGTCCCCGTATTGCGGAGAATTCATTAAACCTACGTGCATCTGAAACGTTAACAGGGCCTTTTTCAAGCTCAAATTGAATTCACGCTTATACGGTGTAGTTAGCTTTACAGAATTAAATAGAAATATTCTGCTACAAAGAATTGTGCCTTTACAAAGTTAAAAGTGAAAGGAAGTTAAGTAGTAATATTCAGAAAATGTCAATGGATAGAGTAATTAGGTGACTCAAAGACTGTGCAGGTTCTTTGTTTCCCTAAATGAAACTTAGAACCTAAACAATGGCCATATCATAATTTAGGGGCATAAAGCCTATTTTGTATCTAGCAATCTCAATGTCGTAAAACATTCTCTAGTAATTTAAACTAATGATAACTGATAAAATCTTGTTTATTATATCCTACAGTTTTTTTCACATCTTTATTGAAAATTTCTACAATTTCTTTAATTTGTTAAACAAATTAATGATTTTTTCCATTTATTTATAATTAATATTATTTATTTATATATCAAGTAATTTTACGTAGACATAAAAAATTCGATTAGTGTCTTACAGTCGCCTGCCAGGCTCAGAACTTTGGGACGTTCTTCCACGTTATCCCACTCGTTTTTTCTGCGCTTTTCACTATGCATGTGTTGACCCCCGCTGATCAGCACTGATGGGAGTCCTTCCGCGATGTTCGTAATGTCCCGGTTGATTCCGTGTTGCCTACAAGATCGCAACTATTACTCAATTTCTTCCAGTTGTCCTTAGGCGCTTAGGGTACAAATATATCAATTTTACGGGCAAATAAACGAAACCGCAGAGGTTTATGTTCTCGGCTGAGGCTCGAGAACGCGACAGAGTCCTCCTAAGACAATTAATCTTCTTATCTGGACACTCTAAACGCAGATGTCTCACTTTAATCACTAACTCTATTCTGACAAAATGATGTCAGAACGGAGAAATAATTTGCAGTTGAAAAGTTTTCACTATACTTCAATTACTCTTCCTCATCACACAGTCCAAAATTGTTGATTATGCATCTACATCATTACTTCATTTTATATCAATTGTTCTGTGGCTTTATTCTTCTGCAGAATCTGCGAGGGCTATTCTCTCGCAGGAAATACCTGCGAGGGATGTTCTCTCGCAGGCAGAACCTTTTAGAAGAGATACGAAGGGGCTACCTTTGGGAATGCCTTTTCCTCTCCGTTTTTGAACTAAGGTTCCCACAAGCCGAGGCACCTCGGCCTGTTTTGAGAGGTGTATGTTCCGGGGTCACAGACCTTGGGCATACGGTAAGAGTTGTCCGCTATTCCCATTGGAATAGTCGGCCAGCTGCCTCCTAAACTGGTCGAGGCACGGAGAAGGGAATGCTGCGTCCCCACAGCAAACTCCTCTCCCGCTATCGGAAGGGCGTGGGACAAGTACCCAATGCCCGACCTACCCGATGCAGGTTTTTCTAGGGTTTTCCCTGCATTTCTTTAGGCGAATGCCGGGTAGGATCCTTAAAATATAGCCCGGGGGCCCTAGTAACCCTTGGCTACCTTCCTCTACCCTTCCGCATCCCCCCTTTCAAATCCATTCCTATGCTATTAAAGGGGAGTTGCCCAACGTAGATTACCCTCATGTAGCTCATCCCTTTGTTTCATTCCAATTTACATTTTATTTAATGTAACTCCTCTGCATGATTTAGGTCCCGAACATCCATAACGTCCGTAATTCGTTCCGACAAAAGTTAAATATCTCTGCATCTGAAGAAACTCTTAAGACAAAACTATAAATTTAACGTCATGTCTCAAACGTTAAATGTGAAGTCCTCGATCCACGACTCTCTTCAACAGACTGAATTTATTCGGTTTATTTTGGTTGAAGTGTTTTGATTCTTAATCCATTCCGTGATAAGCGAACAGAATTTATTACTGCTTGAATCGCAGGATTTTCGTCCTTTCTTTAATAATTTTATCCATTAAAAAGACAGGAATAATCTATAACGTATTTACCATAAATCTCACCACCATTCTTCAAAACAAGAATGAACTTCATCTCTCCTTAACCACTCCTATTCATTAAACGAATTTATGGAAGCATCTGAATTAAGAATCTCATCTGCAGAATTGAGTTATAATAGTCTGCCCGAACTATTCAAATACCCAAGTTCATGTTATAACATATTATTATTTCAAAATCAGATGACACGTTAATAACAAAAAATAATTGTACAATGTAGATCTTTTATGAAAATATTTCTAAATTAAACTAAAATACTGCTAAAAAACGTTTTGACACATTCTACATCCTTGAAGCTTTGCTTCTATAAAATATTTACGGAATATGACATTATTATTTTTAATACCAATTAATCACTCTTTGATTGATGTTGGCTCTTCACGGTTAGGTTCCTATCCAAAGGACTAAGGATCGCAAAGATATATTCGTAAAATATGTCCCATTCTAAGTAGCTGTATTAGAGCAGTTAACATTTGAAGACCCATTCAATTCATGCATATTTTAAGGTATTATAGTTGTCTTCTTTTCCCAGATCCGTGTAATTTACATTATAAGGTCTTTGTACCACGTTAAGTTTTTCGTTTTGGTTTTCTTGGCGTCGACTGTCACTTGACACTGCTATATCAATAATACAGATACATTTTCTTGACTACAATGATGTCCAGAGTGTTGTGCTCTAAGTGGCGCTCAGCTTGGATTCGCAAGTCCCACAGGGTCTTGACTTGTCAGTTTTCAACTACTTTCTCTGGCTTATGCTCACACTAATTTCTTATATAGAAAACTTTAATTTTTACACGCATTGCAGTGGATCATAGTGGCGACTTTATTATGCCTCTCAAAGTTGTCCGTTTGAGCGATCTTTCTGCACCCACGTATAAGGGTTTCATCAGCATCTTTCCATAGACGGCATTTGCTATACTGCTGGCTCTTGCTAAATCCAGCCTTTATTTCAATTGTTCCTGGTGCTTGATCTTGAGTTGCGATCTTTCTGCACCCACGTATAAGGGTTTCATCAGCATCTTTCCATAGACGACATTTGCTATCCTGCTGGCTCTTGCTAAATCCAGCCTTTATTTCAATTGTCCCTGGTGGTTGATCTTGAGTTGCCAATAGAAGACTCTCCGTTTCTTTCTTGAATGTTCCTTTCGTCAACCCGTGCAAGGTTTCTTCTTTAATATTATTATTATTATATCAGTCTGAGTCACTGCATTATTAGAAACGTTATTCAATTTAAAAACAATTATACTTAACTGAGAACGAAACTGTCGCCTATGTCTGCTATGGATGCCAGTTATCGCGTTCTGGAATCTCGAAAGAATTTCATTCACCGTCTATATGAGGAAAACTTATGTCTGCTATATACGAATAAGTTTAATCGTAATTAAGAAATCAGACCTTCGAAATGCTTTTATTTTATTTACTAGTTCCGTGAGTGCTCCTTCCAGCCTGATGAGCCCCGGCGTGCTGGAGTGCAGCACGACTCACCACAAGCGCTCCCTGCGGGGCCACTACATGTACTGCCCCGCGCGCTGCGGCGAGCAGCCTTCCACGCGCTCCAGCGTGTACGGCGGGCGAGCTTCACGACCACAGTCTCTGGCCCTGGACGTCGCCTCCATGGACGCCACGCTGCCCATCTCGTTGTCCATAGAGGTGTCCAGCCGAGTCTCCTCGTTCCGCAGGGAGAGCAAGACTGCGCAGACGCTCTCCATTGTCGTGGGCGGCTTCGTAGCCTGCTGGCTGCCATTCTTCATCTGTTACGTCATCAACCCCTTCTCCCCAACACCGTACCTACTCATGAACCTACTCACGTGGTTAGGTGAGGACAATGTGAAAGTCTGTCAGTGTTAGAACAATATTTAAGCTTACAAAGAATGGTGAACATTTGTAAATACAATATAGTTTATAAAATTTAATATAATGACTGTTCATAGTGTTGTATTGGACAAGCCAAACGAGCTTTAAAAATTAAGAACATTGACGTTGATTACAACTTACAATTTATAGGTACGTATGTTTGACGTGTCGAAACATAACACAACATTAAATATCAAAAATTTACACAAACCTGCGATAGTTACGTTTTTTTTGCATAAAATACGCCAAAAATATATAATTATAAGAAAAAAACGTTTTAAAAGTCCTTTCGAGATCTCATATTTTTGCAATTTTTCAACTTTTAACATTTTTGAAATTGGAGACTTTGGAGAAATCCTGACTTGTGGAAAGATATGAAGGTCACTTTTGGAGACGCTGATAAAAAAATACATAGGAATCAATTATTAAATGTCAAATAACATGACACAACCCTTAGTACAATTTAACATCAGTCGTTAAATAAAATATTGCCCATCGCAAACTTTCTGTTGGTGACTGAAACACTTGTTCCTTATGATATATTTGATTTTTTAACAGCTTTCTTTTATTATTGATAATATTGTATTGTGTATTTAGGTTTATAATATGCTTCATCATTGCTTAATTAAAATTTAAAGTTAAACGTATCTACTAATATTTTGTTCAATTTAATTAATTGATTATCATTCTTACTATATCTGGCAGTAAAGAGAAGTTATCAGAAGCCGGTCGTAAACTATCCGATTGGTTACTGTATTTTTTGCATGCAAGCGTTAGTGTAACTTCCTAGAGGTAATCGAGGATACGTTAATGAATGACTGCTGATACCTTTTAAATGATTCCAAAGTTGCGACGAAGCACTTCACGGCCTCCTAGTAACGCTTAAAACCCCGCAGCCTCACCTTGTCAAATTCACAAAATAATGTAAATGAAGCTGGTTAGCGGTTGGCGGTTGTGAGCCGTAGTAATTAAACAACCATTTGTTTCCGGGTACCCCCATTACCGAGGGGTTTCCCTGAGAAAACAGACAAATAATTTTACAAGAAAAAACTTTTGAGTCTTAAAAGGTGCTCGGGCAAGAATCTACTAATATATAATATAATAATAATACTGTTGAACTTGTCCAGTTTATTGAAATGGCGACACTTAATTGAGTGCGAACGCATCTTAGTGACTTTAGTTGACGTCATTTCGTCCTATTAGACTGGGGATCCTTCACATACATGGCTGAATAATTTTTAACTTTTCCAACCGTAGTAATAATATTTTCACGCTAATTTTCCTTACTTAGATTTTCTTTACATTGATTAATAACTGTTAAATAATTGTACAGAAAGAAAAAAAAATTCAGTCTCTAAATATTCAGATGATTTCAATATATTTAATGAAACCATCAAATTTTAAAACGCCAATTTAAGAGACTTTTATCACTCTAAGAAACTATGAATATTAAGTATACAATTTTTTTTTACTATTCACAATATTTTTCCTGTACTTGTTAATATATAACGCTTCTAATATAATAATAAGTTTAAGTTTATTATTTTCTTTGTGTAGAATCTATACATTATCAAAATTAAAAGATAAAAGTAATGTTGCAGAAAATGAAAAATTTTCCGGACAAAAGGAAGCAAAATTGCGATTAATTATGTGGGCATCGCTGATAATTAAAAAACAGATGGTAGTTCTATAGTTATTCATTCATCAACCAAAGAAATTGGATACGTCAGTGTACAAAATATTTGGCTTTAAAAATGTGTAAAGTAAACAAAAGAAATCGTACTCTTCGTGTTATTAGAGTGGTAAATGGTAATTGAATATTTAATAATGTAATTTAAAAGATTGAAAATAATTTTATATACGATTATAATCAACAAGACGCAAGCTCTGGAGGAATAAATGATTCGAGAATGAAATTGTTTCTGTAAAATTATTAAACTGTTATTAGTCAGTCTAAAAAAGTCGAAGTGAGGAAAATTAAAGTTAAAATATTTGTTACTACGGTTCAGAAAGGAATCTGAAAAAGTTAAATATTATTCTGCCATGCGTGTGAGGGATCCCCGGTTTAATTAGTGCGAGATGACGTCAACTAACGTCAGTAAGTTGCATTCGCACTCAACTAAAGGATCGTAGTTTCAATAACTTGGACATCCTCCATAGATTCATCCCCGAGCTGTGGACACACCTGAAACCCAATAGGCCAGTTTAGATGAAAATAGAACATATATTCTAGCCCAGGAAAATAGAAAGCAAGAAAATGTTGGTTTCACATTCTATTTTTGTGTAATATTATTGTCATTCGTTTCCTTAATTTTATAGATTAACCTGCATGTGTTCATTATAAAAGCACCCATAATAATTATTTTTTTTGCTTTACAGGTTGGATAAACTCAGCCATCAACCCATTCATCTATGCTTTCTACAGCCCAGACTTCCGGATTGCTTTCTGGCGACTTACCTTGCGCCATTGCTCCAAACCCCGAAGACCGCAAGACCCCTCCATCAGGCACAAGTGAAGACCCCGTCGACACAAAAATATCCAGTTTCTAGTCACAACGATAAAAAAAATCATTTTCGTGATTGTAATAACCAAAGATACGGAACTTGTTCTAGTCGTCATGTTATTTAAACCGACCAACTATAAATGTGCTTTTTCTAGTCATTAATATTTTATTAGTAAATACGTAAGAAGTGTATTTTTTTTAACTTGCATTTAGATTTTCCTATATATTTTTTTTTAAAAAAAATATTCTATTTAAAACTCTGTGGACAATAAAATATTTTACTGCCAACAAAATTCCTACTTCGTTCCTCAATGTCGAGTATGACGAAACAGCTGAAATGAAGAAATGCTTCCGGTATATTTAGTATTATTGACGAGTAGAGTGATCGGTCATTTCAGCAGTCAAGGAACGTGTACTCGTATATTTTCTGTGGTAAGTAAAGCGCCAACCAATAAGAGTGTAAGTACTTCAACCGATATTGACGGCAACATTCGCTGAAATCAAATCGTTTGAATAAAGTTAAATCTGAAATATTAAAGATACATCGTTATCATTGTGTCGCGTTTCAGATTTCAGAAGAAATGGCACTGTTATTGGTAGACCCTTTACCAATAGATGAACTGTCTTTATAATAAAGTTTGATGTTGACCATGTGTTGAATAGTTAAATCGTTGTTGTAGTGAGGGATACTTATAGCATTGTCATAGTGTATATGTAAATTTACTGAAACCATAAACGCAAATCTAATGTGTACAATAGTTCAAACTTGCATTTAATTTCTGTTCTAAACAGTCATTTGGCAGGTTTTATCCATTTTATACACTGCAGGTTAGATTAATATCACAGGCATTTGTATCCCCTTGGAACAAAATATTTTCGTTTTGTAAATAAATGACATATTACTGTTACTGTTTTGATAATTTGTGTATCTCATCTGTTCCCATCACATTACGATAATAATACAGTAAGATATATCTCAAGAAAGAATAACGATAATTATTCAGCATTATAGTTCCTGTAGAGAGATTATTATGGAAGTTTGAGACTGTCAAAATTACAACTAAAAAATTATTACAATATTTTTACTAGGAATAATAATTAAAAGCCTTGATTCTGTATAAATAAATAAGTAAATTGCTTAATAACGTGAATTTGTAAGTAAACGTAATATCAAGACATGCCACGAATTTTTAAATATATAAATTTGTTGAAATGAAAATAAGTATATCACGTTAAATCTTTTTAACCCACTCAGATATAAATAGTAATTTTACGCAAAGATATTTAAAAGTATAAGTGCAGTGTATTTTTTGACAAATTCACTATAATATTCATTTAACGCAATATTTTATTAATAAGAAAGATAGCCAAATACAGACAAAATAATTGATAATATAAATACCAGCGTTTCTGGAAGCCTTGTTCCTTTCTTGAGGTGCAAGAAAAACGCAAGAGACTAGAGAGAGACAACTGCACTAGTCAGTTGACAAAACTCAAAAGCTTTATTTTATCACGTATTTAGTCTATTTTCGCTATCATCCATATGATTAATTTGCAATCGGACCTAATTTTTCATTTTGCAATGTTTTATTATAAACAACATTTTTATTTTCACATTTAAAAAAATAATAAATACAATATTTGGTGAGTTCACACTTGAGCAAACAAATATCATTGAAAAAAACTTGCCGGTTTCAATTCATTTCCATAGTACTAAATAGCCTTTCAACGTGGATTTAAAAGTGTTCGATGGAAATTGAAAGTTAAAAGGAAAATCCTTCGTAATAAATAGCATTTGAAGGATGCAAATCCTCCTCCCGCCATCGGAAGAACGTGAGATAAGTATCAAGTACCCGAACCACCTAAACCAGTTTTTCTATTGTTTGTCCTGCATCACTTTTAGCCCGTTGTAACGTGTTCGCCCGTCGAATTAGGTTGACGTGGAGTCGTTGCAAGAAATGAAGGGTTCCTTGTCAGCAGATACACGCCTTGAAACCTGGCCCTGGTTCCTTGGAATTGAAAACTGACTTGGGACTTAGAAAGGAAAGGAGATCTAGGAACGATCTCGAAGGCTTAAAGGTGTAGACAAGTTGAGGAAAGAGGGTAGTGTGGGGGGTAGGTTCGCCTGAGGCTTATCAGGGAGGAATCGGAGGTTTGGTCGTTTTATCAGTCAAGACACATGTTTTTTTTTTAGGGCAACAGGCTACATGAGGGTGATCCACATTGGGCAACTCCCCTTTAATAGCATAGGAAGGGATTTGAAAGGGGGGATGCGGAATGGTAGAGGAAGGTAGCCAAGGGTTAACTATGGCCCCCGGGCTATATTTTAAGGATCCTACCCGGCATTCGCCTAAAGAAATGCAGGGAAAACCTTAGAAAAACCTGCATCGGGTAGGTCGGGCATTTGGTACTTGTCCCACGCCCTTCCGATAGCAGGAGAGGAGTTTGCTGTGGGGACACAGCATTCCCTTCTCCGTGCCTCGACCAGTTTAGGAGGCAGCTGGCCGACTATTCCAATAGGAATAGCGGACAACTCTTGCCGTATGCCCAAGGTCTGCGACCCCGGAACATACACCTCTCAAAACAGACCGAGGTGCCTCGGCATGTGGGAACCTTAGTTCAAAAAAACCAGAGAGATGTGAGAGCATCCCCAAAGGTAGCCCCCGCCAGAGGTCTCTGGGACTTCGAGTCTAGACACAGATGTATTTTTTTTTTTTTTTTTTTTTAGGGCAACAGGCTACATGAGGGTAATCCACTAAGGGCAACTCCCCTTTAATAGCATAGGAAGGGACTTGAAAGGGGGGGATGCGGAAGGGTAGTGGAAGGTAGCCAAGGGTTAACTAGGGCCCCCGGGCTATGGTTTAAGGATCCTACCCGGCATTCGCCTAAAGAAATGCAGGGAAAACCCTAGAAAAACCTGCATCGGGTAGGTCGGGCATTTGGTACTTGTCCCACGCCCTTCCGATGACGGGAGAGGAGTTTGCTGTGGGGACGCAGCTTACCCCTCGCCATGCCTTGGCCTGTTTAGGAGGCAGCTGGCCGACTATTCCAATAGGAATAGCGGACAACTCTTGCCGTATGCCCAAGGTCTGCGACCCCGGAACATACACCTCTCAAAACAGACCAAGGTGCCTCGGCATGTGGGAACCTTAGTTCAAAAAAAACCAGAGAGATGTGAGAGCATCCCCAAAGGTAGCCCCCGCCAGAGCTCTCTGGGAAGGTTCACCTGCGAGAAAACCTCTCGCAGGCTTCTGAGACACAGATGTTTTATTATTAGGGCAACAGGCTACATGAGGGTGATCCACTATGGGCAACTCCCCTTTAATAGCATAGGAAGGGACTTGAAAGGGGGGGATGCGGAAGGGTAGTGGAAGGTAGCCAAGGGTTAACTAGGGCCCCCGGGCTATGGTTTAAGGATCCTACCCGGCATTCGCCTAAAGAAATGCAGGGAAAACCCTAGAAAAACCTGCATCGGGTAGGTCGGGCATTTGGTACTTCTCCCACGCCCTTCCGATGACGGGAGAGGAGTTTGCTGTGGGGACGCAGCTTACCCCTCGCCATGCCTTGGCCTGTTTAGGAGGCAGCTGGCCGACTATTCCAATAGGAATAGCGGACAACTCTTGCCGTATGCCCAAGGTCTGCGACCCCGGAACATACACCTCTCAAAACAGACCAAGGTGCCTCGGCATGTGGGAACCTTAGTTCAAAAAAACCAGAGAGATGTGAGAGCATCCCCAAAGGTAGCCCCCGCCAGAGCTCTCTGGGAAGGTTCAGACACAGATGTTTTTTTTTTTTTTTTTAGGGCAACAGGCTACATGAGGGTGATCCACATTGGGCAACTCCCCTTTAATAGCATAGGAAGGGATTAGAAAGGGGGGATGCGGAAGGGTAGAGGAAGGTAGCCAAGGGTTAACTAGGGTTCCCGGGCTATGGTTTAAGGATCCTACCCGGCATTCGCCTAAAGAAATGCAGGGAAAACCCTAGAAAAACCTGCATCGGGTAGGTCGGGCATTAGGTACTTGTCCCACGCCCTTCCGATAGCGGGAGAGGAGTTTGCTGTGGGGACGCAGCATTCCCTTCTCCGTGCCTCGACCAGTTTAGGAGGCAGCTGGCCGACTATTCCAATAGGAATAGCGGACAACTCTTGCCGTATGCCCAAGGTCTGCGACCCCGGAACATACACCTCTCAAAACAGACCGAGGTGCCTCGGCATATGGGAACCTTAGTTCAAAAAAACCAGAGAGATGTGAGAGCATCCCCAAAGGTAGCCCCCGCCAGAGCTCTCTGGGAAGGTTCACCTGCGAGAAATCCTCTCGCAGGCTTCCTTCTCAGAGACAGATGTAAAGTTAAGCAGTAGTATATTTACAGTTATACATATACTAGCTGCAAGAAGTAGAGGAAAGGGAAAAGGAAGACAACTAGGGAAAGAGCCCAGTCGGAGACGTTCCCTTCAATAGCGAAGGTAGATACTGTTTGTCGACGGCTTGGAAGCCAGTCGTACTTAACGTAGCGCGTGATCCAGTTCTGAGACTGCTGCGTGTGCGTTTGCAGAAATGCACGCGCTGGACGGAAGTCATAATTGAGGACGATTCGTTAATGTCCTACCTGTGCTGGTGGAATACAAAGTATACACAATAATGGAGGCCACTGTTGCAGCACCGTTACACCGTATCCGTAAGTTTAATGTGGACATTCAGATAAGAGAGACACGAGATTTAGCTCGAATTAACGCGTAGCGGGAATCAAATCAGAGAAAAAAAAATCCCATTGTCAAGTGCAGATTTTTCAAAAACATTTCTAGATAAGGAATACCAGTAAGTGCTTCCCGGTTTGATTACAAAGTCAATAATTATTTGAAGAGAAGTTTAGAAAATTGGCTAGCCCACAACGGTTCACAGCCAGATTTGAATAAGGATACATTAATTAATAAAATCAAAAACCTTTTTTACAGTGTCTCATGATAACTCTTTAATTTCTATTGATGTCGTTTCCTTGTTCAACTCTATTCCCAATGTCTAAGTCATTAACAGCTTCCAAACCAGATTTTCAGTCAATTAACTAAAATTCCACGTATTGAAATTCCGCGCATTGAAATTTTGTGCATTTAATCCTGAGAGTACGTCGTAGTTTATATTACTCCAATCTTTCAAGTGTGGGAACCACCACTTATTTCAAATTGTTTTTTTTTAGGGTAACAGGCTACATGAGGGTAATCCGCATGGTGGCAACTCCCCTTTAATAGCATAGGAAGGGATTTGAAAGGGGGTATGCGGAAGGGTACAGGAAGGTAGCCAAGGGTTAACTAGGGACTCCGGGCTATGATTTTAGGATTCTACCGGGCAATTCGCCTTAAAGTGATGCAGGGAAAACCATAGAAAAACCTGCATCAGGTAGGTCGGGCATTTGGTACTTGTCCCACGCCCTTACGATGGCGGGAGAGGGGTTAGGTGTAGGGTCGCAGCTTTCTCCTAGCCGCGCCTTGACCGGTTTAGGAGGCAGCTGGCCGACTATTGCAATGGGAATAGCGGACAGGTCTTGCCATATGCCCAAGGTCTGCGACCCCGAAACATACACCTCTCAAAACAGGCCGAGGTGCCTCGACATGTGGGAACCTTAGTTCAAAAAAACCAGAGAGATGTGAAGGCATCCCCAAAGGTAGCCTCCGCCAGAGCTCCCTTCTATTTCAACAATTTTTTATTTTATTAATGTTAAATCATAGCTAGCGGTTTTTAAATTTTAGAACAGTTCATTTTGGAATTGTCTCCCCCCCCCCCCCCCCTGTTGGGAAACACTGAACCAAACGGATTCATTCACTTGTCGAATAAGAGAAAATGCAACGTCCGCCATGAAAACCGTATAACTGTTTCATTTCACTATTCGTAAAATTATCAGGTAGAGAAATGTGTAAATTGTTTTTCACGAGTCGCTTACATAACTCCGAACTTGAGAACAATCCTCCATCAATTCCTACATCCATCATTATAAATTCGTAATTGGCATTTACTACTGCCAACAACACGAAATTAGGAAGTAGATTTGTAGTCATCAGATAAGATAATCTAAGTTCTGAAACCATCGATCATAACGAAAAACGCTCTTTTCTTCAACCAAATTTTCAGCCACACTCTCTGTTTCCTTTTCCGTTTTATTAATTTATTCTTCTCCGACAAGAAACGAATAACAATCGCGGCACAGCATACGACTGTGTCAGACATCATCTCTCCAGAACGCCACAAAATGAAACGAAGTTTGCACAAGCAGTTTGAATGTGTATGTACCAATGTTTTCGCAAACAGTACGCTCTAACACGTTTGTTGCACAAATAGTTTGAGAGTATATGGGGCCCTTAAAGTAAGCTCCATTACATCAACCAGTTCTTCACCCACACCCTCTGCTTCCTTTTTCTTCACCTCTGTCAAGAAACCAATAACATTATCAAACATCTTATCTCGAGAACACGATAAAATGAAACTCGCTTTGCATAAGAACGGTTGGAAGGTGTATGTAGCAATGTTTGCGCAAATGGTTTGATCATGTAAATATTAAGGGATCAAGAAATTGTTGAGTTGAGAACACAATAATTGTGGCATTTATAGTCTCTGACCTCTTTCACAAAATTTTTCTTTACCTCAAAGTAAGACAATTCAGAAAGTTAAGCAGGTAATTTTAATAATACAGGGAAGAACCAAATTAATTAAATAACAAATTCTCCTCAAAGTTTCCAGGTTATTCAGATGAAATTATAAATTCTCAGTAATAAATTCTATGATTCACATAAATGCTTTTGTATAACCTATTATTACCATTTTCCTTTCATACCAATTACTAAATTGCAATTTTTGTTAGTCATAAATTCAGGACATATACAAATAATAAATGAATTTTCACCAAATAAACTGGTACATACACAGAATACGGACAGCACAATATGATATCAATATTAAATTACCAATTATAACATTAATAAGCAAATGTTTTATTATTGATATCAAATAATTATTTTCATGTGGTTTAGGTTTGAATAAAACACACATATACAGTTTAAAGCCACTAATTGTATTTATAATTAATCATTAAATTATGAAGTTCTACAAAAATGTTATTCAAAGTTAAAACATTTCTTTAATGAAAACTTTAACAATAAAAATATCATCTTGAAATAATATTAATAAATACCAATGTTTTTATTTTACAATATTGACAATTCAACTAACTGTTCTATTTCTACAAAAAAAAATATATTAAAATTCATGTAACAATATCAAAAATAGACATAACATTGCCACACTTGCAATGACTATATACATTTATACTTAATGTTTTTTATGTAAAATACTGATATGGTATTTAATTTTAAGGGACCTCAAAATATAATCTATTATCAGTTAAACTGGGAAAATAACTTACTAATCCTTCACCATCAACAATTGCAAACATGAATAACTGTACACTAACTTTTTATTCATGTTTAATTGATTTCATATAAAATAGAAGTACATTCTTCTTGAGCGATAAGTATACAGATCAATTAGTTTTTTAATATACTGATTAATTCTATTATGTACTACTGGTTCAAATCCAAACATGAGCAAAATAAGCATACATTAAAAAATATTTGGTATTTTCCATTTAGTTACTGTAATCTATACAAACAATTTATACATAACTTTCATTAAAAATATTATAGTACATATTCACAAAGAATGCACCTTGAAATCACGTTTGTGTTTTATATTGTGCAATAACAATAAGAACAGATATTTTTATATGAAAAAAAAACACATTTGATTACCATAGTAGTTTACAGTTTCCCAGATACTGAATTGGAGAGTTCTGATAACATTTTAAACAAGACAGACAAACTGTGCATAAATATCAATCAGGTAATTTTGTACTTTGAGCAATGATAAATGTAATAATAAATATCATTCACTATTGTCACCTTACAATTAAATCAGTCTTCCAATATGTCATATTCCCTGCGTAAGAGTGTGTTCCTTCGTTCTTCATACAGACCTTTGGCATAATTTATATGGTATGAAACCTGAAATAAAGAGAGAATGGTTATATAGGGATTTATGAAAATACTGTATTAATTTTTTTTTCTGCCAAGCAGTGTAAATATACAGTAGATACTTTAATAACAGTAGAATTCTATGAAAGAAAAATAATTAAAGTTGAAATATCATCAATACTGAAACAATTTGCCTATCTCCTTAAAAATGATATTTAAGAAAGCAGCAGGCTATTTGAAAACTTTTGCATGTGTATTTACACATTTTATTCTTAATTTCTAAGCTTATAAACGAAAACTCTAAATATGCTCAAATGAATCAACATTAATAGAACAATGAATAACTTTTACTTCCGAATACTGACTTCTTTGAAACTATCTTCGAATTTACTTAATCCTACAATATAAAGCATGACCATAGCAGTAAGATCTTGTTCATTTTGAACAAAAAGTTAAAGAGCACAAGAAAACACGTATATCAAAAACCTTATGAAATAAATTTTTAACCAACTTATTATTTCTCAAGGTCTTTTAAGGTATACCTGCTTAGCAGTAGCCTCATCATCACAACGAACAAGAGGTTTTTTAATAAGATCCTGCAACATAACAAGCCCAGAGCCTGTTGATTCAGCTCGTACTGTTAACTCTATGTAATACATTGGAGTATTGCTCAACAATCCTACCTCTTGCACTACCTTGCAAATGAACAGATCTCTGAAACAATAACAATTAGTGAAGATTTCACAATTTGAAATTATCATAACCACCTAATGTAATATATAAAAATATGGTTTTGACAAAAAATCCTATAATTGTCTGAAAATGCATTTATTTATAAAGTGTGGTGATTATTCCATTCACCTTCTTTTTAATAATAATAGGAAAAGTTATTTCAAAAGGAGAGACTCTTGTAATTAGTAAAAAATTTTATTTATAATATAAAAACTTGTATTTATTATAATCAGATTAATTTTTAATAGTTCCTTATGTTTTTTCTGCATCAATCAAACATTACATTTTTACCACTATTTATATCAGATAATCATGTACGTAGAAAATGCTTTCAAATCTATATCTTATTTCAATTTAATTTCTTTTTAAAAGCTCTAAAACAGAATTATACATATGTCACTTAACTGCAAAATGTGTATTACTTACAAAGATATTTACAGAAGAATTCATGGTTAATTCAACAAATAATCCTATTTGAATCCCATTATGAATATTCACCAAATGGATAACACAATAGGAAGCAAATAATTTTTCACAACTTTTTAAAAATGCACTTTGGAATACATTCAAGATTAAATAAAATTAATAATAAGAAAAATAACCAAATACAGAAAAAAATAAGTTATGATATAACTGTCACCAAACATATTATAAATTTGAAACATTCATTTGATTGGCAAAATGCTAAGATTTTAGACGTTGACACCAAGTACCATGCTTATAAATGCTTACATCAAGGATGCTTCACATTAAATCCAACATCACAGCAATGAATTTACAGACAGATGCTATGCAACCTCCAATTGCTACGATCAATTATTATTACGCTAAACCTTCTGCTTTCTCATTATTGTTATGTTTTTTTCACTGTTGAGTTTTGTCAACTGACTTGTGCAGTTGTGTCACTCTAGGCTCTTGTGATTTTTAGTTTTCTTAGCACCTGAAGAAAGGAACAAGGCTTCCAGAAACATTGTGTGGTATTTACATCATCACTTCTTTTGTCTGTATTTGGCTATTTTTCGAATTATTAATTTTCAATACTGATGTTAATTTTTCACCTTCACCTTCACCAGGTGACATATATTAAAACCCACTCCCAAATCTTTAAAGAAAGAGTATTGATATCAGATGACCTTTAGTGAACTCAAGTCCTTGTAGGACAGAAAGTTAAGCTAATGAATTACAAATTAAAGAGTATTTTTTTATAAAAGGTTTAATTCTATTCAACTGTAGAGCTGTCCCACAGCTATATTTTAGACAGAAGAGTTTCTCTTACCCAAGTTGAATCTGTAGGACAATATTGAAATTATCCGAGTACGTGAAGACTCGAATCTTTTCACTTGACACTAAAATTCTTAAATCCTCAGGTGGACTTCTCAGAAATTTATAAGCAATAAATCTGAAACAAATACAATTGGAGCACTTATAATCCATAGTAATATTTTTATGTTCATCAAAAAATTAGGAAGAAACATTTAAATTGTAGTATATACTTTAAAAATTCCCGTGAACAATTTACTTACAATTCAGAATAATTCCTTTCATTAATGTTGAAAAGGTATGACTGTCCCAAACTTTGCTGAGGGTCAAATAGAGGTAATAATCCACGAGTTCCAATAGCACATCTAGTTTCTCTAATCCTTCTAACGTTGGCTCTGGCAGAGCTATAAAGAAATATTTACATATAACAATGACTTTTTGTGATAGCTTATGCAAATGGTTTAAGAGTAATTAATAATTTAAGAAACAAATTATATATAAACAGTTGCATACCTGCGACTTGAGTCTCGTACTGCACTTGCAGCTTCAGAAGCTAAGTCAAGCATTCCCACTACTGGCTTTGTAACGGTTCCAACTAAACCTTTACCCAGTCCAGATATGAAGCCCTAAAAATAAAAATAATTACAAAAAAAATTTATACATGCTTTCTATCTTTCAACCCTTATATAAAATATGGCATTAATATTTTTTTATAATTTATACAAAACAAAAGATTATAGCTTACATGAGGATGATTATTAGTATCTACATTTGGGTGAAAAAAAGAGAAATTTCTTAGAACAATGACAATTTTTCAGAGCACAGTTGAGTCTAAATGAGGTGGTTAATGCCAGAGTAGGCTATCCCATATGTTTTGCAAAAACTATGTAACTTGGGTTTAGGAAAGTCTGCGTCCATCGTCTCAATGCCAAAGTCATCTGAGTAAGAGTAAAGTTAAATTTCACTTAACATCATCAACATCTTCATTACTTTTGTTTGCCTTATGATATTCGAAGCTCAATTACACACCAGAATGAATTATGTTATTGGCAACAAAATCAACATATTGCATAAATTTATTTTTTATTCGTAAGTGCTTCACACTTTTTAAGTACCATTGTTTATAAAATCATCCAATTGAGTGAATTTTAAGTAATTTACCATTCTCAAAGTTAGACTTTGTTGCTGTAGTGAATTTTGTTTTTAAATTCAAATAATGCCTAATACTTTCATTAAGAATAATCCATTCTGTCATGTGTTTTTTAACAGTGGAATAAATCAGTAATTATATAATTCTGATTGTGTGCCTGTGTTGATCAATGGTATGATTATTTTGTAATACATCTTCCCTTACACACTTGTTCTATATTCTAAATATCTGTACAACTAATATAAACTCATATACAAAAAAATAATATCAGACTGTACCAAAGACAAGAAAGAAAAATTAGATGAATGATATTCAGACCTATAAAACTGTTTTGATTCTATACGGATCAATATCAGCATTATTACAATATTATTACATTGCTATATTTTATAATAGAACCTTGTATGTCGCCAGAATGGCCTTATTGGTATACTAACATTTTATTAAACAGGACTCTATGAGAGCCAAATAGTTCAAAAATCTTATCAGTCACCAAATCCCCAAAGAGGTCATAAATATTGTTTCAATACCTAAGAAGTTTTATCTTTCTTTTCCTAAGTGTCTCAACGTACAAGCACGTAGCAACTTTACTAAGAAAATTGAATCAATAACAAACTTTTTTATTTAAAAGGATTTGGCCAGAAAGGGTGTGGTTAAAATTTTTCTTAGTAAAGATTCTCAAAAAATAAAAGTTCATGTCCATCCATTTATTCACCCTTTACTTCATGATCTTAAAGTGAAGAAAATATTTTTCGAGAACACTAACCACATTATGTTTAAAAAAACACAGGCATAGGTGCTGTTATGATGGCAATTGATAAAGCTTATTTAAATCATGTCAACCACCTTCTATCAGATACCAACACTTTTTTGCCATGCTCAAGAAATTGTTAAAATCTAGTTACAGAAAAATATTTAAAAAATTGGTGAAAAGATGGAAACTTTAATACTAATTCTTTTTATTCTCACATCGGCTAACATTGCTCATTCTTATGCAGTCCCAAAAATCCATAAGTCAGAGACTTATAGTTTCTCACTCTAACAGTACATTACATAAGTTAGTTGTTTTTTTAAATACTTATTATCTAATGGCCTTCAAGATTTTTGTTTAAGAAACTCACTATAATTGTTGGAGTCCATTAAGGAATTAAGAATCCCTTTTGACCACGTTTGTCTTCCTTGACATTGTTTCTCTGTACACAACTTTAGAAAACAACTCAGTATTTACTAGTTTTATGTCAAGATAGCAACTATTTAATAAATACACTAATATTCCACTACATTAAATTCTCATTGCTTTAAAATTAATTCTTATTTCCACTCATTTCATTTTCAACTAGTCTTATTTTCATCAAACTAATGGGTCACCAGTAGGGTGCTGATACTATGATGAGATATTTAGAGAACATGTCTCTCTTCTCTATGTTCCTTTAGTTGTGTTCACAATATCTTTTATATTATACCAGACACAAAATTAGATATAATGGTCAACATTTTTAACAATTATAACACAAGTATAAAATTCACATTTGAATTAAAATCTGATAGATCACTTAATTTTCTTACATTACACAATCTTAAATTATTGACTAATTGACATAGGAAACCAACTATAAACCATCCTGCACTTGTGAAACCCTGAGATAATAATAATGCCCCCAAAATTAGGATTGTTCTCCCATTTTATGGAGACATACATAATAATGTTTCATATTTATTCATATTTATTCAAGTGTTTTAACATAGGGATTATTTATAAAACTACTAATTCCTTGTCTTATTTTATTAAGAATGGTAAAGACCCATTATAACTTGCCCATTATGTGGTTTACAAAATAGAATGTTCCAATTGCAACATGGAATAAATGGGTCAAACCAAATGTGCTTTAAAAACTAGGATTAAGAGTATAAATCTCATTTTAAACTTCCTATTTACTCGTACTCAGTTTTAACAAAACATAGCAACATTTACAATCA
This sequence comes from Zhengitettix transpicula, assembly GCA_037074705.1. Lineage (NCBI taxonomy): Eukaryota > Metazoa > Arthropoda > Insecta > Orthoptera > Tetrigidae > Zhengitettix > Zhengitettix transpicula. The sequence continues at coordinate 196,653,120 of CM073590.1, forward strand.
TAGTTTTGACTGCATTAATTGTAGAATACCTGATGTTGAACCTATTACACTAAAATCATCTCTGAAATGATCAACATCAGAATCAATAAATTTGCCTTAAATTTGCCAGGGTGGTATATGAATGCTTTATGTAGGATCTATAATGTCTTAGTTTGTGTTTAAGATCTTTCACTTCTTAAGAACACCATCACCCTGTTCATGGATATTAATTTTCTTTAGAGGTTATAACTTTGGAAGTTCTGCAGATTGGCAGAAGAAACATCATAAAAATTTACGGGTTTTTAATTGAAAATTTGTCTGTATTTAGCCATTTTCACATTTCACTTAACATTATTATTATAAAATATGATATGTCCAGTATGGAAAAACTTTAATACACAATCATATTATGGCCACATGCATTTTACCCTATAACATAACCCATACCTGTACACCATCAGTTGCTACCCCTTCATATGTTTGCTTGAAAACACTGGTCACACCTCCAAGCAAACCAAAACCCAAACCTTTGAGGCCAGCTACCAAGTGATCACCACTGCTGTTGGTATGTATTTTACGGATACGCTGCCTTGTTTCCTCATGTTGATCATCTAATATTACACGACCTAGTCCATCTGAAAGGGAACCTGGAAAATGAAAACAAAAATAATGTAAAAAAAGTAGACAAATCTAATTACTGTTTAATCATAATCCTTGCTCCACAGTTTTCATCAATCAAGTGCAATTTAGATAATGTAATGTTACAATTATTAAACACAAGATTATGATATCTTATATTATGATACTTTCTATTCTGGTTTTGAAGTTTGTTGAAAATGGTGTTGAAATATTTAATGAAGAAATTATCAAGTGTTCCATTGTATATAGTAGAAAAATTATGAAAGCTGAGGGCAAGAGCCCAAACACTCCTTAAAGAAAACAATCCTACTAGATTCAGATTATTTTAGTGCATCAGCTATCGACCTCTTCAAGTCTGACTACAGACATTCATTTCTTCACTAGATACTTCACATGTCAGTAAGGTAGTCATCCCAATAGACATAATATATTAATTAGTCTAAAATGAACCTTAATTAATTATTATACCATCTACAATAAGTTTTAAGATGAAATGAGAACATTAGAAAATATCCTATTATTCAAAAAGATACTCTTTTGTGTGCAATACTGAATGAAATAGTTTGTGTAATAGAAACACATCACTGTAGTTAATTTCCCAGATTATTTTTAATAACATACATCTATAACATGTTGATCAATATTGGTGTCCCAAATATTTACTCATCTGATTGAAATTTAATTATGGATTTGTCATCAGTGGTTGAATGGCATCAATTAACTGCTACATGACAAAAATATAACTACATTAAATACTACTGGGAAGAACATTTGGTTCTTATCTTATAAATAAAGAAGAGTGTATGTATGTTTGTTTGTATGTTTGTTTGTATGTTTGTATGTTTGTATGTTTGTATGTTTGTATGTTTGTATATTTGTATATTTGTATGTTCGTTATACAAATCTACACCGTTAGAGCAAATTTCACCAAATTTCGTACACGTGTTCTTTACGGCCAGGAAACAAACACTGTCGGGGTGAGACATGTCTACCACCCCCAGAAGCGGGGATGCACGGGGGTTGAAATATTTAAACATGCTAAAAAAGCCGATATTTTAGTCGGATAATAATTTTTAGGGGTCCAAGATATTGATGGTGTTTTTACCGATGTTTTCTGAATATAATTTTCATCCCCTACACCCTGGGGAAAGAGCACCCCTAGCGTTTGGGGTGGAGAATACAAATCTACACCGCTGGAGCAAATTTCACCAAATTTCGAACACGTGTTCTTTACGACCAGGAAACAAACACTGTCGGGGTGAGACATGTCTACCACCCCCAGAAGCGGGGATGCACGGGGGTTGAAATATTTAAACATGCTAAAACAGCCGATATTTTAGTCGGATAATAATTTTTAGGGGTCCAAGATATTGATGGTGTTTTTACCGATGTTTTCTGAATATAATTTTCATCCCCTACACCCTGGGAAAAGGGTACGCTAAGGGTTTGGGGTGGAGAATACAAATCTATACCGGTGGATCAAATTTCACCAAATTTCGTACACGTGTTCTTTGCGACCAAGAAAACAACACTGTCGGGGTGAGACGCGTCTACCAACCCCAGAAGCGGGGGTGGACGGGTGTTGAAATACTTAAACATGCTGAAACTGCAGGTATTAGATTTGGATAATAATTTTTAGGGGTCCAAGATATTGATTGTGTTTCTACCGATGTTATCTGAATATAATATTCATCTCCTACGCCCTGGGAAAAAGGCACCCTTTGGGTTTGGGGTTGAGTTGCTTTACAGAAAAATAACGCGAATACAACCGAGTTTGGAGTCAAATCGAAGGTTATGGATGCCAGTGAGTTTACTTTGGATAAATATTTTTAATTGCCCATTTAACCCGAAAGGGTGGGGGTTGGAAGGGAAGATAAATAGTCAGTTCTTGCGCGTTCTTGGAGGAGAATTACGTGAATACTATTTCAACGGATGTTGTTGAAAATATAAATCCCTTTAGACATTAGTGGTGAGCTTGCTTAGGGCTGGGGGTAAGAATTGTATATTTTTCTAAAACTGCCAAAATGTTATGTGTTTATGGGTATAGTGTTTCTACCGATGTGATATGAGTAAAAATTCAACCCTTTCCACCACGGGAAAGTAGCAGATTTAGGGGTGGTGTTGTTCATACTATTTTAACCGATGTTGTTTCCATTAATAACGACGTTTAATCAAAAATAAAAGTGTTTCAGAACCATTGCTTTTTATACTCTTTTAAAAAGTTTTTATCTTATAAATAAAAAAGAGTGTTTGTATGTTTGTTTGTATGTTTGTTTGTATGTTTGTTTGTATGTTTGTATATTTGTATGTTCGTTATACAAATCTACACCGTTAGAGCAAATTTCACCAAATTTCGTACACGTGTTCTTTACGACCAGGAAACAAACACTGTCGGGGTGAGACATGTCTACCATCCCTAGAAGCGGGGTTGCACGGGGGTTGAAATATTTAAACATGCTAAAACAGCCGATATTTTAGTCGGATAATAATTTTTAGGGGTCCAAGATATTGATGGTGTTTCTACCGATGTTTTCTGAATATAATTTTCATCCCCTACACCCTGGGAAATGGGCACCCTTAGAGTTTGGGGTGGAGAATACAAATCTATACCGGTTGATCAAATTTCACCAAATTTCGTACACGGGTTCTTTGCGACCAGGAAAACAACACTGTCGGGGTGAGACGCGCCTACCAGCCCCAGAAGCGGGGTGAACGGGGTTGGAAATATTTGAACATGCTAAAACAGTCGATATTTCAGTCGGATAAATATTTTTAGGGGTCAACGGTATTTATAGTCTTTCCACTAATGATATCTGAATATAATTTTCAACCTCTACACCCTGGGGAAAAAACACCCCTAGCGTTTGGGGTGGAGAGTACAAATATACACCGCTGGAGCTAATTTCACCAAATTTCGTACACGTGTTCTTTACGACCAGGAAACAAACACCGTCGGGGTGAGACGCGTCTACCAACACTAGAAGCGGGGGTGGACGGGGGTTGAAATACTTAAACATGCTGAAACTGCAGGTATTAGATTTGGATAAATATTTTCGGGGTCAAAGATATTGATTGTGTTTCTACCGATGTTATCTGAATATAATATTCATCTCCGACGCCCTGGGAAAAGGACACCCTTAGGGTTTGGGGTGGAGTTGCTTTACAGAAAAATAACGCGAATACAACCGAGTTTGGAGTCAAATCGAAGGTTATGGATGTCAGTGAGTTTACTTCGGATAAATATTTTTAATTGCCCATTTAACCCGAAAGGGTGGGGGTTGGAAGGGAAGATAAATAGTCAGTTCTTGCGCGTTCTTCGAGGAGAATTACGTGAATACTATTTCAACGGGTGTTGTTGAAAATATAAATCCCTTTAGACATTAGTGGTGAGCTTGCTTCTACACTGGTAGAGCAAATTTCACCAAATTTCGTACACGTGTTCTTTACGACCAGGAAACAAACACTGTTGGGGTGATACATGTCTACCACCCCCACAAGCGGGGTTGCACGGGGGTTGAAATATTTAAACATGCTAAAACAGCCGATATTTTAGTCGGATAATAATTTTTAGGGGTCCAAGATATTGATGGTGATTCTACCGATGTTTTCTGAATATAATTTTCATCCCCTACACCCTGGGGAAAGAGCACCTCTAGCGTTTGTGGTAGAGAGTACAAATCTACACCGCTGGAGCAAATTTCACCAAATTTCGTACACGGGTTCTTTGCGACCAGGAAAACAACACTGTCGGGGTGAGACGCGCCTACCAGCCCCAGAAGCGGGATGGACGGGGGTGGAAATATTTGAACATGCTAAAACAGTCGATATTTCAGTCGGATAAATATTTTTAGGGGTCAAAGATATTTATAGTCTTTCCACTGATGATATTAGAATATAATTTTCAACCTCTACAGCCTGGGGAAAGAGCACCCCTAGCGTTTTGGGTGGAGAATACAAATCTTTACCGCTGGAGCAAATATCACCAAATTTCGTACACGGGTTCTTTGCGACCAGGAAAACAACACTGTCAAGGTGAGACGCGTCTACCAACCCTAGAAGCGGGGGTGGACGGGGGTTGAAATACTTAAACATGCTGAAACTGCAGGTATTAGATTTGGATAAATATTTTCGGGGTCAAAGATATTGATTGTGTTTCTACCGATGTTATCTGAATATAATATTCATCTCCTACGCCCTGGGAAAAGGGCACCCTTAGGGTTTGTGGTGGAGTTGCTTTACAGAAAAATAACGCGAATACAACCGAGTTTGGAGTCAAATCGAAGGTTATGGATGTCAGTGAGTTTACTTCGGATAAATATTTTTAATTGCCGATTTAAACCGAAAGGGTGGGGGTTGGAACGGGAGATAAATAGTCAGTTCTTGCGCGTTCTTGGAGGAGAATTACGTTAATAGTATTTCATCGGATGTTGATAAAAAGATAAATCCCTTTAGACATTAGTGGTGAGCTTGGTTAGGGCTGGGGGTGAGAATTGTCTATTATTCTAAAACCGCCAAAATGTTATGTGTTTATGGGTAAACTAGATTGATAGTGTTTCTACCGATGTGATATCAGTAAAAATTCAACCCTTTCCACCACGGGAAAGTAGCAGATTTAGGGGTGGTGTTGTTCACACTATTTTAACCGATGTTGTTTCCATTAATAACGACCTTTAATTTTATAAATAATGAGTGTATGTATGTATGTATGTTTGTATATTTGTATGTTTGTATATTTGTATATTTGTATGTTCGTTATACAAATCTACACCGCTGGAGAAAATTTCACCAAATTTCGTACACGTGTTCTTTGCGACCAGGAAACAAACACTGTCGGGGTGAGACGCGTTTACCACCCCCAGAAGCGGGGGTGGACGGGGGTGGAAATATTTAAACATGCTAAAACAGTCGATATTTCAGTCGGACAAATATTTTTAGGGGTCCAAGATATTTATAGTGGTTCCACTGATGATATCTGAATATAATTTTCAACCTCTACACCCTGGGGAAAGAGCACCCCTAGCGTTTGGGGTGGAGAATACAAATCTATACCGGTGGATCAAATTTCACCAAATTTCGTACACGTGTTCTTTGCGACCAGGAAACAAACACTGTCGGGGTGAGACGCGTCTACCACCTCCAGAATCGGGGGCGGACGGGGGTTGAAATATTTAAACATGCTAAAACAGTCGATATTTCAGTTGGATAAATATTTTTAGGGTTCACAGATATTGATAGTGTTTCTACCGACTGTTGGGGTGAGACGCGTCTACCATCCCCAGAAGCGGGTCGGGATTATCAGTAGAGCACTTTTAGGTGTTGGGTGGAGGAACGCTGCAATAAAATAACGCGAATACAACCGAGATTGGAGTAAAATCCAAGGTTATGGATGTTGTCCAGTTCAATTATAGCATCAAATTGCCCATTTAGCCCCGAGAGGCGGGAGTGGATGGGATGGAAATTTTCTAACATATTAAATCATCGATATTAGCGTGGAATAAATAAATGCCGGGACCATTGACGTTGATAGTATTTCTACCGATGTTGTTTGTAGGCATGATATGGGTGGGGCTGGAGGGAATTTCCTTGAAAATAACGGGAAAACAACCGAGATTCGAGTCAAATCGAAGGTAATGGATGTCCCTGAATTTATTTATGACAATCTGGACAACGCGCGGGTATCGGCTGGGTTGGGATGAGTTGACCGGCAGTGTTTTGCGTCGATTAAATATATTTCGGGATGAATTACATTAATAAAATTTCCCTACATGTTCTCTGTGTATAATTTCAACCCCTTTCGGACTCATAAGGGTGCACATTTAAGGGTGGGCGTGAAGTAGCATTACATAAAAAGAAACCAGAAACTATCGGGATTGTCACTGAGTTTAATTAATTTCCTTGAAAATAACGGGAAAACAACCGAGATTCGAGTCAAATCGAAGGTCATGGATGTCCCTGAATTTATTTATGACAATCTGGACAACGCTTGGGTATCGGCTGGGTTGGGATGAGTTGACCGGCTGTTTTTTGCGTCAATTAAATATATTTCGGGATGAATTAGATTAATAAAATTTCCCTACATGTTCTCTGGGTATAATTTCAACCCCTTTTGGTCTCATAAGGGTGCACCCTTAAGGGTTGGCGTGGAAGTAGCATTAGATAAAAATAAACCAGAAACTATCAGGATTGTCACTGAGTTTAATTATGACATTAAACTTGACCGTTTAAGTCCCCGAAGCGGGAGTGGTCGGGGGTGAAAAATTTCAAACATGTTAAACGGTCGATATTTGCGATAATTATTTCCTGGGGTTAATTACTTTGAAAGTATTTATACCGATGTTGTTTGTGTATAATTTAACCCCTGTGAGGGGAGCAAGCTTAGGGGTGGCGTGGAGGTACGTTAAATAAAATCCCGCAAAAACAACCGAGATTCGAATCAATTCCGAGACTATGAATGTCGCTGAATCTAATTGTGACAACCTAGGTAACGCGACGGGTTTGGGAGGAGTTGGGCGGGGGAATAAATTTTCAGACAATGTAATCGGCCGATTTTTGCGTGGAATACATTCTTTTCCATTATCGCATATTTGTGGGGTGGTCATCTTCTAACAAGTAAAAACGGCCGATATATTTAGTCAATGACTTTATCCCCCTTCTGCATGGGAGGTGAGCACATTTAGGAATAGGGTTCGAGGAGCTTTACATAAAAATAGCGCAAAAGTAACCAAAATTCGAGTCTTATGGATGGTTATAGATAAATGACATCTCGGGCAACGCCGGGCACCCAGCTAGTTTATTATGAAATTTTATAACTTGGATTTCATTATGATTTTACACATTTAATTCCAATTTACTGATTGCACAATGCTGTTTGAAGGTTAGGTAAGGATAACTGTAACTGCAACTATGAAAAGTATCAAATTACCCAAGAGGAGCACTTCAAATTAGATTTCACAAAAATATGGTTTCTATAACATATTCTACTTCATCTTACAAACAAAGTGGGCACTTGATTCTCCAACTGCATTATTTTTAATGATGAACTTATTACTGTAGATATAATTCTTACCAGTAACTTTTGCAGCTGAATTTGAAAGGCCATGTGTGACATTCCGTAGAAGTGCAGTGACATTTCCTTCAAGAAGACCAGACATTCCTTCCGAAACATCATTCATGAGGCCTAAGGGATTACCCAAGAAATCAACAGACCCCAATATAAATGCTGCCTGCCATTTGAGTACCTTTTAAAGAAAAGAAAAACATTTAACACTACATGTTGCTAAGAAATAAAGATTTGCATTAAAATAAATTAATATTATGCATGCATGTACATCTAATTAATAATTATTTGAAAAAGAATGGAGTATTAGTATGGCTTACCTGAGAATAAAAATTGGTTACCATGTCAAGACAGAATGCATAGTTATAATTTTCAGAGGTGTTCTTCTTTATGAGATGGAATGAACCTAATGTTACTTAACTTCAAAGTATCTCCTGTCAAATTATCCCTTTACTTAAGAAAGGTTTCTTGGGTTTCCACATGAGTGATTTTTGTAAGCAACAATGTTTCAACAGCTATCAATGCTATCATCTTCCAAACTTAAGTGCTCTATTGCTTCCCAGCTTCTGTTTATATACCCCCACATAGTCTACAGTCTGGGCTGCACCGTGATGTACTGGTTATCATTCTGTCCTCTCTTACATAGATGGTGGATGTCAGGAGCCCAGGTTTTACTCAATTGAAAGCATGTGTTCCCGTTTAGGGATGTCATATCAAACTGAAACTTATGTTATATAAAAGGGAATGTTCCTCTAAGGCTGATTTTGTTAGCTGGTGGAGTATTACCACCCTTTGGTTGTTCAATAAATCTATCGTCCAACTACGATGTTTATCAACATCACCTGTGTGGAAATCTGACAAGACTTTCATAATTCTAATCACCAGGAAAGCCTTTGATCTTTAGTATCCCATCATTTGCTGTACATTTAACTTTAACTTAACTGAAGATTATCTCAGCTTCTGTCTTCAAACATTTAATGTATGAAGCCATTAACTTGATAAAATTACTATCTCATATTGCCTTCAGATTATTTGGGAGCTAAGCAGCCCACAAACAGTTATTGTGGTAGTAGTAACATAAGATTGTAATATTGCCAATTCATGGAAGGTAAGCTTGCCTTTTCAAGTTTCAGAAGTTTTTATGCAAAAGCCAAGTTCATCTTCAAGAAGGTTAAAAAACACAAAGTAGAACAAATAATGAGAAAATTGGGCAGTAAAGTAAGATGAGGAGCAGTTCATCTCTGAACAAGGACAACACAACTGAAATTTGAACAATGCTTCTTGCCTGACAGTGACAATCATTCTCAGGTAATCAATTATTTTGATTTGGCACATTATCCTTACATAATATCATACTTCTAAAATCTAATTCTTAGAAATTAAATTAATATTATTTGTTTTACCTCTTTGAAATGTTTAATAACAGAACTGATGAGAAACTGGCTACTCTCAAACAAATGAGTTCTATGAAATGGTTCTAAGTCAACTCCAGCATCCTCAAATTTGATAAGAGTCAAACCCAACTGGCGTTTGATAGCTTGGAGCTCTGTTGGTAATTTACTTGAAGTCAACACGCTCAAACGTACCTGAAACAGTTATATTATTTTATTGAAAACACTGTAATTCTTATTTATTATTCATGAATCCAAGTTACATTTATGAAATTATGCATGATAACAGAAGTAAATAAGCAGAAAGTGGGATAAGTTTTATTAATGGCAGTGATTAATAATTAAGTTTAACACAACTTGATTTGGTAACTTTAGGTATTGAATGTAATTATTATCCTCATTTAATGAGCGAAATACTGCATATAATGCCCAATATAAATGTGACGAAGTCTTGGATAGTGAGGAATGTACAGAAGAATGGTTGGGAATATGCTATACATATACATATATATTAATACTATTATTAAATACCTGATTTGGTTCAATATGAAGACTTCCAAAATAATAACGCTTTGTATTGATTGATGTTGCTTCCATAACAAGTCTTTGTGTCTCTATGTCACTTTCTTCCATTGCTTCCTGTTCAGGGTCAATTTGGCTGTATCCAGCAAACAGGAAAAGTTTAAGAAGCAATTTCTCTTCTATGCTGATAGACAAATTTCTTATGGTGAAGGAAAATTTCTGAAATGTATATAATCCGTAATTAAAATTAATTTCTGTGTGTCTGTACAAAAACATAAGAATAATGTATTTTTTGAACAATGACGACCCCCAGCCTCCATACCACATAAAGTCGCTGTTCTCTGCCAGACAATCAACCAGTCAAGCGGAGCACAAGAAGCAGGATAACAATTCAGAAATTTTCATTGAGGACATGTGTCACTACATCAGACAGGTAACTACTCAACTTCATGCTAGCTGACCAAACACTCTCTCTGAAGAAGGAGGGGCTCAATTTTTGGTGAAAACAATATTTCCACCCATACATTCTAGACCTTGGAGGATCTCACATTTTCTCATGCTAGAATAGTCCAACCAAATCTTCAATATAATAAATAAATAGCCCAATAACAGACAAAAATGAGTACTAAATTAAATACCACACAATGTTTCTGCAATCCTTGCTTCATTCAGCAGGTGATTCATAACAGGAAGAGCTTAAAGAATGACACACTGCATAAACCAGGAGACAAACTAAAAAGGTTTTTGAGTTTGTAATTTTTATATTTGTTCCTTTACTTGATTCACCCAACAAAAGCAACAAAGACTGAAGACACTTTTTATGCTATTTAATTTAGCAATTATTTTTGTTTGTTATTGGGCTATTTATTTATCTGATTAGTATACTTGTAACAGATGTTACAATAAATAAATAGAAAATACACTACATACCTCCTCCAGAAACAAATATCCCATGCCCTATCCATTGTCCAAATACCAAAATTCACACTTGACCAATATAAAAAGCATAGTCCACCACTCACCACAGCCTACTTTCCTTGAATACAAAAACCCAACTCCATTCACCACCTGGCCTGTACTTCATTGCAATCCAACCTAAAAGCATCCATCCCACAATACTCTCCACCTGCCCAAGGGTTACCTCCAACACATCATTACCAACCCCTTACACTCCCCCACATAATCCAGGTTACCAGTAGACTGATCAGAACAGTACCAATACAATGCACGGAAATCTTCCAGAATACCGCCAACAAAGGCAACTACAAAATTAAAAACATCAACGGCCTTTATCCTTAACACAATATTCTCTAAAGGACACACTTTTACTTTTTTATCCCTATATCCATTAGTCATATCAAGATTGACTCTGCAGCCAGCTACCACAACATTTAATCCTACTGTACTGGAATCCACAAGTGTAATTATTATTATGGCTTTCTTACCCTGTAAATTTCTGCATTATTTGATATGTTGAAAAGTTTATGCACAGTTAATTCCAAAGCAGGATCCAACGTGGGGGAGTTGTCATTTCGTGATTTTAATGGAATCATATGAAGAACAACTGGGCATTGTGCTTCATACAATTGATTATCACACTGGATATCATTGACTTGAAGAGAAAGGAATGATTGCTTTCCATTGTGGGAAATATTAAGTATAATTTCCTTCAATAGTAAATAAAGCAATTCTTCTGGTGGATGTTGTGATACAATACTGACCCCAACACCAGAAGGAAGGTCCACTTCAAGCTATGTAAAAGAAAAATTGCTAACATAAGTTATATATATATATATATATATATATATATATATATATATATATATATGACCTTGCTTTTAAACATTTATTTAAAAATATGATACAACCAAATTAAGAAAATATGCTATACATTAAAATGGTAAGTATGGTTGAATCTAGAGCATTCAATTTGCAAATTTGGTATATTTATTAAACATATTCTTATCAGTAAAATTTACAGTTTTCAAACTAATAAGATAAAATGTGAGGAAATAATATTAATTTCATTTAACAAAAAGTGGCAAATTATTGTCCAGTAAAAAGTTCATGCTGAAATAAATACATTAATAATACTTCATTCTTCTGACATGTTTAAATACAATACAAACTTTCTCTCAGATTAGGGTTATCATAAAAATAACTTGGTAACAGTTCCAGATCTTTACAGTCCACTAGCCAGTATGTCCTTTCCTCTACTTCATGATTCTTGTATAAACATGATATTGATAAGTATTTTATATTTTATTCAATTTTACGTAAGAACAGTTTATTATTTAAGTTGATGAAACATATTTACTGGGCATGTATCAACACTGAGTATGACTTTGTGAATGCCTCACTACACAGATACTTGTTTCCCCGTTTCCTACTTTGTTGAAGAGCAAGGCATTTGAAAAGGAAGTGAGATTTCACATAAAATGTTTTTAATTTTGAAAATTTATATACATAAGAAAGTAGAATGATCCCAGCAGCATACAAGTGATAAAATTTGGTAAGCATTTATATTAAGCATTGACACATTAGTAAATAATTTATACTCACTTTGAATTCTCTTTCATCATATTTTAAGTCATTTGATGTAGTTACTGATTGTACCATCATTTGAGGAATACTGAATTCAGGCTGAAAAGATAGATTGTTACTATATATTACATGAATACTTCTCTTTTATATTTAAATTAATATATTTGACTATGTATTAGGACAGACTATGTTTATTGTTGTATATATGCTCTGATTTAAAACCTCTTGATTTATTCTCAATAAAATTAATTAATCCATAAAGAATGTTATCCATTTTTTTATTCAGTTTTTGAAGATCAAATGTTAATGCAGAAAATTTTTTATAGACTTCTTCCTATTTAGTCTAGATCAAAGATAGCACCATTCATTTTTACTCTATGTAGACACTAACTTTTCAATACAACAGCCAAAGAAGAACTGTTTGAAAAATTTTCTGCAGCAACAAGTTTATTCCATTTTCAAAGATTAATATGGACATTTGTTTTGAAACAACCTGAACAACAACATTTTATAAGGATGAATTTATTTTACTGACACTGTAAGTAAAGAGGTTTTAAATCAACATATATACAATACATTTAAATTAAATTAAAAATATTTCCTTCAAAACCTTCTAAAACATATTTATCAATAAAATTTTACAAATATACAAAATAATGGTTTTTCTGATTCCAAGGAAATGATAAAAATTAAATTATGATTATATTTTTACAGGCTAAAAATAAACTTTTTATATTAATTAATTCTGCAAATTAATATAACCTTTCTATAAACATATTTGTTCTTTTAATTAATAATTAGATACAATAGTCAAATGACAGCAAAATGAAGTGATGATACAAATACCACACTTTTCTTGCCATTTTGGTGTTTCTCACATCAGGTTTTATTTAATAATCTATGTATGACAGTGTCATGCATACAGGGTGAACCAGAACTCCACTAACAAACTTTCAGAAATTGTTCAAGGATACATTCTGAGCATTTTGGTATAAGGGACCCACAAACTCCAGCAGCTTGTTACAGAGTATTATTGTAATTATGATTTATTTGTTTTGTTACCACAAACACACTTGTTTCTTGTCAAGAATTCCAGGAATTTGGTGTCCTGATTCCACATCTGTGATAATCATACCAAGCACATTCATGCAAGTATCAACCTGAGTCTCATAAACTAGGCTCTTCACATGCTCCCAGAAAAAGTCAATTAATGACATGTCTAGTGACCAAGCTGACCCTGGAACAGGACCACCATAAACAATCCATTGTCATCCAAGTGTACTTAAATGTGGTTCCTAATGAAGTGCAGAGTGTCAGTAACCATTCATTTTAAAACCACATAAGCTGAAGAATTTTCAGCATTACATCTGCTTAGGAACTGTGGAAGAACATTTTAAAGGATCATTTTGTACAGTTCCATGCAGGATAACAGGAAGGACATAATGTGCAATCACAAAATTGTTGACAATACCAGCACATACATTCACAGAAAACTTCTGTTGCCACTGCATACCTTCAACATTTGCACTGTTGTTCAATACAGATACAAAGTTATTTGGAGCAAGAAACCAAATGAAATAAACAATTGAAATGAAAATATAATATGTCAATTGTACAAATATCCTACTACGACTTATCCCCAGTAACCTCAATCTCAATTTTTTTCTCATCTTCCCTTATTACAAATTTCTACATCATAAGTTTGTTCAAATTTTGAAAGAATATCAAATATCCATCATTTACAGATCTACTAACACTCTTTACTCCTTGATTAAAAACCACAATGACAAACTTGACATCTATAAGAAACATTGTGTAGTTTACAAAATCTCTTGCTCCAATTCTAATTCCTGTTACATAGGGCAAACAAAATGTTCACTTAATACCCATATCCTGGAACACAAGTCTATTATCAAAGTTCCCAACAACAAACAATCTGTAGTCTCTAAACATATCATCAATTAAAAATGTTCATTTGGTTGGCAAAATTATAAGATTTTAGACATTGACACCAGGTACCATTCCAGAATTATATCAGAAATGCTTCATATTAAATCCAATATGACAGCAATTAAAGGTCAAACTGATACTATGAAACTCAAAAATAGCTATGATCCCTTATTGTTACACTAATCCCTTTGCCTTCCCATTGTTGCCATGTTTTAGCTTTTTTTTTAGTTTTTCAATGGGATTGGATGGTTGTGTCACTCAAGATTCTTATGTTTTTAATCAGCTGATGAAAGGAACAAAGTTTCCAGAAATGTTGGGTGACATGCAACAACTCTGTAATGAGCCATCAGAAACAATTGGTCCTTTACCCAAAATACTCGGAATGTAACTCTGAACAACCTCTGAAAGTTTGTCAGTGGACTACTGGTTCACCCTGTGTAATGTTGAGTGTATTCTTGACAGACGCCAGGTCCAAATGAAAATAAAGCTTTCCAAATATTTTGTTGCTGTAAAATATTGAATAATGAACAGAAACAGAGAGAGATAATGAAACCTCAATGGGAAAGAAGTACAGCTTGATGATGAGACAGGTTAGGTAAAATCCCCTTACCAAGAGATAGTGTTCACGGTTGTCTTTTAGATCTGAAATTTGCAGTACAGTAGTTGGGCCATCCATTTGTATTTTGATAGCAAGGAATCCTGATCCAGGTCTGAGTCTTTGACGGTCAACAGCCTGTTCCAATGGAATTCCCTCTACTGTCTCTTGATGGCATATTGCTTGTGGTGGGCCAAGAACTGCTTCACTCCCTGAGAACACAAAGTAGGTTCAATTCGAGAACATATTAGAAAATAACAGAGACTGTAAAACTTACTTCTGTAATATATTAGATTGTGTAGTGAACAATTGAAGTCAAATTTTGGTGTCCTGTTAAGAATTTCTTAGCTGGAATAAGAAAATGTTACCTCCACAGGTAAAAGGTGATTGAAAGACCAGGATCTTTGTATGCAGCAGTACATCTATTAAAGAGTGATGTTTGGGAAATTATCATTGAGAACCTTGGATGGAAGGTAATTCGGTACTGAGAAAGACAGTTGAGGACAGCTGCAAAATGGAGATGTACTGTGATAGGAAGGTAGAAGTTTTGTTGAAGAATGGGTTAATGACTGTAGTTAGTGAGAGAAAGAAATTAAAGTAAGAATTATTAGTAATATTTAGTGAAAACAATAGAGTGCTTTTACATAAAATTAGGAGCATTGAAACAGGAGCTACAAAATTTATGCCTGCAGAGTGTTATGCTTCAACATGTTCTGCTGCTGGCCAGAAAAATTCTAGGAAATTGACTGCACATGGACTTCCAACCAGGAAAAGTAAACATTGTCTAAATTTTTGTTACATCCAAACCACACAATTATAGGATTTATACAACATGACAGCTCAAGGTTTGTTACAATCATTATTTGCCGTTTTGATTCATATCACTATAACCCCAAAAATTTTCCTTCAATTATAGAGTAGTCTTTTAAATATTTACCAAATTAAATTGTCTGTGGTATTATTTACATAATTTCTTTTTTGTTAAGACATGTTAATAAAATTTTATTGTATCTCGATTATTCTACAGCATATTTTTGGTTATTTTGTATTCAGTATAGGAATATTTTATTACAAATACATTTACCATACCATACTCAATCAAACAATTTATGAAATAATTTTGACACTATTTATCTGGATCAGAACAAAGAAAATTCTTTGGCAAAATTATCTATTAACAAAATAAATACAGCCAGAAACACTGATACACCAATTTTACAAATCCTAAATATATTTTCTTCAGCCATAATAATGTAAATAAAGCTTCTACTATGAGTTACATGCATGTTATAATTTCATATCTAAAGTAAGTGAAATTTTATTTCTTTAATAGCAAAATAAAGAAATTATGCAATATGCCATGCTTATGCAGTTTACCTCAAGGAAATATATATATATATATATATATATATATATATATATATATATATATATATATATATACAATATTAGGAGAATCCATTAAGGAACTAATTCACATTCAAACTTGGATAGTGAGGAAGGATAGAAATAAATAGGAGAAATAGGAGGATTGCGCTTTATGTGAATTCATATGCTCGGGCGAAGAATTACGCACTTAGAAAAGCATATGTTCAAAGCAGAGAGAAGGATGGAAGAAGAAGGAAAGACTGAAAATATTTGACCCAGGCGGGACTTGAACCCACGTATTCTGCTTAGTACACAGATGCCTTAACCATCTCGGCCACCGGGTCAAGTTCCTGACCAGGCAAATATAGACAGTCTTATTGTGGACAATTAATAGTTTTTAGTGGAGGAATGGATAGAGTAGAGGGAATGAAGTATTTGGAGCTTCCATCAAGGAATAAATACAATATTAGGAGAATCCATTAAGGAACTAATTCACATTCAAACTTGGATATATATATATATATATATATATATATATATACAGCCTTGAGCATACTCGTTGGGTTATTTTAAGAACTTAAATTTAAATGAGGTAATTACATCTCATGTGGTAACATATAAAAGAAATGGAAAGAGTACAATTCACTGTTAATAAAATAACCTACAACTATTTTTAAACTAACCAAAGTATATAACATTGTGTTATAAGAATCGACACATTTAATAAGCCATTGTGCCAAGAATGAGAATTTTATAGGGTTTATACAAACAATGGGTGCTCAAGGTTTGTTACTATCAATTATTTGTCTTTGTGCTTTTGGATATTTTTGCATTTTTGGGAATCAAATAAGTTATGGACAATTAAGTTGGACTGGGAAAATATTAAATATTTTCTTCCATTGTTTTGTTTGCTGCACGGAGTCAATATATCCCAATTTTGTAAGTAATGTGTGAAGTATTTCAGAAGACTCAATACATCAATCCAATAATTTTTTAAGAACAAAAACTTATGCAATAAATAAGTATTACATAATATTAGACATGTGTTTAAATAAAATATGCAAAGTAAAACTATCATATAATCTCCAGTGTACCACACACCCAAAATTAAAACAAAAAAATAGGGTGCGCATAATGCCCAGAATTATAGACTGCAGAATGTGTTACCCATGTACACCAATATTTCAAAAGCAAACAATTGTTTGAAATGAAACGTTTAAAAAAATTGAAAAATTGTTTGTTTTAAACAATTTTTGTGCAATATGTTTAATGAAATCAATGATTAATTTCAGAAAAAATGATAATTTGGTTTCGACTGATATTTTTTTCCCTGTAAGCAAGATGAGAAAATATGGGTGCGTGACTTATACATTAATATTACGCACTGCAGACTCTTATATAGTTTATGGGACGTCTCCTAAAACGTAAACAAAGATAGATACAAAAAATGGATATGTTATGGCCAAGTTAGTAAAGAAATATGAGATGGCAGTTTCAGAAATGGAAAAATAAATCCATACCTATTTTCTTCATTTATTTATTTCTGTTGTCTATATGCATGTTTATTTTGCTGATTACAAGGTCAGCTTCGGAGGGAGCATAAAAAGCTTATGAAGTTAGAAAATAGTGGTGCTTCACCCAAAATCTGAATGGTTTGGATATCAGCCTCTGCTCTTTCCTGCTAATGGTCAAGGAATCCCAAGGTAGCTAGAGTACTACTGCCTCTGATGTATCAACCTTCTACAGTGTAATGATGGATAGAACTTTTTAAGCAAATTCTGCACAATTAAAACAACATGTTGAGTTGTTTACTAGAGGTTTTACTGTCACCAAATTGAGTAAAATTATGAAAGCAATATTATTTACTTATCGTATTTTCAAATTCCCAATAGATCGTAACATCTTTTTATTATTATTATTATTCTTAGAAACTTTTATCCTATGATTTTACAGTTGTGTTCATATATTTACAAAGTATTTACAATAAATAAGGTAAATAATTAACATGCTGGCTTGTGTTGGTGGAGATTCCAGTGAGTTTCAAGTCATTGGTTTTTGTTGTTCTGAGGGGTTCGAGGTGGAAGATGAGATGGGTGTCTTAACATCTTAAGAATACTACAAAATATTGAAACAAATATTTACAAAGTTACAATTTCACAACATTACTAGTATTTGCTTGCCAAGGAACTGAACGTTGTGATGGTATGAAATAATCAAGAAATTTGTATCGGATTTTCTTTGAATCTCTTGGTGGTATTCTTGGAGTATGCTATAAGCTTATCTTTGACTGTGGTTGTTGAACCTCTGATATCCCTACTGCAGGAATCATATTTCCATCAGGACCTTCTGACTCAAAAGAGGCTGCTAGAATCTAATCATTCTTGGAAGCAGCATTTATTCTACAAAAATTGTGCAAGTAGGTACAAGTAAAGAAATTGGATATAATCTAGTCGGAAATCTTGAAGGTATATCTAAGACTTGTGAATGAATCCCTACTGTCAAGAGAATGGATGATGATTTCTAGCCTGTTGGTAGTGGAAGCTGGCTGTCTACAAACCACAGTCTGAAACGCAAACTCCCATTAGACCTCATACTTCCCAGCCAACATGCAGGCACCACTAGCACAAGCCAGCATGAGAATTATTTACCATATTTATTGTAAATACTAGTAAATTTATTTTAAAAAAACTATACAATCTGAAGATAAACGTTTTTAAGAATAAAATATAAAAAATCCAGATAAGTGTAAATATTTAATAATAATATGAGAACTGTGAATTCTTTTTTATAATTACTAGGAGATCCAACTACATGATGACCATCATTGTGTTTCACTCTACACATATGATGAATTGATAAATATGAATTTGGAAAAGCAATAAAAATGTGCACGTTCAATTGCACTACATTAAAGTTTGATAAAAGAACAAACCAATTGTTTGTTTTTTTTAAAAAAAAATCAAAATTGCTGTTTATCTAACAAATTTCTTTTAGTTACCATTATAAGAGTTACAAAACAGGTAAATTTCAATAACTTTTATATATTACCAAATGAGTATATGAACATGTGCTTACCAGTACAGGTAAAAAATATATAATTAACAGATTTAAAGCAAAAAAATTTCAATAGAACAAAAAAAAAGAAAATTTTATATGAAAATCTACAGGTCCTCATTTAGAGTCAGTGGTGTAGTGTAGATTTCAGCCACCTGGTGCAAAGGCCAAATTCGCCATTCCTTAATTATGTATTTTAATCTTAAAACCTAAACAATTTACAGAATTTACAATATTTTGTCACCAGGAATGGGTCACCCCCACCCACTTTGCTACACCACTGTTTGGAGTAATCTCTTTCTATTAATGAAATCATTTAAAACTACCTCTTACTATTACACAATTAATAAAAATTTAAAATGATATGGTTTTTTTGCTTCTCACTGTATAAAACCTTAGTTTTATAAGAAATAATAAATATGTTTGAAAATTGTTTATTACTGCTAGCTGATAAATTTAGAGAGAGAAAAAACAAATTAATAAAATCAGAGAAAGTTAAATAAACTTATTTACATAAGTGTAATAGATATGAAAATTCCAAGTTAATGGATATCGGTAAGAACTCAAAGTAATTAACAGCTAACTGCTTCTTCAAGGGAATCAAAAGCATTCAAGAAATAAAATCATATACATACACATTTGCCAAGAAGCACCAGAGCAGGGGGCTCCTGTAAAATTCCAATTACTAGAGTACAAAACACACATAC
This sequence comes from Zhengitettix transpicula, assembly GCA_037074705.1. Lineage (NCBI taxonomy): Eukaryota > Metazoa > Arthropoda > Insecta > Orthoptera > Tetrigidae > Zhengitettix > Zhengitettix transpicula. The sequence continues at coordinate 196,672,926 of CM073590.1, forward strand.
CCATGCTTACCAGTCAAAAAATTATTGAGTAACCAAAATAATACATGATTTTCGAAGGAAAATGTTGAAAGTAAAATGATTATTCAAATGAGCTATTTACTTTTATGATGCAATAATGTTTAATTAGAAAATTATTTCAAAGTAAATTGAACAATGACATTAAACAAAAAATAATTATTTCATTTGTTCACACAAACACAAATTACTATTACATTTCAATTATAAGAAATATAGCCAATACAGCCAAAAGGAGTGATGATATAAATACCACACAACATTTGTGGAATCCTTATGCCTTTCTTCACATGCAGAAAAAACAGAAGAGTTTAGAGCGACACAACTTCACAAATCAGTTTTTAAAAACTCAAAAGCGAAGAAAATGCAACAACAATGGGAAAGTACAAGATTTATCTTAACAATAATGTAAAAGCAGAAGGTCTACCATAACAATATGGGATCGAAGCAATTTATGAGCTTAATAGTGTCTATTTGACATTAATTTCCGTAATGTTGGATTTAATGTGAAGCATCTCTGATATAATTCTGGAATTGGTGTCAGCGTCTAAAATCTGAGCATTTTGCCAAATCAAAGACCTGCTTCGAATTGATATGTTTGGGAACTACAGATGCATTTGGAATTTTGATATTAGGTATATGTTCCTTGTACAGGTATTAAGGGAACATTTTGTTTGTCCTGTGTACGAGGAATTACAATTAGAGGTATAAAATTTTGGAAACTACACAATGTTTGCTGTAGATTTCAAGTGGGTCCTTGTGGTTTTTAATCCAGAAGAAAAGATTGTTAGTATTAATTATGGATATTTGATATTCTTTAAAAATTTGGGTGAATTTGTGATGTAGATATTTGTAATAAGGGAGTGTGATAAAAAAAATTGAATTGAGGTGGTTGAGGATGAGTAACAGTAGAATATTGGATTTTATTCAATCTAATGTTGATGTGTTTATTAATAATATTTAAAGTGTACTCATTAGAGATTAAAATGTTCCACACAATATTTATTTTGTATTGATGGAACTTTGAGTTAGAAAGTAATATAGCTCTCTCTACAAGATTGTATACCATAGCTCTTTTTTGGTTAGGAGAATGATCAGAAATAAAATTGAGTACACGCCCAGAGAATGTAGGTTTTTTCTACCATTTGGTGAGAATGGATGTATTGTGAATGGATACAGTAACATCAAGGAAATTAAGGGAACAGTTCAATTCAAGTTCATGGATGAATTGTAAGTTGGGATGATAATTATTGAAAGTATTGACTATAAGGTTAATTTGAGAGAACTTAACAATGCAAAAAAATGTCATCTAAATATATGATGTATTAAAGAAGTTGGAGAGAAGTAAAGAAAGACAAGAATTCTCTAAATCTTCATAACTATCTCACAAAAAAAAAAGGAGTAAGGGGCCTTACCATAGGAGAACCTTTAATTTGATGATAGTGAACTTAATTAAACTTAAAATAAGTGGAGCTTAGGATTAGATTTAAAATGCATAAAATTTCATTGGAACTGTTAATGACTTAGTCATTGGGAATAGAGTTACACAAGAAAATGACATCAAGAGAAATTAAAAAGTGGTCGTGATGGATGGTGAGGTGGTGTTTGATTTTATCAATAAATTGGGAAGAATTTTTAACAGAATAATTGATTTCTTCATTGAGAGCTTTAGAAAACATGTTATGAATGTAGGAAGAAATGTTGTGTAAGGAACTTCCTGTAGAAGCAATAATAATTCTAAAAAAGAGGAAGGTTTGTGAATTTTAGGAAGTGCATAAGCTCCGGAAATGTTAGCTGAGGCAATGAATAGGAGTAAAATGTGGATAGTTCAATAAATTCTTTTTGTTTCCACCTCTTGTGAATAGTTTTCAATTTGTCAATAACTGTATTGATGCAAGTGGGTTTGAAAATTTTATGAGTTAGTATCGTAAAGAAGTTAGTTAACAGAGTTGGTGTATTCATTACGGTTAAAAGCTGCAGTGACAAAACCTTTGTCAGCATATGTAAAAATTATGTTGGGACAGGGCTTCAAGAATTGTTTGGTTGCATGGAAGTTTTTTGCGATATTGCTGGAATAAAGTAGGTGTTTTGTGGTTCGTTTCTTTGGGTTTTTAAGTAAAGTTTGAGTGATGTGATTCCTGATTTTAGTGTTTTAAATTAAAGATATATAAGCTTCGATGTGTTTTATGAGAGGAGTGGATTGAGATTTGTCGATGGATGTTGTAAGTAAACTCAATTTGTTTCCAAGATATACCTCATCAATAACTTCCTTAGGGATAATGTGGTTACTGAGATTTTTGAACCAATTGTCTTTGTAATTGTTGTATGTGGAGTAATTGGAAAAGTTTTGTTAAAGAGGAAATTAAACTTCTTAATTTTAGCTGCCCATAGGCAAAAACAATATCCGATTAAACGAAAGGATTGGCGAAAGAAAAATCTTATAGATGTTGGATGGCACCAATATAGTTACAGAATTCTCATGAAAAAAGTTGTTTAGTTAAGGAATAAATGTGTGAATGTATGTCTTTAATTTCTAAATTAAAAGTACATAACTGTAAAAATTTAATTTTCTTATTCTAAAAACATTACATTTTCTACAATAAGTAAGAATACACAATGGATTCTCCCAATAACTTATTTGTTCGAAAGTTTCAACCAAGTTTTGAAACTAGAATAAATATTAAAGCCAAAAGTTGAGCAAAATATAATTTAGAAAAGACATAATACATATGTTAAAAATAATACACTAAAGATACAGCTAGGCAACAAATATAAAAATGAAAAATTAATGTACGAATTGAAGGTTAATAATAAGAAAGATAGCCAAAGACAGAAAATAAGTTTACTATTACATTTTTCCAAAACTAAAATAAAGGTACCTAAATAGTTCTTGGGTTTGTGCCCAGGACAGTGTAGAATCTAAACACATTTCTATGACAGCGCAAGCCATGGAATTGTTGTCTCTACACTGATTCGGGTGCAACCCGAGAACTATTTAGGCATCCTCCACCAGGAAAATCCTCGTTCTCTACTAAAATAAATGGATTATTTCAGTGCAAAATATATTTATTTGCAGGGGATTTTGTGCACTGTTCCAGTAACATGACCAATAATTACTTAAAATATAGTTTTCTTTCTTACTGCCATACCCTCCTCATTCCAACACTCTCATCTTTCCTCCCTTCACGCCTCAATCTACTTAACTTCAAAACATCCCCACCTTCACCTTCATTATCGTTATCTCCTATCCTTGAAAATGTAATTACTTCTGGAGAATGTACTATAAATTATTTGCTATACTTTCTATTAATCATTGTTTATAGATTATAAAAACTGTCAGACAATGAAAAATTATGTAAATAATTTGAGCATGTGTTTCAATCTTCTGTATGTGTTGTGGTGAAAACAAGAGTAAAAAAATAGTATTCCTACTTGACCAAAGAATCTTTACTGTAATGCGTGTATTTAGGTTTAAGTTTTTCTTTGTATCGGAAGTGTTGTTTGCTTTGGTCTTGAGAATTCGAAACCGTGCACGTGCGTGGGGGTGGAGGAAATAAATATTTCCATCCAAGTATTTTCGTGTCCTGTCTCGATTGTTGGCCTCAACATGACAGAATAGTTAGACATTGTTGACTACGGAACTGCAGCCGAGTGCTATAAATCTTGTGACAATGGAAGAATCAGTAAAACTAACGAAGTTTTCTAACAATGAAAAAAGTAAAAGAATGGGAGGATATAAGGGAGGTGATAAGCTTTTGAAAAGGACAGTTGTTCTGCGCTCACCGAAGCTGGTGGATGTGATTAAGAGAGGCTCCATAAAGTTGTTGTCTCTGATATAGTTCAAGGCAGAATCGTCATGAGAAAGGGGCCACAATTTGTTAGTGAAGAGTTCACAGAATAGCACCACACAATTTAGTACGCCTTAACCAGTGATCAACCCCTGAGTCGACGCCAGTACGTCGGTACAAGAGCTACAGCAGGCAACACAACACAGAATAGCAGTATGCATTTGGTACAGGCAGCAGATCTCTTCTATGTAAAAACCACAGGTGCCTGAGATAAGAATTTTCATGTTTAACTTTAATAAACTTATATAAAATTTATTTATTGGTCAAATATTTATTTTGATTTATTGTAAAAACCCAGCGCACAAAAATAATTCTTTACATTACAGTTGAAGATAGTGGTCATAATGAAACAGTGTATTCATTTTAAGCAAATATGTTAAGGATTCAAGTTGTACTTAAAAATTTAGATTCCTTTTTGGTCACCCTTAAAATATTTAGCAATAAAAGTGTATAATTTAATATATGCAAACCTGTCTATTACTAAATCTCATTGTAATAAGAAAGATAACCAAATACAGACAAAATAATTGTTGATATAAGTACTACATAAAAAAGGATGGAATTTATATCAACACTTCTTTTGTCTGTATTTGGCTATCTTTCTTAATATTAATTTTCAATACAGACATAAATTACCGCACATACTCAATTAAAATTAACAACATCCTCTCCAAATCCTTTCCCATCTAACTAGGTGTCCATCAAGGCAGCATCCTCGTCCCCTTCCTATTCAATCTTTATATCCATTACATGCCACATCACAATTCCATGAAAACCTTACTGTTTGCCAATGGCATAGCCTTAATGCTACAAACTCCTTCCTTCAACTCAGGTTCCCAAACTTTCCAAATAGCCCTAAATGACATCAACAGATGGCCTAAAATGTGGAGAGTCTGTATAAACCCCTCCAAATCTTCCATTATTCCCTTTACCCTCAAAACTAAACAAACCCTTCACCATTAATTCTTTATTAATTACAGCAAAATCCCTATTCAACAAACCACTACATATTTTGCCTAATCCTTGATCCAAAATTGTCCTGGAAATGTCATATAAATCATCTATCAACAAAAATAAACTTCAAATTCAAACAACTACATCCACTCCTCAATAGAAAATTACCTTTATCACTAAATACCAAACAACTCCTTTAATTATCCCTAACCTGCCCCATATGGTTATACTCCTGTACGATATGGGGAAGCACCACCCATTCCAATTCAAATAAAACAAAATAAAATCCACAGAACAATATCCAACTTCCCCTGGAATCTCCATAACTCAATAATCCACAACAACATCCTCATTACAGAAGTATTCACATTTCATGATGCAATATCCAACTAATAAAAAGCTCACTTAATCACCCTAATCACACCATAGCAGACTTCCACAACACCTCAGAAAAATGACAGACTCAAATGAAAATATCCCATAGATCTTATCATTCCCCAACAATATCCTGGTATTTCATAACCATAGCTAGCTGGCACATCACTCACACATACTTATTTGATATATCATTCATGTTACCCTACCACAATATTCTTCCCAAACATTAATTCATTCAAAAATTTAATTTGTATAACACTTTTTATACAGGCTAAAGTAAATTTATAAAACTCAACCAATACCATCTCTTTCTCTTGTCCTTAACTTGGTATGTCACAGGACATTTTCAAGATCACGTGTATAATGGTTAATTATTTACAATCTAAATTCTCTAGGACAATTATCAAAAATGTAAAGTCTTTTGAGTGAAATTTGTAATAATTAATAATAAAAAAAAATTTCAATTATTGGCTTCTGTTCTCACCCATCTTCTTCACATGTCCAAACCATGCAATTCTTCTACACTTCACGTACCTTAAGATATTTGCTTGATTAATCAGATTGTCCAGTTCATGGTTCATTAGAATCCTGTAGCTACCAACATTAGTCCTTTTAGGGCCGTATATCCTTATCAACATCCGTCGCTCAAAAGACCTAACATCTTTTCATCCGTACTTGTCATGGTCAATGTCCTGCATCCGTAAGTCACAACCAGTCTTATAATGATTTTATATATTTTGAGCTGTGCATTGTTATTTAAAATTTTTGACCTCATTAAATTTTTATATCCATAATAGCATCTATTTCCATTTATTATTCGGGTTTTAATTTCGTTTGAGATTATATTTAGAGAGATTATATTTGAAAAGTCTTAATACCTATATGCCCGGACATGTCTATTTTTCTAATTGATGCTTCCAGAGTTAGGTCAAATAATATGGCTGATAGTGAATCACCTTGTCTTACGCCGCTAATAATAGCAAAGGGTTCCATATATTCATTATTTACTCTTACTATTGCTTTGCATCCATTCAATGTGGCTTTGACAAGCCTTATTAGTTTTGCTGGGATGCCCAGTGCCATAAGGTCGTTTATCATAGTTTCTCTATTTATGCTATCAAAAGCATGTTTAAAATCTCTATATAGGTTGTGTAGATTAATTTTATACTCATATGCCTTCTCATGTATCTGTCTTATTGTGAATAAATGGTCAGTTGTTGAGCAATTAGCCCTAAACCCACACTGGTAGTCCCCCAAGTTCTGCATAAGGCAGAAGTCTGTTATACAGAACACTCGACAGCACTTTATAAGTTACATTAAGCAGTGTTATAGCTCTATAGTTGGAACATTGGCACTTATATCCTTTTTTATAAATCAGCTGAATAATATCAAGTGTCCAATCCTCAGGTATACACTCAATTCTCCAAATCAGTTGTAACATGTGATATATTCTATTCAGTAAGGATTCTCCTCCATTCTTTAATAGCTCTGAGTTTATACCGTCACTTTCTGCTGCCTTGTGATTTTTTAAACACGCAATAACTTGTAAAACTTCTTTAAAGGTTGTGTCATTAATTTCAGGGTCTACAGTGTAATACAAAATTGGTTCTACCAGCTCATTACTCTTCGTAAATATATTATTATAATATTATTTCCATCTCTCCAGGACTTCTTTATTTTTCGTTAACACCATTCTTATCCTTGCATATATATATATATATATATATATATATATATATATATATATATATTGTAATAGTGAGAATGTGACATTGTCAAAAATATTGGTATGGAAAGGATAGAGAGATAGGTTGTGGCTTACCTGAAAGTGAAGTACGGTGTCGCCATGAGGAACTGAAGGTTGTTCTTCAAATTTTCGGAGGCTCTCAGCCTCCTTCTTCAGGAAGGAGTGTTACACCATTCCGTGCACCGGCCGGCTGCGGACTGTGGAGATTTGACCGCCGCACGGCCAGTAGCCCATAAACAATCAACACCCCCACCAAGCCACTAACTTTCTCTCTCAGGGGGAGGTTGTGGCATAGGAAAGGTTAGGATACAGATCATTCATTCAAAGCATCCCATGTATACGTGTATGCTTGAACATACATACAAATACACATGAACATGCACACACACACACACACACAGAGAAAATATCACCTGCCTCTCCTCCCACACCATCTACCAAATTAACTGCAGACTCTGCCCTGCCTTCTATATAGGCCAAACCAAAAGACCCCTCCCTGAACGTATAGCCAACCACCGCAGCACTGTCAAACTATCTAAAATCCAATTCCCAGTAGCTGCTCACGCCCAAAACCACAACATAAACAATTTCGACCAATGCTTCACACTCACCATCCTTAAAGCTCTACCCCCCGATTCATCAGAAGCAGAACTCCATCTATGGGAACTATCTTTCCAACATGTCTTGCAGTCCAGGCAAAGCCCTGGACTCAACATCCTGTAATTAGTGCCCTTCCTACATACCATCTCCTCTTTCACGAGACCATGTGAGTATGTATGAGCATGCTCATGTATGTGTAAGTATGCATACATGTGTGTGTGTGTGTGTGTGTGTGTGTGCATGTTCATGTGTATTTGTATGTATGTTCAAGCATACACGTATACATGGGATGCTTTGAATGAATGATCTGTATCCTAACCTTTCCTATGCCACAACCTCCCCCTGAGAGAGAAAGTTAGTGGCTTGGTGGGGGTGTTGATTGTTTATGGGCTACTGGCCGTGCGGCGGTCAAATCTCCACAGTCCGCAGCCGGCCGGTGCACGGAATGGTGTAACACTCCTTCCTGAAGAAGGAGGCTGAGAGCCTCCGAAAATTTGAAGAACAACCTTCAGTTCCTCATGGCGACACCGTACTTCACTTTCAGGTAAGCCACAACCTATCTCTCTATCCTTTCCATACCAATATATATATATATATATATATGTCTTAGGGTTAAAATCTGAGACGTAACTCTTAATCTTTTTATAAAATTTTCTGCTTTCATTCTTGTTATGATGTTCATCATTCATTTCTTCCACTTTCTTATTAATTGCCTCTCTCTTTGTTTGGTTCTGCATATTCTATATGCATGTACCCTACAGCTATTATAATTCTCTTTATTGGCTCTTGTGTTGTGCTGCAGGCATTTATGTTTTGCCTGCCTCTTCTTTTCGATTGCTATTCGGCAATCTTCATCAAACCATTCTTCGTTTTTGGTGTTTCACCTATAGAACTCTTTGCTGCTTCTATGATTGATTGTTTAATGTGGGCCCATTTGTCATCCACATTCACAGATTTATTATATTTTTCAAGTTCCTGCTGATATCTATTCTGAAGTGTGTCTTATAATTCTACCAAGTTATATTTTCTATTTTTAATTACCTTCGTGTTTCCTTGTAATATTGAAGCCAGTTTCTACTTCATTATAGCCCCTACTAGGTAATGATCAGAGTCATAACTTGCTCCTCAGTAGGATCTGACATGCTCTATATCCGTAGCCAATCCTTTAGTAATTAGCACATGATGTACTTACAACTTTAAAGTTGTTGGCGGCTGCATAGTGTGCTAATCTAATCTCGTTCTTACTTGTGGTTTCATGTAAGCTATTCTTTCCAAATAGCTTGATATACTCGTCCTAATTTAGCATTAAAATCTCCTAGGACAACTATTGCATCATGTTTTGACGTTTTCTTGCTTACTATCTACTCCACCAAACGTCACAATAAAGTGGAGACAAAAGCTACCCCCGCCGTTGCTGCCGGAAGGCCGTATAAAGGCAGTACTAACCCTAACTCGGCACTTCGCCAGAAGATGATAATGCTGAATGTTATCGAAACGTTGCGAGCATTCGAGAAATCCAGAGTGAATTTCATCCAACACTTACACCGGGAAAACCTACGATTGACTACCAGACATAATTTATTTCATTTTAGATCTTATTGTACTATCGCCTTACATTGTTTTAATTGTACATCAAACTTTTCTATATAAAAACTGTCTTAGGCTATTTCAATGGTTAACATTTGTAAATATGGGACAAAGGTTTACATTAATTTTAATTTATTTGTCATGAGACACTGTCTATTAAGTTAATTTAATAAATTAATGGTACCATAATTGACATTTCAAATAACCTGTAACATTACTCATATATTTCATTTCATAAAAATGCATTCATTCCAAACACTCAAAACCATACAATATCATGCCTTCAACATCCTGTACATTAAAATTGTCAAACAAGGGTGTACAGTATACAAAAAGGTGGCCAAATAATGTCTACAAATAATCTTTCTTCTAGTGTACGCAGCCAAAAGCAATGTGATATTAGAGAAGGTATTTTAATGCAAATCTGAGAATAGATAAAAAAGGATTCCCTTTTCCCAATTTTTATTTCAACACTTTAAACCTTTAAGAGGCAATCATGACAACCACAACTCCAGTTCTCCTCAAAATTTCTAATAAATTTCACAAAAACTTAACTACAAGTTTTAATTTAATTTTAATATTTACCAGCATGAAGTCCATAGAATCCATCTTTAGCTTGGACACACATGTTGTTATGAGCACAACATAGTCTGCCTTCTGTAAATCTCCATGTTTGTGTTGATCTACGCCTAGGGTCTGGTCGCCTTATAACAAGAGTAGTATACTGGGTGGGCTGTGGAGCAAGACCAGCAATATCAAGGACAAGGACACTGCCTGACTGATCTCTAGGTGGAGAACTACCCTCATGTTGAAGCCTGCCATCTCCTGACATGCGCCATAGTTGTGAACGAGAACCATGTTCTTTTCGTGCAAGAGAAACAGAAGAGCTTCCTGGAAGAACTTCAAGTACTAACTGCTGTCCTCTGACATCCAGAATATCCATTTTACCATGGCCACTGAAAATAATATTATGAATGGAGGATAAGTAAGAAACTAATGCAGAGAAAAAAGTTTCTGTAATTATCAGAGCAAACAAAATCTAATTTTCATATGTAAAGACAAAAAGTGAAAATAATTTTAAGTAATGTTATTGTTTTAAATATTAATAAGACATTCAATAAAAGACTTGCCCATTTAACTACATCACTGTACAGAAAACATTCAGACAGATACCTCAATTTCCAATCTAACCATTCTTATAGCACAAACCTGGCTTTACCATCAGCCCTTTAATTGAAGCCACCAACATTTGTTCCAAGTGACACTTATTAAATTAGAATTTAATAATATATTATCAGATTTAAAATTTAATAACACCACATAGGCAAGGCAAAAAAAGGCCATATACAACATCAAGTTCCAGAAATCAATAAATTTGTTACTGACTCTGCTCATCCATCCATATTTATTCCATGCATTATGAAAATTTCAGAAAAAATCTGTAGAATTTCTAATCAGTGCAATATCAGGACAATAATCACCAGCCACAACTCCATCCACCACACAATTTGCCATACTAAACCTCTCTCTGAGAAAACCACAAAGGCCTCTGTAGTTTACTTAATCCTACTTAAGTGCACACAACTTGACATAGAAAAACATAAAGGTCTGTTTTCACTAGAAAAATTGAAAAGCAAAATATTACTACAGGGTTTAGTCAGAAAGTTCTAACATACCGAACAGTCATAGGACAACCACCTTCAAATTTAAAATTATAAAATATAAAACATTTGTGTTTAAAGTATACTAATTAGATAAATAACAGACAAAAATAAGTGATAAATGAAATACCACACAAAACTCTGCAATTCTTGTTGCTTTCATCAGCTGACTAAAAAAAAAGAGCCATAAGAATGACAGACCACACAAACCGGGTGAAAAATGTTGGTTTTGATTTTGTGACCTGGTTTGTGTGGTGTGTTGTGCTAATAGCTCTTGCGTTTTTCAATAACCTGACAAAAGCAACAAGGATTTCAGAAATGATATTTGGTAATTAATGTAGCACTTATTTTTGTCTGCAATTTGGCTATTTATTTATCTATTTAGAAACACAAATTTAAATTTGATGAATTTTCCTCTTAATAGGTAAAAATACCTGCTGTTACTCTTAATATATAAAGAATATGGTAAAGTCTATGACATGAGTGTTTCAGCTCTCATACTCTAGTACCAAATGTTCCTCTTTCCCCGAGGACAAAAGGAGTAATCTCTACTTTCACTTTATATTATCCCTTTACTCAGTTTTCCTTCTATACAATTTATTTTGTCATCACTTTCACTCAATAAACTTAACCGTTTTGGTTTATTCATTTTTGTAACTTTATACGATTTTTAGTTGTTACTGTTTATTTTCTCTCTTTGTTCATCTTTGGCCTTCCTTTTTTTTCTTGGTTCTTCTTTCTACTCAGACATGCGAATACCCAATCAATACCATTCATAAGTCAAAAATTTTCAAAAATAGATCTCAAGTCATTTTTTTAAAAAAATATTAAAGTAAATCCTATATTTGTCCTGTTGGCTGGAAAGTCTTGGGCCCATAACACACTTTAAAATTTATGAAGGTAATAAAACTTTGTAATGTACACTTTAATTAAGGGTTGTTTGATACAATAATTGTAAAAATAATTTTAACTTGAGGGTTTGAGGCACATGACACACAATGCAATTTAATGGTGAAATAAATAGCAGATGGGTTTGTGTGAAACATTTTGTAATGCTAATAAATAAGATTATGAAACTAACCATTCTCTCCATATTCTATTTTAATAATACAATTATTGTATTTAAAAATAATAATGTTATAAACAACCTTCTGTAACAAGATACTTTGAATGATTCAAGGGGAACATAAAATACCCCTGGGGGGAAAAAACCTCATTGTCCAAACTGTATCTTTTCATTTTTAAATAAGATACAGTGTGTAAGGAAAATTAAAATATCTGGAAAAGTAATAAGGGTCAAATTTGTAAAATAATGGACAAGTGAGTAACTATGGCATATTATATCCATGATAAAAATCCATTTCAAATTCTGATGTGCTATGTATACAAAATTAGAATTATGATGATATGGGCAAATTCTACATCAGTAAAAGTGTAATGTAAACGTACTGTAAGAAGTGTGATGTGATTCTTCTTATACCCAGATCCATATTGCTGCATTAGTGAAAATTAAAAGGATTAGCACAAAGATGTTTAATACAAATAAGTGAAACCACTAAAACAATATTGCACTTACGTTTCAAAGGTACCCGTGAAGGCAATGTAGATAAAATTTTCATACGTTAAACTTCGCCCTGGACCTAATTGATTCATATCATATGTTGAGGAAGCTCCTCCAGGAGCAACAAGTGTGATTTGACAAGGTTGAGTTGGCTCATCCCACACATATGGCACGCTTGAGTGTGGACGAATACAGGTTCGGAGACCATCCATTCCAGCACAGCTCTATAATATATTAAACTTTTATGTCTATTCATATAAATATTTAAATGTGAAAATCAAAACTTATAATAATACAAAAAACTTTCAAACAAATAAAGACTCAGCATTTTAAAATGATATTTCCAAATTTAGGAGATAAAATAATATTTTCATACTGCTCACCTGGTAAAAATGTAATGACACTTCTGAAAAGTTATCAATTCTTGCAGGAGGAGGTATGGAGTCAGCATCTGTGATAACTACACAGTAAGAAGGTCCCTTCAATACCACTTCCACACGTAAAAAGTACATTTTGCTAGTAGCATCTCTGAAATGAACCAAGTACTGTAATTATACCATTTTTGTTACATTTTAATTACTTGATTTAAATAGAAAGCACAAATAAAAGAGAGAATTTTTTATTATTTCAATAAACAGTTTCCATTAATTAATGCATTAAGTGTATTTACCGTATATTCACTATCAATGAATAGTTTGTATCAATAATGAAACCACCAGACCAAAGGCAATTGTAAATTTCTGGCAACCGAAGGCACAGTAATTGATCTTTATCCAAACGAGGCCAATGCCAAGCAAGACTGCAATCAGGCACGGCACTGAGGTGTGTTGTTTCTGCTTTTGGATCATTCTATAATAAATAAATTATGGGTTAGGCTACAGAACAATAATACTTACTATATCATGTTTCCTACAAACAATATATATATACTGTAATAACCAGTAAAGAAGGACTTGAATTTTGTTCTTATTTTTATCAGATTTGTTTACAAACTCAGACTGGGGATCCTTGAGTGGTCTGTACATATAAAAGATAATGATAAAATGATGGATAAGTGACTTTTAGAGAAGGTAAGGACTATAATTAGGGCTAATAGTGTGACCGACATCTGTACAACAGAATCCTAATGGCATAAAGGACAGAAGGTTGTTGGACAATGCAATTAGATTAAACAGAAATAATTTAATTTAATTGATTGAGTGGCTCTCGGAGTGGGAGAAAGTTAACAGCTGGTGTTTGTGTGGCGAACGTGGAAATACAAAAAACTGTGAAAAACAAGGGAATATTCTGGAGCCTGGATAAAAAATAAGAGGGCAGTTGGACAGTTTGGGGATCATTATCATTTTGTGTTGGAGAAGAGGTTATTATCATTTCGTATGGACTGGAGACAGACGTGTCAGCGGGGAGAGCGTTGGTGCAGGTCCGCAAGGCCAAGTTAAAGTGGCCGAAACAATGTTATGAACAGTTGGGAGTTTGCATTCAGGAGAGATCATCGAAGCTAGGTGGCCGAGAGTAATCAGCTGGACATCAGTCGTCAACAGTCGGTGGGAGTTTCATCGTGGAGATCTGTCTGCCAGCAGAGTTGGTTGAATTCGTTGTGAGGGTGACGTCGTCAACAGAAGGTGGCTGTGAAAGCAGAGTGTGAGCGCAGCCTGGTGCCTTTTAAGCCTGTATGAAGTGAGTGTGTGGACCAGAGATCTTGTAAGTTTATATTTTCGGAATTCATAATTGTAAATTGTTAAAATAGGGTAAAAAAAGTCAGATTTTGTTTCATTCATTTCGTTTCATTTGTTTCAATCATTTTGATTCAATCATTTCATTTCATTTCAATCATTTCGTTTCAATCGTTTCATTTCATTTTTCATTTTTTGTAACTGTATTTGTTTAATTGTAACATTGTTGTTCCGTTTCCTTATCAACCCAGTAAAGACCCTGAGGGTACCGAGTCCAATTATTTAAAATGTATTCTAGGTAAATAAAATTGACCTGGTTCAGTAACAATAATGAATATATTTTATATGAAAGATTAATATCATCATTAATAATAACCAAGAAATAGATTTAAAAATTGTTAGTTTGAAGTAGTTTAAAAATTGAGCTTACAAGTGTTGTTGCAAAACATTTTTGTGCAATCATCAAGCGATGACTTGACATGTTGTGAATCTGATATCTTGGTGAAAGGGTGACAATTTTTGAGACCCTGTGGTGACCTCTCCCAGCTCGAACTTCAATTCCTATAAGATAAACTAAATCTGGGGACCCATCTTTCAATGCAACTCTTAGACGACGAACCTGAAGTCCTTTTTGGAGGTGAAAATGATTGCACCACTGCAAGAAAAATATCATATATAGTAGCTCTTTTTAGTTTATAACTGGAGTAGCTTAATATTACCAAATTAAGGAGATACAGTAAAACTAAAAGATAATTAAAAGACATTTTAAACTACACTCAAAATTGCATCTTTGGCTCAGATTGAAATAATGGCATAATTTTGAATCAGACAAAAGTGAAATTCTTAAAGAATACATGTTGGATTAAAGGTAAATTATAAATATTAAAATAATTTTCAATATTTACTTGCCTGTTATTTTTAGTGTCACCAATGAAGACTTACTTTCAAGAAGTCACTTTCCACACTAAATTATTATACTTACTATTAATCTTACTACCAGTGACTGTATTTCGTTTAATAAAAAATAGGAGTCATTTACTAATATTTTCACAATAACTTATTTTAGAAACCAATAAATCATTATGTCAAACTTAATATGTAATATGTAGTTGCAAGGATCCAAAGAAACATATAAAAAAGCTTCTACCATTAAGAATGTCTATCATAAGAAAATGCATCAGTATGAAGAAGAATTGAATACAGATTATAAGAGAAGTCAGACTATACCCATCAACTTCCACAAGTGTAGTGAAATTGAATGCAAAAGAGAGTTGTCACAAGACTTCAAGACAGCAAGAATAAAATTTTTAAAAAAAGGTGATATATGATTAAATACATGATTAAAAAAATTAAGGTAACTTAGATTAAATTATTCACATCACAAATATATTCACTCTAACTCCAACAAACACACCACTCATCAATAATATTCAGTATAATTGACACTGTGATAAAAAAATGTGGAACAAAAATGAAATATAATTGGAGATATTGAGGAAAGAAACACTACATTATCTGGATATTGAGTATGATTTCATAAACCACTTGATTCCAACAAAAATTATACATATTCAAATAAGAAAAAGCAAATCTGAATAAAAACTGAATTCATACTTGATATTGCTTTCTATATCAAAATAAATCTAAAACATGATACTGATAATGTCGGTGTAAGTTGCTAACAACATGGAAACATTAAAAATTTAAAAACTGTATTGTTATAGAGCATGAGAAATTACAGACTAAACTTCTATGAAACAGAAAAATATCATTCATTTTTCATTCTCAAAATAGAAAAGTCAAAATGAGCGTGTAATTTCATATAAAAATCACATTAATATCCAATAATGGTAAACAATAAATATATATATATACCTGTGGTATACCATCAGGATGGTTTCTATTTCCTATTCGAGCAATTACCCCAGACCCAGCTTCAGGATCAGCAAATGAAAACATCAATGGTGCCACCATTCTAGCTACTTCATGTTCATCAAATTGGCCAGCTGTATCAGTTGATACTCCTTCCTGCCTAAATACCAAAGGCAGGCCAGAACGATTGTATATCCAAAATGGAACAGACACTGATACCTAAAATAATAAAGACATTTTACTATTTCTGATTTTTCATTATTTCTATTATTAAACACAAAAGTTATATTGAAATAATTTTATACACATACAATTTTGTTTCTCATGCCACCATCACTTAATTAACAAATTGCTGCTTAAAGAAACAAAATCATTGGACCCTTCACTAAGTAGTGTTTAGCCAACAGAAAAGTTTGAACATTCTGTCAGCTTACAATGGCTCTGCAACTGTGATATAGACTTGAAAATATATATAGTGGATACCTCCTCTTAAGATCTTCCAAAGTTTGTTATGTACAATCAATTAAAATCCATTCTTCAATCAAAATATTTAATATTGGATACTCAAAAATCCTTTTATCACATGATTCGATATAATACACTTACATTCACTCAATTTTTAATGGAGTTCAACCCATTCTTCAGACACAAAACTTCACCTTTTAGTGAAAATTTTATAATTTCATTACTAGTACTGATATGGGTATATGCTAATTTCTTCTAATTATGATTTCTTTATTGACCACCTAGAGCAGGAGTGGCCAAACTGTGACACACGCACTAAGCGTATCCTAGCGCCTGTTGTATTTTCTATATTGTGGTCTTTGACCATAGTCAAATCTATACTCTTTAGAAATGTCTAAACACAAGATGCTACTGAATGATGTCACATGAAAAAGAGAGACAACAAATATCATGTGATTCTTCATATTTTCTATGTTGTGGAATTAGTTATGAGTGAGCCATTGTGGTGTTGAGTTTTGTAGCACAGTATTTGTGAAAATGTTTTTCATTATTATTATTTTTTATGTAACTATGATCTATTTGTTCCTTTTCAACATTTTTAGTTTTTTCCTTTTCCATATTTCTTTAATTCCTTTTACCCATTACAGAGAAAACAAAATTAAAATGGCTAAAAGAAGCATAGAAAATTATAGTAGATGTGACTGTAATGAAGGGTCGGATAAGTAATTATTTAAAGAAAATCATCAGGAAAACCATTTTGTGTTGTTTGTGAAAGTAATTTTCCACATAATACAAGAGATGATCTTTATACACACTATAAATAACATCATCAGACTTACATAGAAGAAAAAATTAAGTTTGTACTTGTGTCTGAGTTGCGTAAAGAATTTGTGGCTAGGAAAAAGGAAGAAATCCGAAGACAAAATATATTTGCTAAAGTAAATTGTGAAGACTTAGCAATGATAGAAGCTAAATATGAAATTGCTTTATCGAAAAAAGTAACTACCTCCAACAGAGAAATCGTTAAGCCTTGTCTCCAATTATATGCACACCATATTCATAATGAAGTTATTGAAAGGAAAGCAGATGAAGTTGCTTTATCATTACAGACAGTTATGAGATGTTTTGTTGAGGAACTCTCAGGATGTAACCCAGCAATTGGAAGACCTTGTCCATTCTCGTACTTTATTTTCTCTAACTTTGGATGAATCAACAAACATATCTAATGTTGTATATGTGTAAAAATTAATTTTTATAAAAAAAATTGATTATAATTTTAATGTATTTGAAGAACTTGCCAGTCTGGAGTCATTCCATGGTAAAAAAAAAAGGGATCAGATATAATTGAAAAATTAAAATTCCTAGAAAATAAAAACATTGTTGCAAAATCATCAGTGTATGTAATTAAGGAGTTTCATCAATGATAGGTAAAGTCAGTGGCATTATAACTTTGCTTGAAAATTTTTAAAATTGTCCTATACTAAATTATCACTGTATTATACACCAATAGGCACTGTACAGGAAAATTTTAAATATGTAACATGTTATGTTATCAGATGTGAAATGTGTGAATTAAATTAGAGCAAGAGCATTAAACAGACAACAATTCAGAGAATAATGTGAATTGTTAGATTTGGATATGGTGATCTTAACCTTCACTGTGAAGTGTGATGGCTTTAGAGGACAGTGTCTGAGTAGATTTTGGAAACTGAAAAATACTGTTTCTAACTTTTTAGAACAGGAAAATGAAATATCTGATGAAAGAACCCTATCAACAACTGGCTGTTTGATTTGGCATTTTTAGTTGATATTACTAGTCATCTCAATTATCTGAATTTAAAATTATAAAGCAAGAATAAATTATTTCCTATTTTAGTAAATAGCATCAGTTCATTGGAAATGAAATGAAAACTGTTCATCTCTCAGATAGAAAATTTGGGTAATTTCCATGCCTGAAAGAGAATAAAAACAATTTTATCAAATATGATGAAAAAAATCAAGGTATTTCCAGGGACATTTGAAAGCATTTTCACAATTCTGTTATAGAAAAAAAATTGTATTCTCACCTTTACAAGACAATTTTTACTTAGTAAACAAATGGAACTGATTGTTTTAAAACCAAATTCAATTTAAAAAATGGAATTTGATATGCTTTTTGTAGATCAAAATGCATTCTTTACCAACTGAACATTTCCCAGAGCTAAGAAAACTTGCAAAAATTATATACGTCACTTTGGAATAGAATAAAGTTGTGAATAAGCATTTTTATCAATGAAATTGATTAAAATCAAAACTAAGTAAATAATAACCAATTTGGAATTGAAAAATTCTCTGCTACTCTCAGTAACAAATTTAACACTAAACATTAAAAGACTAGTGATATCCATACAAATTTAAAAGTTTCATTAATGGTAAGTAATATTTGTAGCTATAATAGCTATTGTTTTACATACAATAATTTTATCATAAAAAAAGTTAATTATGTCTATAAACATATTTCTATTAATCAGGTAGGTTACCCCTGACCTAGAGGAAGGCTTCTCTTCCCATTTTCCCAAACTCTTACCTGTTTTGTGTGTTTTAAACTGCAAATAAGTCAGGTTGCTAATTGTTTGTGTTTGAAAAGAAAACTGTTGAATTTAACAATAATTGGAAGAGAATGGTCAGACCTCAACCCATCCTCCCCATTATGAATTCTGTGTAACTTGCACATTGGGTATGTAAAATCATTACACAAACTAACTAAAACAATTGATCATAAAATTGTAAGTATACATTATCTAGACATTTACCTTGATACGAGCTCCTTTATGAATGGCAACAGCTACATTTATATATAAGAGTCGCCCTTGCAAATCTTGAATTTTGATCCGAGAAGTAAAACTTCCAGTACCAGCTGATATTTGTATAGTTGCAGGCCTTGAAAAGTTTTCCAAAGAGAAGTTTATATCAAGAGACTCCTCAGTATCAACCTATTAGGATAACTAATTTATCAGTCTTATGCTCAATTCTGAACTGTTTAAACTATAAATTACATAGGATGAAATTCTCTCGGGATTCCAGCCGGGTAAGATAGTCGAATGCTCACGACGTTTCGATAACATTCATCGTTATCATCTTCTAGCTCTCTCCTGAGAGAATTTCATCCAACATTTACACCGGGAAAACCTACGTTTGACTATAAATTACATAATTTGTAAAATTTTTGTCATTGAGATTCTTGATTGAACTGATATTCAAGACAAAATTGCATGCAATGTATTCATAATTATTTATTTATTTATTTTTAAAAAGAAAAGGAAATAAAGTATATGAGAATATTGAATACAGCATCCTATAAATAGGTTAGATAAATTAAACTAATCAGAGATATTTTTCATCTATGATTAATATAAAATTAGAACATACCTCTTGTATATTAATGGATTTTGAAGGTTTCATTAATCCTTCTAAGACAGTTTCACTTTTTATCTGATAATGAACATCATATGGTAGAAGATTCCTTATAGTCAAAGGACTCAGTAATGTAATTTTGTGACCTGGTTGGTGCCAAGTATTAAACCTAGTTCTTTCCATTGGATAATTCTCCCTTTGCACTGCTACACAGAACCTATTGTAAAATTTAGTAAATATGTGAATTGCACAATATGTTTTACAGCAGTATTGCCCTAGTTTATCTCATAGCTATTAAATAAATGTCTTCTTATTAATTAAGACAGTCTTGGATTTATAAATATTTTTAATTCATTTCTGACAAAATATTACATTAAGGTAAAATATTACCTGTAACACAATTCACGATTACTTCTGCACTGCCTGTGTTCAACAATAATTTCACCTGGTTTCTCCACATGACTCCATACAATAGGTCTGCTGCAAAATTGATACCGTTGGTCAACAGGTCGCACAATTAACTGAGACATAACATAGTTCACAGGTATGGGCATAGTGACTCCAGAATTCACATGTAAAAACTTTGTAGTTTCTGAAATAAATAATATCTGATTATAATATTGTAGACATTCAAAAATAACAAAGCCAATATTTTTATAAAAGGGAACAAAGCATAGGACAGACTATTGACATATATACAAAAACTAGACTCAAGCACAAATTAAGAAGTAAAATAGTAAGATTAAAAATATTTACTCATTTACATTCACAATTTTGGTTCTATAAATTTGCTGTCATTAATGTTACAGTGACATATTTGAGGGGAATACACAAATTCCTAAAATGGGCCACATAAAACACTATTTTTAAGACACCAACATGATTTAAGGATATTATACTTTTCTGTATATAATATCCTTAAGACAAATAAATATATTTGAATTCAGTTTAAACAGGCACATGGTATACAACAGGCATATCATCAACAGAAGCCTACTGTGTGAATAAACATGATATATGTGGTATTGAATAAAATTATACCTGATTTTAAACTGTTTCCATCCAACTTAAGTTCCACAGCATGTTGTAAATGATTGGCTATAAGCAATGCTGACCGAACAGTAACAAGTTTTTTTGCCGACCCTTCCAGTGTAACATCAAAGACCACTCTTGACTGTGGCATGTCCAAATACTAAAATAAAAAAATCAGTATTATTAGAGACATTTTACATACCAAAATAGGAATCGAACCAATAGTTACATCTCAGTAAATGTATCATATGACAAAATATATTAAGGTATGAATGAATGCTTGTGCTTCTATTCACAGAAAAAACTTCCACATAGCAAGGAGCTAAGCTCCCTTACTCAGAAGAGGACAGCATATGTGGGAGTATTCTGCATACACACTAAGTATATGAAAATCTGGAAATGGTCACAATCAGACACTCCTAGCACCAATAACAAGGGGATGATAAGTGAAGACATTTAAAAATAAAGATAAAATTACCAATTTTAGTGGAAAATGAATAATTTTCAGAATCACAGAAATTATTATTGTGATAACCAATTTTAAGTGTAATATCAACCGATAATGGTATATAAGGGTACAAGAGGAGTTTAATATTAAAATATAATCAAAATGATAGACACTAATATTGATTCAATCGTTTTGGAGGTTGCTAAGTTGATTGGTGACAGTTCAAACATAATTGAAACAAAGGTTGAGGGAAAGTGTTTATCTCTCTAATACAACTCATTCTGACAGATCTTCCTTTTAACTTGCATTATCAATAACAATTAAAAAGTGACAGAAGTAGGCCTTATGAGGATTTAATTTGTGAACTACTATGAATAAATAATTTTTTGTTCGGGTGTGCATTCACTTCAGAATTTATTTATTCTTACACCCAGAGTTGACACTAAAATATTGTTTACAATCAAGTTGGAAGAGATTTTATGATACATAGAATTAATATATTATTTTGATGTCTAATACAAAATTTGGATAAATAAATACCTGTAATTGCTTAATTATTGGAAAGTATATTACCAAATTCATAAATAAGTAGAAGTTACTTTTATCATAATTAATTTATTAGACAAAAAACGTTGATCCCAACACATCTAGCAACTTTTTTCAGAAAATTTTATCATATAAATTATCTCATGCAACAATACTCACAGAATGCCTCAATGAACCTTGCTCTTGAACAGCTTGGCGAAAATAAATCCCTACTTTGTCAACAGATACAGGGCCAATGCATTGCCATCCATCAACTTTAACAAGTATTTGATGCATATTGTGTTTGTGTGTATCCCTGTGACGAACCTTTCCTAAAAAAATATTATTTATAACACATATTGAAGATATAAATAATGAGGTATCATACAAATCTATTAACAAACCTTTATGACATTAATAACCACTATCATGATGATAACTACATATTCTGAGTAATAAGACAATTGTAAGACAAAATGTAAAATAATCTAACCTCGAGCTTCATAGGTAAATGGTACAGTTTCATTTGCAGCAACATGAAACCAATTTTCATCAGGATCCATGGCAGGTGCAATACTCTCAGATATACTGAAATAAAGAAAAAATAGTTTTACTAAAATAAAAAAGCTATAATGCTAACACATTAATTATTACTACTTACCAGTCTATACTAGTTATAAGTGTTGTAAACCACAGAGCAGAACCAGTATTGTTGAATAATGCATAAGGTATAAAAGGAAGTCTGCGTCTATATCCAGGAGGACTATTCAAGTTGTTTCTAGGGGAAATAATTTAATTTTATAAATTATAATGTAATGCTAACACTTTATTAATTGATTTTACTCTCTATCAGTTAAAAACTTAATCTTAATTGTATTAGTGTTATCTGATACTTGATATTTTCTGAATAATAACAAGTGAAGTTTAACAAACCTTATACAGAAAACTATACTATCATTAGATAACTTCTACAAACTTTCCAATTAAATTAAAGATACAATTTTGATGTAATATAAACTGCTTATGTCAAATAAAATGTAAGACACTCCAAAATCATTATTAGTCATCTACGATACACACACAAAAATCTATATGCTCAAAGAGATGAAGATGAAATAATAATACAACAATATAAATCTCAGGAAGTACAGGAAAAACACTGAGGTATTTTTCTCAAGTAACACATAAATATATTAATAATATTATGTACTGAGCATGGATTGTAAATAAGCACCGTATGCAAAGTTTACACTGAATCTGAAGAAAAACAGGCAACATAAATCTCAAATCCTTTTAACCTGGTTTCTTTGCTGTAAGGTAAACTAACCTTTCATATTTATGAGCACTGTCATAGTCTTGAGTCCAATTTTCTTTAACAGTCTTATATAGTTCCATTAAAGTGCTGGTTACATTAATGTTGAGTGTATCATTAGATGTTACTTTCATCTGAATTAATGAATTAGAAGTAAAACTTTGATCCCAACACATCTGGCAACTGTTAAAATAATTTGGAAAAAATAAACATACATAATATCCATATTGAAAACAAAACAAAGTATTATTTTTTTAAAAAAATCCTTTAATTTTCTTAGTTTCATGCATATTAATATTAAAATATAATTTTAATATGTATAGTATAATATAGTGGAAAACAGTACTTTGGAATTTAAGTTGTTATATGAAGTCAAAAAATTACTATACTAACAGATATTTAGATAAAAGTTATGGATCTTACCACCGTAATTTAACATTACAAGTTATTTGTTAATAAAGACAGAAGTTCACAAAATCTCCTTCAATCTAAAACCTATACTCACAAAATATTAGATATTATTGGAGCTAATTTAAATAAATGAAGCCTGTAAGCTAGAGAAATACACTTACCCCCACGGCTCAAGAAATGGTTCCCAGCCAGATAATGTACGATTGTAATAATCACCAAATAAAAGACAAGAAGCATATCCTGATGCTCCTAATTTTTGCCGCAAGGTAAAATGTGATAAAGACAATTCCAATAAAGGAATATCAGCATCACGGCAATCATCAATTACTACTACACATACACATGTTGTTTCAACCTGTGGAAAAAAAATCAATATGAAAAACAAATCACATGTTTGCTTGTGACACCAAAATGTCACAAAAAATAAGTAGACTTACATATATCATATGAGCAATAAATTACAATGCAATGCATAGAACACCCTCCTTCTAAAATTTTACAACGTTAAGGAAATTAGAATCATGATAAAAACAGAGTATTAAAATGATATAAATAAATAATTGGTATGAAAAGGAAAGAGAGAAAGTAGGTTGCTTATCTGAAATTGAAGTTCAGTATTGTTATTCACAACACAAAGAAGTACTCAGTACACTGTGTGTTCCTCATGGAGAAAATTAGAACTTCCTCCAGTCCTCTGTATGACAATGCTGAACTTCAATTTCAAGTAAGCCACTCACTTTCTCTATTTCCTTCCCACACCAATTATTCTGAGAACTATCATTACAGGTAAGTTGGCATCGCTGTCTCTCTCCTAACTAAATGTGTGTCATATATATATATTGTAATAATATGATGCATTATATTATTGGAGACGGCGCACGTGTCGTGGAGAGACGTGCGAGAAAGGGCGACTCGGGTGGCCCTGAGAAATTGCTGCAGCTGCAATGAGAGACAGGGGATGATGAGGGTCCAGAAGCCCATTGATTTGGGAAACGGCGAGTCGAATTGTTTACGCAGATGGTCACAAAGGGGCCATGTTAGAGCAGGCTACTGTCTCTAACGAATGACCTGAAAAGGACGTTGGACAAAAGAGAGGAAGCCGTAAGTTAAGTAGACGGAGTGTGACAATGCGAATTGTCACAGTTCGAAAGGCGGCCGAAACGAAAATTTAGACGAATGGGTATCTGTCACTGCGCCGTGGCGACGTAAGTGAAAGACAAGGGAGGAAGATGATATAAATAGAAGAGTCGCCTATTGTAATAGGATGAGTTGTGGTATAGCAAGCAGCAGAGTTGGTTGGTGTTAGCGTGAGAGGAGAGACGGTCAGCGAGCAGCAAAGACAGTGGTTGCTTAGCACGAGAGAGAGACATTTGTTACTTAGCACGAGAGTGAAGAAGGAGCAAGCAGCAAAGTTGGTTGGTGTTAGCGTGAGAGAGGAAGGAGCAAGCAGCAAAGTTGGTTGGTGTTAGCGTGAGAGGAAAGAAGGAGCAAGTAGCAAAGACAGTTTTTGCTTAGCACGGGAGAGAGACATTTGTGTTTTAGCAAGGGAGAGAAGACGGAGCAAGCAGCAAAGAGTGGAACAGTGGTTATTTAGAGTCAGTGAAGTGAATATCAGGACCTATAAAGTGAATGTCTAAGGAACGAGTCAAGGTGGACCTAGGAAACTGTAAGTTAGAATATACCATATTAAATAATGTAAACGTCGTTAAAAGATAGTAGTCAGATTTCGTTCCCTTCTTCGATAATAAAATTTAGAGGCAAACTATAGGTTAAGTTTATTGTGTTTGATTTGAAAACGTAAAATGTTTTTTTTTTTATGGTTTAGATTCTGTTCTTAGTCAAACCCAGTAAAGACCCAGGAGAGCAAGGGTTCTCATGTTTTAATGTTAAAGTTGTAAATTCATTGATAAATTCTTTTCGTATTTAATAAATTTATTTGTTGTTCATAAAAATTATTCTTTTTTTATTTCGACCCATTTATATGTTTATTACAATTTGGCTACCACGACGGTGGACGGAGATAGGAGTAATAGATGGTTATTACATTTTGGCGCATCAACGTGTGGCACGATTTTTGATAATAGGGCAGAATCATAATTAAAGAACGAAATCTGACTAACCGCGGTATTGGTGCAAGAAAGTATTTTATTTTGGATAGGATGTGCATGCAAATTGTTTTGGAAATGAATTGTACGCGTGTGAAAGTTAGAGAGAAAAAAATGATTAAATGGGCATTTAAAGTTAAAGATGATAGCTTAAATTTGGTTTAGTTTTTTTGAGTGTTAATTAGATTAAATTTCATTTAAAAAAATGGGTTCTAGAGTTAATAATTCACAGAGAAAAATGGAAGGAAATAGTGGAAGTATGATATTAGAATACTTAAAGAAAAATTTTGCAGATATCAATAAAAATATAGCTGAAAATAATAAAAATGTAGCAAATATCAATAAAAATATAGCTGAAAATAATAAAAATGTAGCAAATATCAATAACAATATAGCAGATTTGAGGGCAGAAGGGGATAAAAATTGGGCAGATATAAAGAAAGATGTAGCAGATTTGGGTAATAGTATGGATAAAAATTGGGCAGATATAAAGAAAGATGTAGCTGATTTGGGTAAGAGTATTAGAGAGGACAGCGCAGAGATAAAATCTGATTGTGTAGAAAAAGTAAACAACCAAAATGTAAACATGGAAATTGAAACAGGTGAAGTAGCAAATAAAGTGGGGTTATTGGAGGTTAAGTGTAATGAAAATGTAGACGAAATAGAAGTGATATTTATGGAAAATGTTGAAGAGAATTTAGTTTTGTTGGGGCATAAGGCTGAAGATGTTAAAGGAGAGATTAAAGGGTTAAATATTGAAGGTGTTGATGAGCAGGGAGAAGAAATAGTGGAAGAGAGAGGTGAGATAGAGGCAGATGTTACTAAAGTAGAAAATTTTGAAAGAATAGAAGAATTACAGGGAGGTGTTGTGAATCAAAGTATTACAGAAATGTTTGTTTACAAAGATGAAGGGGAAACAGCTGATGGAAGCATTGCAGTGAAAACATTGAGGAACATCGAAATAAAATTGATGATGATAAAGCAGATGGGATTTAGGAATTTAAAACAAGTTGTGGGGAGTATTGAATGTTATTTAAACATAGAATTTGGAAACAAGATTGTAACATTGGTGAATGGAGGGGAGAAGGAAGTAAATAATAACCATCGGGTTAGATGCAAATATGGAACAGGTGGAGAATATTGGCAGAATGCAGGTCAAAGCGTTTTTGGGTTCCGAGATACTGGATAGATGTAAAGAATAATAATTAGGAGAATTAACGCTCTTTGTTAATTACACGCGTGGCATTCGTGATTACTCCCGCTAACAGAAGTATTTTCTTATTTTTCAATATTCTGTTTTTCTTCAATCTTATACCTGAAGGGATAGTAGTGTGTAAATTTAAATGAGGGAACATAGGTTATTGTTCATGAAAAGGGGCGTGGCATGTTTAAGCTGTCACATGAGGAAATTTAAGTTTGTTGGAAGTGACGTTGAGATGTTTAGGGTGTAAATGGAGGAGAAGGGTTAGGAGTAAGCTAAAATAGAGTAACAAGGTATTGTGCAGGAAAAGGGGCGTGGCATGTTTAAGCTGTCACATGAGGAAATTTAATTTTGTTGGAAGTGACGTTGAGATGTTTAGTATGTAAATGGAGAAGAAGGGTTAGGAGTAAGATAAGATAGGGTAATTTTGAGAAATGTAAATTTAAATGAGGGAATATAGGTTATTGTGCAGGAAAAGGGGCGTGGCATGTTTAAGCTGTCACATGAGAAAATTTAATTTTGTTGGAAGTGACGTTGAGATGTTTAGTATGTAAATGGAGAAGAAGGGTTAGGAGTAAGATAAGATAGGGTAATTTTGAGAAATGTAAATTTAAATGAGGGAATATAGGTTATTGTGCAGGAAAAGGGGCGTGGCATGTTTAAGCTGTCACATGAGAAAATTTAATTTTGTTGGAAGTGACTTTGAGATGTTTAGTATGTAAATGGAGAAGAAGGGTTAGGAGTAAGATAAGATAGGGTAAGATAATTTTGAGAAATGTCAATTTAAATGAGGAAACATAGGGTATTGTGCAGGAAAAGGGGCGTGGCATGTTTTAGCTGTCACATGAGTAAATTTAATTTTGTTGGAAGTGAATTGGAGATGTTTAGGGTGTAAATGGAGGAGAAGGGTTAGGAGTAAGCTAAAATAGAGTAACAAGGTATTGTGCAGGAAAAGGGGCGTGGCATGTTTAAGCTGTCACATGAGTAAATTTAATTTTGTTGGAAGTGAATTGGAGATGTTTAGGGTGTAAATGGAGGAGAAGGGTTAGGAATAAGATAAAATAGGGCAAGACAATTTTGGGAAATGTAACTTTAACTGAGGAAACATAGGTTATTCTGCAGGAAAGGGGGCGTGGCAAGCTTAAGCTATTTCTTCTTGTTCTTCCTGAATGAATATTGAGGAATTCTAACCAGAGAGGGTATGATGAAAACATCGAAGGTTTTAAAAGGGAAACCATTGTAACATGGATTGCTTGTTTCTGTTTGTTTGATTGAAATACAGGGGGTTTCAAATATTCGTTTTGTGATTGGGGATTACTGATAAGTGTTCTGCGGATAGGCGAGCAGCATTCGGGACCGAAAATGTTTCTATATTTTCTTTTTCTTGCTGTTTTCGTGGTAGTTGCTACAATGTTTGTTGATAAAAAGGTTTGATGAGGGAGTGGAGAGATAGGAGGATAGGTGGAATGAAAATGTATGTGGTTTTATTGAAAAAGGTTAAAGTTTGGTGGGGCATAAAGTTGAAGTTGAAGAAGAGGAGAGTAAAGGTTATAGTGGAGAAAGGGGGTGTGGCATGTTGAAGCTGTCACGTGAATAATGGTAATGAAGTAGATGTTGTGGGTAAAGGTTATAGTGGAGAAAGGGGGTGTGGCATGTTGAAGCTGTCACGTGAAAGATGTTGAGTTAGTGTTGAAGTAGAGGTGGTGCTGAGGAGAGAGAAGGATTAAAGGGAGGAATTTCGAATCAATATAATATAGAAGGATTTGTTAACAAACATGAAGTGGGGACAGCCAACGGGAGTAGTATGGAGAGGGCATTAAGAAATGAAGGAATAAAGTTTAGGAAAGGGGTTAAGAGGTTTAAGCAAGGTAGTAAGAGTTTGGATAGTTGCAAAATATGGAAGTTAGGAAAGTTTAACGTCGATAAATTTGAGAAGGAGGGAAGGAGAATACAAACAAGGAACATGTGATCGGATGGAAACAAACTGCTGGTTGGAGGCAAACATGAACAGCTGGAGAATTTCAGGAAGAAAATAGGTCAAGGCCTAATTGAGTTTAAAGACACAGGATAGATTCAAAGTTTAAATGATTCTTGATTGAAAAATAGATTTAAAGGCTATAAAATTAGTTAATACTTTAAGAGAATAATAACAATAATAATAATAATAAAATAAGTCAATGAATGATAAGAGATATTCTTAAAGATAAGATAAATTTGATAAAACCTAAGAACTATAAATGATATGAAGGGTTGTAGACATTAAGTTAAAGGGTTGTATTTGATTTTGTGGCACCCACAAACATAGAAATATTGGTAATAGGGGGTATATAGATGTTAAAATTAGGATTAAGACCAAATATGCACATTTAATTAAAATCGTAAAACCTATTTAAAATCTGAATACAGTTTATGTAATGAGAAAATAATACATTGCACCAATATAACAGGAAATTTTGTAAATCTTTTAATGAACGGTGATTAGATATAAGTTTCTGAACGAAATCTGACAAAGTAGGGCAATTATTGTAAGAAATTTAGTTTTTCGAAGAGTAAAGTCTGGACATTCCTTTCTCAAACCAAATTTGGGGCGTAATGTAATAATATGATGCATTATATTATTGGAGACGGCGCACGTGTCGTGGAGAGACGTGCGAGAAAGGGCGACTCGGGTGGCCCTGAGAAATTGCTGCAGCTGCAATGAGAGACAGGGGATGATGAGGGTCCAGAAGCCCATTGATTTGGGAAACGGCGAGTCGAATTGTTTACGCAGATGGTCACAAAGGGGCCATGTTAGAGCAGGCTACTGTCTCTAACGAATGACCTGAAAAGGACGTTGGACAAAAGAGAGGAAGCCGTAAGTTAAGTAGACGGAGTGTGACAATGCGAATTGTCACAGTTCGAAAGGCGGCCGAAACGAAAATTTAGACGAATGGGTATCTGTCACTGCGCCGTGGCGACGTAAGTGAAAGACAAGGGAGGAAGATGATATAAATAGAAGAGTCGCCTATTGTAATAGGATGAGTTGTGGTATAGCAAGCAGCAGAGTTGGTTGGTGTTAGCGTGAGAGGAGAGACGGTCAGCGAGCAGCAAAGACAGTGGTTGCTTAGCACGAGAGAGAGACATTTGTTACTTAGCACGAGAGTGAAGAAGGAGCAAGCAGCAAAGTTGGTTGGTGTTAGCGTGAGAGAGGAAGGAGCAAGCAGCAAAGTTGGTTGGTGTTAGCGTGAGAGAGGAAGGAGCAAGCAGCAAAGTTGGTTGGTGTTAGCGTGAGAGGAAAGAAGGAGCAAGTAGCAAAGACAGTTTTTGCTTAGCACGGGAGAGAGACATTTGTGTTTTAGCAAGGGAGAGAAGAAGGAGCAAGCAGCAAAGAGTGGAACAGTGGTTATTTAGAGTCAGTGAAGTGAATATCAGGACCTATAAAGTGAATGTCTAAGGAACGAGTCAAGGTGGACCTAGGAAACTGTAAGTTAGAATATACCATATTAAATAATGTAAACGTCGTTAAAAGATAGTAGTCAGATTTCGTTCCCTTCTTCGATAATAAAATTTAGAGGCAAACTATAGGTTAAGTTTATTGTGTTTGATTTGAAAACGTAAAATGTTTTTTTTATTATGGTTTAGATTCTGTTCTTAGTCAAACCCAGTAAAGACCCAGGAGAGCAAGGGTTCTCATGTTTTAATGTTAAAGTTGTAAATTCATTGATAAATTCTTTTCGTATTTAATAAATTTATTTGTTGTTCATAAAAATTATTCTTTTTTTATTTCGACCCATTTATATGTTTATTACAATTTGGCTACCACGACGGTGGACGGAGATAGGAGTAATAGATGGTTATTACAATATATATATATATATATATATATATATATATATATATATATATATATTAACTCTCTGCAGTCCACAGCCGACTTTAAAAACTATTCTAAGATATTAAAACTCTACACTCCTTTATAATGTTTTCTTGAAGAAGAAGACATCTATAATTGAAGAATACACGAGTTTGATGAATATACTTACAGAAATGGCATCTATTGCAAGTGTTGAAGTTGGACTATATTCTGCCAATGGGCTTGTTTCTACTGGAACAGCATTTTGAGTAAGCCAGAGAGCGGCATCATCCAAATGTCCATTGCACTGAACCAATGCATGTAAACAGTCCTCTGATTTAAATCCCAGAGCTATCAGCCTGTGTACCTGATCTTTACAAAACATATACTTGTTATCAAATACATAATATAATCATTAACACTTTAGTACACATGAATATTACAGCAGATAGTCAAATAGATTTGTAATAGCAATTTTCAATGTAGCATTGTAAGTAAAATGGAAATCACTATAATATTTAATTATTTTTTTATTTCTTATCTTTTTTAGTTTTATTGCCTCGTTTCCTTGAAGAGTGATCATCCTTTGTCGGAACTGCACTGTTGCTTTGAATTGGTCATGCATGTCTTAACTTTTAATCAATACCACTATGCTACGATCCAAGCTGTGCTGCCCATAGCGCAGCTGTAGCTCAACAATCAGTTTTTAATAATTAGATGAAATAGTCAAAAACAGACACAAGTAAGTAATGATATCAAAACCACACAATGTTCCTGGGATCAGGTGATTGGAAAAAAACATGCGAGCTAGGAGTGACACAACCGCACAATTACAGTTGACAAACTCAAAAGCTCCAAATTGTCCACACCAAAAGGCTTTTTTTAAGGGGATAGAATTTAAAATATTAGTATTAATTAATATGCTTACAATGAAACATGCAAATGTATGCGTGTATATACATATACAATAACAAACATATACAAGGAAGCAATTTCAGTGGTACAATTATGTATGAAGTAGCAGGAGTACAAAATTGATACATGAGATAGTCATTGTTACTTGATGTCATCGAAATTGTTCATACCACCAGCCAAGAAGTGTTTTTGAGAAGGTGTTTTGAGAAAGACCATGTGCCAAATAATTGATGTTCAATATTGAATGAATCATTCATGATTTACAGAATATGTTGTACCACCACTTTAATTATCAGGTAAATGTAAAAATTCATACATGAAAGCAAGGGTGCACATAGGGCTAAACACTAAACTTGGATGTAAAGTACAGTCATGTTGAATGAAAAAATACCCAAACATTATATTAGAAGATATAACAATAGATCACTTGGTAAGCTGGAACTGTTTCTTGATATAAGTGGATTTTAAATACCAAATGTCAACAAATCAAACTTGAATAGTGTATGTTTTAAAGAATCATTGACACTATAATCAAAACACCGTAAGATGCATGCATTTTATCAATGTCATTCTAACATACTGATGAAAAGTATGGACAATCAATTATACACCAAATGCAAGTTTTGTAAAGAAGTGTTGAGCAAGTGAAGTAGGAAAGATTATTATAATTGATTAATTTAGAAATTATATTTCGATGAATTTGTAAATATCAGAAAACACAAAAATCTAAGACAGAAATCAGCAGGAGATAACTGCAGTATTGGTGGTTAAAAAAAATTAGTAATGAGTTCCAAAGATTATGAAGGGCAAAGAAAATTAAGTGGGTCAGGCCATTAAATCAACCCAATGAAGTGAACATTGGAGAAAAATTAATAAGTTAAGGTTTCATACCTAACTATTGTTTGTTACAAATGAAGATGAAGAATTAATCAAAGAAATAATGATCCTTACTTCATCTCTCCACAATAAATAAAATTTATTTTCATGGCATAGTTTATTACAAAACACAATTTTGGTGCAAATTTACCAATTAATTCTTATTTTATTGGCACTATAACCCAATGTGAGTTTTGGCCTTATTAACAATTTTAATCCATTCTGCCTTTTCCTATGTCAGTCTCCTCCATCCTTTTACTTTCATGTTTTGTATATCTTTCTCGATGTCATCTACCCATCTTGCCTGCGGTCTCCCCCTTTTCCCTACACCCAATTGGCTTCCAGTCCATAATCTGTCTAGGTGTTCTGCTTTCATCCATCCTAAGTACGTGTCCCATCCAGGACAACCTTCTGCTTTTGATAAACCTAACAATGTCCTCGTTATTCATGAGCTGCTCTAGTTCTCTATTTGTTCTAATTCTCCATTCTTACATACAGGTCCAAATATCCTTCTCAGTATCTTGCATTCAAATATTCTGAGTAAGTCATTATTATTAAGGATCCACGTTTCACAACCGTATATCATTATAAGTGTTTTGTAAATTTTTAACTTCAATTCCCTATTTAACATCTTGGATTTCATTAAATTTCCATATCTTAAATTAAGTAGTAAAAATATGTATTGTTAGGTTAAAATCATACTTACTCTTTATATTTGTAGGTTGATTTGCAGTATGCACATCCTGGCTTCTCGCCCATAATGTTTGATTAGGCAGACTATTCAAAATTTGCATAAACATGCACATGTCATGGTAGGAAAGTCTCACCATTAAATCTTTGCTATTCACCTGAAGAAAAATAAAATGTATTTATCATTGACAATGCTTAAATGTGCTTATATGGAAGTACACTGCAAATTTTAAAGTGAAATTCTTTGTATAACTTGTAATGTAATCATAAACGCTGGTTAAAAAATCATTGCACCCCTACTGAAAACAAAAATAAATAAAAATGATTAATTGAATTGTTTTATAGTTGTGACATTGTAATTTCATGGTTACGTTAGAGTTATTTATATTTGCTACAGGATATACAATAGTATCACCGACAATAACATTGTTGAGTGCTTTTGTCATAATAGCTACTTTAAAAATTTTAATTCACTTTGTTGTTATAAAGGTTTCTTAGTTCATTCCTACTAAAAGTTTACTTTTACACCCATTAAAATGGCTGTGGAATTATAAGCAATTTTTTCCATTAACTTTTTAAGTTATGTAACTGATGGCTGATATTTGTATTATTTGGAATTGCTTTTAAGAGATACTATAGCAATGAAACCTTTAGCCAGACTCAAAACATATTATATATGGTTTCTTAAATGCCCATTTATACTAACATTTATTTAATAGGTAATTAAATAATAACTGATAGACTTCAAACTTTAGTAAAAGATAAATATGAATAATCATTCATATTTGTGAAATTGTTTCTGCATGAGACATAAAATACTTAATATACCTATCATAATTTTCCACCTAAAATTTACAAAGTATTGAAATATTTCTTATTATTTCCTGCACAAATACAGTATATATTATGTAACTTTTAAAATATTAATAGATTGAAAAGTTTCTATAACAATAGTTTTAATATTTCATGAGCTTGATCCTCAGTAATAAACTCAAAATTGTCTATTCCTCAAAATAAAATAAACTCTCACCTCCAATACATTGCCATATGGTTTGCGATAAGCTACTTCTACACTAATATACACTGGATCCACAATCGATAATGCTGTTTCTTCTTCCATCCCCAAAATGCATGAGAAAAGTTCGAAATTGTTCAGTTCACAAGATAAAGGTTTTTCAGTAACCTGAGGCCGGTACATGATAATGGAATTGCTCTAGAAAAATGACATGTGATAATATATTTCAATTATTGGTTATAAAAATAAATTAACTTCAACTTTGCTCTTATATATTGTACAGTGTTTAAGTCACCTTTAGTATTACAGCATTTGTGTCCCACTGAGATGTATCTTCAACAAATACAACTTCTGAACTTGTTATATTTAGTTTCAGTTCGAAGTAAATCTTATCAGAGCTTTCAAAGTCATCTTTTCCTCTATCTTTATTCAATGATGCTGTATGATTTGTACCAAGGGAAGCTGCAAAACCAAACAATGCTAAAATCAAAAGTGGATAGTTAAATGAAGAAAAATCAATTATGTAGTTTTGAGGGGCTATAAAAAATTAACAAAAATATATAGAAACAAATTTGCTTTTATATTAAGCAAAGTGTCTTTTATATTCCTTGTGTTTTAAAATAATATCCTCAAAGTTGCACCTTTTATTAGGCAACATACTGTTGGAGAATATCTCTGAAGTTTGATATGCTACATTAATATATATCAAAACATATCAAAGCTCTGTTGAGATGAAAACTGCCATCTTGCTACAGAAGAAAGATGCTTTGAGACGGATCTGTGTAAGAATGTGCTCACATATTTTTCTGTGATTGGTGTAATTAGCTACAGTCAATTCAGACCTAATATCAATTTGTATAAATGGAACTGCAAACCTAAATGAATATTTCCAAGGAAACAGCATGCTTTGGAGCATAGTTTCTCATCTTCCACTGGTTTTATGAACCTGTGTTGCCTTGAATACTAATTTTAAGTGTTGTATCAGTTTCCTCTGACTGCTGAACTCATGTGATTGCATTAGGAATGGCATTGCAACTCTTTGTGTTGCATCACAGGTGTGTTGTTTTCTTAAAAAAATGACCTTACAACAAAAGTTAAATGTTCTCTGCTCAAAAACATATAATCTATTAAAATGGTATGGTCAATGGAATACAGAAAGAACATGTGAATATGGTTCCTCCAACCACAGCAAACATTTATCCCTCCCAACCACTCAGTAGTCTGTTCTGCCATACCCTGTACTTAACTAAGAAAATAATATGATATTATATAATACTGGAGTTTAGAATAAGCAAAATTTCTGCTCCTGGGCCAAAAATAACCCAAGATTGATACATGAAAGACTTATACATTTCAGTGTGGTGTACATTATCACAATTAATTATGATAACATGACGTGGAAATAATAAATATATCTTTAGAATGAATCTTCAAATTCAAAAATGATTAATTTATACTACTTAATTCACATATTTATTTTAACATACAAATAACTCTCACTGAACAAATAATTTATTTTTAAATTATAGCCCCAAATTCTTCATAAAGAAATATGTGGTTATTAGTGACAATCTGATAAATACCAATGGTATCAATTGTAAAAAAATATTTAACTATCAAGAGTTATATGGGATAGTGAGATAGCTTCACACACAGTAAAATAAATAGACAGCAAATATGATCCATATAAGCATAATAGCTGAAGTTTAAGTCTAGAGATAAACAACAACGTTAACAAAAAAATAGGATCACCACCACATAATTCAGTGACAGCTTAAGTAATATTAAACCTGAAATATAATGTATATTTTTTAAACTTACCTCCCTGTGGTACTTCAGCATTTTCAAATACAAAGTTTCTAATTGCTTCCCACCAATCAAGAATAGCCATAAGCCTCATATCCTTCAGCAAAATAGTGGTAGATGAGTTATCATTTCTTCTCCTTAATGAAATGTTATGTTAATATAAAAAAAGAAATTACATGTAATAATAATAGTATAAATGCAACAACTGTTCAGTACCTGTGATGAATTTCTGCTTGAACTTCTTCATCAGATGTGTGATTATTTATTGGTTGTAATATATTAGGGAATACATTAGATCTCTTGTTCACAGGTTCAGCTATAAAACATGTTTAGTAAAATGTAAGGATATATATGTATATATATATATATATATATATATATATATATATATATATATATATATATATATATATATTCAAACTTGGATAGTGAGGAAGGATAGAAATAAATAGGAGAAATAGGAGGATTGCGCTTTATTTGAATTCATATGCTCGGGCGAAGAATTACGCACATAGAAAAGCATATGTTCAAAGCAGAGAGAAGGATGGAAGAAGAAGGAAAGACTGAAAATATTTGACCCAGGCGGGACTTGAACCCACGTATTCTGCTTAGTACACAGACGCCTTAACCATCTCGGCCACCGGGTCAAGTTCCCGACCAGGCAAATATAGACAGTCTTATTGTGGACAATTAATAGTTTTAGTGGAGGAATGGATAGAGTAGAGGGAATGAAGTATTAGGAGAATCCAATAAGGAATTGGAACTAATTTGGTGACAAAGTCACATTCAAACTTGGATAGTGAGGAAGGATAGAAATAAATAGGAGAAATAGGAGGATTGCACTTTATGTGAATTCATATGCTCGGGCGAAGAATTACGCACATAGAAAAGCATATGTTCAAAGCAGAGAGAAGGATGGAAGAAGAAGGAAAGACTGAAAATATTTGACTCAGGCGGGACTTGAACCCACATATTCTGCTTAGTAAATATATATATATTTAATAAAGAAAACCAGATAAATAAGTTTTAAAACAATACTTATCCAGGTGTTATTATACTGAATCCAAATTTTGGTTAAAATCATATCAAATATGCAATAAAAAATTGGCTAACAATTAGGGAACCATAAAATATAATGGCTGTATTCATTCCAACATTAAGTATGCAATGTAAAGCATATACTTACCTTGAAATCGAGTATCTGTTATAAGTATTTCTTGGGAGACAAGATCAATATCCTGTGATCCATTGCTCAGTAATTCTAACAACAAACGTGATTTTATGAAATTGACACAAGCTAGAGGTGAATTCTGTTCTCGTTGCAGTTGCAGACTAACATTGACAAGTACCAGCTGGATTACCATTAATGTCCTGCATTCTTGCTGAGGAAAGATATAGAATCATATTATGAATAAATTTTCCAGTGAAGAGAATTTAATTACATAAAATGGTTATACATAACTAAAATAGTTTAATATTTTTAGGGGTCAAAGATATTGATAATGTTTCTACCAATGTTATATGAATATAATTTTCATCCCCTATACCCTGGGAAAAGGGCACCCTTAAGGTTTGGGGTGGAGATGCTTTACAGGAAAATAACACGAATACAACCGAGATTGGAGTCAAATCGAAGGTTATGGATGCCACCGAGTTTAGTTATGACATTCAACTTAGCATTTACCCCTCAGATGCAGGGGTAGCAGGGTGGAAATTTTGAAACATGCAAACACGGCAGGTATTTGCATAGAATAAATAGTTTTCTGGGTTAATTATATTGATTGTATTTATACGAGGGGAACACCCTTATGTGTGGGGGCGGAGGGGCATTTCATATAATTAACGCCAAATCAACCGACATTTGAGGAAAATCGGAGTTATGGATGTCGCTGAGACTATTTATAACAAACTAAGAAACTCATGGGGATGGGTGGGAATTAGCGGTGATGAGACAGGATGGGCAGAAAAATAAATTTTCAAATATGCTAACCGGCCAATTTTAGCGTCGAATCAATATAATTCGGGATCAATAGCATTAATAAAATTTCACTACATGTTATCTGCATATAATTTCAACTTCTTTAGGCATGGGAGTGGTGCACCCTTAAGGGTTGGGGGTGGAGTGGCATTACATGAAATTAAGCAAACACATTTGTGTTTCGAGTCGAATCCGGGGTTATATTTGTCCCCGTGTTTAATTATGACATTTAACTTACAGTTTAACTTCCCCAAGTGGGGATAGACGGGGATGAAATTTTCTAACATGTTAAGCAGTCGATATTTGCGTCATATAAATATTTTTCTGGTTCACTGAGATGTAGTATATTTCTCTACATATTCCATATATTTTATATAACCTCTTTCGGGATTTGGAGTGGAGCGCTTTTAAGGGAGGGGGTGGAGTGGATTTATATAAAAATAACGAGAACACAATCGAGACTGGACTCAAAACCAAAATTATGGATAACACTGAGTATAATTATAACATTAAACTAGCAATATGCTTCCAGCGACGGGGATGGAAATTGTCAAACATGTTAATCTACCAATTTTTGCAATGACTAAATCTTTTTCGGGGTCAATGAGATTCATAAAATTTCTCTAAATGTTCTCTATAGCTTCAACCCCTTTCGGGCTTATCAGTAGAGCACCTTTCAGGGTGGGGTCGAGGAACACTACATTAAAATAACGCTAATACAACCTAGATTGGAGTCAAATCCAAGGTTTTGGATGTCGCCGAGTTCAATTATAACATTCAACTGGCCATTTAATCCCAAGGGTGGGAGTGTATTTAGTGAACAGGGGTCAAATTTTTCTAACATGTTAAACGATCAATATTTGCATGGAATAAATATTTTTAACGGATAATTACATTTAATTGTAACATAATTAACTGTCGAGGTCAATGACATTGATAATATAGCTACCGATATAGTTTGTAAAATTTAACCCCTTTCGGCATGAGAGAGAAGCACAATTACGGCAGGGGGTGGAAACATTCAAACATGCTAAAACAGCCGATATTTTGGCAGACAAATATTTTTAGGTATCGAAGGGATAGTGTTTCAACCGATGTTATCTGAGTATAGTTTCATCCCCTGTAAGATGGGAAAGGGGTGAGGGGAAAAAAATAATGCGGATCCCTGCAGGATAGGAAAGGGGTGAGGGGAAAAAAAATAATGCGGATAAATCTGAGAATACAATCAAATACAGGGTTGTGGATGTCGCAGAGTTTAATTATGATATTCAATTGGCCATCAAACACCCAAGGGCTGGGGTGGACTGGGCATAGAAATTATCTAACACGTTAAACGGTCAACGTTTGCATGGAATAAATAGTTTTAACGGATTACATTTATAGTATTTCCACCCATTTAATGTTTGTCAAATTTCAACCCCTAGCATGAGTGAGGTCACACTTAGGGTTGGGTGTGGAGGTGAGATACCAGAAAATAACGCTAATGCAACCAAGATTCTATTCAAATCGAAGGTCATGGATGTCCCTGAGTTTATTTATGACAATCTAAGCATCCTACGCGGGTGGACTAAGATGGGAGAAGTTGGGCGGTGGTGGGTAAGGTGTAGAAATTTTAAAATAAGTAAATCTCTGAATTTTGCATCGAATAAATATATTACATATATTACAATATATTTCACTACATGTTCTCCGTGTTTAATTTTAACCAATTTTGAGATTGGGAGGAGCTTACTTTAGGGCTGGGGGTCAATGGGAGTTAAAAATAATTTTAATTTAGATTTATAGTATTTCTACCCAAATTATGAGTGTAAAATTTTAACCCCTCTTGCGGCATGAGGGACGAGCATGGTAAGGGGTGGTGGTGGATTGGGACTCTTAAAAAATAACATGAGAAAAACCGAGAATCAAGTCAAATCGAAGGTAATGGATGTTGCCGATTTTATTCATTACAAACATGTTAAATCGTCTATATTAGCGTGGAATAAATAAATACCAGGGCCATTGACGATGAAACCGATGTTGTTTGTAGGCATGATAGGAGTGGCATGATAGGGGTGGGGTAGAGGGGACTTACACAAAAACAATCGAGTCAAATGGAAGGTAATGGATGTTGCTGAATTTATTATAACAATCTGGGCAATGCATGGGTGTGGGCTGGGTTGGGATGAGTTGGGCGGAGGTGTACGGAGGATAGAAATTTTAATACTAGTTCAACGGCCATTTTCTGCATCGATTAAATATATTTCGGGATCAATTAGATTAATAAAATTTCTCTACATTTTGCTCATGTATAATTTCAACATATTTCAGGATTGCGAATGGAGCTCCCTTAAGGATCAGGGTGGAGTGGAATTACTTTATAATGATGCAAAAACAATCAACATGGGAATCGAATCCACAATCATGGATGTCAATGAGTTAAATTATTACATTCAACTAACCGTTTAACTCCCCGAAGGAAAGGTTGGCAGAGGTGTAATTTTTTTTAAACTTGTTAAACAGTCAATTTTTGTAGCGAATAAATATTTGTTGGGGGCAATGTCATTGATAATATTTCTACCGATTTTGTTTTTAATTTCAACTTCTTTACACACATGAAATATCACAATTAGGGGTGGGGTGGAGGGGCATTACGAGAAAATAACATCAATAAATCCCAGATTGGAGTCAAATTCAAGTTACAGATGCCATTAAGATTATGTCAACCTTTGGAACATGAGGGGGTGGGGGGGGCTGGCCAGGTGTATAAATTTTCAAACATGTCAAATGGACGATATTTGCGCGAAATAAATATTTGAAGCTGTCAATGTCATAGATAGTATTTCTGCCGGTTTTATTTGTGTACAATTTCAACACTTTACGGCAAGATAGGGAAGCATTCATAAGGGTGGAGGTGTGTTCCATAAAAATAACCCAAAAAACGAGATTCGAGTCAAATCAGAGTTATGGATATAGGTGAATATGTTTATGACAATGTGGGAAATGCACGGTGGTGTGAGGGGCTTGGCGGAGTTGGGTGGGGGAATAAATGTTAACCGGCTGATTTTTGCTTCGAATAAATATATTTCGGCATCAATAAGATTCATAAAATTTCTCTACAAGTTCCCTGTGTATAATTTCAACCCCTTTTGGGCTTTGGAGGGGTGCACCCTTAAGGATGGGCGTGAAGTGGCATTACATAAAAAGAAAGCAGAAACTATCGAGATTGGAGTCAAATCCAGGGTTATAGTTGTCACTGAGTTTAATTACGACGTTCAACTTGCCGTTTAAGTCCCCAAAGTGGGAGTGGTCAGGTGGTGGAAATTTTTAAAAAATGTTAAACGGTCGATCTTTGCGATAATTATTTCCTGGGGTTAATTACTTTGATAGTTTTTAAACAGATGTTGTTTGTGTATAATTTAAACCCCAGTGAGGGGAGCAAGCTTAGGGGTGGGGTGGAGATACATTAAATAAAAATAATGCAAAAACAACCAAGATTCGAATCAATTCAGAGACTATGAATGTCGCTGAGTCTAATTGTGACAACCTGGGTAACGCGACGGGTTTTGGAGGTGGTGGGCAGGGGTAGAAATTTTCAGACAATGTAATTGGCAGTTTTTTGCGTGGAATAAATACTATTTGATTATCGCACATTTGTCTGGGTGGTCATTTTCTAACATGTAATAACGGCCAATATATTTGGTCAATGACTTCAACCCCCTTCGGCATGGGAGGTGAGCACATTTAGGGATAGGGTTTGAGGAGCGTTACATAAAAATAGCACAAAAGCAACTGAAATTGGAGTTATATTGGGGGGTTATGGATAAATGACATCTCGGGCAACGCCGGGCACCCAGCTAGTATTTAATAAACACAATGTTTCATCTGTAGTTAAGACCTATTTAGGTGCACATTTCAAAATAAATTTATAACATGTGGCCACAATGTGTACAAACCAAATGTTAGAAATTGATGTTGATCAAAATTTTCTTGTAATAAATTATAACTGAATTTAATTTAAATATGCACTGTCACAATTAAGGATGAAACATTATGTTTGTTAAATATAATGTTTTAAATTTGATAACAAGTTTCCTGACTAATAGGCTGGAGTTAATCACATTTATTTAAAAATAATTCAGTTTAATATAATTGTTAAATTAGTTTAAATTCAATATTTTCATTAAATTCAAAACAAAATAAACAAATTCGTGCCTGGCCAGCTTGTAGTTCAGACTTTCCTTCCTGACAACTGGGCCAACCATTAATTTCAGTTTTACTTTATCTGCTTTATGTGAATATCCCCAATCTCTAATTATATAAAAACTGTAACTCCCAAACAGAAATACTAATTCAGTTGTATTAAGTCTAAATTAATGCAAGTTATTCTCAAAACAGTCTGTGATTATTAAAAATGTAAATGAATTCTTCTTCCACTCTTATCTTATTACAAGTATTTTACTTTTTAATATTTGTGGTCTCCAATTTTCAG
The DNA here is from genome assembly GCA_037074705.1 of Zhengitettix transpicula. Lineage (NCBI taxonomy): Eukaryota > Metazoa > Arthropoda > Insecta > Orthoptera > Tetrigidae > Zhengitettix > Zhengitettix transpicula. The sequence continues at coordinate 196,715,297 of CM073590.1, forward strand.
ACAGTGATTTTTGGAATTTAGGCACATATATTTCATATACATAAGTTGCACTTTTGGTTAAAAGGTATTGCATCAATCTCCTATTTTGATGTCAACAGAAACATTGTTATAATAGAATATAAAAACATTTGATAGAATTTTAATTTCCTATATTTTACTAAGTTAATGAAAATATTAGGGATGTAATGAAATGTTTAATAGAGAAATAAAACAAATGGTGGCTGATAATGTCAATAAAATAATAATAGCTATGAAGGCATCATGACATGAAATCTTAACAACAGTATGGCATAAATTTTAACATCATTTGACAGTACTTATATTTTAGAAATGGCTTAAAAAATACCTCATTAGATGAATTTTTAATATTAATGGCAGGTGAAAAATAAATCTGCAGATCACTGACACATTCACCAATGTTATACGACAGAAGTCCACGTATGAGTTTATATTGTGCCAAATCAAGAGTTGCATCCACTGCAGAAAGTGTACCAATAACACTCATATCTGGTACTGTAAAACCAAATAATTATATTATGAAATCTAGATTATATTTATCAAGGTGTATTAATTATCTGTTTAATCTTTACCTAATTTGTATCAAGTGATAGGGGAGGTTGAGATACTGTTTATTATTTATGAATAACAGAAAAAATTATACCACAGGTGTTGAACTGAATAATTTTTCATTAATAATAAGATAAAATATCCAAATACAGACAAAAGAAGTAATAATATAAATACCACACAATGTTTCTGGAAATTTTGTTTCTTCTTCAGGTACTAAAAAACAAGAGCCAAGAGCAACACAACAGTACAATACATTATTTGGCTATTTTATCAATTATTAATTTTGAAAACAGATGTATTATATTGTTCATTTTAATTTTTAAATATATTTTTGTTTTCTTCACTTTATAACATTCTCTCTTTTCTTTCCATACCAATGGAATTTTGCTAATACAATAACAAAAGGCAAGTGTTAAATTAATATTCCTTTATTCCTCTTCAATTGTCTTCTAACTTTTATATACAAAGCAGAAGTTACTTAGCATATATTCTCTGCATATTTCTTATTTTCTTTTCACTTGGTTTTGAGCATTTCTTTATTACAATAGTATTCAAGGTATGTTTGTTACATGCTTTATCACTTCATACTTTCTTCAAACAAATAAAAATCTTTGGAAAAGAGTTTTATAAATTATATCTCTGTTTAATAATTGTGTCACATGAAAGTTATCACAACAGAATGAGTGCAAAAATGTTTTGACAGGAATCATAAAAACAAACATTATAATGTATTCACACCATTTTTGACAAGATATATAAATATAGATAATAAAGGTTTCCCCAGAAAAAATATTGAATAAACAGAATAAGAGTGTCAATCTGTCATTGAAATTTTCATTGTCATTCTTAATGACAAAGTTAGTCATGAAAACATTGAATTTTTTTCCATTAAACATCCAAAACAAAACCTGGAACCTGTTAATTCTACCTAAATATATTTAATTATCAATTAATTTTAAGGGAAACTTCATACAACTGATTTAACATTGAGATAGAAAATGAAATAAATATGGATATAGAAGTTACATATACATACCAAAATGCAAGTGAGTGTCTAGATTCCGTTCTACTTTCAAATGGAGTTGACACTTTTCTTTGAGTAAAGTAGGTCCAGCCCTAGCTATACAACAGTTCCCAAGTTCCAATACATCTGACAACTTGTCTCTCTCTTCAACATCTAATTGCAGCCATCTTCCAGGATACAAGTCCATATTTTCTAGCCCAACAAGCATAATATCTAGAAGACACTGTTGACCTAAAAGTATAATTAATAGAATATATTATTGCTCAAAAGTTTCATAATTTTTACACTGCATTATTCCATAACCAGCTTCTGAAATAACGTTTACTTATGATTCATGTAACAAGTACATTTAGAAGACTATACATATATGTATATCTCAAAGGTATGACTACAAGATATCTTATAAATAGGAAGGACATGAAAAAATAAAGTCACCTATGCCCACAACACCAACAAATTATTATCAATGTGTCAAACTGACCCTCTTTAAAGTCCTATCCCCAATTCATCTGAGGCTAAACTCAATATTTGGGAATTCCCCTTTCAGCAAAGCCCTTGACTCAATACCCTCTAAAAAGTGCCTTTCCTATTGGCCACATCTATTTGCACGAATCCATGTATATGTAGGTATATGCATGTGTTTGCACAACCATTTGAAAGCAACAATCAATACCCAACTAAGCAAACAACATGCACGCTGTACCTCAAGGAAAGGTCACAAATATATATTCTATATACTGCTAATGGCTGGCCCACCATGGTATGAATTTGATACTGTGCCATTGGTCAGTGCGACATTCAGTTCTACTATTCTGAGAAAAGACGCTGAGGTCCTCTAAAATTTGACATGATATTGCTTCCGAGAATGGCAATGCCAACTGTCAATTTAAGTTGTCCCCTCTCTCTTTCTGACCAAAATGGGTTAATTAATTATTTAGTATTATATTAAATATTTTCAGGGCAAAAATGTTTCATACCTTGAAGACTTAGATCTACAATCGATATTTCTTGTGAAGAACAAGAAGATACAAACTGATCTGAGATTTTGAAGCTGTTATTTACAGTCAGTTTGCCCAAATCAACTACAAGTACTTCTGGAGACAGAGTACAAACAGGAAGGAGGATAACTGGAGAACCTGCATGTATCTCAACTAATAATCGAGATGAACGTTTTGTAATTTCAGGAATCTGGAAACAAAGATTTCATAAATTAGAACTTTAACAACAAATGGCTATAAAAAAGTGGCATTTACTACATCTAATATTTATTAGCCAAGGAACTGAAAATAGAAAGTAACTACTTAAATTTCTATGTCCTGTTTGTTTCACTTTAACCTCTATACGATGAAAATAAAAAGAAAGTATATGAAGTAGAGAAAAACCTACACTTTCCTTCACATATTTATCTAATCATACAAGATATTTATTTTTAAATGTAAAGTTGAAGTTTTACAAATAAATAAGTGCTTATAAGATAAGGATAGAAAATATCAACTGGACCAGGAATCAAACCCAAGATCACTTAGTATGGCATCACTCTAACCTATGAACTATCCTCATAGACTCCCAGTCACATTGTTAGCTTTCTCTTATCACCTATGTTGAACTGAAAACAGGCTCACCAACAATTATTGAATCGCATTCTTCAAATTTTACAATTTCAATGAAGAATATATATTTAATATTGGTTATAGGTACATTATATTCATTTTAAGAACAGAAGAAATGCTTTCAATCATTCTCAGCTGTAAAAAACTATGAAAGTAAATTAAGAGATTAGGATAGTAAAATCCCGACAGAAATCCTAATATGTTAATTCTGTTTCATAGCCTTTAGATCTGAGAAAAAAAATTCTTCTGTTCATAAAAAGGGGCTCATGAAAACTATTTTGAAAAAGTTAAATGACTTAAGCATAAGTTTAAATGGTAATAAATTAAAAAAAAACTTAAATATGAATTTAAACCAGTTGATCTGTATTTGATCATGTATCACTTAAACTGAAGTTTAAATTTAAAGCCTTAAATAAAGATAACTCAAAACACAGATTTCAATTTTTATAAAAAAAATGCATAATTTAGATATTTTATCATCTAATACAATGTTAAACTAACACACAAATTAGAATTAATTTATTCATGAGGATTTTCTCAATGATAATGGGGCAATGCCTAGTCTCCTTGTCATTCCAACAGTTTTTAAGTCAGCTCTTTTACAGCATTTCACATATTGATTACCTTTTATACGATAGAAAATATTTCTCTTTTTGTTACAACTAAAAACTTTTGTTTAGCAGTAAACATAAACTGAGAAATCATATGACTATGCAGTGGTAGAAATCAACATATCTGCACAATTTATTTGTTCATGTCATCCTCTTGTCACAAGTTTCAAACAATTCTAATAAAGAAGTGTAAGAACATTATTTATTTATTTATCTCCAGTTAAGACTTTATTTTTAAAAATATGTTTTTATTTATCATTTCAGCGGGCTTCTCATTCAATGCAGTTCCACTCAATATGGTCAGAAAGAATAATCAAGGGGAAAATTTATCAGATGTTTAAAGAACTATTATCTTAACCAGAACAAATATTTACAAATTGATGTACACTGTTTAAGGAATTGTTTCCAATTTTATACCAAAAATCTTAACAAAATGTGATTATAGGTCATAAAATTGCCACAGCATGCTTGTTTTGTCATACCTAAGAGCAACTAAAATCATTAAATTTGCTTCTGCAACCAATGTCTAGTCAGAAAGAAAGTTAAGATACATCAAGAGATATAGTTAGAAAATTGTGATGCATTGAATACTTCAGGCATTTATCAATATGATACAGTATATGTCCTAGCAAGAATGGAATCATGAGTACCATGGGCATCATAAAAATATTCAGGCTTTTTGAACAGTAATTGTGTATTACCAGAAACTCAAATAATAATGAATCAAGAATGTTATTGTATTATAAATATAAAATATTCATGATTTTGGTATTTCAATATGAAATGGTAGAAAATATTAAATAAAGTTTTAGTGTTGTAGTTCAGATGTATTTAAAATTAATCTATATATGTACATAAAAATGAATGTATGCATGTCTGTCCTTCATGAATTCCTATGCCATTCTTCTGATTGCAATGAAACTTTGGCAAGTTGTTGTGCACACACCAGCAAAGGTTTCTGTAGGCCTTTTGAATCTTTAGGTATTTCCCCAGGGGTGAACAGGAGTGGAACTTTAAAACATGTGAAAATAGACAGTATTTGCATCAAATAATTAGTTTTTGGGGTCGATGAGATTAATAGTGTCTCTCCAGATGTTTTTAGTGTAAAATTTCAACCTCTCATACCACCACTAAGTGTGATACATAAACACAAAACAACCAAGATTGGTGTCAAATCCAGGGTTATAGAATTCAATTTTGATATTGACTATTTCACTTAAGTTGCAGTACAGCCAATAGGTATGGGGGTGGTAACCTAGAATCTGTATTTATGAAAGTCACTCAGTTTAATTTCTACATTTACCATAATTGTTAAGATGTAGTTCAGCCTATAGGAGTGGGGGTGGAAGTGGGTGAAACAAATTTCCGTTTAAAATCTCAAATGTGCACAAAATTTTATACACATGTTACTTTACAGGATCAAACGCCAAGGGGTTAGGACACATCTACCACCTCTAGGAATAGGGGAGCCATTTAAAAAGCACCTTAAACAACATGAAAAATTTATTTCTGATTCAAAATTAATAATAAGAAAGATAGCCAAATACAGACAAAAGAAGTGATAATATGTCATGTAGCCATTGTGCCTAAAAGTTTCTTTCAGGTGTCCTATCTCCACTGGAAAACTATCACCCAAAAACTATATTCATCTTTCAATTTAGAGGTTTCTGATAAGGAAAGAGAATTTAATTTTAACAGACTTTTATATTTTAATCTCAATGAGAATTTAATATATATTTACCTCCTTCCCTATGGAAGCTGCACGAATTCCATACATTTTCCCTCGTGACTGATAGAAATGATGAAAGAAAGCTTGTATTTCAGTAACAAATCGTTTTGTGTGAACATATAGAACAGAAGACATTTCTAATGAAAGACTTGAGTCAAAGTCTCTTTGCAGCATTGTGTCTGGTTGCCCATAGCTGAAATATAAATAATTACAGATTTCATTCTCCAATTATGGTGTAAAATACAAGAAAATGTTAACCTATACTGTTAAAAACAAGACTTGTGGCCAAAAAATTGACATTTCTTAATTAAGTGCAATATTTGCAAAAAGTGTAAAACATAAATTTGAAAATATTAATACATTATAAAAATGTAGAGTTTCCTAATTTCAATGCTACATATAGGAAAAATATTAATCATTCTTGACAAATACAGCACATTAAAATATTTAACAATGTATGAAAAGTTTCATTATGCACTATATATAAATACCTAAGGTATACAAAATTGAGAGCTTCATGTCCTGATGTGACAAACCGTTCTCTGTACATATGACTTGATGGACTGAGATCAAGAAGAGACATACTTCCTAGCCTGCCTTCAACATTTGTGTCCAATCCTCTTGATTTTACTTTAGCATGGAAATGAGATATATTTGCTCGAGCTACTTCATGAATGGGCAGATTTAGAACTAAAGTTACTGAACGGACATCTATTTCAAGTTCTGAGTTCCCAAATCTGTGGTCTTGTTCTGCAAAAGAGAACATAATTATGTAACCAACTTCTTTATCAATTCTATAAAAGTACATTTAACTGTGATGCATATTTTGTTTTATTAAATTTATTCAGCAATAATGCATACATAATTATTCATATGAGTCTTCTAATTGTGATTGTAAAGGCAATAGTATTCAATTAAAGAAAGTACTTTGTTTTGTGGTGGGTTTTCACTGCTGCCCAATGAAGCAGAAAAACTTAGCCATTAAAGCAGATGCTGCAAAAACCAGAGGAATTAATTATTAGAATAGCTCAGTTGTAATTCCAATATATAAAGATTCTATTTTGAAACCTGCACCTGGAGTTTTGGAATATGCAAGAAATGGCGCCCTCTTCTAGCTCCTCCCATGGTGTGATATAGAAATGTGAGAGAATATGCAATACTCAATGTAGAAATTGATCAGGTGATGAATTGTGGCTGACCAATGAAATGATGTCTGTCTGACTTAGGGGATGACAGAGCACTGGAAGAACAGTTTTGAACTAGTAGTCAAAGAATATAGAATGAGCATCTAAGCAAGCAACACAAGAAGAAGAAGTCATGTCCTGTATCAAGGTCGATAGGAGATAGGACAAACAGTCTCGGTACTTTGAAGGTCAGGATGGCATTATTGGGCTTAGTTCAGAAGAGAGTAAGTGTTGCTAGGAATAAGTCATCAGTCTATATTCAAGAAAACCCACACTACTTTCTTGTATTTCACAAGCATGTGACTGCTTCCAATTAAAGACAGAGGAAGGGATTTGGACCAATAAGAACCAAATCAGCACAAGTATATGGGTATATGAGTATCAAAACCCACAATCACTGTGTAAATATACCAACCCTCCGAAAACCAGGAAGGATAGATGGCCAAGGCTAATAATCAGCAGGCCAGCATAGTTCTGAACCAGAATTTCCTGGAATCAACCTGGGAGGTATCCATAGCATGAAGGAAGTAAGAACCTTACCTGTTCGCCAAATGGAGTGTAAAGGCGCACAAACACAATGTATGTAAACTCTGTCATCATCTGTTTCTGCTATGTGATAAAACACGAGGCACCCCGAGAGTGAGGGAATTATATTCACTCTGTTTCAAAGCTTGTATTTTCATCAATATTAACAATAAAGTATAGCTCAGATAGTAATTAAACTGTTTACAGAAAATGAATAGTAGTAAACTTGATTCAATTATATTGTATATATATATATATATTCCCTGGTCGGGAACTTGACCCGGTGGCCGAGATGGTTAAGGCGTCTGTGTACTAAGCAGAATACGTGGGTTCAAGTCCCGCCTGGGTCAAATATTTTCAGTCTTTCCTTCTTCTTCCATCCTTCTCTCTGCTTTGAACATATGCTTTTCTATGTGCGTAATTCTTCACCCGAGCATATGAATTCAAATAAAGCGCAATCCTTCTATTTCTCCTATTTATTTCTATCCTTCCTCACTATCCAAGTTTGAATGTGAATTAGTTCCTTAATGGATTCTCCTAATATTGTATTTATTCCTTAATGGAAGCTCCTAATACTTCATTCCCTCTACTCTATCCATTCCTCCACTAAAAACTATTAATTGTCCACAATAAGACTGTCTATATTTGCCTGGTCGGGAACTTGACCCGGTGGCCGAGATGGTTAAGGCGTCTGTGTACTAAGCAGAATACGTGGGTTCAAGTCCCGCCTGGATCAAATATTTTCAGTCTTTCCTTCTTCTTCCATCCTTCTTCTTCCATCCTTCTCTCTGCTTTGAACATATGCTTTTCTATGTGCGTAATTCTTCGCCCGAGCATATGAATTCAAATAAAGCGCAATCCTTCTATTTCTCCTATTTATTTCTATCCTTCCTCACTATCCAAGTTTGAATGTGAATTAGTTCCTTAATGGATTCTCCTAATATTGTATATATATATTAATTTTTTTTGTGAATAAATTGGAGTTTAAATAGAAACTTTAGATCATTCACTGTGCACAAATCAATTAAAATATTATAAATAAATTAAAATAGATTCCAAATAGTAGAAGTTACTAAACCTAAATAATACAGAATTGATAACACAGAAAAGTATTTAATTTATTAATTATGAAAAATGTCTGAAAGTATTATAAACATATAATATAAATAAATAAATGGCCTTGAGTCAGAAAAGTGGTTATAATGTTTATTGCAAAAAAATATTAAATTTAAATGACATTTCATCCTTTTCTAGGACATAATCTGGTATGACAATTTTTAATCTACAATTTAGAAAGTAATAATATATGTATAAAGTCTTCTCAGGCTTCTAGCCAAGTAAACCATTCACGACGTTTCGATGACTTTCACCGCCATCGTCTTCTAGCAATTGTTTACTGGGTTAGAAGCCCAAGAAGACTTTCTTCATTCTCTACACCAAGAAAGACTACATTCTTTATCTTTATGTATGTATGTAAAAAGTTTTTTAAGAAAAATCACAAATTATTTAAATTAATTTAATTGTACTTACAATTTTGTATACAATCAATGAGCAAAATTTTGAGGCAAGGTTCTACAGCCATGCCTGTTGTAACCGAAATGAAACTTTTAAGTAACAATGAAATGTGGCCAAAAACAAAGTATTGTTCCCTGAATATCTTAATAATACTCTATAAAGTTTTTAATATCTTTAATACATTCTGTTACAAAAATGTATAAAATATTAAACTAATTGAGTATTATAAATTTTGCTTAAATTATTTCTTGTTGTGTTTTAATTTATCGTTAAAATAAAAAATAAGTCCACACAGTATTATTACCTGGCTGTGAAGCTGTTTCAGTTGATGGATTGCGCCCCATTGAAGGAATTTCTGAACCAATGCTAAAAAAGTCCAGGACTGCAACCCATGAGTCAATACTAGCAACAATATCCAGAGAGTTGAAATCAATGCCAACAGTTCGATAAACCTAAATTTTGAAAAATTAGTTAAAATCAATTATGTCATTTCAAAACAAGCTTTAAATATTCAATAGCTTTCCCAGTTACATTCAGAAAGCCATTCATTGGCCAAAGTTATCACATTACTGTGGTCATTTCAATGTTATTAAAACAAAGGTTTTGTATGTCTTCAGGACAGTTCTTGCATCTAGTGGCACAAGATGCAGAACCCTGCCCTGAGGAAGGCGGGCACTGAAAATTTGACATGCTCCAATATACCCAGAAAATTTAAGATGCTCCTTCCTATCCAACATGGATCTATATATATTGTAGAGACCACCAATGAGTAATGAAAGTTTTTTAATAATTTATTTAATATTTGCATTGTCAGCATAATATTGAGGCCATATAATTGTAAGTAACAGTCAGCGTGGCATAATAATGCAGATTGGAATGTTTCCAGTCTCTATTGTCATTGGCGGCATGTGTAATATGCAGACCTTAGGCGAAATAGCAGTCTGGATTTGGAGGCTAACCGATGATAATCATAGCAAAGTTTGTTCTCACGAGTAACCAAGTAGTGGTCAAGCAAAGTTGATGCTGGAAACGGCTGATATTGGTCGAATTCAGATTATGATATAGGTAATCCTTAAAACACAAGTTGTCCAAAAGATTAGTTTTCTTTTCTGGACTAATATAAATAAATGTAGGGCAACACTGGTCCCTCGGCTAGTTTAAAAATAAAAATGTAATTTCAAAGAGAGTGGGGACAAGTTCTGTACCAAGTTTGTAGCCTAAGTGGTAGTATTACAGGCCTGTGTAATACATCAGTTGCAAAAATTAAGCTAAAATAATTACATAACTTTTTTGTCATTTTATGTAGAATGTCAATAAAAGCTTACTTAATTTCAGATGTCATCAAATATACATTAGTTCTACTAAATTAAATTGAGAAGTACAAACCGAATTGTAATATGAGCTGAAGTTTGGAGCACTGTTGTCTATCAATGTGATATTGATGTGCATCAGATTATCTTCATGGTATAACTTCCTATTTGAGTTCTCTGTTCTTGGAGATGGTGGAGGTGTGGATGGATATTCCACAGTTTTTGTTCTTTTCATAGATGTTCCTAGGAGAAATGAGTTTGCGATGAAAGCTTGAGTAAGCCATTAACACAAATACTCCTTCAATACATTCCTTCAAATTTCCATACATAATTATAAACTTTTGGCAACTTATAAGAAAGGAATATGTATCTATAGAAATTTATAGTTCATTACTTTCCAACCACAAACTGAATAAAATTACGAGAGAGAGAAATAGAGAGAAGAAAGTAGAAAGATAAAAAATAAAAGATATTAGTCATAATTTGGGAAATTTAAAAAGAATTAGCTAATGCTACAATAGTGCACACAGAATCTTTGAATCAAGAGTAATGAGATTGTTGAGGAATTGGTTGGGTAAAATTTACTACCATATTTCATCAGTAACTGAATGTTCTTCAATCCAAGGGAAGTGAAAATAAATGAGACAAAATTCTTAACATATAAACATACAAACAAGAATGCATAATAATACAAAAACATAGAAACTCAGAAATTCTCAACCAAAACTTGGTTAAAATTAGTAGGTGAGATATAAAATCATAAAACTATCCCTTGATGTTAGTGTTCTTTTATACTAAGACTATTTACAGATTCAACACTTGTAAGATAATGACAATAACACTGAGAAAAGGCATAATTAAACTCATTGAAAATATTGGTAAATATATTAACACATGTATACTTAATAATGAATTAATATTGCTATTTAATAAAATACAATCCCATTGATTATTATTAATAATTAATACACTAAAATCCACTTAATTTCTCTTAAAAATATACCAACAGTTAAAGTATTAAATCATTCTGCAATTAATTTTATTACACCCCATTGAACTAGACAATAATTTCTGTTCAGTAACATTCTAAATCTGTATACCACATTGTGATATTATTGTAAGCCAAATGCATCACTATGTTAAGAAGAATCTTTTTTTTTTTCAGCACAAATTTCAAAAAATAATTTCTAATATTAGCCTATGACACGGTTTTTAGATACCTTTCTGTACATTCTTTGAAGATTTGTAACATCCTGTACCCAAATGGTTGGGAAGAGAACCTCTGAACTCAGTAGAAGTGTGAAATGGAAATGGCATAACATTTAAGTTTGGGCAGGATTTAGAAACATAAGCAGGCATTTGATAACTTTCACTCAATCCAGAAGAAATAACCATATAACGATGTTTATCTTCTGGATCTTTACTAAGATCTTCCATGAAAAGTGATCTTAGACACATCTTAAACAGAAAAGACAATTCTCAGTTACATTATAAAGGGCAAAAAATTAAATACAGTTTCTTTACATAAGTAACTATTAAGCCAATAAAACTCAGCAAAATTATCCATATTTGAAAACATAGTAACTTAAAGAAGATTCCTTAGAAAAGAAAGATAAGCTTGGAAAACATTAAAAGAGCATCAATCTTTGAACTGAACTTTATCTTTCGAAGCTACATATCCATTAAGTTCAGTATTTGAATGGTAGGGCTTTGAGGGGAGCACTGGTCAAAATTTAAATGAAAATATAGTAAATTTGTTTTGAAATACAATAATGTAAAACAGCCAAACAACAGACCAAATGAAAATTTTTGGAAACTTTGTTCCTTTCTTCAGGTGCCAAAAACAACACAAGAGTCAAGAGCGAAACAACCACACAATACAATTTGACAAACTGTGAGTTTCCAGAAATGTTGTGTGGTATTTATATCATTACTTCATTTTGTCTTGTTATTTGACGATTTTACCTTTTTATTACTGGTCAAAATTGTTATATTTGTGGCTCAGGGCAAGAATAGGAACTGTAAGTACAGCACAAAAATCTCAAAATAGTGTAAAAGGAGTTATTTTAGGAGAAAATTACTATTGAAATATAAACAGTACAGCTACAAATGAAATATACTTTTACCTGAATATTTGTTTCATATCGGTGTGAGCGATCATATTGCACTGTAAAGTCTCGAAATGAAAGATCAGCTATACCTTTTTCACCCTGGCCAAAATCACCTTTTAGCTCAACTGTAAACTCAGGAAGATCAAATAGCACTGGAACAAAAAATTTTAACTGAAAACAATATCTTAAAAAATAAATGGTTCACTGAATTTCAGAATTCTAAACCAAAATAATGATGGAATGACCATTGACTATTAGAACTCACTGCTTCATTAACTTTATGATGATTAAAAACAACAGATTTCAAATCTTATCAGTATAAGTTTATAATTTTTCAATAAAAACTACATAGACGTAAATCAGTATTTGTATTAAATTGCAGTAATTGTATTAAATATTCCATTAAGTAAAATGTATTTCCAAGAAAAACTATCAATAATTTAATAACTTTTGACACAATATTTTGTTTAAATTATCACTTTTACACCCCATATTAATTTCAATTATTTTCATATTATTAAATATAAGCTTGTGTTGTAACACTTTCAACCATTAACTGCAGTTACCTTTGAGGGTTAGTGGCCTCTGTGTACTGGAACTTTGTAGCGGAGGCTCCAACATCTTTGCACGTAGAGCTGGGTCCATTCTTAAAGCAGAAACATTAGCTTCTTCTTCCATAATATTGCCAAGGCGGCGATTTGAGACCGTTGAAGTTGGTTCCAGATTCGGTGAAGCAAGTAAGTACAATAAAGAATCAAGTAACTGCTCATACTGTTGCCTACTCAACGATATTTTCAGTTGTGAAATTACGTTACCAGTTACCTGTCAGTAATAATTATTACAATTATTTGACACAATCTGCATGCTAACTTGATTCAATAAAATATGAAGACCAATTTCATAAATAAATAATATAAGGAAGTTTTTTATATTGGTATATTACATTTATATTGGTATATTACATTTATATTGGTATGGAAAGGAAACAGAGAGAGGTTGTGGCTTACCTGAAAGTGGAGTGCGGTGTCGCCATGAGGAACAGAAGGTTGTTCTTCAAAATTTCCAGATGCTCTCAGCCTCCTTCTTCAGGAAGAAGTGTTACACCATTCCATGCACCGGCTGGCCTCGGACTGCGACGTTTTGACCGCCGCACGGCCAGTAGCCCATAAACAATCACCCCCCCCCCCCCAAGCCACTAACTTTCTCTCTCAAGGGAAGGTTGTGGCATAGGAAAGGTTAGGATACAGATCATTCATACAAAGCATCCCATGTATACATGTATGCTTGGACATACAAATACACATAAACATGCACAGACACACACATGTATGCATACTTATACATACATGTGTGTATGATATGTCTGTGCATGTTTATATGTATATGTATGTTTGAGCATATATGTATATATAGGGTGCTATGTATGAATGATCACTATCAGAACCTTTCCTATACCACGACATTACCTTGAGAGAGAAAGTTAGTGGCCTGGTGGGGTGTTAATTGTTTATGGGTTACTAGCCGTGCGCCTGTCAAAACTCCACAGTCCGCAGACGGCCGGTGTACGGAATGGTGTAACACTCCTTCAGTTCCTTATGGCGACACCGCAGTTCACTTTCAGGTAAGCCACAACCTATCTCTCTTTCCTTTCCATACCAATATTGCAGTTATTTTTGACAATGTCATATCTTTACTAGTATCATTCATATATATATATACATATATACATTGGATGTTGGATAGTGAGGAAAGATAGAAATAAATAGGAGAAAAGTGGGAATACACTTTATAAGAAAGCATATGCTTGGGTGTAGAATTATGCACAAAGAAAGGCATACGTTAATGCTCCAGAAACAGAAGGAAGAAGAAGAAGAAAAGACTGAAAATATTCTGCAGGGTCAGGAATCGAATCCAGTTCCTCTGCTCAGTATGCAGATGCTTTACCAATTAAGCCATTAAGCCAACTTACCAACCAAGCAAATATAGTCAGTTTTAGAGGTGGAATAGATAGTGTTGAAGGAGTGATTATGTATGTATGTATGTACGTATATGAATATAAAGCACGTAAGGAAGATGTGACATGGTCAAATTATTAACACATTTGGATAGGAAAGAGAGACAGGTTAAGCCAACCAATCAATGGTTGGTCCAGTCATGGTTGTGCAGAAATAAAGATTCAAACTTTCAAGGACCTGAGCCCCCTTCATCAGAATAGAACTATACATTTTGAAAATAACACATTAATTCTAATATTCACAAAGAAAATTAGCTGGCAAATATATTTACCTGAATCATATCATGCAGTTCAATTTCCTGAAAATCAGGTGGAGTTTCTGCTCCCAAAAGTAATGAATCAGCTTGGTGCCTCATCACACCGCAATGCCGTTCAATACTGAAGCTCACTGCTGTATTATGAAGGATTGGCTTCCCTCCTTCTGCACAATTGTATAACTTCTCTGCTCTCATTGGCGGACAATCAGGCCCAAAACTGAAAAATATAACAAATGGGTACTTCATGAATTCTGAAAATTTAGAAAACTCTGTAGTAAATTTTACATATTGGGCCAATTTGTGTTAATAGGTTATGAGAATTAGAGGGGTTAACATGTATACTCCAATATTTATGTTATTCCTGAATTATTTCATATCAAGGGTCACTTAGTAGTTTCTGGAAGTACTATCAGCCCAGAACATATACCTTGCAAAAACAACAGAACAAAAAGTTTTTTGGTACAAAAGTAAAATAATATGGTGTTTTTTTTTTGGCGAGGAAGGTGTTCAGCACATGACGTAAGAGATTGAAAGTGCAATAAGAATGTAATATTGGAATGGTTGAGCTATAGCAAAATTTTTATGGAAAAGGAAGGAGAGTTATTGACTTGAACAAGAAATATAATAATGTCACAGCCAAGTCATTTAGAGTGATAATTCACAGGTTTCAATGTTTGTTTGAATTGGATGCTTTGGTAGTATAATGTTGAGTATAAATTATGTTTAATCAGTTGTGCTAAGTAAATAATAACTGGTAAATATCTGAGAGTAAAGACCAAATAAAATGATTGCAATACATTAAAATTATACTTACTGGGAATCCTTGTTGCCAGTGTGCTGTCTCTCTAAAGAATAGAGATTCATATCACGGATATCAATGCTGTATAATTCACGTTTGCCCCACATGCTTTCAGTTTCAGGGGTCAACATGTTGTTAACTGAAATTTTTCCTAGGTGAGCAACAAATACTTGATAGCTTGTTGAAGAGCGAGGAAGTACCACAACTGGTGATTCAAGACTAACATCCAATCTATTTACCAAAAAAAAGGAAATTAATATTTCAAAATCATATATCTTCATTATGCAATTCAAATTTTAATATAAATTCAAATATATTGGACTTAATAGCAATCCAAAGTAAATTCTATTTCAAGTTAATAATAAAGTGACTAATTATAAATTATGGTCAATAAATATTTAACCACCATAACTAGCTTGATTTTAGACCATAATCAGATTTACAGCAGACTAATGAACACTGAGTAAAACAAAAGGAATCTTTAAACATAAATTATTGGTACAAACTGGAGCTTAGTTCCGTTGAAAACATTTCAGTTTACCTTGTGCAGAAGATAGATATGGTTTTTGCACAATGTATAAAAATTGAATACTGAAGAACAAACTATTCTACACTGCCTTCAAAAATGGAATTCATGAATGCACATTCTGATATTCTTTTCTTGAATATGACATCCTACAAACATTAATGCTTTAATAGCATACAAAGCAGTGTTCATGAATGTGTTTAAGAATAGCTAAATGGAACATGAATGCACTGCAGAACCAGAAGAGATCAAATTGTTTCTTACTCTAAACTATATTGCATTCTACTAATTGCTGAAACACTCTTAGAAAACTTTTTTTAATTTATATATATATATATATTCAAACTTGGATAGTGAGGAAGGATAGAAATAAATAGGAGGATTGCGCTTTATGTGAATTCATATGCTCGGGCGAAGAATTACGCACATAGAAAAGCATATGTTCAAAGCAGAGAGAAGGATGGAAGAAGAAGGAAAGGCTGAAAATATTTGACCCAGGCAGGACTTGAACCCACGTATTCTGCTGAGTACACAGACGCCTTAACCATCTCGGCCACTGGGTCAAGTTCCACCAGGCAAATATAGACAGTCTTATTGTGGGCAAATAGTAATTTTAGTGGAGGAATGGATAGAGTAGAGGGAATGTGCATAATTCTTTGCCCAAGCATATGAATTCACATAAAGCACAATCCTCCTATTTCTCCTATTTATTTCTATCCTTCCTCACTATCCAAGTTTGAATGTGACTTTGTCACCAAATTAGTTCCAATTCCTTAATGGATTCTCCTAATATTGTATTTATTCCTTAATGGAAGCTCCTAATACTTCATTCCCTCTACTCTATCCATTCCTCCACTAATTGCGCCACTTGACATCTCTCCATTACTCGGAGATTCGTCGGCCTCACCCGGCTCGCACAAGATCTTTTCTTGCAAGTCCCAAGCAAATACGCCACTTGTCAGGTCATTCGTCAGAGACAATAGCCTGCTCTAACATAACCACTTTGGGGCCATCTGCTCGCCCACGTTCTGCGTTACGAATTCTTCACGCCGTTCCCCAAATCAATAAGTTACTGGACCCGCAATCACTCTTTAGACCTAAT
The DNA here is from genome assembly GCA_037074705.1 of Zhengitettix transpicula. NCBI lineage: Eukaryota > Metazoa > Arthropoda > Insecta > Orthoptera > Tetrigidae > Zhengitettix > Zhengitettix transpicula. Next base: position 196,732,184 of record CM073590.1, read on the forward strand.
TGCCACACCGTCACACTGTCTCTACAAATTACGGCTTCCTCTCTGCCGCTCACCAGCACTCATCCTAGATAAATGTCTTACCGCTCCGTCTTGTCACCTCGTGACAGGACCCGCGGTTACTTTTCCCTCGCATTCTCTTTACGACATGTGCGCTGTTTTTAATCCAATGCATTATATTAAATGCATTACGAAATATATATATATATATTGACATTAATACAATACGAGACCTACAACATTTTTTTGTTACCAAACGTACCTCCTCGACATATACAGATGTAATTAACAAGTTATAGTCTAACATCTGATCACTCACCATCATATCAACTGTAACTGTAACGATAAGAAAACTGATGCTGGCTTAACTCACAAATGGACTGGGATAATTAAAGATCAATAATTCAGGGCCGAATGAATCTATCCATGAGACTCCATGCACAAACTGATATAGAAATGGAATCAAATTATTTCAGACTGTTGCTAAAGAAACTACAACAATAAATATTCCATTAACAGCATGCAATTACATACTTACTGAAGTCAAGAAACTAGTTGCTGAAAAAGGGAGAGGAAGGCCAACATGACAAAGGACTCACTCACAAGAACAGAGAAATAAGAAAATACACAATGATAAGTAACAAACTAAAATGAAAACTCAGACAATTGCAGATTCAATCATTTGAAAATTATGTATATAAACAAACCAGACAAGATAATACAAGTTGGAAACCAATCAAATATACAAAAAAAAATCATCACCACTAGCAATTTGGCAGTAGTCTAACCTACTTGGACTTTGGGCAAAAGTATTAAACAAAAAGCCTACCTGTTTGCAAAACACTTATCACAAGTTTTTACTCCTCATAACAATGATATGTATCAATAACTAGAACAATAATTATCATAATAAATTCACATGCAATAGCGCATTCAAATAATCTATTTAGATGAAGTCCAAGAAGAAATAGAGAGACTCAATCCAAACAAATCACCAGGACTTGATCTCATTACAACTAAGATTCTTACTGGCCAACATACTTAAAGATTTAAAAAGAATTATGATACCTAAGCCTGGCAAAGATATAACTGATGTCACTTCCTATTGTAGCATAAGTCTTCTATCACCACTATCCAAATTGCTCGAGAAGCCTATACTCAAAATAATCATAGCAGACACCAGAAATCAAGACAGATCATCTATCAGGATGCCATCAGTCAGAATAAGGTTTGGTTCTCCAAATTAAGATAAAAAGGAGTCTGCCTGACCAATGCTTCAGCTTATTAAAGTCGTATCTAAACCAAAGATAATTTCTTACATACATTAAAGGAGAGAGCTTTAACCATTTTCCTATTCTCTATTATAAGTCTTATACATATCTGACTTACAAACCTCTAGAGAAATAAACACAAGCACCTTAGTTGATGGTACAACAATACTGTTGACACACAAAGACCCTGCTACCACATCACAGAATCTTCAAGAACATTTAAGAATAATTGAGACCTGGAAAATAAAATTAAATGGACTGAAATTATCCCACACAACATCTACCCTTAGCCCTTTCCAGACTGGTACATCATATGGACCCATAAAAAAAACCCATCTATTTCTGAGATGTTTAGATATGTCTAGAAGATTTAATTGGCCTTTTAAGGTTTGTAGTACAACAGTGTTTCTATATATAACAGTTTCAACCAGACCTCACTGCCATGTTTTGGTTAATTCTTTTGTTTGTAGCCAAATGTGATGGTTTTGGATCAATTCTTAATACAATTGTTACAATAATTACGAGGTAAGTTGCAGAATTTCAGTGATTTGAAAAATATGTTATTACATGACCAGGAGATGATAAATTTCAATATATAAGTAAATGAACTGTTATATTCTCTGTGATATAAGCCTATAAATATTTCAGTCTATATGGATCCTGTGGGCTATTTGGATAAGATACGGTTACATCTGTAAATTTTAGGTTATGTACATAAATATTGTGTATTTATAGATTTAATTCATTACTCATTTCACTTTACTCAATTTGTATATTATTGCTCTAACCTAAGCAATAATGTCAGAACTTTGTAACTATGAACTTGACACAATGTTCATTAAAAATGTTAACATTTTCAGTTTTATTTATAAATCATCAATGATGATCAAACTATAGGTCATTTTCCCACAGATAAATAAAAAATAATCTAGTATGAATAACTTCACAAGTTAAGGAAATATTTTAATTGTGATAATCTAAATTCATTTTTAATAAAATATTAAAAACTATAGCCTGTTAGTCAGAATTTATTTTTTTATTATTCTATTTGAAACATAATATATATATATATATATATATATATATATATATATATATATATATATATATATATGGAATGGATAGAGAGATAGGTTGTGGCTTACCTGAAAGTGAAGTGCGGTGTCGCCATGAGGAACTGAAGGTTGTTCTTCAAATTTTCGGAGGTTCTCAGCCTCCTTCTTCAGGAAGGAGTGTAACACCATTCCGTACATATGTGTATGTATAAGTATGCACACACACACATGTACGCATACATACATATGTGTATGTATAAGTATGCACACACACATGTACGCATACATACATATGTGTATGTATAAGTATGCATACATGTGTGTGTGTGTGCATGTTCATGTGTATTTGTATGTTCAAGCATACATGTATACATGGGATGCTTTGTATGAATGATCTGTATCCTAACCTTTCCTATGCCACAACCTTCCCCTGAGAGAGAAAGTTAGTGGCTTGGTGGGGGTGTTGATTGTTTATGGGCTACTGGCCGTGCGGCGGTCAAAACTCCGCAGTCCGCAGCTGGCCGGTGCACGGAATGGTGTAACACTCCTTCCTGAAGAAGGAGGCTGAGAGCCTCCGAAAATTTGAAGAACAACCTTCAGTTCCTCATGGTGACAACGCACTTCACTTTCAGGTAAGCCACAACCTATCTCTCTATCCTTTCCATACCAATATTTTTTGACAATGTCACATTCTTACTATTACAAGATATATATATATATATATATATATATATATATATATATATATATATGTTTCAAATAGAATAAAAACAAAAACAGGCTATAGTTTTTAATATTTATTTCAATTGTGTTTCATCTCATATTCTAAGTTGACATGATTGTTCATGTGTCACTATCACTTATGTTATTAATGCCTTATTAATTATACCAAAAGCCCTTTTTCAGTGTGAATTGACAGTAATGATTGAGCCATGCATTATGAACATAATATCGTCAAGCAGTTAGTCTGTAATAAAGTTATGAATGGTTTATTTGAAAATATTTTTATTTTGACAAAATTAACTTAAGATAACTTAAGTTAATAATCAGGTAACAGTTACATCCTGATTACTCACTTTATATTGTAGACACCATCAAAGCCATCATCTTCACTAGGACTATAAGGAGTTTGTGTGGCAGTAGTGTCCAACAATTCTCCAGTGGATTGTGATAAACTTCCATGGCGTCTATGTTTAGGTGACGGGGTTTCAGACACAGATGCCCCACTGTAGAATGAAGCTGAAAGTCTTTGATTTGCATATAGACTTTGAGCTTCAACCCTGTAGTAAATATTAATTTTCATATAGAACACATATATTGTATATTACATTGTGTTTCTCAAAATTTTTAAATACATTTTTAACAAAATTTAACTAATTGTATGTTTTAAATATTATCTTAACACCATTACTGGCAAACAGGTTGATTAATTTAAATTTATGTTTCCTAGATAATGCTAATTTTTTTGTTATAGATAAATTATTTTTATATCTCAATGAGGTCAATCTTCATTTAATATGTTTATTAATAAAACTAAGGGAGGATGCAAATTTATAGACAGAAATTTATAGATATAATATTTAATATATATATATATATATATATATATATATATATATATATATATATATATATATTATATAGTTTAATGAACCAATTAATAAACAGTTTACTGTTATGACAAAAGATTGAAACTTTAAGAAAGTTAATATAATTATTCTGTTCTTATTCAAAATAAAAATATATGATTAGAATTGACAATAGTAGGTTAATAAAACAATTCTTGATGGTAAAAACGATGGGACATACAGGTTGAAATACCAAATATGAGATGATTCAGGAATGTAGAAAAGGACCTAAGACAGATGAAAGGGGGAAGGTGGAGAAGGAAACCAGTATAGAAGGGGGGATATCATTGTTAAAGAGGATAAGTCTCTCATAGCACCATAAAGCCAAGGAATAATTACTGTAACAAAATCTTCGGTCATCCTTACCGTGCTTGTACAAGTCCTATAGCCATCTCGGTAGCAGCTGTCCTGATAGAACGAGCAAGTTTGGTAAGATATTGCTGAAACTCGGTAACACAGCACTGCAATTCAGCAATTAACTGAGGACAATGTGTATACCAAACAGATGCCATTCGAATTGTAATTTCTGCATTATCTGAAAAATAATAGGATCCACTATCTATTAATTTGTACACTTATATTTGCATATATTTATTGAGTAATGCTCAACACTACTCAACAGTAGAACATTTTAATTTTGTATTTTTCATAAATTACAAATGATATATTGGTAATATTTACCACCTTAAGTCTCAAAATATGATGTTAATTTATTTTTTATGAAAATAAATAGAATAATTATGTGAAACCCTAAAGTAAATATTTAAGAATATTACAACTATAATAAATATATAATAAACTATAATAAATGTTAGGGAAAAAGAGGCATCAATTTGCACACCTTCTCCTAAAATTGCATGATTGTAGCCTAATGGCCGACGAATGGTAAAGCTCAATGCATCTGTTAGTGAATGTGAGCCTTGACCTAGTGAATATAGGTCTGCATTGAGTCCTGCAAGCAAATCTCGTTCTGCAAAAGGATCTTTTCCCAGAGACAAAATACGAGGATGTAGGTGTCCTTCAGGTGTTAGATTAAGAAGTTGTAAGCCACCAAGTGATCCAGTTACAAATATGTCACTGCCTGCAATAAGATTAAATTAAATGGAAATATTAAAGACAAATAATTTTAACAAATAAATTAAAAGTAATTGTTTGTTTCAATATTCAATGAAAAGATAATTGAAAAAGTAATACACATCAGAAAGATTGCTCTCATAACTTTTATTATAGCAATATTAGAACAATAATAATAATCCACAATTAGCTATTTTTCAATTAATTTTTATCACTTCTAATAGATACATAATTTATTTAAAATTGGCCGAGGATCCATAATCAAAGATTTGCAATTACTTGGTGTCAATTTCAAAAACAGCAAAAACTTAATCTAATCTAATAAATAAAACAGTGTGTTTATATGTATGTATGTATGTATATGTGTACGTGTGTGTATGTTCCACATACAAATCTACACCCATGGAGCAAATTTGACCAAATTTCATACAAGTGTTCCTTGCAACCAGAAAAACACATTGTGGGGGTAAGACACGTCAACACTCCCAGGGGTGGCGGTGGAAAATTTCAAACATGCTCAAACACCCAATATTTGCATCAGATAAATATTTTTCAGGGTCAAAGAGATTGATAGTATTTCTACCAATGTTTCCTGTATAAAATTTCAACACCTTTCAGCATAGGAGGGGAGCACCCATAGAGTTTGGAATGGAGGAGCACTGTATAAAAAATAAAGCAAAAACAACCGAGATTTGAGTCAAACCAACAAGCCTGGACACATTCAGCAAGTTTTTTCCCTAGGGAACATATGAGGTACTACTTCAACAGAGCATTTATTTAGTCAGACAAAATTTATTATTAAAAGTAATAAAAAGCTTTGGATCACCAGAATTTCTTCTAAAGTAATACATTAAAAAATCAGAAACTGAAACCAACCAATAGTAGCTTGAATCTTTGCTTCAGACATTGTAGCTGTTGCTATCTTGCGACCAACTACCATTCCATCTTTCATTACTGCACGAAGAAGTAACACATTTAGACGATGAAAGTCAAAAGTGACCTCCGTTCGAGTAGGAGGTTTCAATATATAATTTTCTTCATCTGGTTCAGGAGTTGGAGCTGGAGCAGACTGTTTTACCGATGTACTGTATATTCTTGGAAAGACACGTTGGGTAAATCCAACCAACTCGACCATCGTTTCTTGATTTGCTGCAACCAAAATATATTTTAGAACATGTTTTTTACAACAATGACAATTTTAATACCATTCCAAATTAAAATACGAATCCTTTCAAAACAGAAAAACATATCAATGTTTCTTATTTCTTAATTTGTCATTTACTTGTATCTGTTGCACAAATATATGGCTGATGTGCGTATATTATTATAACAATCAATATTGATCATTCTATTTTAATATTTACTGTTATTATTTATTTGTTTGTTATAAAGGAAGCTTATTTGGAGGACCTATTCATGTAAATATTAGTTTTTAATTTATTTGAATGTTTCAAAAATAACATTTCTCAAAATATTATAAGCTACCTTATTGCAAAAATCATAATAGAGATATTATGAAACGATTCAAAACCTAAACCTACATGATAATGAGCCATATTCTCCTATAAAAAAAACTTCAATTATCCTAATAGACAGCTCATAAAATTGGAATACAAAGATGGCTTATGCAGTAGCAAGTACCTTTTTTAAAACTTCATACCATCCAATGGACATTCATATTTTCAATGTCAGTGTATGTGACCTAATGTGCATTAAGGTGGTTTTCAATAAGTTTATCTATTGTTTAGAACAATTTATTGAGGTCATAGCATAGATATGGATGCAACCTTCAGGAAGAGAAAAGCATTACAAAAACAAGCTGGAGAAATGGTATTTAATGTAAATGAATACATTAAAACCTGCTAATAATGTATAATTCATGAGCAATGCATATTTGAATACATTCAGATCTAATGAAAAGCATATACGAGTTAAGAATTCTCAGAAAGGTAGAGCAGATAGTAACTCTTGAACCTTGAGAACTCATAAAAAAGAAGATATTGCATTAATGTATCATGTCAACACAGCTTACATTAAGATACACTACAAGTACAATTTTTTTCTATCTACGAGTTTCTCAAATATATCAAATTATTCCCTTGAAAACTTTCATTTTTATTCTGTTATAAGGTATATTGGAAAGAATTTTCTTAAACTGTCTATATATTCTAGCACTGTTGAGGCAATTAAGTTGTAGCTATTGAAAAATGCACGAGATTGGTAATAGAATTCTTTCAAACTTGATAAACTCTCCCAAATTTTTAGATCATATAAATGAAACATTGCTCCCATGGTTTATAGTACTGGATTATTCCTGAAGGACAAAAATAATTTTAAGTGAATGGTTTTTCCAACTGATGGTTATAATACAGCCTGCTTGAATAAAAACTAATTGACACAATGATATGCAATGTCTTAGTATTTTCATCACTACATTCAAACCATTCTTGATTTACCAGTTGTTCATTACTGAATCAAAAACAAACTGTTACTTATTTTCTTAATAATTCATGTAATTGCAAATATTGCTGTAGTATTATCCTTTTTAACATTTTTTTCAAAACTGTAATTAAAATTAATAGTATTAAGATGTAATAATAAAATATTCTCAGATTTCCACCTAGGTTACGCTAATAAAAAAAAAACAATTTTTAAGAAAATCACCAAGGTGGAATCCTGAGAAACTTTTGCTAATGCAATTAACCTGGAAAGCCTGTATCTTTAGTATTAATGATAAGATGTGTTGTAAAAGTTTTTTATATCATCAAAAATGGCATTTACAAAGTTATGTCTAAATTTGAATTATTATTTACCTATTATGTCCAAATTGTTAAATTGTATGGAAGCCACTTGCAAAGCTTCTCCACTTCCCTCACAATTTGCATTAACTAATAATATTTCAATTGTGATGAGTGCCTCAGCATCAAGAGGCTCCAATGTTATTGAAGGAGGACGAGCCCAGGTCGGAGGAGAGGTAGTACCAGGCCATGTTGGTGATAATGCTGGAAATTTTTAATTTAAAATCAGAAGAAGTCAAATATATACATAAATGGGTAGAAATAAATAGTTTGGCAGTGCTGTTGTGGTTAGCAATGTGTCAAAAATGTGAGAATTTTTAGATTATTTAGCCCGATTGGACCAACTATTGATTTCTGGTAAGTCAACTTCGCTGTCTCTCCTTCCTAACTAAATGTTTATTTATTTTATTTGACCTTGTCATACTTTTTCCTTAAGTGTTATGTATATATGCATAACACATTTGGTTAGGAAATCAACAGTTGGTCCAGTCGGGCTGTGAAGAAATAAAAATAAAATTTTCAAGGGCATGAGCCCCCTTTTTCAGTAGAGTAGATCTGAACGCCTTGCTGCTAGCCAGCAAGACTTTCTGATCTACTCTCCTGGATTAGGGAACTTAGCCCATGAAAATTTGTTATGTTACTGGTTCCCTGCCTGACAGTTCCCACTTTCAATTTAAGGTAAGTCAGCCACTCACTGCCTCTCTTTCCTATACAATTAAGTTATTTTTAAAATGTCACATTACCTTTACTTGCAAACACATACACTAAAAATTGATATTTGGCAAAGAAAGATTAAAAATTATTAATAATTTAGTAATTTGATTTTATGACTACAATCAATAATAATAAATAAATCCAAATACAGGCAAAAGAAGTGATAGAAATACCACACAACATTTCTGGAAGTATTGTTCCTTTCTTCAGGTGCAGAATAAATGCAAGAGCCTAGAGAGAGCAACTGCACAAGTCAATTGATGAAACTCAAAAGTGAAGGAAATGTAACAACAATGGGAAAGCAGAAGGTTTAGCACAACAATAAGGGATCGTAGCAATTGTTGAGTTTCATAGTGTTTATTTGTACATTAATTGCTGTGATGTTGGATTTGATGTGAAGCAAAGTCTAGAATTGTACCTGGTGTCAATGTTTAAAATCTTATTATTTTGCCAATCAAATGAATGTTTCGAATTGATGATATGTATGGAGACTACAGATTGATCGATGGGAAATTTGATATTAAACATACGTTCCTTGATACAAGTAATAAGGGAACGTTTTGTTTATCCTAGGTAGTAGGAATTGCAATTATAGCGAGAGATTTTGAATTTGGTTATCTTTCTTATTATTAATTTTCAATCAAACGTAAATTTTTCATTTTAAACATTCAATCCCTGAGGTCAGATGTTAAAAAGAGAATAAACTAGATCAAGCAATAAGTATTCAATTCAATTTAATGCTTAATATCACCAAATCCATCAAATATTGTAAATTAATATCCTATCTTACAGAAGTAGTTGCTAGTGGGAATAAAAGTATATTGTACTAGAGATTCAGTCATTTCATTAATATAGTTTTATTTGAATATATCAATTGTATTATCTTACCTCTAAATGAATTGGAACTGTCATTTTGCAGACTTGACAATGCTTCAGTAAGAGCAACAGGAGATGTTGCTTTTGCTGCTCGTGGCAAAGTGGGATCTGGGGAGCCAGGTGAAGTAGGAGATGTTGGTTCACTATCTCTCAAACTGCCACTCAGACTATCCATTCTAAATTAACAAAATTGAATATTTCTTAAACATAGAGATCATAGTTATAAATAGGTATAGTTGCAATTTCTGAAATGAAGAATTAAATTCTGAATTAGCCAAAAAAATATCATAATCAAATTAGAAAACAATTATTAGTTATATATAAAGCAAATACTCTACTAATGTAATAAAAGAATATCAAATGGAGTTCTAATATAAACAAATTTATGTAGAGATAATTGAACTTCGGTTTAATAAACATACTTGTTTAAAACATTATTTTCAAATAAGCTTTTTAGCTTAATTAATTAAAGAAAAATACAAATGCCAAGAACATAAAAAAAATTAAAATATACTTCTCAAGATGGTTTCTTAAGATTTATTCATTTCATTATTACTACTATACTACTTAAACAAACCTAATACTCTTGGTTATAAAACCAATTTCCTTCTTACCCAACATGTTTGTGGCTTGCAATAAGTAATTCAAAGTCTGGTCCAAATGTTTGTAAAGCATCAGCAAGAAGAAGACTGTGCACACTCAGAGAAATACTTGTATCAAATGGCCGCTTGGTGAAGGAAGCACGTACACCTGAAACTTGTAGTTCTGCAATGGATCGACCTCGTGACTGAACCTGTGTAATGAGATATTTTAATTTCACTCTGAACAACAGCATATTTTAATTTAACAAAAAATTTAGTAGTTAAGGTACCAGCAGATTTTTTATACTCTTAAAATATGGATATTATTTTACACTCTCTTAAGCTACTAGGAATATTTTTTACACTTAGAGTACCAAGAGAATTTTTGAGTCTCCTGCAAGAATTTTTGAGTCTCTAGAGGTACCAGAAGTATTTTGGACAGTCTCAAGGTACCTGAAGTATTTTGGACAGCCTCAAGGTACCAGAAGTAAATTAGACTCTCTTAGGGTACCTGGACTATTTTACTCTCTCTTACGGCACAGGGAATATTTTTTACTGTTTTAGGTTACCAATAGTATTTTTTACTGCCTTAAGATACTGGGAGTACTTCTACGTCTCTTAACATACAGGAAGAATTTTTGATTCTCTTAATGAGCAGCAAGTATTATAGAATCACTTAAGGTACCAGAAATAATTTTGATTTTTGAAGTACCTGGAGTATTTCTGACACACTAAAATAACTGAGAGTATTTTTGGCACACACACAGGGTTCTGGAAGAAATATTGATTAACTTAGGGTAGGGAATACAATTCTCTCTTTTAACTATATGGGTACAAATAATATTTTAGAATCTCTTAACGAATAAAAATATATTTTTGTCTTGCTTAGTGGACCAAGAAAATTTTTGTATCTCTTATAATGCCAGTAGTATTTTTGTTTCTCTTGAGATACCATGCATACTCGCAGTAGTTATTTTACCGACTCTATTATGCTATCAGGAGTATTTTTAATTATATTAAGGTATGGGGAGTATATTTGATTCTAATACCTCACAACATTTCTGGGATCATTCGCCCTTTCACCAGGTGATTGGAAAAACCTGTCAATCATGGTTGTGTCGCTCCTGGCCCTTGTATTTCTCCAATCACCTGACAAAAGGGAAAATAATCCAGACACATTGTGTAGTACTTATAACATCACTTAATTTTGACTGTATTTGACTATTTTTTTTTAATTTTTACATTTTAGACAGACGTGTTATATTCTCACTTATATATTCGATTCTATTGAGGTACTGAGAATATAATTTAATCTTAAGTTTCCAGGATTATATTTGATTCAATTCTAGTATTGGGAATATATTTGACTATCTTAAGGAGTAATTTTGGCCATCTAAGGTACCAGGAGGATTTTTCCCCCAATTTTGTTATTTTCAGAGAGATTATTAAACAGATGTCACTAATTAAAATTTAAATAACATGTTATTTTGGAATGTGTTTGCGTAATGCTGTAAATAAGCTAATACATTAGTATGTAAGCTGGTTATAACAATTTTGTAAATGTTTTGTAAATATAGTGTAAATTTCTTAATGTCAGGGCATGGGCTGATAAATGTTAGGTGTTTGAAATTTTTAGTGGTGAGATGTGACAGAAGTAAAAAATTATCTGACCATAAAAAAATATTATTTTGTGTTTTCAGTCATCCTATTTTTTTTTATTATTATTATTATTTGAAGACTGGGAGACATGAAAATTGGTCAGTGTTGGTCCTATTGTCGTGCTGCATTTGCTTTGGTCGGTTTCCTTTGTTTTATAGCGCCGTGCCGACAATGTTGCATTGCGTCAGGGTTTTGGCGAACACATCTAGAAGTCTCAGTCTTAGACTGTTGCTCAGAGAGAACTGACCAATTGCAAACTTTGTAATTCAGACTACATGTTATTGTTGATAAAAACCAAGCCTTGAGTAAATGTTAAAATATCTTGTCTTGATGAAGAAAGTTGTTAGAGAAATATAAAGTTTGGTTATTTATCTATTAAAAATAACCTGATGCCAAGAATTTACAAATTGTAGAAGTCATACAAGCATTGAAATCAAGGAAGTATAAAAATTATGACAAAGATATTACATTTTGATGCCCAGAATGTGGGGAGCATAACAAATACTGCAAAATCTATTACAAAATATATATATATATATATATATATATATATATATATATATATATATATATATATATATACACACACACATATGTTTTTCTATGTGCGTAATTCTTCGTCTGAGCATATGAATTCACATAAAGCGTAATCCTCCTATTTCTCCTATTTATTTCTATCCTTCCTCACTATCCAAGTTTGAATGGGACTTTGTCACCAAATTAGTGGCGAATGTGACTTTGTCACCAAATTAGTGGTGACAAAGTCACATTCAAACTTGGTGACAAAGTCACATTCGCCACTAATTTGGTGACAAAGTCCCATTCAAACTTGGATAGTGAGGAAGGATATAAATAAATAGGAGAAATAGGACGATTACGCTTTATGTGAATTCATATGCTCAGGCGAAGAATTACACACATAGAAAAGCATATATGTTCAAAGCAGAGAGAAGGATGGAAGAAGAAGGAAAGACTAAAAATATATGACCCAGGCAGGATTTGAACCCACGTATTCTGCTGAGTACACAGACACCTTAACCATCTTGGCCACCGGGTCAAGTTCCTGACCAGGCAAATATAGACAGTCTTATTGTGGACAATTAGTTGTTTTTAGTGGAGGAATGGATAGAGTAGAGGGAATGAAGTGAACAAGAAAGAGAGAGAGAGAGAATTAATAGAATGCCAAAAATTGAGGTCTGTGTTGTCCTGCCAGACATGAAACATTCCAATTTTTAAATGCACAGCTTCGTTATTGAGGCAATTGTTGCGCACCTGATGCCAATCAATATCAGTGCCAAGGAGAGGTGCTGAAGCACCAAAAAATTTAACCATTTCCTTCTGGCGTGGATACTTCAACCCTCAATTTGAAGCATTCCATTAATTCACTCTTTTTCCTGTCCATATCAATTATTTTAATAATGTAATTATTATTATTATAAGTGACTACTGTTACCAATGATCACACATTCTACAGTTTCTGATTACCTCAATAGCAAGCTGTTCCACAGTGAACTGCAGCATCAAGAGCCTTGAAAGTTCCCTATAAGTTTTTTCACTTGCTGGTTCAGTAGAACAACTGTCTTCCAAATCTTGGAAAGGTTTTTCTTTACTTTCATCACTTGATATTGAGTTAGACCTATAAGCAAGATTTAAAAAAAATTAAAGCAATAATCCACCAAAATCAAAATTAATAGTTATTTGTTGTAATTTAAGACTTTTTCGTCAATGTTATCATTCAATAAAAACTATTTTAGTCCTCTAATATATCGTTTTTATTAACTCGTCAAATTTTAAAATGTGACAACAGAACCTTTTGGAGGAACTGCTATATTCATTCTGTTGTGTTTTAAAATTTGACAAATTAATAAAAAGGATATATTGGAAGACTAACGTGATTTTATTGACTAAGTAATAGTTATTGTAATTTTGATTATCACTACTAGAATGGATTTTAATTAATTATTTGTTTTAATATACGGTAAACTATAAAATACAAAATTTAAACAAAAGTGAAGGTGAAATTTCATACCTGAAGGGTGAAGGTAACAAGCCACCTCCAGCTATAATGTTAGTAATTGTCCGCAAAGCCTGTACCTTGGACTCATTCAAATGTACAACTAATCTTGGTAATGTTGCTGCCAATGCTAGACTAGGAAAATTTGGATCTGGAGTGTACAGTCTTCGCCTCTCCACAATTAGGTTAATATTGAACCTGTCAAGCACATGTAATGTAGATGTACCTTTTAAATGTGCATATTTCCAATTGTCACGCACACGTCCAACTAAAATTTGGATGTCTCCAAGTTCCATACGATATCTGTAGATTAAAAACTATTATTTAAAATAAAGTAATTTAATGATCCGATATTATTAAAGTAAATATAACATATCAGAACGATCCAAACTATATGAAATGACATGAAAGCAAATATAAAAAAGACCCCATAATATTACTAAAATTAATGACTTTATTACTTGAAATTTAATAGAATGGCCAGAATTATTATTAATAAATGTTGTTATATATATATATATATATATATATATATATATATATATAGTTGTATAGATAAAGTGCTAACAGACATGGAACAGCATTCTTAAGTTTCTGGAAAGTTGGGATATCAATTGAATAACTAAACCCCACAAAGTACTAGGCATAAAACCAGAATTTGCAAGACATTTATTCGAAGAAAAAAAACTTGAAATGTATCAACATAGATTTATAAATCAAACTGATTTCAAAGTCATAACTTTAATAAATGGTTGATAAAAACTTTAAGATAGCTTCCTAAGATTCATGCCCGATTATACTGTACTTAAAATTTACTCCCATATGTAATTTAGTAATTAATTGCTACTTACTTAGTTATGTTACATTTCAATAAATAATCAGCTATATTGTATATTCTTTTAAGTAATAACTACTAACTTGTCATATAATTTCTGGTGTAATGTTGCTTCACTGAGACTTGCTCTGTCTTCTGACTTTGTTGTTAATGAAGGTATCTGAGAAAGTTCTGGTTCACTTGACTGGCTGCCTGGTGGTGTTGAACAAGGTGTTTGAAACTCATCTAAACAAACAAAGAAATTACATTAAAACAATTACATGTACATCTGTTAATACTCAAACATAAAATAATAATACAACTTCTCTTTATTTATGACTATGCATGATTGTGAACATTCACAAACTTAAATTAAATGAATTTTCAATGTAACCCAACAGTGAGTGAGTAAGAGGAAGTAGATAAATAATAAGTCTAAAGAATGAGATTGCTATGATTATTTCTTCATAAATCAATATTACCAAGAAAAAAAATAGGCAAAGAAATAAAGAAAAAGTTGGATGCCACCTGCAGAGAGCATTTTTCAAAAAGGCTAACATGCTTAAAACAATGAATATGTTCCTAAATATAAAATGTTGATGAACAAACAGAGATTCACAAAACCTAGGACAATACAGTTGGCAGAACAGGGCAAGTTCAGGGAGGCAGTATGTGTAGGGGACTTTGAGGCAGTGATTAAAATAGGGAATAAAAGTTTGCCAATTAGAATTAAAAATGTGATTGATGTGTGTTCCAAGTTTAAGGGCCAATTTATTGCCCATTTCTACAATTAAAAAAGCTCCTTTTGAAATTGTTTGTGGTGGTGGTCAAATGATTATTAAAAAAGGGAAAAGTGATTATGTTGAAGTTTATAAACAAAATAAATTTTAAAAAGTAATCTATTAATGGAGAAACAATGAATATGTAAGCTTGACAGCCAGCAATAAAGATAAGGAACTTTGGAATCTCAGGTATGGACATTTGAACTATAACTCATTATCAAAAATTCAGAATTTAAATTTAGTAAATGAGATGCAGTTTGAAAATTCTGAAACAGCTGTATGTGATGTGTAAGTAAGACATAAAATATTCCAAATCATCTAGATCAAGTAGAGTATTACAACTTGTGCACACGGATGTATGTGATTGTATTAGATCAATGTCTCAAAGTGGTAATTTCTATTTTGTAACCATTGTTGACAATTACTCTATATTTGTAATGGTTTATCTTATGAAAAGTAAAGATGAGGTATTTAAGTGTTTAAAATATTATGAAGCAAATATGGCGTCTTTGTTTTGTGGCAAGAAAATTTGTAAAATAAAATGTGATAATGGAGAGATTATTGTTCTAAAAATGTTTTTGATTTTTGAGCAGAAAAAGGTATTCAAAAAATCTATACAGCTCCCCTACACTCCTCATCTTAATGGAATAGTTGACAGAATGAATCAGACCTTGATGGATATGGCTAGATCAATGATCATGCAGGCAAGAATGGATAAAATCTTTTGGAAGCTGCATATATCAACAATTGAACTCACCTCTTCCTTAGTAAAAAAAAATAAAACATCATATGAATTGTTTTATGATAAAAAGCCAAATGTAGCTAATATGAAACTTTTCAATTGTATAGTGTATTCTAGAATTCCTAATTCATTGAGAACCAAATTGCATGAAGGGCTTCAACTGCAGATTTGTAGGACATACAGAGTGTGGATATCGGCTTGGAATGACAAAGAAAATAAAGTAATACATTCCAGAAATGTGATATTTAATGAAAGGTGTTTCTCTTTCAACAAATATGAAAAATGGTACATTAATTATGAGAGTGACAAATAATCTGAAGATAATGTTATGGAGGAAAAGATAGAATAAAAACTTAGTTTCAAAAAGGAGGAAAATTCAGAAGAAAATGTTCGGGAAAATGACGCAGAAAAAAGGAAAACCTAGACAACAATAGAAGTTACCAACAAGGTTTAATGACTATGAAAAGGATATAAGTTGTTTAGCATTAATTCGTGAAATTTCAGATAATCCAAAGTCATATTCAGAGGCAAAAGAAAGTACAAAATAAATGGCAATGCTGGGAAAATGTTATTGAAGACGAATTGAGTGCCTTAAAAAATAATGGGAAATGTAAATTAATTGATAAGCCAGATAAAGAAGAAATAATTAGAAATAGATGGGTGTTTAGAGTTAAATAAGACAATGAAGGAAAAAGAATTTATAAAGTAAGGTTGGTGGGTAGAGGTTTTACCAAAATAATTTTGGTGAGTTTGATCCAATATAAGCACCAGTAACAAGACTTTGTACTTTGAGAAACTTTATTTCTGTTTGTAACAACTGCAATCTTTTTTTTGAAACAATTAGACGTTAAAAATGCTCTCTTACACAGTCAACACAAGAAGAATACCTTTATGAAACTTCCAGGTTTTAAAGTGTCAGATGCTAATAAAAAATAAAGTTTTTTGCTGAATCGAGCTATATGTTGGTTACAACAAGCACCAAAAGCCTGGAATGAAGCGTTTAATAATTTGATAAGCTTGAATTTTAAAAGATCAAATTCTGATTATTGTTTGTACAGTTTTCTTCAACAAGACATAAGATGCTACCTACTTTTGTATGTGAATGATATTTTAATTGCATGTAATGATTCTCATTTCTTAATATTTTAAATTAAAACTATGCTAAACATTCAAATGAAAAATTGAATTAATGATAATTTTAATTTCTTAGGTAATAACATATATAGAGATCAGAAAAACAGAATTATAGCTTTAGATAATATTTCTGTTATTAAAAATTTAATTCCAAAATTTAATGTAGAAGAATGCAAAAAGGCTAAAACTCCTATAGAAAAGAATTTAAATTTACAGAAAGTGAGTAAAGAAGGTGAAAAGACAAGAGTTACTATGCAGTCTTATGTATGTAATGATTTGCAAAAGGCCATACATTTGATTAAAGATTGAAGTATTTCCCGGTGTAGTTGTTCAATAAATAGTTCTCAGTATTATTATTGCGCCATACATTTGTTTTAGTATAAGCTATTATGGTCAGTTTCAAGACTGTGCTAGTGATGAACATTTCAAACATCTTTTTCGGTAATTCTTAAAGTACACTGTAAATTATAAATTGTACTTTCATCATGGTGATTGTAAATTAGTTGGGTACAGTGGTTATAGGTTTGAGGGAGGGTGTTCATATTGAGACTATGTTGAGTGTGAACAAACCTTTAAATTATGTTTGATTTTGTTGCAATTCAAATGTTGGAAGCACTGACAATTTTTTTTTACTTAGTTAAAAAAGTTGCTATAAATGTTTGTATGTTCTGTTGCTCTCATTGGTATTTGTAATTTTAGTGAAGTTAAATAAAAATATATTCAATAAATTCGTTTTCTAAATCTAACAATTTATATCACACCAGGCTAGTGTGAAGTTATTTCAAAAGTAATTGAAGTATAGCGTAAGATGTTGAAGAAAGTATTAAATTCAGGTAATTAAGGATGTTGGATATAGTCAGCCTTCTAATATGAAAAGAGAAAATAACACAAAACCACATAAACCCACTCATAAAAGAGATGCAAAAAGTTTTTAACTGTAGGTATATATATTTTTTAATGATCCTCATAAATATTTTATGTAATGATTATAAAGTATACTTATAAATATTATGTAAGAAATAAAGATTGTCAACACAATTTAGTCAATCAATGAACAAGATATAACTTAATATGCCTACAAATTAAAGTGTTTTACCTTCATCATCACTATCTTTTATTATATTTTGAACTGTGTCCCTCTGTTGCACTTCTTGTCTGTTGCTAAAGTGAAATTTTCCAAAATCAACAACAACTATAAGTGCATTTTTGTCACAAAAATGTTCAACAAAAATTATTTGTGGAGCAGAAATATCAAGTTCAACATCCCACACCTTCCGATCAATCTGAAACACAATGTGCAAAATAAATTAAATTAAACAAATTCCTAATACAATTCTGATTTCATAATTTTAAGAAATAACAAACACTATATTTTATTATACACAAAGTTTGGATCCATAAATAAATAATAAAAATTCTCTGATGGTTGAACTCAAAAAGTAGAAACTGGCTATTAAATCTTCACAAGTGTCAAAATTCACCAGAGCATTAATTTATCATAATATACACAATGTACCTTTTATAATTTGAATATAGCTGAAAAAATGAGCCATTGGGTATGTTTCATATTAAACAAATATGGCATTGCAGAAAGTAGAATTGATGAATAAATTTTATGAAAATAAAATAGACTAAGAAAATATGGGATCTTTTCACTATTACTTCAATATTTTAAAGATGCTACATTATAGCATTTAATAAAGACATCATATTTTGTTGTTATAGCAATTTTTGTGAAATTTCTACTGGGAAGAAGCAAAAACTTGGAATTTCATTTTGTGGAGAGATGTGTAATAAATCTGTAAGAAAAGCCCATTGAAAGCTAACGGTTGCTTTAGGTGAACAAGCTTAAAGACCAACAAGAATATTAAGGTTTTTAAGCATTCAAAGACAACAATTGTTATGTGGGAGATGATGACAAACAATTGAGTTGACCATCATCATACATAAATGATTAACCAATAATGAAAGTACATGATGTTATCTTCAAAGATGGACATGCCACTCATATTTGTAATTCATTTTTACTGACATACACACTATTAGCAGAAGCATAAAAACTTGCTGTTGCATCATGGCAAGATGCCTGCACAATTCTTGTCTTTCTCTAATGAATGCTGTGCCAGTCAGAGTATGTCACATAAAATTAAGTCAACAATTTTTGTGTATTTTCATTCCAAGATGAGGTACTATAGTTACTTTTCAATGGGATTTGTCATTGTTAATATTAATAAACATAGGTGAGGATGTAATCACCTAAAGGTAACTATGGTACAAGTTATGTAGCCAACAGCACTATTGAATTATTTTGTTTCAAATACAGGCTTTCAACTATTAATGTTCTTAAGTTTACATTAAAAAGATTGCTCTGTAAACAAGTAAACATTTTTATATTGTACCAGTGTATATCATTATTTTTAAAAAAAATACCTTTACCAGTATTAAAATAAATAAAGTCATGAACCCAGTGCACCAGAACATAAATTCCAATACCATAATTTAAGACATTAAATGAATTTCAATGTTCCTTTTACAAAATTTCAGTCTAAAGTTCACCCAAGACAGTTTATGACAATGCAGTTTAGTAATTTTAATAGTAAGAAAAGTGTAAAATAAATTATTGCAACTTTGAAAACAGACAAAAACACCTACGTAAAACCAAAATACATACAAAATAATGAATGTAAGCTATGGTAATACCACAGACATACCCAATGTCATTAATATTCTGAACAATTTCCTTAATTCAGCAGCAATTAAAAAACATTATATAAAAAGTTGGTAGATTTTCCAATTTAAATTTATAAACAATTATGCATATATTAAATGTACTAGTAGTTTGCTTCAAAATTAAAAAACAAATGTATTGTAAAATAGTTACCAAATCACCCTCCAGAATTTGTTCCCAATTTCGCATAAATTCTTCTTTTGTCCGCTGTTTCATTTTCTCATAACGATGTTTTGCTGCTAGACGTAATTGTGCATCTGGCTTTTGGTGAGGTCGAATGAAAAAATCAACTAACCATTTAACAACCTCTGGATTATACACAACATCCAATGACTGAGATCTTATATGTAACCTATAATAATAAAAATTACCCAAGCTTCTTTAAGTTATTGTCTACTAACAATGTTTTTCAGTTAATATTAATTAATAATCTACAGTAAACAGACACAAGTACAGCTATGAAAATACAGAAAACACACATTCATAATCCTTTTGTTCATATGTCTGTGTAGAATTCAAATACATAACAATGAAGTAACCAGCAATAAAATTGTGAAACCTGAATTTCAAGTCAAGCCACTTACATTTTCTCTTGCCTTTCCATAATAAGTATTATATATATATATATATATATATATATATATATATGTATATATATATATATGTATATATATATATGTATATATATATATATATATATATATATATATATATCAAGAAGGAGGCTGAGAGCCTCCGAAAATTTGAAGAACAACCTTCAGTTCCTCATGGCGACACCGCACTTCACTTTCAGGTAAGCCTCAACCTATCTCTCTATCCTTTCCATACCAATATTTTTTACAATGTCACATTCTCACTATTACAATATATATATATATATATATATATATATATATATATATATATATATATATATATATATATATATTATATTAGGAAGGATGTGACATTGTCAAAAATAATTGCAATATTGGTATGGAGAGCACAGAGAGAGATAGGTTGCGGCTTACCTGAAAGTGAAGTGCGGTGTCGCCATAAGGACATATTTTCATTACCTGATGAAAGGGACAAAGTTTCCAGAAATGTTGTGTGATTTATATCATTACTTAATTTTGTCTGTCATTTGTCTATTTTATCTCATTATTATATATTTTATAACCTTCAGTTCCTTATGGCGACACTGCACTTCACTTTCAGGTAAGCCACAACCTATTTCTCTGTCCTCTCCATACCAATATTGAAATTTTATATATATATATATTTATATATATATATATATATTTATATATATATATATATTTATACATATATATATATATATATATATATAAGGTTGTGGCATTGACAAAATAATTAAGATAATTTGTATGGAAATGAAAGAGAGATGGAAGCATGTTCTTCAAATTTTCTGAAACTCTTAGTTCCATTCTTCAGGAAAGAGATACATTCGGTATGCCAGATGGCCAGTTGTTAAAGAACATCCTTCTGTCCCAAGTTGCTATGCCGAGCTTTAGTTTTTAAGCATAGCATGAAATAGAATACTTCATCAAACATGCATAAAAAATAAAACACTTTACAATAGTATAATTTAATAATTGGATAATATAACCATATGACAGACAAAAAAAAAGAGAGAATATAATATTTACAGAAATTTTGTCCCTTTCAACAGGTGATGAAAAACAAGATCCAGGAGTGGCACAACCGTATATCTGATTGACAAACTTAACAGCTTTTCAGTTTGTCAACTGGATTGTGCAGTTGTGTTCCTCCTGGCTCTCATATTTTCATTACCTGATGAAAGGAACAAAGTTTTCAGAAATGTTGTGTGATTTATTTCATCGCTTAATTTTGTCTGTCATTTGTCTATTTTATCTCATTATTGTATATTTTAAAACAGTCTTATATAATAATTTTCATTTCAATAGAGTAATTTACATCATAATTGAATCACTACTAACTCTTCTCTTCCAACTTGTATACTGAATTACATTTTGAATCAGTTAAATCTGATTCAAATGATTTTTTTAACTATGGTTTCACAATATAAATGCATACAACAAAATACAAATCTTTCTTTTTTCAGATGATAATATAAAACTCATTTTACTCATTTTGAAAATTTTCATCTATGACAATTTTGTTGAGAGTTGTAGAAATAATTTTAGCACCTGTAGTCATTGTTACAATTAAATGGTTTTTGTTCATAGCTTAGAACAAATAATGACTCCTCTGTCTGAGTACGTGTGTTGGTGAAGCGATGAGCACTAGAATTCCTAGCCGGATTGCCTCTAGGAAAACCATAAATGGGGCCAACATCTCTGCGGCTCTGTGGTGAAATAAGGACTGGAAAAACAGTATCAGGTGTCAGGTGATCTCTAAGGTACAGTGCTCCTAATTCCAGATCAAGACGATGAGAAGAATTCCGTGGCCTAGATTCAAATCCAAGCTTCACGTTTTCAAATTGCAGCTCAACAAGCACTTTTCTGCAAAATAGACAATCAATTAGTGACCTAAAAAAATTATCTAAAAGGTGACTTGTTAAAACAAATGGGGAAACATCTGCATCATAAAAGTAACCTGACAAATGATGAAGTCTATTCAATAATATTTGTAACTAGCTGGGTGCCCAATACTGCACGTGAACTTAGTTTTTACATATTTACAATCAAATATGTGAAATTATGAAATATAAACATAACCAAAATTTTTCAAGAATCTCACTTGAAATAATTTGTCAGTTTTAGCACATTACAAATCTATTAAACTATAATTATTATCAAATATTAGGTATAGATTTCACTATCATTCTATGTCTCCTCCAGTACATACAAAATTGGGCAAAATCATGGTACGAGCCATATTTATACCATGTCAGTCATTTAAAAGTCAAGTTATGTAAAAAAAATTAGTTGCACAGATCATATAATCTTTTATATTGTTTTATATTATCATTCAATGGAGTATTGCTGGATAAAATTATACCTATTTTTCAATCAAAATATTCCTGCTTCATTTCTTTACGAAAAAAGGAACTATTTACTTTGTTGTGTAGTATCGTAGCATACTAACATTTCCCTGTCCAGTGTGCTGTGACGCCATGGTCACCTCACACAATAATTTAACCAAAAATGATCATTTTTTAAATATAATTCTTTACACCTTTATGATACAGGTTTCTCACCCCAACAGTACCGTTTCTCATGTTTTGGAGAATATGTGTACTAATTTTTGTTTCAATCTGTCCACGTCTTTAAATATGTATAGAGATTAATGTAAACACATACAAATAAATATACAACCTTATTTATTATATAGATTGTAAGAAAATAAATCTGATGGTTAAAAAATGTTCTGATACATTTCACGCACAGCACAGATACCATTTCAGTATTTATACAAACAAAACAAGGAGATCTAATCTTTCTATACCTATGTATAAATGAGTGATTCACTGTATTACATTACTAGACTGCTATTTTCTAATTAATCTGTCAAATCTTAATATATATACTTTTAGGTGTCAGTTAAATGATAATTTATGAAACTGTTTATTTATACGAATCAAAGTTCAAAAAATGTTATGCTTGGCCAGTAGGCATTCTATTCGGTTGCTGATGTTGCCGGCGAAACAAATGTAAGCATGGTTGACTGCAATTTCCTTTTCTTCTACTGTTTTCTCCCTTCGGAGCGCAAGTGCCCTCTATCTGGCCAGGAATGTATCCGTTCTGGCGGAAAACGGTTTTAATAATAACAGTGACATGGTGTTCTATCCACAAAAGAAAATTAAAGAAATCTTGCCTTGGTTAAAGACAGTATCGGACTTATTACAGCTGGGGTCTACAGCATACCGCGTGAATGTGACAAGCAGTACATCGGCCAAACTATTTGCACGGTAATGGACAGATGCACATAACATCAAAGGCATCTCAAACTCAAACAGTCAAATAAGTCAGCGGTGGCAGAGCATGCCATACAAACCTGCCATGACATAAAGTTCAATGAAACCAAAATCTTGGATCGTGTCAATGGTTTCTGGAGCAACATCATCAAAGAGGCCATACATATTAGGACACAAGACAACATGCTAAACTGGGACACTGGGTTTCAATTGAGCAAGACTTGGGACCCAGCTATAACATTGTTAAGACAAGGGGTCCGGAGCTCGATTGTGGGCGGGGTTGCTGCGGGTAATGTACCTCGGCGAGTGGCCGGACTTTTGACTTTTGCAGACTGTTGACTGAGCGCTGATTGGCTCAGTGTGATGATCCGGTTGAGGATATATATAACATGAAATGGAATAGTTCTGGCACACATCTGTGAGGGCTATTCTCTCAGGCAGAACCTTGTAGGAGAGACAGAGGGAGGCTACCTTTGGGGATGCCTTTTCCTCTCTCTGTTTTTGAACTAAGGTTCCCACAAGCCGAGGCACCTCAGCCTGTTTTGAGAGGTGTATGTTCTGGGGTCACAGGCCTTGGGCATACGGTAAGAGTTGTTTGCTGTTCCCATTGGAACAGTTGGCCAGCTGCCTCCTAAACTGGTTGAGGTACAGAGAAGGGAATGCTGCGTCCCCACAGCAAACGCTTCTCTCGCTATCGGAAGGGCGTGGGACAAGTACCCAATGCCCGACCTACCTGATGCAGTTTTTCTAGGGCTACCTTTCTCTACCCTTCCACATCCCCCTTTAAAATCCCGTCCTATGCTATTAAAGGGGAGTTGCCCAACGTGGATTACCCTCATGTAGCCTGTTGCCCTAAACAAACAAAAAATGGTTCTGGTACTTTGCCTAGAAGATGACGACAGAGCTTTCAGTCATCAAAACGTTGCGTCTAAATATAAATATGCAAAACCCGTGTGAATTCTGAGAACTATTTATTGAACAAATTCACCAGGAAAGACTTCAATCTTTGAACTTATGTTTCTAAGTTTTGTTGCCATTGCTTATAAGGAAACTATAAAAGAGTTAACAATGAGCAATTAAAAATATTAAGTTACGTAGGATAATTTTCTATCCACTTTTCTTAGAAAAAAAATCACAACAGTTACTGCGCATGACGAATAAAAATGGTAAAATAGTTATATTTCACATCAGAGCAACTCTATGTTCTTCATACATACAGTTTCAGAATTTTTTTCACAAACTAATTTCAATATTATATAATATTTGGTTTCTCTTCTGTGAAAACTAAGTATGGGAACAATTTAAGTAATGATCAGAAATAAACCCAAAAATATTGACCCTATAGCAAGTCACCATATTGATGAAAAATTATACATGACTAACGGACAAATTTCTTAGTATGGAAATAAAGAATCAATCTAAAGTGATATGCATTGTTAAGTCAACTTCATCGTTTTGAATTGTGTTATCAATGTATAATGTATTAAGAACATATTTCATGTTCAGATATTCAAGTTGATTTTAAATTGAGATATCTTAATTGTTTCTATAAAAAAAAGTAAATACCTTTTCCTATCTTCACTGCTGGTACATAAATCAAAAGTTCCTTGCTTAAGAGTAAAATTGAACTGCCCAAATACAACATCTCTTTTCAATAATGTATTGTTTTCAAAAGAATCAGCAAGTACATCTAGAAGTTCATCTTCTAGTAAATCTGGCTCCTTTAATTGTTCCTGACGAGTACAGGGTGCTTCTCCTGAATTTGGGGTGGAATACCACCACTGAGGAAACCATCGCAGTAATAAACTGCCTCCAGCTCCAGTAGGGCGAGCTTCTGGAGCTAATGGAGTAGGGCGAACTTTGCGCATTGCTGCCTGATCAAAAAACGATAAGCAGTAAATAATTACATTTAAGCTATAAATATGTATTTTTAAAAGATAATCTAGTAATTAAAATATTAATAACAAATTTTGAAGTACAATCATGTAATGGTAGATAAAACAATATGTGTGTTTAGAAATTTTTTATTTCTCCCTGGCCCTATGCCCATTGAGGGCAATAAGAAAAAAGTAAGGAAATAAGTGGACATTGCCAAGGAGATCATATCTCTATCCACTTCAAATACAATTATGCCTGAATGAAAAGAAATCAAGCAAGGTGTGCAAATTTTTGGGCCACCCTAGACCAAGAAAATTATGAGTTCATACAAATCTTTTGAAAGTTTCAAAAATTATCTAGTACAGAGGTTTCAACACTTAGTGCTGAGATTATTCATTGATAGCCGCAGTTATATGCAAAAGCAACCTCTCAAGCAGTCAGAGGACTGTAATTTTAAATTCTTTTGGGTTGTTACATGAATTAAAATGAAGGCACAGAATTTTTGACAGAAGGATTTGTTTGTATAGAGTGTGAGAAGGTGGAAATAATTCAAGGGAACAATGGAAAGCTAAATAACAATTAACTATAGGATAATTTTTAAATACCAAGGTCTATCAGCATTCAATGGCATCTCAGCAATGAAAGAAATGAAGATATTCTGACAAGTTCTAGTGAATTTTAATTGTTTCATTAGTGTGTTAGAAATTATGAACAATTAATTTGTAATTAGAAGTAATTACTACACAAAATTACCTTCCCAATGAGATCTTAAAATAAATTATCATGCACAAAGTCTGCTGTTTACTTTGGAGTTGATAAAAATAAAGACAAATAACAATTACTTGACTCTGCAACCCCCACAGGAATCAATGTAAAATAGGATAATGTGTTCCATTCCAAAACACACACACATTAAAATTTATAAGATTGCAATTGATTATTAATAATACATACTTTTTACAAATTTTACAAATTTAGTGAAAGTGAGACACAGTATTATTGTTAAATAAATTTGCAGCACATACAGCTTATGTCTTATTAGGGTATAACATCTCAACGTACAATGAAACAGTTTTCTATACTTTTAGCATCTCCCCTATTTAACTGGAAGATTGTTGCTCTGCTGAGGCCATTATCTCCTCCTCCCCTGAAAAAAATCTCATCCAGAACTCCAGACACAGAATGCAGTTCCATAAGATTTTTGATGGTCATATCCTGGCTGTCCTATTCCTCTAGCTAATTGATGTCATTGCTTTCCACCTCTAGTCCAGACTCAATCTCATCGATTACAGGCTCCACAGGCACTTAATCAATCCCCTCTGAGTCACTTTCAACAATGCTGTATGGCCAAAGCATTTCCATGCAGAAACACCTTGTCAATCATATTGAGGAAGGCAACGTTGTGTCTTTCCAAAACTCTGAGAGTAAGATTGCTTCCTTCATTTACCACAACGAGCACTTTAGTGTAATCTTTTTCAAATTTGAAATGACTTGCTGGTCCATGAGCTGCAGAAAATGAGTGGTGTTAGGAGACAGGAACTGGATCTTGATGAATTTAAAATCTTCAAGGAGGTCATCATCTAGACTTGGATGATGTGCAGAAGTGTTGTCGCTAACAAACAAGGCACAGAGTGGCAAATTCGTGCGCAGAAGATATTTTTTTACAGAATGACCAAACGCTTCGTTGATCCAAGCTGTAAAAAGGTGTTGTGGCAGATAACCCTCAGAGTTCACAAGCATCTTGAATAGGCTGATGCTGTGAATGCTGTTTCATCTTTTAAACATTTTGAACCACCCACAACTTGCATTGCGTTCTTCTTCTCTGTCCTTTGATGATCCTTGCTTCTTCTTAATGAAGTCAGAAAAACTTAGTTTCAGGTTTTCATACAAATTATATTTTCATTAATAGTATCATGTTTCAATTGCTTCTCATTGATCCATATTAAAAACACTCTTTTAACATTGTCGAGAATATGTGGGCGTTATGCAGTATTTCTTGTAGCACCCTTTGAAGCATCAATCTTCTTAATCTTATCCTTGCATTAGGATAGTGCTAATTGTTGGTGTAGATTGTTTCTAGGTATGTGCTAGGTCAGTCACACACACCTCATTCCTCAATGATTGATTTGACGTTTAACTTCTACTCTGATGCTACTACTCTTACCCTGTCCTCATGCGGTCTATTCATTGGAGAGAAACGTGTAAGCATGTTAATTTTTTCACCAAGAAAATACACAGTAGGTTTCCAACTACAAGTTTCACATCAATAAAAAGATGCTAGATCAACAAGAGCTAAAGACAGATTGTTGGCCAAGATGGAGGCAGATTCTTACATGAGACATCACAATGTCTCCTTGTCACTCATTCGGTGAAGCATTGCTCATTACAGGAGTCTTTTTTTTACTATTTGTTTTTTGCTTGTTTTGTGAATCAGTTAATATGCAAGGTGCTCATTAAGAAAAGTGGGAGTAAAAAATTAATTTATTTTTTGTCATAATATACATGTTTTCAAAGTAGCTTTTTTCCATTGATTCAAGTTTCAGTATTTAATGTTTTCATACTTATATCATTTCATTACTCTTTTCAAAAATTATAAGTTAATTTTGCTGCATATTAACTGTCATTTTATATCTACAGAATTAGACATGAACCCATCATGTCATATTTAAATTTAACTTACAGATTATATTTCAAACAATGTACTGTGAAGAGGAAGCTACTTACTTCACGCAGTGACCTTAATTCTTCCAAAGATCTTTCCCTTTCTACTCGATCTTTCAATATCTTATCTGCTGGTGGGGATCCAGGATGTTCCAAGATTTGAACATAATTATGTACATATAAAACATTATCTCGAGCTCTTTGCAAGGAGACCTCCCAGCTGCGCTGCATGGGTAAAAGAAGACCTTGGCATTGAGCAGCATAGAGCCACCAAGCTCGAGCATTATCATGAATTGGAATAGAAGGCCGCCACCGCCTTTGTTTACACCAGCGTTCTGTAGCACTTAATCCCTTAATGCAGCCAATTATTTGTGCATACTGCCACTAAAACAAAAGCTACATACAATAATTGGTCTATTTTACATTACAAATTATTGAATCAATAATAATAGGAACTTACATCAACCAAAGACAATGGAACTTGTTCAAGGTGAAGATCACACACAACTCTTGGCTGAGATTTGCTTCGCAAAGGTTGTTCAGATCGATTGTGCTTTATATGTGCTTGTGCACTTACAGGCGCAATGAGAAAGTGATGGTCTGCAGTTGATGACTTAGACATTGCCAGCTAGAGATACAAAATGGAGACAGAACGACAATAAAAAGTAGGCTCCTGAACATTGGTGTAATTTCATAATAAATGAAATAATTAATGTCTACACAAACATTTACATCAGAAAATACATAACAGCAATTAAAAATTAAAAACTGAGTCAAATTGGATACATTTCTATTTAACTTTTTAGATCCAAAAGTTTTTGTAGCTGAATTTTTTACATATTATGTTTCTAAACATAAGACGTAAATGAAAAAAACTTTTTCAGAATCAAACAATATTTTACTCACAGCCAATTCATTGAGTGTAAGTCCACCCATTTCAACATTAAGTGCATCCCAGTAAACGGATAACATATTCAGTTCCAACAATTTGAAACTGCTAGCACCAGCTTCACGATTGGTAAACTTAGGCATCCATTTATCATCACAGCTTTGCATAGACAATGATTCAATTGTAATACCACACACAAAGGTTTCGCCAGATACTGTGACATCATCTTCATAACGTACATGCACATCTTTTATTTTCAGCTGCAAACAATTTTTACAAACTGTATTACAAATTAATTAATTATATATAATTACAGGAAAATGTGATGAGGTCAAATTAAATAACACATTTGGATAGGAAAGAAAGAAAGTAATGCTGACTTACCTGAAATCAGTAGTTGGTCCAGTCTGGCATAAATTTTCAAATTTTCAGGGGCCTGAGCCCCCTTTATCGAGAAGGAAGATCTG
Source organism: Zhengitettix transpicula (assembly GCA_037074705.1). NCBI lineage: Eukaryota > Metazoa > Arthropoda > Insecta > Orthoptera > Tetrigidae > Zhengitettix > Zhengitettix transpicula. Next base: position 196,761,847 of record CM073590.1, read on the forward strand.
AATTTAGGTTGTGATAAGGGGTTGACTACGTTTCTTGTGCTGCCACAACTTACTTCCTGAGACTACAAAAACTCAACTCCATTCTCTACCTCACTTACACTGGACTGTAATCCAACCCAGACCTTAAAAACATCCTTCCCGCTATACTCCCCACCTGCCCAAAGGTAGCTTTCAGACGCCCTCCAATCTCCACAATGACCTTGTCCACCATTGCAAGCCCCACCATAAAACTCCCCTACTGAAGCCTGGTTGCCAACCTTGTGGGAACAACCGGTGCCATGTCTGCCCCATCCTCCAGCCCACTACAATCCTCCACAAAAGCCACCTATAAAATCCAATAAAACATTACCTGCCTCTCCTTCCACATTATCTATCAAATTAATTGCAAACTCTGTTCTGCTTTCTATATTTCCCAAACTAAATGACCTGAACACATTGTTAACCACCACAGCATTGTCAAACTTTCCAAAACCCAATTTCCTACAGCTGCGCATGCTCCAACAATTTTGACCAATGCTACACATTGACCCTTCATAAAACCATACCCCCTAACTCAACAGGTGCTGAACTCCATCTTTGGGAACACACCTTCCAGCATATCTTACAATCTAGGCAAAGCCCTGGACTCAACATCCTCTAATTTTATTGTAGTGGTACTTATGGCAATGGTTGTGATGTGTTGAAATCTTGTTTCAGCATAATATTATGATAATCGTTAAAATGATTACTATTACATGTTCTGGTCTATCATTTCTGTATTATCATTCTTTAATTTTTTAACTTCTTATTCTTTCCTTTAATTCAATGTGTTTGTTTGTATGTGGGTTTGAATGTATGTATGTATTTCTCCGTTATTTCTTATTTATCCTTGTTGTGATCTTTCCTTGAGAAAGAGACAGAGTGTTGTTGGCTTTGTTGGGTGTTAATTGTTTCAGTCTAGTGGCTGGTGCAGTTTAATTTAAATTCATAATTTGGGCTTGGCCAGCACACAGTTAAGATCTTCCTTCCTGACCAAGGGGGCTCACGCCCTCGAAAATTCCACCTGTGCCAGACTGGACCAATTACTGATTTCAGGTAAGTCGGCATCACTGTCTCTCTTTCTTATCTAAATGTTTTCCAAGGTCAAATTAAATAACACTTTTAGATAGGAAAGAGAGACAATAATGCCGACTTACCTGAAATCAGTAGTTGATCCATTCAGGCATATGTGGAAGTTCAAATTTTCAAGGAGCTGAGCCCACTTTGCCAGGAGAGAAGGTCTGAAGCATATAACTCTTCATAGTATTAATACATTATAATAGTATGTATTTGAACATATTCTTGAGTTTAACAATCTTTTCAATTACAATGACCAACCAACACTGTTTCCTAACTTGAAAATTTTATAAATTTCAGTTATAAATAATGTATAAAAAAAATAATACCTGTAGATTTTCAACAATATTTGTCACAAGTCCTGTTCCATAATTAAGCCATGAGGAGTAACTAGAAGCATAGTAACTAGAATCTTGAATAACTTCTGTTTCAGCTCTCCAATGAGCCTCAAGAGCATCCAAAATTTGTAATTTATATTCTTGGGCTGCATTCTCTTCAGCTTCTTCATTCCACTATGAATAAACAATTTTTATAAAACAATTTTTACTAAATATGTTATTATTTTTAATAGTTTATATTTCTACACACTAAACAATGTATATATCGTTGCCTTCAATACTTACTAACTAGTAAAAAAAAAGAGATGGCCTACTTATTTTATTAAGACGTCTCCAAACTTTGACATCAATATCATATTCATTTCATTTTTTAGTGCAAAGCAAGAGGTGTGCACCATCTATCTCCTGAGAAAGAATAACACCTCAAAAAAATGGAGGCAGTTTTCTATCCGTTCTCTCAGATACAGATAGGCCTTTTATAAAATATATATATATATATATATATAATGATGTCAGGAACTTTAATTTGGTGACGGAGTCACATAATACATATAATTCATCTGGACAAAGAAAGAATAATATACTCATGTCCAGAAATGTACCATTTGGAAGCAAAATAAGTTTGAAGACAGAATCAATTTAAAGTCTCCTACTTCATGGTACACAAAAATGGGCTATGTTTACAATAAGTTCTGCTGATTTGACATTCTCATCAGTTGATCATCATTCAGTCATTGGGCAGTACAGGATGGTAAAATACACATTTGAATATTACACTCTAATATTGATTATTTACAGCTAAGCTGGATGTAATTGTCATGCTGCACAACACATATATCACAAACATTTTCCACATTGCCTCTCTTCTCTCCATCACATACCATTTTTGTCAGAATACAAGAATGGCTGCAAGAAACCAGTGCATTAGAAGATAAAGAATGCTGACTGTGTTGGTCCATGGATGGGCTGCACTCTGATCTTTAAATAGAAAGTCCTTCATCGTGTAGGAGAGAACCATTGAACAAGCACTCGAAACATTGCAGGTGCACTATATGCAACGAACAGTCGCTATTTGCCATACTTGTAGTGCACACAAGTAAAAACTCATTGTCTCTAATGATGCAATAATCTAACACTTTTTTCTTCCACATGGTACATTTCCAAACATTGGTTACTCATTAAAACTTTATCTACTAAGTCCACTCTACAAACCCTAGAAGTCTAGAATAGTAATTCTGAAAAACCCCTGTAGAGCAACTGACTTACCTAAAATTGATAGTTAGCATAACCAGGTTAGGTAGAAATGAACATGTCAAATTGTTATATGTAACAGGGCTGCACAGTCTCTTTTAGGTAAGTCAGATACTCTCTATTCCTCTTTCCTGTCCAGATAATGTGGCACTGTCAAATTAATTAACTCATCTGGAGCATAAAGAGGGATGCAGCCCACCAGCATAATGTTCAGCCTAATTGTCTGAGGATGGTGCTTACCCTCAAAAATTGGAAATGTTATTAATTCCTATACCAGAAATCCCAAATGTTGATTTAAGGTTTGTATGCCTCATTTCTGTCCAAGTTAAGCCACAATATATTTTTTTTCTTTTGCACTCTATTGGACTGTCATACACATATTATATACCATGAATGATTAATATACTATTCAGTTTCAAAAGATAAATATGGTAAAATTATTTTTCTTGAATTTTACTCACCTCACTCAAACGTATAGGACCAGCAACAAGATACAACTGTTCAATAACAATCAACCATGGAGCACTTCTTATTTGTCGAACAGGTATTTGCAGCTTTATTTTACCAACAAATCCTGATCGAACTTGAATTGGAAGCCCAAACTGACGTAAGGCATCCTTCTTCAAAGGAAGATTTTCCAACTCTACTTCCCCTAATTTTGGTTAACCAAGAGAAAATGTTTGAAATTTAATGTTTTAATACAGGATGACTTCTAATTTGCTATGGAAGTATTAACAGCCAGAAACTATTACAGTGTCTTAAGTTGCTCTTGTGGAATAGAGATGGGAAGAAAGAGGTTGAAGTATTAATAGCAAATTTTAATATTGCTTCATGAAATTCAGACATGCAATCTTAACTATACTATAAATATTTACTATACAAACATGTCAAAACAATATCCACATTCAAGTTTTCACGGGGAAACCAGAAACAAATATATTATAGAAATAAAGTAATTCCTCACAACATGCAAAAATTAATATAAGTAAAATTTTTCAAATAACATGTCATTACAAATCATTGTAGACATTATCAAGATAATGACACACTAAAATTATAAATAAATTTATTACCATACAAGTTCATTTGATGCGTAACTAACCTTGCAACAATGCAATACTAAGTTGATCAGTATTAAGATTCCCCACATATTTGCCCAAAAAATTGTTTAAGACCCAAGCAACTAATCCTTCTAACATAGTTTCTGATTTTTATAAAAGTTCTGCGGTATTACTCATTCCCGACGTGACACACCAATTTTTTCCCCAACATATGTCAATGACACATTGTTTACTTTAATAATATATTTACTTATATATCATTTAAGAGAGACACGAAATACATAAGCCAATATTATTAATTCTCCGGAGTGTAGTAACCGTGCAAAAGGGTAATGATGTTTTTGGCATTATTTTTAAATGACAGTCGGCGTTCGATGACTGGCATTGATCAATTTAAATAAAATTATCTAATGGCATTTCACAGGCAAACGTATCACAGTGTCAAATCTTAAATAAGACATTATTATGTTTACTCTTTTTTTAAAAAAAATTAAAAGTCACATTAAAGATACAGAAAGGAAAGATATATCTTCCAAAGAATATTATAAAGACTGGTTACTTTGTGACACGAATCGCCAAAAATAGACTTAAAACAAGTTTCTTAATCGAGTAGATGTCAAAGAAATTTTTTTGTCAGGTAATAAACATGTTTAGTATTTAAGACAATATAAAAATTGATCTTACTTGAATAGTAGGACGTAATAATTGATAGCACCATGAATAATCTGACCGGAGGAGTGTTATGTATAGACATCGTACATTATGGGGGGGGAAGTGTAAAGAAACCGAAAGAAAGAATATATCTCTCAAATATAAGCAAAGACTTGTTACTTTTTGACACTAATAATCAAAATTAGACTTTTATAATATGTTTCTAATGCGAATAGATGTCAAAGCATTTTTTTTAAAACGTCGACAATTAATTAATATTATATTTAAGGCAATATAAAAATTTATCTTATACACTGTCACTTGGATAGTTAAGACATAATAATTGATAGCACCCTGAAGCGCACCTGGGTTTGTGGCGCAAAACAAAGCATACCGACCCGGTTCATAGTTGCACATGTTTATTATTTTTATTTGACCATTCTACTTTACATGATTCAACAGCGACTGGCACTGGCCATTTTTCGTCTCCTGCCCAATTATAGACATATATAGTGCATCACACTCCCTCTCTTTCCTACACTTCTAGCCCGCTGTCACATGAGGCGGAAAAGCTGATAAAATCAGAACATCAGGAGAAATCAGGTGACAGAAGGAAGCCTGCAAGAGGATTTCTCGCAGGTGAACCTTCCCAGAGAGCTCTGGCGGGGGCTACCTTTGGGGATGCTCTCACATCTCTCTGGTTTTTTTGAACTAAGGTTCCCACATGCCGAGGCACCTCGGTCTGTTTTGAGAGGTGTATGTTCCGGGGTCGCAGACCTTGGGCATACGGCAAGAGTTGTCCGCTATTCCTATTGGAATAGTCGGCCAGCTGCCTCCTAAACAGGCCAAGGCATGGCGAGGGGTAAGCTGCGTCCCCACAGTAAACTCCTCTCCCGCTATCGGAAGGGCGTGGTACAAGTACCCAATGCCCGACCTACCCGATGCAGGTTTTTCTAAGGTTTTCCCTGCATTCCTTTAGGCGAATGCCGGGTAGGATCCTTAAAATATAGCCCGGGGGCCCTAGTAACCCTTGGCTACCTTCCTCTACCCTTCCGCATCCCCCCTTTCAAATCCCTTCCTATGCTATTAAAGGGGAGTTGCCCTAAGTGGATTACCCTCATGTAGCCTATTGCCCTAAAAAAAAAAGAAATCAGGTGACGTTAATACGGCATTCTGATTAGCTGAACAACACGTTACGTCAACAGGTGCGGTTATTAGCGACTAATTAAAGGAACTTATTTTTGCTTTTTTCGGGGGCCTTGCTTTGACGATAGTTTTCTCTCGTGCACACAAATATCCTTGGCCTCGCCTGGTTTCGAACACGGGACCTCTGATGCGAGGCAGCCACTCTGACCCCTACACCACAGGAGGTCGGCGCAAGGCTTTGTTGTTGGTCCCCGTTTAGATCTGCTGTGTTGTTTTTTTATGGTAATTATATTTTTATATTTTCTCTCTATTCATGAACAAAATATACTCGAAAAGAAATAAAATTTTGTTTATATACAACATATTTCCATACTAAGTAAGTACTGTAAATAATTATTTTAATAAAAATACAAATTTTTATTAATAAGGACTTTTAGGGTAAAATGCCACCAGAAAACAGTTTTAAAAATAATATTGAAAATATGAAGAAAAATATAACTCCGATTGCTATTTTTCTTAAACAATCATCTACAGCTCTAATTTATTCCAGTTTAATAACTGAATTAAATCTGCTTCTACAGACTGTCATGTTTCCTGTGAAACATCCAGATTTTGTATGTGAAATTGAGAGTTAGAAATATCAAGCCCTGGAAGTTTTAGAAAATTTAGATGATATTGATGCTTTTCAAATCCTGCAAAAAAAATTAGCTATGCATACAAAACATGTATCCAAATCAAGACAGCCATTTTCATAACAATGCCTGTGACAAGAGTTTCCCGCAAGAGTTCCTTTAGCACACCTAAAATTGTAAAGTCGTACCTTCATTCTTTTATTGGATAAGAGTGATTAACAAACATGTATATAATATCAATTGTAAAAGATGTTTCCAAAACATTAAATTATGATATATAATAAATGTGTTTGCAAATGAAAAAGCAAGAAAAATTACTTTATAAAATATACTGAACTATTTTATGTTTTTATTATTATTATTTTACATGTTTTGTACTTCTTTTACCTTGTGGTCATTGAATATGAATAAAATTTTGTTCTTAATTAGGTATTAGATTATTTATTTATTTATACAATACATAACAGGCAACTCATTTTGATGAAGCCAGTAGCATTTTATATATTTCATTTGGTAAAATTTGAATTTTTAGTTAAAATTTTTAATTTCTTTCATCACTATTGGGTTACGGGTAGGAACAAGTAAGACACTTGCCACAGGCGCTTCAGATCCTCAATACGGGACTGAGTCTAGGTTTACTTTATTGTTTAAAAAATGTTTGGGTTTGGGAGATTCTATATTAGAACAAGATCATGTGGATCTCCGATATATTTAACCGTGATTCAGAATTGAATCATAGTATTGGGAGTCTATGACTTAGTAGGACTACTACATATTTACCAACATTAACATTAATTCATCTACATGTTAACCATGGTTTGCCTTTATTGACTGTGCATTGTCATTTATTACCAAGCATCGATTGTCGTTTCGCTTGATCAATGATGTCACCTACAAAAATGACGACCTGTATTTGTGTTCTGCAGATGTCGTATATTTGTATGTATATTTTTTGAAGTACAGGTCCTATAATATGCTATTGAGGCAACCCCACTTGGATTCTTCTTACAGATTTTTGTGATGTTAACATCCACAAATACTATCCAGCATGATAGGTAAGAAGCGTAGAAGATATGAGATTGTGTGATTCTACATCTGTCCTAAGATCAGACAGTTATACTGTATCTTGTCGAAAGCCTTTATGACATTGAGACAGCTGTCATTGACATATTTTATGTTCACGACTACTACAATCAGTTTATGAGCTTTGAGGATGCCCACGTCTGTGGTTGTGGAGGAAGGTTGGCCACCTTCCACCTGTTGCTCCATCATGTGGGTGGACCTGGTGCCTAAGAACAGATAAAGACCGCTACACCGTAGACGAATCTTCGTAACCCACTTGGAAACCAGATAACTCTTCATACAATGAAATTTTTTAACATTACAACTTATTACATTATTATAAAACTATTTTCAGCAATATACACACAATTGAGCTAATGCTAAAACAAATATCAATTCTCCTGGTTATAGGTTGGTGCAGAATCAGTACAGTATTATGTGATTTCGAAATATAAATTAGATAAATCTTAGCAAAATCATTAATATATACTGTATAACTCACACTGTAAATATGGTCAGCGTTTATTGTGCTGCATCAGATCCATATATTGATAAGTGCTTCGATGCCACTATGACAAACATTGATGAATTCCTGGCAGTTAAATATGGACTCTCATATATTTTTGAATGATCAAGTATTGTCATGTCAGGATAGCTAATTTTACTGGCTAACAATTCACATCATATTTTTACACTCTGTACATCCTTTTCAAACTGTTGATTTCTTGTAATGGTGCTCTCTCTGTTGGTCCTTTTAAAGTTAATTTGTCCACCTACACATTTTATAATAAGAGTAGAACTTAAAAGGAGGCTTTTATTTGTCACATGCTGAGAAGTTTTTCCAAACCACCTGAAATTATACCAGATAATCGGTGTAAGAAATGTGCCTTAACAATGAAAATTAGAAATGTAAAGTTGGTTTAGGACAATCAAGAACACGAGGAATCAGACCCATCTAATTATTTGATTTGTGAAATGTTGAATTATGATTGGGCAAAACCCAAAGACAGCTGGTTGTAAGGTGTGGCTATCTCTACAGACTTTTTCAAAATGGTAGTCGATGAATTAATGGGGGTAGCTAAAGGTGACATGAAGAAAAATGTTGAATGTAGTTGAACATGTGGTGGAGATAAGTGGTGCAAACAGTTAAAGAATTTTAAAGCTGCATAACAGATGTGTAACAATACATACTTCTAAACCAGACAAGGATCTATACACCACCAGAAGCAGGAAGCTGCACCACCATAGGGATTTCTAAAACCATGTGACAGGATTTTCTTTACAAATACTACAGATAACATGAGATTGAGATCTCTTTTGTCTGTTACTTAGGTTTTACTAAAATTATTATGATGCAAGTATAAATAAAAAATGTATGGCTAACACAATAAAGCAAAACTTTTATGTATTTGATTTTAGTAGTTATTGTTAATTAAATATGACATAGATACAACCACCACAGGGAATATATGCAGAAATTTGGAACTATTTCTTGATTAATTTGTCATTTACAAAATGACTTATAATCCTTGGCATAATATACGAGTTTGATCATTATGATTTTATTGAAACAATTTTGAAAAATAACAAACATTAAACAAACTATAATCAATTTTGTAATTATAGTTTTGTGAATATTTTTCGAAATCTTTAGAGAAACATATTACTAAGGTGCTTTAGTAACAAAATAACACAATTTAATATTTTTTATTAATTTTTATTTTACCACAGGCTCTGTGGCATTACAAGCAAGAATTTTACAAACAGAACATGGCACTGAATCTGGCTGCCATCTATACATTAACATAGGTGTGTCTTTGACTGTTGAATCATTTATAGATCATATTCAGCAAAATACCCTTCAATTTGTATATACAAGGCACTTTCATTCAATATATAAAATGCTCTTCACATATGACAAGACATGCAAAACATAAATATTAACATATATATATTTAAAGATTGTCAACATCATGTTATAGAGATCTTTGTTTAATGTAGTAAAGGAATCAAAAGTTAATATTGTATATTTATGTATGCTAATACTTTAGTAGTACTTCATACTGCATTTAAACACTAAAATACTTATTTTGAAGCATTTTAAGTTCCACATCTTCAGGACATATTGCAAATGAGTTAGGAAAAAAAAGCCATAAAACCCCTTTCTTTAATACATTTCAACACAGACTGAAATAATATCTTTTCTTGAAATAATAGGTGTAGGAACAAGATATTTATCTACAATCGAGATATTCCAATTTTATTTAAGTATGAAATACATATAAAAATGTCATGTTTAATAAAGTCTCAACAGTGGGATTATCTGCAATTCTTTCTTTTTTTAAAAAAAACAACACTTAATATATAATAGATCAATCATACTAGCTTATTCTTTAATATAGTAACATTATTGCACAACTTAATGGAGAATGATAAAATAATGAAAAAGCAATAACATTCCAATAAATAAATTTAATTTACTTCAAATTTAATAATATTTTGAAAACAATACAGACATGAACCTGGAATTTTTTAAAAAAACTTAATATATGACAAGCAACTTTTTAAAATTTGCAATTTGAAACTGAACATTTCTCATGTGAGTTTGAGATCAAATATGTAAGTTAAAATCACATTATGCCATGAACATAATTGAAATATATATTTTACAGAAAATACAATCTTGTGACCCTATACTTTGAGAGTTGTCATTTTTTGTAAGCACAATAAATCAATAATTAAAAATGTTAAAAAATATCATTATCCAAAATGCATTTGTTAAAATCGTATTACACACTGTCAAATAATTAAACAATATATTTTTTGCTAATGACATTTTCATTTTATAAAATCTGTAAATTTGTCTTTTTAGTCAGTATAGTAAAATATATTTATAAGTTTCTTTCTATATTTATATTATAGTTATTAGAGAAAACTAATCTGCTCTTGAAGCAAATTCTTTACTCTGATCTAGTATTTTTCTTATAATTTTGAGTGCAATTTGAACCAATTTCTGGTTTCAAATAAAAATGTAAAAATATGATATTTTCATAATATATACATACATATATATATATATATATATATATATATATTGATCGGAATATTGTATATCAAATTCCGCACACTTATACTGTCTGGTGCTGTGTATACAATTCCACGATTTGACTGCCATATGTTTGACTTATTAACAGATACAATAACTTTCATCACTATTGTTTGCTTTTGTAAATACCTCTAGACATTACAAACACAGAATATCAGATAACCTCACTGCCTCTCTTAAAAATAGTCAAACTAATAGGAAACAATTAATGAATAACCACATGGAATTCTACCCATATACTTCCACTAGATGTAAACATGGAAAACTTGATGCTAATGACCACAACAAATAAACATTAAATCATGTAACATGTCTTCAACACAATATACAGTATTTTAGGATCCACATCATATTTCAATATTCACAAGCACAATTTTTCTCCGAAACAAAACATCCTTCCACTGTTATTATGAGTAAACAACGAGGCACTTCCTAAATATACACACTTTTCCATACCAAATGTATGTTAAATCTAACATATTCCCTTTCAATAAGACAGTTTGTATAAAAAATTTAGCACCACTCCAGTGGATATTGAGGAATATTAATTTTATTCCTCAACATAAGAACCATTATCACAGCAGTCTTGCAGAAAGCAGGCAAGAAATCCTTGTAATTTTTATTCTCTGACCCTTTGTATGGGATTGGTGGGGCCATCTTGTTCATTGAGAAACTGGTCAGGTGCTGACCACCTCCTTTTTCTAGGATGACTGGCAGATGTATTTTGCTGCTGTTGTGGGTTTCTAGGAGTTAATGATATACAGACGTCACCTACTTGTAGTCGATGACATTTTAGCCCATATCTCTGCATTGTCTTATCTGGTGCACATGATGCCCAACCTTGTCCATACACAAAGAAAGGTTGTTCGAGAGGTGACTCATACTCTACCTGTAATGTTATTAAGTATGTATAAAATAATTATTTTTATTTAATGCATATACCAACCATCAAAGTGTTTATATATTTATATTTAAAAAAAATTGAAAATATTTTTAATAATATCTTATTTATTTGGGTCTGGAAAAAATGCCCCTTTCCGTATTTGTAATTTTCAATACATCCTTCAAATGTAATACAATTTTGTGAAAGTATATAATATGAAAAGAAATGATTAAACTTTCAATTATTTGGAGAATTTTTAAGTACTATATTATTTATAAAATATATACTAAAATTATGCTGCCAACATACCAATTTCTAAGAAATTTTGAACCACTAATAAGTTACTTAATAGAATTTTGTACTAACTACGGCAAAACAAGTTGTTATGGAAACATCTCATCAAGATGATATTGTGTCTGAGAAAGTGTTTCACATGGTAAATATAAGAAGTAATACAAGTAGAGTTCACAAATATGTACTAGAGTGACTGATTTTTGAATGCATAGGATATTAATATGAATGCAGGAATGGTATAATGTAATTCTATTACATGTAGACATTAACAACACTTTGGCAACAATGTGGCAGTATCCAAGAAATTTAAGATACTTTAAAGAGCATTTGGTTGGTCGCAGTAGAAAACCCAGAAGACAGGTAAAACTGATTCGGTCAATGTTCTGTTTAGCGTTCGTCAGTATTCTCACAATCTTATTTTCGTAGTGCGGTCACAAAATCCAGTGTAACTAAGAAGGCGAGAATGTGTAAAAGCTACAATTTGCATTCTACATTTTTGTCACACAATTATTTATTGGAATGCGTGTAAGAAGCTGCCACACGGCATATTGGCGCGTGGATGGCCTTGAGACGGTGTACAGACGAAGGTCACACGCAAGGCCGTCCTCAGTTCGAACTCCGTCATCGCACTGGTCGGGTCAACATTTATCGGGTTCACCGAGAAATTAAATAACTACTACTTTAATTAGCTCATCATAAGGTCTTAAATAAAACACTAACCAAAGAACAGTATAATCTAATATTTTCGTGGACCATCAAAGCTAATTACAATTGCGAAATGATACATTAGTTAAGTGATAACAATTTAGATATATTTGCGTACATTAGTTTAATGAATGCCGCTTGGGCTGTGCAATACCCAAATACAGGTCTTAAATTATTTATCCGAGTTTCGACAGAATAGAGAATGTTATTTCCACAAAACGTTCAATCAATACTTTGAACTCTTAGACCCATTTCTATGTATACAAAATGAATATATAAAACCTTTTGGCATAATTACTCTTAATATTATTCTAATTTCCCTGGCGGGAAATTGTGTATGACAATGATTCGTTAATCGAAAGGAGCATTAAATTTCAAAATATAATGTCCATTTTGTTCGTAAGTTTCCAAACTTTGTGATCATCCGCGGAGCCTTATACCAATAGGAATGAGAACAGTAAACGACATAGATTCTGAGCTGACTTTGATAAGTTAAGAAAATAGTTCCTCGATTTATACTAATATTCTAGAAATGTTACGAGGCACTAGAGGAGGAGGCTGCATTCCGTCCCCACGCTCAAAACAGAATCAGGTTCTTCCACATTCACTAGTCTCGATCTCTCGCGGATCATTTTTCCCACAGACGTCCGAAATAACTCTCCATTAATATGTTCGAGTTTGGTTACAGACTTATAATGCGTCCAATAGTCTCGTTTATTTTGCTAAGCATATTTTAAAGTAGTACCAATGATAGAAAATTGTAGCATTAATGACCGTTTTCGACTGACAAAGTTCACTCTCACCTACAAAGCTATAATTTAGTTAATCACCTTCCATCAGGCGCTCTAGTTTACAATTCTTCATTCAAAAGACAGTTTTAATCGCAAATCGAGTTTTTAATAAGCATCACCAAGCAAATCTTCAAATTATCAATTAGTTATTAACAGTTCAAAGACGAGTCTTCTGTTTGTACGGAAATTAATCAAAATTTCTCTGATGAACCACCATTAATTCAAATTATGATCTCTTTCGCATTTCAAGCATCCAGAAAAGGTATAATTTTACAGAATATTTCATCTGTTTCGCAGATTTTACTCTTGCCTGTCGTTTAACTGCTATTTTCGAGAGAGATCTCAATTGGAAATGGATAGTCATTTTAACTTAGTACACGCTCCATGTTCGGTTCTTTTTGGCACCACAATTATTCCAGAGACTGTGACCGTTTCGCATAGGACTCTGGTAATATTTTTATTGGAAATAGTCAAATACATTATGAGGTGAAGGGTTAGAAATCGACCATTAAGGCGTATTTAAATCGAACAGCGAAATCATGTCGAACAACTGGAAACTAAAGGCATACATCGAGAAACGGATTATTTAGGTACAGTAGATATTAGCATGATTTAATCACCAGAAGGCCCCCATACCCACTAACTTACATTTTGGAAAATTAGTGTTTATGACTTAAGAGGTTTTCATTCACCAAGACGTTTTGATGTTGGGCTTATATTATACAGCCGTGTAGCGAAAAAGAATCTACTCAGATTATGTAGATTGTGCAGATTTGTCGCCAATAGATATTGTCGGAATTTCGCACCCTAAAACACGGAGTTGCGTCCGCTTATATTTTAGGATGATTCAGTGACTCGCGGTAATAGTTTGACAGTTTTTGACACATCATTTCTTTCAGAGATAATACTATTAGATGTTCCCTTGCCTGATAAGGAAAATATGTGAACTAAGAGGGGTAGATATAAAAAGTTTTGAACCCAGTGACGTAGCCACGCAGGTAAGGAGTGATATACTGACGTTTCGAGCGGTAACTGTTTTCGTCTTCAGGGAGAAAGGAGTCCAGAAAATCGGCACGGAAATCCGTAACCCTTGCAAGCATGGATATATTCAATTCAGCCAAGAAGAGTGTCAAGATTACCTCGGAATTCAGAAAGCTGGGTTTACATATTGCATCGTGAGATTATAATTCTCTCTGTTTAAAATCAGCCTCCTCCAAACATCTCGTGCGCAAATAATGGACCTCCAACCCATAAGAATCATGTACAACTATAATCCCCCCCGGCAAGGCCAGTTTCGAACTCGTCCATTAGAAAGGCCTAGGTTTGGGAAATAGAAAAGATTATCCTTGGTAGATTCACGCTACATACAACGTAGAACGTGCGGGTTAAAGAATGATTGTCATCATTTTTCCCGCCTATAATGCATTTAGACCCACCTTTTCGCGTTTTGGAGGCCAGTTCTGTATCACGGAGACAAGATCAATTATTTGCATTACCTGCGTTCGGTTCTCGCCGTAGCTGAGAGTGAGTTGCGCCTTGTCTCCCGAGGTTTCCTCTATTCGCACGACGGTGCTGGGGTCAAGACGCAGTTCTGCGCTCCTCTCCGCGGAGCTGACGAAGTCTTCAGTCCTCATGTCCTCCACCCTACGCAGTTCTCCCGACGCCAGTTGTATCAGGGAGCCCTTCGTGAAGTTCTGTCTAGGGGTGGCGGGGGCGCCTGCAGCATTGGCAGCAGCTGAGGGGACGGTGCAGGCGGGGGCGGAGACCGGGGGCGGCGGCGGTGGTGGTGGAGGCGCGGGAGCAGCCGCAGGTCTGGTGAGTATGCGGTGCTTCAGAGAGCCTTCCTTGCCACTAGGAACCTTAAACGGTCGGCGCTGTTGATGCTGATGCTGATGCTGCTGTTGTTGTTGCTGCTGCTGCTGCTGCTGCTGTTGTTGTTGTTGTTGCTGCTGCTGCTGCTGTTGTTGTTGTTGCTGCTGCTGCTGTTGCTGCTGCTATAGACAAAGTTCCACCCGCATATAACATCAACCAAATAAGAATTAAGTAATGATATAAAACTAAAGAAAAAAATCGTACAAGACGTAAAATAAAGACTTGAGCCTCTGCAAAATTTTCTGAAGACTGATTTTTGATTGTTTTATTAGTAAATATTTACTAGGAATTAGTACGGAACTTTATGTAATAGTATTAAATGTAATAACGTGTTTTGTTGTTTTTATACAGTCTCAGATTTTAGGTATGAATGGCATATAGTGTTTCAAAATCTAATACTAGTAATGTACCAATTTTAAATTACCAATTCATTTCTCTGTATATATATAGTTATAGTAACTACATGAAACTACAAAAAGAAGTACTCAAGAATTATTAATTTAAAAGACAGTGTAATTATCAGCTAGTGCAAATGATTAAAATGACGAAAACAGTGCTCCACCTATCCCTTTGGAATAGTTAAAGACTCTTATACTAAATTCTATGGACTAAATGAACCCAAGGACCATATCCCCTACATCATAAATAAATTGGAATCTTTTTACCCACAATTAAATGATAAAACGGCAAAAAGTAGAATAAAAAGACTCAAATTTAGTCAAGAAACAAGAGAGTGATTCATATTCAGAAGCAGACGCCACCTAATAAAGAGACTATGATCACAGTATAGTGAAATCTGCAACAGTAGCAGCTTCAAACAAGTTAATATAATGAATTATACAATTATTATGATAACGGATTAGTAAATGCGAATTGTAAAATGTAAATACATTTGAAATGTATAATTATTCTTTCAAACTGTTCAATTTGGATGTATATTATTAGAATCATTGTGAATCGCAGCATAGTTATGTAATTAAGCACTATTTGTAATTTATTTATGGGTCGCCAATGACCAAGTTGTTAACGCGGCCATTATAAACCTTTAATTTTTTAAAAAAGTTGAATAATGCAAGACGTGAGCTAAACAAAACAAAAAACATGGCAATTGAAAATGACAGTTAATGCTAAATTCATATTATAGAAATGGCCTTAGGAGTCAGTTAATAAAGGATTAATACATAGATGAAAAATTTATTATACATTTATTTACGTTTCCTCTACAATCCGAAAACCTCAGGTGCACGTACTGAGGTCCACGTATTGTATACGGAAATTGGTAATAAAAATAAATGTGCAAGTAATTTGTGTAAATATTAATCCTTTTCTAACAGATCCTTGGCAATTTCCATTTTATTATTTCTTTAATATCAGTTATAACAATGTCAATTTCTTATGTTAAACAATTTGTCCAAGTTTTGTTACTTCTATGAAGTAGCAACTCCTTCCGTAAGCGCTTTCTTGCTTATTTTCCTGTGAATATATCATTCATCCTAAGTTAATCTGGACGTCACGTTGTCCATCACAATTATTATACTCATCTTCTTAAAGCAATGTTTTGATATAATTTGCCATATCATCCATCCTATGCATAAGAGCAACAGGAATAGAGGGAATATTCATCAGCAGTGAACACGATCTCGTATGTAGCAGAGTCACTAAAGTTGGAGCTATACATTGGAATACTACGTTTAGCTTGGAATTCATTTCTTTTTTCAAGTGTTACTCAATATCCGTAACCAGTAATTCAAAATGTGTTGTGGGTTTTCTCAGTGTCCTCACTCTTGAGTTGAAAATCGGAATACTCAGGAATACTATATACCCTATCATTTTTTTGTAGGTGTAGACAGGCTATGTATGGGGTAATCCACATAGTGGCAACTCCCCTCTTATAGCATAGGAAAAGGAGTGAAAGGGAGGAAGCGGAAAGGTAAAGCAAGGTAGCCAAGGGTTAACTAGGGCTCCCGGGCTATGGTTTAAGGATCCTACCCGGCAATTGGCCTAAAAGTGATGCAGGGAAAACCCTAGAAAAACCTGCATCAGGTAGGTCGGGCATTTGGTACTTGTCCCACGCCCTTCCGATGGCGGGAGAGGTGCCTCGGCATATGGGGACATTAGTTCCAAAAACCAGAGAGATGTGAAGGCATCCCCAACGGTAGCCTTCTCCAGAGCTCTCTGTCTACCCTATCTTGTACCTTGAGAACATATATATAGTGTGTGTGTGTGTGTGTGTTTGTGAAAGAGAGAGAAAGAAATATGAATTTGTCAACTAATTGTAACCACACAACTGTAAAATTTTATTTCATAAGAAAGGGGCAAATGAAGAGTTTTACCTCGGTACCTAATAATACTATAAGATATATTATCGGAAGACTATTACCAAATAGGATACGAATTATCTGGTTTCCAGGAAAACGAATAAATCAGAAGTGCTTACAAGAGCCATTCATGAAGCTAACTGAAGCGCCTGCACAGCGGAGCGGGTGATTGGATAAACAGTTTGCTTCAAATAAAACACGCCTGAGCAACAAGAGCAAAATATGCATGGTGCATATGAACATCTTGAAAACGAAACGCCTACATCGCTGAGCGAGCAGGGGGTAAAACAAATTAAGAGGTGGAACATGTCAACGTTTTCATTTTTTACAGTATAGGACGTATTTTAATATTACACGAGTATCAAAAGCAAACAATTATATTTGGAAGGTTTGTAATTTGTTAGAACAACGGCTAGTTCATTTATCAAGGTGATTTTTATAAACAAACCCCTGGAGCCTGTCGATGAACATAGCCTGAATACTTATGAACTATGTGAGTGAGAGCAGTGTCCACAAAACAGGAATAACAGCGTTGGTACTCATCACGTATATAGATGAAATTAACGGAATACACAAAAAGAAAAAAGTTATCTATGAGCTGGAGAATAATAGTAGAATTAACTTTTTAGACTTATAAGTGGAAAGAGAGTCTTAACCAAGTGGTTCAGGAAACCAACCACCACAATGTAAAAGAAAATATAATAAAAGATATTATTTACAGTATACCTTGTACAAATTCTGAAAGAATCTATATCGGACATACATCGATGAATCTATAGAACAGGCTGTATTTTCAGGAACTTGAAGGAAAGAACAAAAACAAGGCCAGTATGCAATAAAAAGATGAAGTAGCATAGGAACAAATTAAAATAATGCATAAAGAAAGTATTAAATAAAAAGAACGATTTTACAGCAATGAGAACTTAAAAGTGACTATGAACGAACGAAATGGAATTAGAATGGTAGGAACTTTGTACGACCGTATATTGGGACGGAAAAACTTAGTTGGAGTACGTTTCTTTTATTGTAATTGGGAAGTCATTTATAAGAGTGAAAAATTCTGAGTTATTGCTATATTAGTATAAGTAAAAAATAATTGAACAAAAAACTAAGTGTAAATCCTGAGTAGCTACATATAAAATGGGTTAGTTAATAAGTTAGCGTATAGAGGCGTATTGCCAGTGGTGCTACAGTGAGAATGTTTACACTATGGTCAGTTTCGTCTGAACCTATAATAGCGTAGGATGTTGAGAAGTGTGAATGTAATTAGATAGTCTCGTCGACAGACATGGATTTCCTTTAACATGACTATTGAATGATATCTTGTATAAGTTTTAACCACTTAATGACAAGTAAGGTAACATGTCAATGCGGTAATTTCTGTCATTTAATTTCGCAGATGAATACGGCCATATAAAAGATCAAAAGCTCCTGTACTAGACTAACAAATTAAATAAATCATGGTTTAAACTTGTCGAAAATTGGAGGAATTATTAAGGGTTCTTTTCCTATAATTGAAATAAATACATTAAGTCGCTGACTGTTCCACGAAAAGGAGTTTACAGAAACAACAATTCTTTAACAAACCTCCTGCATGTATTAAGGAACGGAGAAAAACTCCGATTAAATTCAAAAGAGAACGTCTTTATTAAATTCTCGTTATAGGTACTTAGGCACGCATCATGCTTCGTAAGTGTGTACGGAATTAAACAGTTAACTGTAAGTGAAAACTAAAACTTTCTGTTGATGAAAAATAAAATACGTTTATTACATTATATATCACTATTAATGCCAATAGTTAGTATAAACTATTATCCATTACACAGTAAAGTAAATTATGAATTTATATATAAATAAATGCCTATATATTTTCATAAATCTCCTAAACTCATGTTAAGATATTATGTGTTTGAAGTATTTTGAATTATAACGTACATAAATAAAGTAATAAGTTTGTGTTATTTTAAATTATCATTGTGTTTGGTGCATTATGGAAACAGCAGCGACGTCATGTAAATTTCTGTCTGTCTGTTACGATTACGGGACTGATTTTGATCACTTTTCACAAGAAATCGGTCCGACCGATTACTATGAAATTTATTTCGTTGTTACACAGCACCGTAGAACGGTTTTAGAAATTTCAGTCACCCGTTATCTTGAGACATGATAACGGGCATTCCAAAATCTGATTTTAACTGATGGGACACGGATTTTGTTCGACTTACGGGAAAAAAGTGATTTTCTCTGAAGCGTAACTAACTTAAATTGTCATTTACCATTTTAAACAGTTGAAATAACAGATGTAGAATTTTAATCATATTTCTTTATTTCTGGCCAATTTAAATGTAAAGAATGCATTAAATGTAAATTTCAACGTCAAAAAAAAGTTTCGACTTCCATTATGTCGATGCTATCAATATCTTAGCATTCATCGAAACGCTGTCCAATTTAATTTTCTTTTTACCGTGAATGTTATTACTAGATAGATAAACTCAATTATGTGGGGAGTAGACGAGAAAGTAACCGTACAAGCCAGATGCAGCCAATAAATGAAAATATTTCAATTACAAAAGGGAAATAATATTAAATACAAAAAACCTGAAATTGGAACAATGTGTGATTAAGGAAACCAACTTAGTCCTATACCATCATACTACCGCAAGTAAACAAATCTTTGCGCTAAAAATAACCGTAATATTAAGAACTGTCTGCAATGCTTTCATCCCCATACGAAAGACGAATAGCTAAGTAACTATTTAAAGGCATAACATTATGAATAAATTGACTTTTCACATCATTGAAGCCACGCTTCTCATAAGAATCTATGGAAAAATAATCTTAAATGGATAACGAAGGATTTATTTCTTGCAGACCAGCGAAC
Organism: Zhengitettix transpicula; assembly: GCA_037074705.1. Lineage (NCBI taxonomy): Eukaryota > Metazoa > Arthropoda > Insecta > Orthoptera > Tetrigidae > Zhengitettix > Zhengitettix transpicula. The sequence goes on from CM073590.1 coordinate 196,781,933, forward strand.
CTCATATTTAAGGTTTTAAAGTTTAGCATTATCAAATTAAAATAAGGCGAGACAATGTTGAGGATATATATTACCTGCAGCAGTAGAAGCGACTGTCCGGGCTTGTAGAAGCCGGCTGCAGTGTTGGACGGTGGGCTCGTGCGTCTGTACGAGTCTTGCTGCTGCGTGCTGGGGGCGGCGCCATAAGAGGCAGCAGCCGGCGCGGGGTGGCGGCTCAGCAGTGGCGTGTAGTGCGCGGGGTAAAGGGGGCCGTAGGGCCCGTAGTGGTATGCGGACGGGGCGGGCGGCGCGTACAGCCCCCGGGCTGCGTACTCGTCCTCCTTGGACCTCTGCGAAGGCGGCAGCACGCGGCAGCCATTGTAGCGGGGCAGCAAGGGGGCGGGCCGCGGCAAGGGGCGCACGAACTCGCCGCCCAAGGCGTGACTGCCGCCCTCCACCACGAGGCTCGCCGATATCATGGACCGCGGGCACCTGCAACAAGGTTTACAACAATGAAAATTTTTATGCAAGATTCAGATAAAGCCATGTGGCCGTTGATGTAATACCTACGATCTGAATTCAGCAATAATCGCGCTCAAATGAAATAAATTCTCCAAGTAACATTCACGAACAATAAGGAAAGGAGTTGTATTGAATGGTTAAGTTAATAAAGACAGATGATAAAACCTTTGCTGAGCGACGTGTTTGCACTGTAAGATCTTTCATTTTGTATTTTAAGTAATTTTACTATCAATTAAACTTAATAACAGCGATATATCGTTTGCTTTGTGATCCTAAGTTACAAACTTTCCTAAGATTTAAATCTGAGAAACATACTGTCACTGCTGATGCAGGGTGCAAGGATGACGAAGGAGAAAGATTTGTGTAAAGTGGATCAGTTGGGATTCTTGAAAATTGGAACCCACGTGAGCTCTCGTATTTTCCGGGAAGATGAGACGCGGTGATATAAATTCCTCGATGTTATTCATGGGTGGCACAAAGTTCATATGTTGTAGTCGTGAATGATTTCCCCATAAGCCGATGGCCATGCAGGTGACTCGTAATTGGCGTGCATATCCTTCACGGAAGCCGCCAGGTGGGGCTATTAGCGATAGAATCTCCGCGCAACGGACACCTGCGCCGTCAAGCACATACATTGCAAAACGAATAACAGAAAAGGATCAAATTATTGAAGTGAAACTTCTAATGTAGCGGTAGGGTCAGTTGACGTGTTAGGTAATACGAGAGTAACTTCACGGAAATGAGGTGACGATGTAGGCAACCACGTCAGTAACTAGGCACCAATCATAAGCTGCCAGGTCATCGGCGAAAGCATACATTACTTTTTATTAACTGCCGCAGTATAAACAGACTATGAACCCAAATCTCGGACTTCTTGGCTATCTTTCTTTCCCTTCTGCATGTCCCCTTCTATACCACCCAATGCAACTACACGTTTTACGCATTGTTGAAACCCCCCGGTCTGGTGCAACGAGTTCGGATTATGTCGATGCGACTAAACTAGTGAATGCATTAACCTATCGGTGATTTTGTTCAGAAACAAAGTCTGCCAAATTCAAGTGAAATCGAAGCCAATTCAAATACAATTTGTGAATAAATGAATTTAGAAAAATTTAGAATAATTTCAAAACTATTTCTATATTAATAATGGATAATTAATCTGCCATCAAATTATGCAATATTAAGAGAGATAGGCAGGACACAATGACGAAAAATATCGAAAATATTCTTATCCGATTAAAACTATGTTGCGAGGCAGCTTTTAGCGACGCGTCGTTAAGTAAACCCGGCGACACCATGACGTGATCATCGCAGCTGGAAAACCAAAAAGAGTTGCAATAAACAAGTAAGTATCACATAAAAGAAAGATTTCAACGAAAGAGAGAGTGCAGAGCGGCCAAAAGGAAGAGATTATTGATTCATGAGAAACTACTACGAACTTTGTAACGAGGAAAATGTTAATCGGTGGAAATGAAAACTAAAATAAACAATTGCAGCAAACAAGATTGCCTGCAGTGCAACAGACAGATTTTCGTTAAAGAAAAAATGTGGAACAGCCTGTGTCGGTTCAGTCCACTTCGAACGAAGAGATCGTCTTCATTTGAACTGACGTTGACATGAGAATCGCGCTCGCTTCATTAATTTTGATTGAGTATCTGAAATTAGCGTTTTCATCCACTCTCGGAGGATTTTGTCTCGAACTAATAATCCTAGAAATACGTGTAGTTTTTCATATCGCGTCTGATAAAAAGAAACAAAATTTTATTTTTCACACCCAACGGTCGTTGTCAGGTCCACAATAGTCCTACCCGCTGCCATAAACACTTCAAAGACGATTTGGTGCTCGATTTTTCTTACCAATCGAATCGTTGATTCTCCTTTCATTACACTCGGTTCTCGTTCTTATTCGTTAACTTACTCTCAGTGCCAATAGCAAGTTTTATTTCATTATGGTATATTGGCTTTCTTCTGTTTGCCACCATTATTGTTTACAATGTCACTTCACAAATTTTGTTTTTAAGGGGTCCTTCTGTTGAATTTTAATAGAAAGTGAGCAAAGTGAGACAAGTGGGCGTATAACGGGACGTGGCGTACACCAGGTGCAACTCCACGCAGCTGCGCGGAGCGACCTTGCCGGATCTGTCCTCACATTCATCTCGCAACTTCACTGAAATTGGTATTGACACTTACTTCATCCTTCCACTCAGTCCCGGCTCCGAAACTTCCTTAACTTGGTAGCTATAATTTTGAATCCTTCAAAAAATAAATAATCTCCTGACGTCCCGAAACTTCTTAATCAAATTCAAGTCTGTCAAAATAATTTGTGTACAATCGTATCAATCAGATCGTACGCGATCACGGAGCAGGCGACTGGTATTTTTTTATCGCAGCAAACGTACGTACTTTAAGCATGGTCACGCAAATTGAATCCCATCCTCCTCCACCTAAACCCCTCAGAAGGCTAAAAAGAAAACGACAAATTGACCTGGAAACCAGCGCAAAATAAACACATACACACACATATATATATATATATATATATATATATATATATATATATATATAGTAATATACCCGATTAATACGTCGTTTAATTTATTTAAAGAATTGAATTTAAAGAATTTGCACTCGTTGAAACTATTTATGTAATAATTAAATGGAAGGCGTTATTTAAATAAAAGAATTAATAAAATTTACAAACAATATTTATTTATTTTGTGGAAATAATTTAAAACAATTACAAATTAAACATATTAATTTCTCAGGGTCTTCACTGGGTTTGATAATGAACACATCAATTATGTTTAAAAATCTTATTAACAAACAAATCACATTTACCTAAACAATACGTCGATTAAAAGAAAAGAAATTAACTTGACAATTAAAATAGAACGAAATTAAAAAGTAAAGAGATTAACTCTGATTAACAATTTAAAATAGAACGAAATCTGACTTCTATCTTTTAATTGCGTTTACATAAATCATTATTTTGTATTTTGTTACTCACATCTGTCCAACTTGTTTCCAGCATTCCCTTTTTGGTTTCGAAAATACACTATTGCGAGATTTTACACTGATTCTAGTCAAAATTGATAGGATGTCAGGAACTCGGATGATCCTCTTTTTTGTCAGCTATCTGTTGACTGCTTGCCTTAGGTGAATTCTGTTTGTAGATTTTCTAGTCTTTTACCGCTTTGGACTTAACTGCAATTTTACTATTTCTGGCTGGCTATGGACGTAAAACTGCCTTTACTTAGCAAGTTTCGATGTAATGCTTTCGTGAATGTTTTGCTTTGTCTTCAACTCACTTTGTTTAATAATAATACAATATACGACGGCTAGTCACTGCTCTAGTATCACTTGTTCCTTCCTCCGAAATGTCCAGGCACCAACCAACTCTGTTAAATTCTAATCACCAACTGAACTATCCTCGTCTCGAGTTTTAGCGCACATACGCCATTTTGACCTTCTGACAAAGCAACAGAGCTCGGCTTTTCTATTGTCGCTTTGTTCGATCAGACCGCTATAATTGATTTCTCAAACCATTTAAATTTTATGTTCAAACAATTAATGTCCTAATTAATTGGCATTGCAATATGTATACATATATATACATATATATATGTGTGTGTGTGTTTGTAAATCTATCTATGTATTTTTGGCTCTACAGCCCTCGGTGGGCCATGGCCTCCTCCACAATCAGCCTCCAATATCGTTGGTCCTGCGCTCTTTTCGTCCATCGTCTTATTCCCATCGGTCTCAGATCTGAAACGACATCGTCCATCCATCTATGCCTTGGCCTTCCCTTTCCTCTTGAATGGTGGATCCTTTCTTTCAGGATACTTTTTGGCATTCGTTCTGTTGCCATTCTCTCTACATGGCCCATCCAATCAATCCTCCGTGCCTTCACGAATCTAACCACATCTTTACCTTCCATCAATTCATCCAGTTTCACATTAAATCTTGCTCTCCAGCCTTCATCTGTCATTACAGGTCCAAATATCTTCCTTAAGATCAGTCTTTCAAATACTCTGAGAATTTTCAGTGTGTTTGTGTGTGTTTATATATATATATATATATATATATATATATATATATATAGTTCATAACTTCCTCAACTACTCACTCAAAATTATATCACAATTGTAAAATCTTCGGATTAAAAAATTTTCTGTAAATTGGAAAAAATGCACACGCACGTGGACTCGGAAAAATCGAGAGAATTATTCAGAGACAAGATATCATGATTACAAAATCCGCGTCCAAGAACCAATAAACGCCGTTATTACAGGACGTGTGGGATTTTGCTTTATAAAGTCATCGATATCTTATACAGTCAATAAATTTTTAATGATAGCGAAAAAAGTTTGCATAAAACTTGCGAATTGCAGTGACCGTTTAGTTTAGCGACGCGGTTTAAAATTTAACTTCTCATCACGAATCACTAACACGTAAGGATGAAATCAGACTACACATACATAATTTCAAATATCCGTAAAACACTTAATAGGGCTATTGAATTTAAAGAACACACAAAAAACTGAGAATTAATTAGATAACCTGATGCAGAAATAAACACTATCAAGGGCAAATGTGCTACGACTTAAATCAGAAGTCTGACCCCAACCCACCTCATCAAAATGATGCATCATGTTGGTGACCTTTGGGTCACTTCCCGTTGCAGAACTGATAACAACTAATAAGCAACTTCAGCCGATTTCACCTCAGTAACATTCAATATATTCTCACCGGAGATGAACTGTGATGCCATGAGGGTGTGAGAAAAGACAATATTAAGCAGAAAGACCCGATAGGTTCAGCGGGTTCAATGTCATGATGAATGCGGAACGTTTAAATCATTGCAAACGATGGTAAAATAGATTCACAGCTATATTCTCAAACTAAGGCATTGAACTATTTTATGGGAGGGTTTGTCGATACCGACTCTTATTTTCCTCGGATCATAGACCACTGGTTACAAAAATCTATCTTGCTCAATTGAAGAATGCCTTTGAGAGCAGTTTCCGATATTCATTCGTGTTTTCTACTTCACATTTTTAATGTCGCTTCTAATTGTTCTATCCGGGCTCCGACTACTTGTAGTATGAATATTAGGGTTTCTGTTTCTTCCTTTAAATAGCTATCGAATCTGATTCAGGATAAAATTTAAGGGAACGACATACATAAATACCTAATATGAAGGGCCTCTTTTCCTTGGTCAGGGCAACTGTGGGGAAGACTTCGTCTCTATAGGCATCTTTCTACCTTTATATTAATGATTAACCCCATAATTTTGTTACTTCATTCGTATTCACCTTTGTTGATTGATACACTTAACATTTTGGCACTATTAAACGATTATAAAAAAGGGATGCTCTTTTTCTTTGAGAAAACTATATACCTCATAACGAAAATATCTCTTCTGCTAAATAGATCAGGAAGAAGAAAAAGTTGTAGAGAGGCTATATATATATATATATATATATATATATATATATATATATATATATACAGGGTAATCCACATAGTGGCCACTCCCCTCCCAAGCATAGGAAAGGGACTGATACGAGGTTTCCGAAAGATAGGGCAAGATATATATTTTTTAGAGTAATGTGCTACATGAGGGTAATCCACATGGTGACAACTCTCCTTTAATAACATAAAATGGGAATTAAAAATGGGTATGCGGAAGGGTAGAAGTAGTCAAGCATAAACTAGTAGTTTAAGGATTCTACCTTACAATCGAATAATACTGATTCAGGGCAGACCCTAGAAAACCTGCAACAGGTAGGTCGGGCATTGGGTACTTGTCCCACGTTCTTGAGATGGCTGTAAAGGGGTTTTCTGTGAGGACGCAGCATTGCCTTCCCCGTCCCTCGACCAGTTAGGAGGCAGCTGGCCGACTGTTCCTATGGGAACAGCGAACAACTCTTACCGTATGCCCAAGGCCTGCGACCAGGGAAATACAACTCTCAAAACAGGCCGAGGTGCCTCGGCTTGTGGGAACCTTAGTTCAAAAACGGAGAGAGGAAATTTGATCACTGGAAAATTACTCTACTTTCAGTATTTACTATAAAGGTAAATTAAGAAAATCGAAAACCTCAACTTATTACGTACCCAATATTTAGTTTAATTTGAAAGCGGTTTCCTACTCCTCTTTATTCTTCTACACTACATTTCTGTAGATTATCTGTGTAACAGCAGATTTGATAAGTAAGCCCACTTGAATATCATTGACGTTATTGGGGTAAACTTTGTCATTAATACCAAAGAAAGAGTCTCCACACTATATTTTCCGTAACAAGATCATTTCCAGGTAAAGTGTGAATCTTTGTTAATTATAATATTATCACAAGTTAGTACGGAGTCTTTGCGATAGTAGACCGAAAAACTAAGTTCAGTTGCGAGAACTCCGATCATTCCTAATCCAAGGCTACCTTGTAACTTTTATATACTAAAAAAAATGTACGCGATGTAAAGGATCGTTGATGTTAACCGAATTGAACAAATACGACGTGTAGTGTGCAGTTTGGGTTCGGCGTCCTGGCCTAGCAACAAGGATCTTCCCCAGCGGGGAGCTGATAGCGCAGCACGTTTTATTTCTCCCTCTGGTGGCGCGCAATTCGTCTTGTTTTCAAGGCTCAAGTGTTTCCATTGCCAAGCTTCATTGAGGCAGGAATGCTGGCTGCTTGCTGAATGCTTCCTTTCAACAGCCTGCGGGAAGCAAGAGCTTGCTTGCTTACGTGCTTTACACTGTGCTCTGTCTTGCGTCTTCCTTTCGTTACGAAGGCAACACTTCATAAGGTTTTTTAACATCCCTACTCTTCACGGGTCATGGGTCTATATAAAAAAAACTTCATTTTCTCAGTTGGACAATTTTTTTTACGTTCTGCAGCTTTATATCGTTAAATTTTTTTTTGTTTATTATAATTGTAAGACTCCAGACGAAACGACGCAAGCCGATGTTCATGCCTACCTACGAGGAGTTACCATAAACTTCTACATAAATAACATGAAATTACACTTGTATCACATTCACTAGCATCACATACAAAACATACACTTGGGAGTGTCTAATTTATTTTAAGTTTGTTTTCCACGGACTGGAAACATTTTCGTGAGCGTTTTTATTTCCACCATCGATTCCGCTTGTGTCCTAGATTGTGCCAAATCTTCTTCTTCTTCGGCTTTTCCTCCTTTTATAGGTTTGCCGTCTTCAATTTCCATTTCTGTCTGTCGTTCCAATCTCCCTCGTCCAAATTCCTATCCTCCATTATGGTTCTCACATGGGTTTTTCACTTTAATCTGGGTCTGCGCCGTTTATTTTTTCCAGGGGGTGACCATTGGTATATTTCTTTTGGCCATCTTCCATCTTCCATTTTCCATTCTTTGTACGTGACCATACCACTTAAGAGTTTGATTTTCAATCCTTTTAACGACAGACGTGGTTACGTTCATTTATTTCCATATGAGTTCATTTCTAATTTTATCCTGTCTTGTTTTTTGAAGACTTCTCCTCAGATAATCGAATTCTACTGTTCTAAAAATAAAAAAATAAAAATGGTGAATTTTTTAAATACTTGGGGTCAATAATTAGAAATGTAGGAGCATGTGAAAGACATATACAAACTAAAATTGCAATGGCAAAGAAAGCTACCAAGATTTTACACGGAATAATTTGGAATAAAAATTTAACAAAGGAAACAAAAATAAAAATTTATAAGAGCATAATACAGAACATTCTATATTATGGAAGTCAAAAACATTCTATATTATGGAATTGGCCCCTGACAGAATTAAGGAAGAACAAAATTAGAACAGTAGAATTCGATTATCTGAGTGTCAAATCTTTGGCCCTTTAATTTAATTTTAATTAATTAAAGTAATAAGAAAAAGTCGACCGGGGTGAAGAAATTTTCGATGATGAAGTTACGACACAAACCGAGCAGCAATCCGTCTCATGTTCAGTTCGTCGCACAACATCCTATCGCACGTCCCATACGATAGCCGTACAGTGTTGCACATGTAGTGGGAGATCTTCCAGAATCGAATTTCTACCGACAGAGGCAGTTTTAGTCTTAGTGCCTGTCGATCTATCTTCTAAACCTTTTGAGACAGTCGTAGGTTTCTGTGTAACAAGGTATTCAACATAGTGTTTTTTCACACGATTGAAATAAAGCTTTAAGCAGACACGTTGCGATCGAAAATCTCTTTTAAAAATATTCTTTTTATTTATAGCTGCATCAACTGCTAAGGTCATCAGTTACTATCCGAAATCTTCCATCGTTAATTTCACCCCAACACATAAATAGAAAATTGTTCATAAAAAACAAAACGCGATCACCCAGCACATATCCCTGGAAAAGACTGGTTCACCATCGGCGGGCGTTTCATCGAACTAGACAATCTTCACAGAAACGACCTACATCGACAGCAGAACAAGTTCTCTTTTTCAATACAATTTGTCTTCCTTAACTATATTTACAGGGAGCGACTTTTCTGTCCAATACTAATAATCCTCATTAAATTTTTGGAAGTACATAAGTAACAATCTAAAAATATTAACATAAAGAACTTATTCACACAAAGTCTTACAGAAAGTTTGTTCCTTATCCTTTATGTAACATTAGCCATGACATCACAAAATAATTGTAGTACTCAAAATGAAAAAAATACGTCTGATAGAAAATAATAAATAAGAAAGATAGCCAAAACAGACCAAAAAAAGGTAATATAAATACCACATAACGTTTCTGGGATCCTTGTTCCTTTCGTCAGGTGCTAAGAAGAGCCTAGAGAAACACAACTGCACTGATCAGTTGACAACACTCAAAAGCGACGAAAACGTAACGAAATGGGAGAGCCGTAAGGGTTGGCGTAACAATAATGGAGCAACGACAATGGGAAAACAGAAGGTTTAGCGTAATAATAAGAGATCATAGCAATTATTGAGTTTAATAGTTTCTGTTTGGACAAATTTGTGATGTGGAAATTTGTAGTACTCTTCAAAAATAAATTGATGTCAGATTAAACTTAAACTCCATATTTGTTCATTAGATGGCCTGTTTCAAAGATTTTTGTAGTTGTTTTCGCTGATATTTATGAATGGAGGAGACTCATTTCCCAACTATATTCGATAGGCTTGCTGAGACGTTACTGAAGTAATAGTAATCTCTGACTGGTCTAAGTCCAAGAATTACGTTGAGATGGATCATCAACAAAAACTCGTAACAAATGTGCTGAATAAAATTCTAAAGTGAAATTATTTGATCGTTGCTTATTTACCACAGTAAATCTAATTGTCCTCCATTGAACTTTAAGGAATACCGTATTTTCGATTAAAATATTTACGTGTGGTTTTTGCGGTAGGATATGATAAGTACTATTATAACACGCATAGAATACTGTCACATTTATTACGCCATCAAGATTGCATGCACCATTCGGCTCCGTGGAAGCTTGTATGAAATATTCCCTTTATTATATGTGAGGAGGGCGGGTGTTGAGCGCGATGTATTCTGGTGAGGCCATTCACTGCGGCATTAACTGGCTGACGAAGCATAATTCATTCAAATCGTCGCTCTGCGTGCCAAAGAATCGAACGGAAACATCTCAATGCCCGCAGGATTATTCCTCGTTAGAATAAATCGTTGTCGCTTATCCGACAGCGACCCGTATTCTGTTTATGGATGTCTATATATCTCTGTCCCACATGTAACGTGGTCTACGCGTTGCCTCCTCCATAAAGAGGTTAGCCGATTCTGAATTTCATGTTCTCTCATTCTCAATTCCTATAAAACCTTTATAAATGTAAGAAAGGTACAGGATGAGAGCCAGTCTGTTCAATTAAAACTCGAATTAAAACACGATTGCTGCAAGTGAAATTCTCCCAATCACAGATGAAGTCCTAAAATTTTGTCCAGACTACGTAAAACGTCACGTTTTATTTTACTCACACTTGGTTATACGAAACGCAGACACTACAAAGTTTGCATTAAATGATTTGAATGTATTCTGACCTTGCATTCACGCTTTATTTGTTATCGTAGAAGCAAATAAGAACATGGTGAGGTTAAAATATATAACAAAGGCTGATTCGTTTTAAATTAGTAACTAAGCTCGATGGTCGCGACAATAAAATAGTCAACTTTAAAATGCCACTATTACGCCACTGAAACAATTATGCTCTCTCAAATGCAATTTTTCACCACAACGGATTTTTTTTCCTGTCCGGCGGAACTGCTTTGGTGTGTCGACTGATTCAGGACGAATGATTACTGGAGTGGGCGACTGCCAAAATAGGAAAACTGTTACTGGAACTCCTTAGCGCGAAGGTTATATCTCTCCTTTGTATTTATCATCACTGTTGGAAACTGTTGATCTAAAACCCTTCATCTTCACACTTCTTAACTTTCTACTACTCTCAGTTCCTACCTTAATCCCCCCCACATAAAACTGCTTTTTCTCATTTTATTCACCGCTAACTGCCCAATTATAGATATACAGATTACCCCTCTCAATTTTCTCCCATTTTTATTTATTGTTCTCCCATTGGTTGCCTCCCACTGTTATTTTTGGTAGAATCGCACGAGATCAGTCACCACCCTCTAACATTTAATGAATGTATTTCTATCAGCTTGGATTCTTACATATATTTGCTAATGCAAACTTCGGACGAATGGCTGTGATGTTTTATTTAATGTGAAACATATTTGAAAAGAGCCTGGAATTTTACCTGGGGTCAATGTCTAAAATTTTAGCATTTTGCCAATCAAATGTATCTTCGAATTGATATGTTTGGAGACTACAGATTGTTTATCAATGGGAAGTGTGATATTAGATACATGTTCCTTCATACGTGTATTAAGGGAACGTTTTGTTTGCCCTATGTAGCAGGAATTACAATTAGAGCAATAGATTTTTAAACAAAAAAATGTTTGCTGTAGGTGTCAAGTAGGTCCTTGTGGTTTTTAATAAAGTAGGAAAGGGTATTAGTGGATCTGTAAATGAAGCATATTTGATATTCTTTGAATATTTCGATAATTTTGTGATGTAGAAATTTGTAATAAGGGAGTACGAGAAAAAAATTTGCTTGAGGTGTTTGGGGACGAGTGACAGTAGGATGTTGGATTTTGTTCAATATTCTGTTTATGCGTTTAATAATAAAATTTAAAGAGTATTCATTGGAGATTAAAATGTTTCGAACAATATTTAAGTTGTGTTGATGCAACTTGGAGTTATAAAGTAATATAGCTCTGTCTACAAGATTGTAACCAATAGCTCTCTTTTGGTTTGGAGGATGATCAGAAAGATAATTGAGAACATGTCCAGAGTATGTAGGTTTTCTGAACCAATTGGTGGTAATGGAAGTATTGTGAATGGATACAGTGACATCAAGGAAATTAAGAGAACGGATAAATTCAAGTTCATGGGTGAATGTAAGTTGGGATGATAATTATTGAAAATATTGACTATAAGGTTGATTTGAGAGGTATTAACTATACAAAAAATGTCATCTACATATCTGATGTAACAAAGCATTTTTTTCAGGAATAATAAGATTAATACTATATGTTAATTGTAAGAGAAGTGTGTAAAATTGTTATTAGTTTCAACGTAAACGTAACTTGAAGGAATACGATAAACAGACCATGTCTAAGATGAAGATAGCAAATGATTCTTAGAAAAAAAATTACCACCATATACGATGTAAGACAGTGAAGTAAAATAAAAGCATTGACTAGAGCAGCACGTGCCGTGCCCGGAACCTTCTGAAGTAATCAAGGAGAACAGTTGCGTAATGTCAGCCGTATTAATTAAAGTGTCCACGAACCGCGTATTGTCGCGGCACTTTGTCGGTATTAGTCTTGCTTGAAATCTATTACGAAAGTAACGTCTATATAAGCTATTATTACAGTGCGTATTGACAGTACAGATACAATTTTTGACAAGAATAAACTAAGCAACTAAAAAAATACATATATAATGAGGCTGGGAATATTTATATTTTGCATTATTCATTATATATACTTCACATTGAACTCTGTTTTTGTCAGCGTGCATTATACTTTCAATATCACGGGTAATTTCGTTTCATAGTGTTAGGGTAATCTTTAGAATCAAATCAAATCAATATTTTGAAAATTTTGATTTTCAGCGTAAGATGACTGTTTCATTTTGAACTTTTAGAGAAAAACGAGACTAAAGCAAAGATGTTAACATATCAAGACCAGATCATTAAATGAAAAGAGATAAAGATTAGAAGAAACTGTGTGTAGACAGGCTATGTATAGGGTAATCCACGTAGTGGCCACCCCTCTTATAACATAGAAAAAACAGTGGGGACGCGGAAAGGTAGATCAAAGTAGCCAAGGGTTAACTAGGGCCCCCGAGCTGTGGTATTAAGGATCCTACCCGGAAGTTCGCCTAAAATTGATGTAGGGAAAAGCCTAGACAAACATGCTTTTTTTAGAGTAACAGGCTACATGGTGGCAACTTTCTTTTAATATCATAGGTAGGGAATTGAAAAGGGGGATGCGGAAAGTCGTTATAATACGTGCAGCAGAAGTCAATATATATTTGGTTCTCATAAGGGCATATCCAACGATCTACTATTGCTAGAAAATAAGATAAGGTACAAAGTTTTCTTATGAACAGAAAATTACATTTTTTGATTGACTATTGTGTGGCAAAGAATGGAAAGCAAAGTGGTTGCAAAGTAGTCACACTTGAATGCAAGTTATAACCGGTGTGCGGACGAGTCATAGACATGTCTGAACCAGCGTCGACTGGTTATGAGTGTTTCGGCAATAACACGGGAGTGCAGACAGGTCTGCGCAAAATGCGATACCACAATTGATGACTTGAATACAATATTAAATATAAATTACAGACCACGCTAATAAGAAAATTACGCGCAGAACGAGTTTGCTAATATTTATGTTTGTGTTCCACATAACAGAATCTTGACCTGAGGTAAAGAACTAATTTTCGTTCAACTATCTAGAAAGACATGAAAAGAAAAATATTGTTTATTTACAGCACCATTGCAAAGTATTTCTTCCCAACGATGTTTACACTAAATGCTCAAAATTGCCAGCTCATTTTAAAGTGGCTGCCCCCAATTACCCTGGATGCCAGTTTTGCGGGGCGATGGATTGGGCGTGGTGAACCACTCCGATCGCCAGATTAATCGAGCATCGATTACTTCTTATGGAAACATCTAAAGACCATCATCTTTTCCTAAACTTGAGTTGACTCATTTGAGGACCTTGTTATTCGACTATTCATTGCGGCTGCAAGCGGGCGCGACATGCCTGGCATCGTTGGAACTGTTTTGCCAATCAAGAATGTATTACTGTTGGTGGTCACAATTTTGTGCATTTCTAGAAAGAAGCACATTGCAATGGTGTTGTAAATAAACATCATAACACGGTTATTTCTTTTAATGTCTCATTTTTTTGTGTCCGTGCCTCAACGCGTCACTTCCGATTATTCATTCCTATGCAAAAAGATTTAGTAAGCTGTACCAACCCTCAAAGTTCGTCCATCGACCGTAGAATCACCCTGTATGTAAGATTCACAATTATATAGAATTTTATATGTAGCAACAAAATAAAAACAGGAAGCCTATATTGCTTGTAACAAAAATTAATGTTAGAGTACTTTTTTTGATGGTGCTTTTATTCGACGCAATCTTGAGTAAGCTGGCTTAATATCTTCACGCTTATACAGTTAGTCGGAGTTCGCATCGTCCTTGGCGGACCATAGCAACAGCGACGACTGTCAGACTTGTGTACTTTCTTGACTTATTTTGGTCAAGAAAGAAACAGCCGTGACCAGTGTGCAGTTTCCCCTCCAGTCACATCATTGGTTTACTTGTCGAGCTACTCGGTATAGAGACTGTGGCGAACCTGGCGGAATAATACGATTCAATTCCAGCATTTGCCTCAATGAATGGGAAATCCCGTACCGGGAAAGGACTGTAAGGCTCTTCGTTTTTTCCGAGTTCCTACAGATCCACTTCGTTGTGTTTGTAGACATTAGTTCTGTATCAATTGTTTGAATAAGACTGGAATATTCTAAATTAAATAAGTAACCGAACAAAATAAATATTCAGAACATTGAGAATGACAATAATTTTATGGATAACTCTTATGAAGAGCACAGACGTGTTGATGTTTGCTGCCTTACAGCAATACAAGGCTCGTTAGACTAGGAGCTCACCGTATTTCGAAGAGCGCTGGTTGATCTTGCTACTGTGTTGGAAGCCAGCAGATAACTTGGAGCACAGCTATCTGTAAATGGGCGACATCCTGAATGCTATCAGTTTGTTATTGATCGGGCCATCAAGATATGCTAACTGCAGTTAGGCAGCAGCAGATAAGGGGCTTCCTATTACAGTTACAAGCCGTCCGTTCTTGCCAACTCACTCCCCCACTCCCTGTATCTTTGTTCTCTGCGCTCAGCTCGAATAGAAAAGCTGAATCATAGTCCGTTCTGAGAGATTTCCTCACCATTACAGTCGTCAATTAGTTTCTAGACAGTCAGTTCTCAACCATCAACGAGGGACTTTTAAATCATTCACTAACTTCCCCCTCAAAATTTACTATTTATTTAGCATCGTAGAACTTTTGAATTGGCCGGATTTACTTTAAAATTAAAAAATTGTTTACGTTGTCGATCATTTCAAATTTCCAATATTTTTTAAAATAACTCGTATATATCAAATTAAAATTTCCATCTTATTTCACATACATAATAAAGTGAACCGATATAATTTATAGAATATATTCTATAATTTAATTTTGATATTCGACCAATAATGACACAAAATATGAACAACTGTAAACGGGATATACTATCTATAGTCTCCCCTTTTTTATCAACAAGACGAGACATTTTAGTGTTTATCTTATACGAAATTAAGATATCAAAAACGAAGCGAAATACTTCTATTTTAAAACTAATTTTAATGAAATTTTAGGAACTATAAAACCATCAGAAAACATAATTGACGTAAGATTGTGCTTATCTGTTTTATCTCCAAAACTTTACTACGCTAACTAGAGCACAGAAGAGATCATCAATGAATCCGTCGACAGTTGAAGAAGAGCTGATCTTGAATTATTTATCACCTTGATCTTTGGCACAGTTTTGTTTGGAGTAAACATTGCTCACAAAGTGCGATATGCACTGTGTTATCTCTGTTTTCGCGTCTATAAACACATAAATACGCCATCGAAACGTAAGTTTTGTAACACAATCGTACTGAAATCAACACATTTTTATCTTTTGAAGTACATTAACATTCGAGAAACATCGGATTCAGAGAACTCTTAATAAGTGCGTCACCTGACGAAAATTTCATCTTTACGGAGTAAGCCTAAGAGGCCAAAGGAATTTCAGAATGTAATAATACTACTGATGCCTGTCGACCATTCCACAAGTTATTTCAATTGTTATATCAAGTGTACGTCAAATCAGCAAAAATATTTCACAAAAAGCCTACTGTTGTCATACTTAAACGTTTAACAATAGCGTTCTAAAATGATTAATAAAGGCAGTAAAATAGTGTGATACCAAATTTCTCCATTAATTATGACAATGTATTATTTTAACAGAAGTAAAATAAAAAATAAATTTATCAATAATAAGTTATAACAATGGGATGATTTTTTTCTAAAAAAACGTCTGTTCAAAGTATACTAATTAGATAAATTGACAAATAACATACTAAAATAAGTGCTAAATTAAACACACTCGTTTCTGCAATCCTTGTTGCTTTCGTTTGGTGATTCAAAAAACGCAAGAGCCGAACAAACCAGGAAACCAACGTTTGAGTAAAGTAAAGTAGTAATAAAAAGAAATCTGGTATTTACTATTATCGCACTTGAGATAAACGTCACTCTTCTGCATGAGGCATCAAAGAAAGAATGAGGGGTTGGGATTCACATGGATATTAATGTGTAACAAGCTCGGGAAAATTGAATTCGAAACCGTTAATTAAGCTTCGAGAAAGCTCGCGTTAACCAGACTCGGCGAAGGGAATGCAAAGTAATGATACCAAATTAAGAGGTTCTGGTTCTGGATTCTCTGATACAGCATAAACTTCAAACTAGTTCGGAGTGAAATCTAATCTACAATGACCCAGTAAAATTATATAAAATATGTGAGATGCTGCCAAACAACATAGAGAAACAATCGAGAATAATTCGTTATTGAGTCTCTGAAATTTTTCAGAAAAACGTCTGGTTGTTAAGATTAATTAAAAATGTTAATTTATCGAAATTAGTAATGTAATAGATAATATAGATTACTTTTTAGAAAAGTAAGACGACTTATACAAGTCTTTCACCGAGCTACGCAATATTATACCGAAGTAACATTGATTTAAAACGATAACTTACATTTCAAGCAGGAAAATCAAAATAACCATTACTTTAATATGCATAATTACCTATAAAACATAAACCTCGTGCCGATAATAGTGTTTTCAAATATTCTGAATTTTATTAGTATGATTAATGAAATTCTATGCAATAATAAACATTAAAAAATAAGAATAATATATGGATACAGTAATGTATCCACTATTAAACTTCTCGTTCTCTTCGCAGAAACTAAAACACACACCCACACATTTTAAACACGTCATCCGAGATAAATTACATTTGAATTTCTTTGCTGTACATTTATCCGTAATTACTTTTCCCTTCCTTTGTAACAGTATGAGATTCTCCGTGTATCTACGGCTACGAATGTCAAGGATATCTGGAAGCATGATGTTCCGTCGCGGAAGGAGGAAATGATAACGTCACCAGGTAAAGAGTTCGTGTGTGTGTGTGTGTGTGTGTGTGCGCGTGTGGGTGTGTCCTTAACATCTAAACGTCTTTGGATGCGAGTATCGCCTGGGTGACCGTTGGATATTTACTCTGGAGTCTGGGGCGATGCTGAGGAAGATATCAAGCTATGTAAATAATTTATCCCACATACCCACCCTGTAAATCTATAAAATTATCACTGGAGTGTGTGTTGAAAATTCTGCAACATCTCAGTCTCCTTTAAAACACATGCAAACTGTATTTAGAACAAATTAATCGTTTTAATGGGCATGCCACAAGATATGTTCGAGATTGCACAGCACAGATTTAATTATTATTATTTAGTTTCAACAATTTAGTGTTTGAGAACTAAGCATAGCAGAAATAAAGCCATTCAGAACCTTATGTATAATTGCAATATGAATAAATTAAAATTGCAGGACATACAAAACGTTTACCAAAAAAAAAATTAAACATGATATATCTTAACATTTAATTACTGATGATGGTGGTATAAACAATTCACTAAAACTATTTTCAGTATATTCAATAATGTATATAAACCTGTTACAAAGAATACATCCGAAAAATATATAAGATTATGATCTCACTAACAGTTAAGAAACATTATCATCCCTGTGGATAAATAATCATATGAGAGCAGAACAAAAGAGAAAAGTTAGCACTGCAAGTATATGAAAAAAATTACGTCTGATTGAAAATAATGAATAACTCAGTCAAAAAGGGTTATATAAATACCACACAACGTTTCTGGGACCCTTGTTCCTTTCGTCAGGTGCTAAGAAGAGCCTAGAGAAACACAACTGCACTTGTCAGAGTGTTGTCAACTGACAAGTGCAGTTGTGTTTCTCTAGGCTCTTCTCAGCACCTGACGAAAGGAACAAGGATCCCAGAAACGTTGTGTGGTATTTACATTACCCTTTTTGTCCGAATTAGCTATCTTTCTTATTCACTACAAGTATATGTTAGCATTATCATTTCGTTTAACTTCATGTTACCCAAACGATACATTGATTTTATTTCGAATCACGTCCTCAAATATATTTACATCAATAGAACGTATTTGTCTACATTTAATATTTCAATTATATTTTTAAGTGTTCCTCACACCAAAATTGGGAAAGTCATAAATATAAATCCTTTTATTTTAAGTTATTAATGATAGAATATTATGTTCTACCAGTGCTCACCTTACAGGCGCTGTATACATTAATTTTATTCAAACCTGCTATAGGAAATTCCTATGAAAATAAATAAACGTGGATAATGTATGTGAGGGCTCCAGCACTTTTGAGCAATACAGTTCGAGATGCATTTACTAATATCTACGATGAAACATGGACAGGTAAGGGATAACCACTTCAATGGCCTCCGCGTCCTCTTGGCCACTTTGTATTTTTATCTACGCGACAACCTAAAATAGCCGGTCTATGCAGCAATCATTCCTATTGCAGAAACAAGCGACTTGGACGTTTCTGTAACAGCTGGATAGCGTATGGGAGTATTGAAAGGGTACCACATCTGCGTGACCATTTCGGACACATATCATGAGCTTCTGACTTGCTGACGTTAGCAACATTTGCCAATCAGCTGACAATGCCCTTCAGATGTCAGAATGTTATTTCATTAATGACTTAAAAAATATAAGAATCGATGGATCGAGAAAATAAGAACGTTTACAGAAACAAGTTAAACACACGTCCAAAATGTACATGCGTATAATAAGAAAGTGTGTTCAGTGACCTCATACTGGGAACTACACTCCACAAAAAATTGTGGGTGACATATATATCCCTAAACATAAATTCTTGGAGTTGGTCAGAACATAAACGCCTCAATGAAATGTCAGTAGGGAGAGAGACGTGGTAAATTTCGAAGGTTATGCGATGAAAAATACTTCTATTTAATTAACCTGAATTCCTTCACCACCAACACTGGTCAAATAATAAAATAAACATGCGGCATTTGAAAGGTAGTCAGTTACATGTTCACACCTCGCCGAAAGAGAACTGGTTTCTGGCAATGTCCTTAACCACTTTTACGCACCGGCAAGCACGTTGAATACCAACATTCTACAGCAAGGGCTTAATTGCTACTGTTTAGTCTGATCCACTCGATGACCGGTTTAAAGAAAGAAAATATCAGTAGCAGCTGTAGATATTTCCATTCATAATTAGAAAATAATTTAAAAATTAGCGCGTTTTATAACCCTAAAACCTAAAGTACATAATTCTAAAGAAGCGGACACAGGACGAGAGCATGGAGAATCAAGAGCCATGTCGCTACATCATTTGCTATTGCAAGAGAAGTGACAAAATAAAGGTCTTAAAATTATATTAGTTATAGATTTAGGAGCAGGCCGTTCCTTAATACCGGTATCAGGCTTGCATATAACCATGTGACGTTGCACAGGAAACAAAATCAATAATGGCCTTGAGGTTGACTGCCACTGTTCAATTATCCACGTAATAATAGCAATGAACAAACACGTTCGATTTGTTATAACTGAAGTATAAAAACTTAAGACATTTAATTACAAATTGTAAACATTTTGCTTCAATAAGCCATTTACACAGACTGCTATCCAAAGAATAAGAGTCGCGGAGACATTATGGATATAAGTGGTAATATTGGTTAATAGGCCTTTAAGCCTACAGGCCATGAAGTCAATCTAAGTGATCAGGAAATATTTAGTAGAAAATAAGGTACTAATAACATTCATCATATTCCAACAAATGTTAGCCATCAAATCACTCTTTCTCATAGCAGATTTAAGCAGTATCTACCCAGCTAAATAGTGATTTCATTTCAATCGGCCACAAGTTTGAGCACTTTTATCCATACACATGTTGAAAACCTACAAAAAGTACCGTTGAAAGTGAAAACGGTTACTCATTGCGTTACAAATATATCAGTAAATATTTTCCACAAGGACGTCTAATTTACATTTTTGAATATTTGATTTCAAGGTGATGTGTCGAGTTGTATATAATTCGTTTTCTAAATCTGATTATTTAAATCTGCATTAATTGTATTCGGTAGTATCAATTACGGCACTTTTAATTGATATCCTTGAATGGTACGTCTTGCTTTCGAAGAATTCATATAGAATCTTATACATTAACAAACCCGATTTAGCCCTTTGTCGTCATTTTCCGAAATAATTACATACATAAAAATCAAGTGACATTAATAAATACTGCGAACGTTCCTTTATTCCGAGTAGAAATTCCATACGACATTAAAATTTATTTACTAGGTTTTATACATATACACTATATATATATAAAGCAGTAAGTCATTCAGTATATGCATGTTCTTAATGCTTTACTCTTTAATTAAATTAAAAGACGTAAAATTTGTATCAACAGTAAACACAGAATTTTTATAAAAAAATAATCCTTTAAGAAGTAGTTCAAATGTTTTGCTGTCCAGTAACCTTTGCTTGTTTTTAACTGTTAACGTATTAAAACCGAGAATTTTCTATGGTTCGGAGTAATGATATACAATCATCCGAATAATATATAAAATTAAATTGCAAAATTGCTCTTTTCGTATTGCTTCCCCAAAATGCTGATTTGAGCAAATTATAAACTATTTTTAGTTCAAGTAATAAAACTTATCCGTGTTAAATAAAGGTGCATCCCTTATTACATTTAAGTATCTTTCATAATTCCTGATTTGTATATTTCACGTCACTCGTACTTTTTGAAATTAAAAAAGGAGAAGATGTCTGATGAAAATTGATGCAGGTCTTTATTTAAATCTTATTTCTAATTGTGAAAAAACTTTTGGTGTATTAATTGAATACAATCATAGGAGCACGAAATAACTTAGAAATAACTGAAGCATAATCGTGTGTTTCTAAAACTTTTCTTCGCCGGCACTTTTATTTTTTCCCATGGTGCTAATTTCATCTAATAATTATTATTTTGATTTAGTACTAGATCTAACAGACAAGCAACCCGTAACGCGTTGACACAAACGTCATCTTAGTTGCCTTCAGAAAAATAGTTTAAATGTTAGAGGTGAAAAGTTTAAGAATCATTTCTGTCTTTTGAATCTTTAGTCGAGGTATCAGTATCTTGCGGAGGTAATAATCGATTTGTCACACGGCCTCGCCCATGAAGCCAGAACGCATTATGATAAAGAGTTTTCTAATTTATCAGTAAAGAAGAATGCTTTAAATTCTAACTATTCACAGTATTCATTATCATAATCTGACGAACCGTACCGTCATTCATATCGCGTCAAGATAACAACAAACTTTTATGGTGCTGACCAATCCTTGAAGCGTCAAGGCTGTTTATCTTTCGCACATTTAGGGAAAACGGATTGATATTACGGCATTATTATTATTATGTTATGCTAGAAGAACTACTTGAAGTCTCTAATTGAATACCATGTTCATATCAGAAGATTAATTAACTCATAAATCTATATATGTCAGTAAGCTACATAAAATTAATCATTTAACAATCAAGCAACTGTTACATTAGTTTATTCGCAATAAAAATGTGACGTTTAAAAGTTCTTCATAATTATAAAAATTATTTATTGGTGAATGCAATCCCCCATGATAAAAATTAGTAACTCTTAGCCAAAAGTAACAAACTGCACCTGGAGCCACAAAAATAAAAATTAGCGGTTTTGTATCTTACGGATTTATTAGTGAGCAGACCCAGTTTTTAAATGAAAAAATTATTTAGTAATCAGAATAATACATCATTCTGAGCTAAAGTTCTGACGGCTACTAGATGTACCAGCAAAATACCCGATCATGGCGAACATAAAATCTGTATGCAGAGTGTAGTTCTTTACATACCATGGACGGAGTAGCTAAGATTGACACCTTTGAATGTTTGCTGTGTTTTATTTTGATTCACATACGCATAGTACAAGTCCATAGATCCATATTGGTCTGATGGTTGCTTTGTATATCAGACACCCGTGTTCTTCCAATTAGCCGCTGTAGTTCTCTTGCCCTGACACCATATAACGAAAAAGAAAAAAAAACAATACGATATTTCCCAGTCCGTTTGGTATCTAAGTGTAGTTCTAGATATTTTACAGTTTGTGCTTGTGCATCTGCACGTTGTTTATTGTGACTGCAGGGAAGGTTTCTTTACGAAGAGTGAAAGTAATATGCGCTGATTTGTTTTCGTCGGAAAAAGTAATGCGATAAACGATGAAATAATATTTCCGATGAAGATTCAATACGATACAAATGTAAACATAATATAATTGCTTATAATTAGAATTTAAATACATTAAATATAAATTACAACTAATAGGAAAGACAAAAAAGTGATAATATAAATACCACACAACGTTTCTGGGATCCTTGTACCTTTCGTCAGGTGCGAAGAAGAGGCAAGTGCAGTTGTGTCGCTCTAGGCTCTTCTTCGCACCTGACGAAAGGAACAAGGATCTTAGAAACGTGATGTGGTAATTATATTATCACTTTTTTTGTCTGAAATGGCTATCTTTCCTATTCTTTAGTTTCAATCAGACGTAAATTTTTCATTTATTAATTACAACTCTAAAATGATTAAACTTGCAGAATATATTGATGGGAAATTAAATTTATAATCGACTATAAAAGAATGAATAACAATTGGTTATACTGAATAACTCATTATTACCATTGGTCTCACTGGCCATTTCTTCTTCAATTTATTCCATTATTAAGATTAGTTGGAAGGATTAATTTTGCGTGCAACGTGTATGAACTTCAATTACACATTTCCCAAAAAATAAATGTGTAACTAAATACGTTTCATGAGACATCCAAATAACACCACCAATCCTCATTTTACTTCACCTGTTACTGAGTAGTTGAAAGTGATTCAAACGACAAGACTTGCTGACCAAACATCTCACACTTCTCACTACACGACGTACGAAGCATGTTACTCTTACCGAATAGAGTTGTAGAAACGTCTACTTAAGTTTTCCTTTCAGTTTCTCCGTGAAGCACAACACCTAGATGAAAAGTTTTTGAGCTTTTCTTTTCTCAAAGTTGTGTGCTTGCAGGAAAGAGAGACTCATTGTAACTTCCCGTAACACTTCTGCGACTTTGCCATTACGTTTTGTCACAATAACATCTTAAATATTTCTTACACACCGAACATTTCAGCGAATAAGTCATGACTAACGAAGATTTATTAAATTTTATTTCCAAAATGTAGTCACTTCAATTGCACATTTAACAATATTAATAACAATATAACTTTTGAGGACGAATATTTATATGTTATTTTACTCATTTATAGCGAGATATCAGTATGATGTTTAATATACAAACCTATTCCACACCGTACCCCCCCTCCCCCCTCTCTCACAAATATACATTCATGAATTCCTATTATTTTTTAGCTAATTAAGCTAATATTTCAGGGTTAGGCTTCAGTTACGATTTTGCAATAATTGCACACAGTAGACATATGTTTACTTTAATTTTCTGCACTCTGCCCTCCTTTCGTACACTTAGTTTCGTCTATCCTCATTTTAAACAGTCGTCGTCTCATAGATTTCAGTTCAAAAGTCTCTTTGTCAATCCGCTGATTTCTCATTTCCCGATGTGTCACTCTTACTGACATTTAAAATTCCTTTTACGTTCCCCTACGCTCGTAGCGACTGTTGCGCTTCTCAGTAAGCCATTTCTATAGATTGTCACCTAGTATTCCCAGAGATTGTTCAATTCTGTTTCTTTTTGTTCTTTGTATGTAAAATAGCTCAATTTATCGTCCAAGTTTGTTGTACCTTATTAAACTCTGGGCGTAAATATCGTAAAACATTCGGATCTTCAGCTTTAATAATGTATTTGATTTGATTATCTCTGATTTTCTTCTCCATGCGCTCCACCTGAGCTTGATTTTTCTACTTGTAATTGATCATTTTATATTTATTATTTCTTCTACAGACATGCAAAGTTCTGGTTTGAATAAATCTACCTATAGCTGGCGAAGGCTTTCACGGTGAAGGTGATTTATATAGTCTTTCCGAGTATCCAAGCGGGTAAACTTAAGTCGTATAACGTTTCATGGCTGTCCTACCATCATCTTCAGGTATGAAGCTACCTCGATTACGCATTCAATATTATTTAATAAACAAACTGCACGTATACACGTATCTGTGAGTGTATAAGAAAAAGGGAGGAGAAACACGGGGGAACGGGGAGGGAGTTTCCATAATTTCGACAGAATATAAACCTTTACATCTTATCTTTCATTCATCTCTATATTGCGTAGCTTTCATCTTTTTTAAGGAGTGGTATATTCTTTATCTATAGCTATGGCACACAAAGATATATATGTATATATTTAATAAAATAACGACATATAAATGCAATATCTTATGACGGCCTGAAGATCTTCAGTTATTAAATGGCTTGACATTAAAGCAGAAATACAATTCAAGGCTTTCTTTTACATTTTTATACCCATTTTAAATCATTAAATTTCCCGTGTTCACACAACCAACATCCAATTAGTCAGGTAATTTGTCTTCGCATTATTTATTTTAGAGTGGTGATGAAACTTAATGTTTTGTCTTCCCTTTCATGGGAGAGAAAGGCCCGGGCGTGTTTACGATCGATGCAGGACCAGTGACCCAGTTGGGCATCGATCCCCGGGCCGGCTCTGCGACGCCAGTCAATGGGCGCCTCAATGAGCGGAGAGGGGCGGAAAGCGAAAGCTCTGGGACCGACGCCGACGCCGTCGCCATTCACGATTCACCCGCCATTGACGAACGCCAGCACTCAAAGCCAAAATCTGAACTGCTCTCTCGCTCTCCAACAACTTCCATAAAGTGATGTTTAGGGAAGCAACCAAAGGGTAGCGAGTTCGTGTTCCACCTTCAGAACCTTAGCTGCCCCATGGTTTACTAAGAGTGGTCTGCAAAACAAAATATACCAACATGGATTCCAACGACTGATTAAGAATCTGATATATTAGATCTTGACATCTTGTGTTTGTTATGTGGAAATGTAGGGCACGTTTAAGAAAAGTAATGCAATTGAGCCCACAAGCAGGTAAAGAATTAATTCATTGATCATTTAAAGTAGAAGTCGAAACGAAATATAATAATTTCTTGATCAGTGCGGTAAATTGTATAATTAAATTTAAATGTTTATTTCGGTTTCAATTTACTGATGAAGCCAAAAATAACGAAATATTTAACTTAAATTAAAAAGTAATTAACTGACTAACAAGTAGACATGATTAAACAATAGTACATAATCCCATTAGTGTTACCTCAGGTGCATACATTAGTACAACTCCATTGTACACTAAATTAACGCGTGGCCGAAAAATCAATGCAGGTACTCTGCGTGTCAGTCAGAACACCAATCCGTATCAATTTAACAATCTCGGTCGTTCGTTCTCATGCGTGACCTATGAGCCATTACCCTGGATAGATTCAACCTCCATCTCTCATATCATGCACTGAATTACTAATAATCGAGTTGCACAAAAAATTGAGAAAAACGATAACACATCCGAGGAGACTCGCGCAAAAATAAATATAAATTTATAGACAAAATATTATGAATTGTGGGAATATATATAAGTACTCTATCAATCCAGTCTAGCTACGAATGCCCAAACACGGTTTGGTTACTGATTGTCAGTTAGTTTTCTTTTTAATTAAACAAATATCTTCGGCAAAAAGATTCTATTTAATAGTATTTCCGTAATAAAATAAAAACATTCAACATGATAAATAATTTTGAGCTGTGTATAAAACAATTCAATCCGTTCGTTTATTTATTCTATTCTTCTATTAGCCAACTGATCCACACAATTTAATTCCTCAAATCCCATTCCCGCTGAGTTTTCCAGAATTCTCGACCTTGCCACACGAGAAGGCTTGTAACATATTTATTATAGTTCGGAGGAAATTACTAAGTAATTAAATAAGAAAGCAAAATATGAACTTTATTATTCATTTTATACAAGATTTGAAAATTGACTATGCTCATATTATTTCAATATTATTTGTAATCTGATTCAGTTAATATTACTAAAGTTATTAAGTGAATAAAATTTATTGGGAAAAATTAGTGTCGGAAATAATCATAATATGGACAATAGTGAAATTGTTGTGAACACAATAAGTATGTGTAAGTCGAGTGATTCATAGTAGAAAAATTAAGTGAACACTGTTTAGGAAAGCCAGGCATATGAACGTTACCATTTCCGGGGCGTGATGACCCAGGCTCGCTTTGCCAACATCATATTTGGCAACGGAGTCAATTTCCTCGCCCGCCGAAATTCTTTGTCGCAGATTTAGGTTGGAAATCTACACAAATAAATTAATTAGTTTTATCAGTATCGAGTAATTTTAGAATATCTTTACGTTTCGTGCATTGGGAATCCGAAACCAGTGTTACCTAACTTTCTGTCAATCTTACTCGGCGGATTTCGATTGTTTTTTACAGTAAATGATCGGCACGAATAGGTTGTCTTTTGTAATGGGACTAAGTGCTGATAATATATATTAATAAATATTAAAACAACGTTGCTTCCGTTAGCTTAAAAGTCCCTTAAATGTGAAGTGAAATAATTTTAATATAACTAATTATGTTACGGTAACAATTTTATTATATTATAAAGTCAAAAGAAAACTAATAGATATTCAGAACTGCATGAAACGTTAATTCATACCTGCAGGTCCGCTTTGTACATCGTAAATCTGATCTCGATAACTAAAATCAATTTTTAAGGTTACATATTACATTTCACGGATTGAACCGTTGTCAGAGTTTACACGGGCTTTTGTCAATATAAAGTCCGTTCATCTGGAAACAATTGGATATTGAGCTCAATGGGCACAAGGAGAGGTGCTGACATCATGTCCTATACCGGACGCTGAAAATCGAAAACTCCGCAGCCCTATGGTCGTGGGTGGTAGACCACGAAATATCTATCCTGCAGATATACATTGGCACAGACAAGATAGTATATATTCCGTTTCATTAAGAGATCAAGAACTAAATTCTACTATTTTACAAGACAAATCGCTTCAAAAAAAATGAAACTGTTTACAATTCGTCACACCATGGTTAATATTTTGAAGTTGAAATTGGATGAACTAACGACTCTTGATAAAACGTCAAAGATTCAGTGCATATTTTGTCGTAAAAATTGTCTGAAATACTATGTAAATTAGTTTAATTGCATTTGTTTTAAAACAAAAAAAAAGATTTTCTAGTAGGCCGTTGAGTAGACAAAGTTTATCAAGAAAAAACTGGAAAATTAACACATCAATATATATCACAAAAATGTCGTTTAAGAGTTATAAAAGTGAAGTTGTTATAAGAGTTCTTTAGTAGCGTCTTAAAAAAATTGATAGTTACACGTGTTTATTTGAAGATTTGGGAAGAGGGAAGTTGGATATAATCGTATGTAAGACAAACGCCTTCGACGCAGTAACAAACACCCGCACAAGCCGGACAATGGTGGCTTTTGATGGCTATGAATGAAGACTGTAAGAAGAATGAGAATACAGTTGCGACAGACATGTAACGCGAGACGGTTTTTTGAGTATATATTAAAGTAACACACCCGTTTAACACGAATCCCTTAAACTTTTACAAATCATGAATTTTTGCAATAGTACTTTTAGGAAGAAGTTTTAGTCTGCGAGTTCGTGTTACACGAATGTTTGAGGACTTTAAGTCAGGCATTAGAATTTAATTTGTGATTACATCCCAACTGAGTAATTAAATGTCCATCATATCACAGATAGAACTCACATACTTCCACCCTTAAATGTTTTTGTTCCTAATTAATGTAACTCAAAGCCTCTACATTTCAGGTCTGCTAAAATACGTTTGACAGAGGTATCATACAAACGAGAAACCTATAATAAGAGTGTCCTAGAAGTACGGACCGATTTTGTGAAATGCTGCGCTTTTTTTCAAAAAAATTCAAAAATTGTTTTAACTACCATGTTCAAAATTCGGTAAAGTACCACTAAATTCTTTAGTTCAACACGTTCAGTCTGTTCCAGGAACAAAATTTTTATTTTATGTTATTCATTTTCAGAATTCTGAAATAAAGAATAAAGTCGAAAGGATCGTTTTTATGACGGCTCGTATCAGAGGAATAAAATTAAATGAAAATAAAATTTAACAGTGACCTACATACCAATTTATGAGCAAGTTTAAGAAATACTGCATACGCACACGACGAAGTAATGACACTTCCTAAACAACTGAACAAAGTCCACAATTGTTCAAAATTGAACCAACAAGTAAGACGTTTTCTCAATGTTCAACACTTATGAAAAAGCCTTATCACATTTAATTAGTGTATTCTCTTCATGAAGCCAATTATCCAAATCCAGCAGCACATTTTAAGCAAGATAAGACACAGTTAGACAAGAGTATTTTAGTACAATTACCGATTGCACATAATAATAAACTTACTTAGTGCAGCCTCTATAGATTTGAAACGAAAGTTGAATTAACGAGTATACGTTGAATTTTGAGATAAATCTGGAAGTCTACATTGAAATTGTGACTATCGACAGGAATTTTAAAAGAAAACTGTGCATACATTTGTCATTCGTTAATCGCGAAAAAATAAAGAAATAAAAACGGAAGTTATCGATTTATAGGAAACATGAAAATATTTTCTCAGTAGGCTTTTAACAGACACTGTAGATACGATATGATGGAAAATTACAAATGTTGGAAAGACGCCAGAAATAAAAACATGCATGCTCATTATTAAAGAAAGAAATATTTTGGTTTGTCATTAAATTATAATATTATTGCGAAGGATGTTTACAATCCTATTCGTATGGTAATGAAGTCAAACCTGGATTGTAGGAAAGGACGCAAATAAAAAGGGAATCTCTAAATTTTAGAAAATTACTGCTGAGGGAAGATAGCTTCCAATTATTCCTGCAAGAATGTACTGTGTAAACAGGTTTACTAAAAAGTATAGCATAATGTGAGGAAATCATAGCAAAGTAATTTTAAATGTTATAGTTCGTATTGTGATATGGAAAGGTTTGCTCTGGATAGAACGTAGTATAAGGGATGGATAAAATAACTGAATCACGCATTATTTTGTATGCGTTTCCGGCAAAGCTTTGCAAACTACCCGTCTGGAAGCCTAAACGCTAATAATTAAGTACTAAATTAAGACGCCCACGCCGAGACTTGTACTTAAAGGCATTGTCTGTAGCCCCGCCCTAGCGTGAGTTTTCACAAGTGGCACGTGCGCTCCCTCACTACTGCACCTCTTGCACGTGTCGCCCTTAAGTACAAGGTCGCGTCATCGATTGGCGATGCACGCGACAACAGGTGGTTGGGCGAGGGCAATCCATTCGCACGTGCGCCCTTGGGCAACAAAAGACGCTGTTCCGTCCTTAATGGAGCGCCAATAATCGACGTTGCCGGCAGCCCTGCGCCGAACTCCTAATGTCGTCAATTATTACACCTCTTCTTTAGTGCACACAGTGATATATGTACGAAATTATTAACTACCAAGCCAATTATCAACGCGCTGCCAGCCTGGCTTAGACTTAAGTTTTATGGTCGACTCATTTCTCTCCATTCCGCTCTCTAGTGGGCTTCTTTAACCCAGTTAGTCCCTACAGTCTTCTTAATGTTCCCGGTTACCCATCATACCGTTGTCTTCTTCGTCGCTTATTATTTCCTCAGTATTCTAACAATTTGTATTATCCGATGTGTTCTGCCTCTGCCATTTAAAAGGATCTATTATAATCCAATATATATATATATATATATTGTAATAATTAATTCTAAATACCAATTAAATTAAAAAAGCCCACGTTGAAGCAACAATTTCATAGTATTTCATTTAAAGATAAATGCTAAGCAAATTAAAATTAAGTGATCGGATGTTTTAATTAAAGATCATAAGTAAGACCATACAAATAAATTTATTAAATCAAATTATTAAAATAATATTACGTATTAAAACTTGACAATATACCACGGCTAGATCTCAGGGCCGACTACTGGGCCTTCAATAAAGAAAATTTATGTTAAACAATTAAATTTACAAAGTTATTAAAGCATTAATTTAAACAATCAGTACAATACAAAATATGAAATCTGAACTCGGAAATCTGACGATAAGATATCATTTACTGGCGAGTTTACAGATAATAAGTTGTGCAGTTTTACCTTAAAGTTTTGTTGAGCCAAGGAATGGGCTCGTACGCACACACACGATTATTATTAACACTTTATAAACAGGCCATAATTCACAGAATTTACTGGCAACACTTTCTGCTTGTTGAGTTCAATTATAATACTTATTTACTGTCCTCTCTATCAAAAACTTATTACCATTCTCAAAGTTTGTTTATTTACTGGATACATTAACCTGGCTCCCAGTAATTGAAGAAATGACTAACTCGTGTATGTAGGCTAGATTACGAACTATTTTGCATCAGGGAAAATAACAGTCGGCGTAGTACCGTTGCAGTTATTTGCTCATAGACTGGAAACCGTAGATCGTTCTGAATATTAGAGCTGCTAGAGTACATACAGTCTTGCCTCCCCAAATACACACTTTCTGAATTTTTGTCTTTTTTCCACCGTCTCCTACCACACACGCTGGAGCTCTGCGCGTCTCACAAAATGTACTTCGACGATCCCAGCAAGTAGGCATTATCGCCCCATATTCTTCTACACAACTCGTGTGTTTACGCCGCCAACAATAAAAGTCCAAAAATCATGTTCATTAATTAATTATATTTCATTTTAATTACTACAATATATATATACGAATTTAAGGTTTAAAGGATAAATCATTTTTCATCTTTTATTAAATTAAATTATTTTTTCATAATAATAACGCTGTATTGATTTAATAAAAGATTATTGTTTATTATAACACTTAAAAAACAATTGACCCGGCTGATAAATTTATTAAATTTTTCATTCCTTTTGTGAACCCTTATCAGGTGTAAATATTAATTAAATGAGAAACGTCGTAACGTAATGCCACATCAAAGTTATACATTACATGACAAAGAAAGTGATTTTAAACACTGGTAACATTTATTGATGTCGCAAATGTATTACTAAATAAACGATGTGAATAATTATAATTGAAAGGTCATCGTCATACGGATCCAACAGAAACATGTAACGTAAAATTGAATGATGGTATACAAAATACAAGTTTCTTTCATTAACCTCTTCGTTTGCTCGTACCACTGATGTAACGTGGGGTTACATCTGTCACATTGATTCTGCTTTTCGATCACTCTTTCTAATTATGATCTGTTAGTGTATTTCTTAGTGTAGTTACTTTCGTACCACATCTTTTTAGGTTAAAGTTTTATAAGAGTGAAAATAAGGGTTTAACCAATCAGTAAGTCACAGCCTATACGCCAATAATACTATAATAACGTATTAGTTAAATTCAATATACATTTAATATGAAAATTTACATTTCTCAGATATAAAATATTGTCATTAATTAATGCTACGTATATTTTACTCATTTGATATATACAAATAAATTTTTATAACAATATTTGTGGTAATTTTAGTGCTCCGACACACAAATATGCAGACCGTTGGTGAATTGTTAAGGATGCGATAGTCAAATAAAATGTCAAGTTTTTATTTATAAATATATAAGATAATCAGGTATTAATTGTTTCCTTCCCGCTTCTTTACTACATGAAGGTTCCGGAAAAAGATTAACGTCTGATGGTTCCTGTGATTATTAGGCTGTCAACTGCCTCCTAAAGATCTGAGACATGCATAAATGGCTTGAAGTCAACAATCTTCTCTGATTTCGCTAACCTAGTAAATGGCTTCTGTTGATCGAGAAGTCTGATTTGCTCAGGTCGCTGATATCATTCGAGACGAGTGTCATATGACGCTGTCGAAGAAAACTGAAAATTTATGTAGGATGGAAAAATCCTGATCCTTCAATAACTCATATCGCATTACAGCAGAGAAGGAAATAAAACAATGCTACATTATCCTAATAAATGGAATTCCCTCAGCTGCTAAGGAATTTTGATTTTATTCAAGTAATGAAGCCCCGTAGATTCGGTTCTGAATCAGTATGTTGAACGTAATTTATTACTGGCAGTTATTATTCCAAGACCTTTCCTTTTTGCTCTAGTGTTTCTTAATTTAAGACATATTATCGACATCAAGTAGGAATTGAGCTATTCGAAGTTGGAATGCATTATTAATCTCCGAGGAAACTCGATGCTAAATTTTAGATTGTTTCCCGATCAGTGAAAGAAACAAAAGTGGCACTCAGTGTACATCCATCCGTAAACAAGTACTGTCAGGTTTTCTGTGGCCTATGATTTACAGATTAGATACAATGTATTGGTACTTGTATTCGTCAAAATGACAGTTTATGTGGCTAGAGGAAGATCCTGGCTCTGTTGTTGGTGTGGACTCAGTTATGCTTCTTAGCAGTATTTCACTGGAAACTTCACTTCCTAGGAGTCCGGTGCTCACACAGACAGCCCAAGTAACGATGTTGTCTCGGAATTCTTAGAGGACGGGCAATAATTATTTCCATGCTCTACCTAAAGACCATGAAGGCTCTCCTGGGGCAAACAGCTGTTGGAAATCCGGTTTGTGTTTTTCTCTTAGTCGCATTGCGCCACCGTAATAGCCGAATCAATTGAGGCGAGACTTCCGCCAGGCAGCATAGCAGGCGGATGCATCAGTTTCATCTGGAGTTAATGAGGAAATCCCGGGATATCGAGAGGGATAACAGAGAGAACAATGACTTCACCACGAACACTACTTCCATTTTCAAAGATATGGGAATTGTATTTAGTTGAACACAGGAATATAACGCAACAAGAGTGTTGAATTTTACGAGCATTCCATTATGAATGATACTATCAGGAAATTTACTTCCTCGTACTTCCATAAATACTATTCTATCTCGTTGCATATATCTCATTTCTCTCAATTAGTAATAATTCCACTCTAACCGATTATACAAAAACTGTGTATGTTCAGCTGTTAACTTTCTATGAACTGATATAATGCAGGTGCTCGTAAGACTAATGTAAGAATGTGGTGTACCAGTATTACAATCATAAACCGTGTGAGACAATAATAGACTATGTAGTAGCAAAATTTGTCAGAAAATCTACTAATCATTAAAATGATAAAATTCGATTAAGAACAAGGAAAACTGTACATCAGTAGAATTTTTAAGAGTGAAATATTCACGGTGGTTTTTAAAATATAATGTTTAAATATGGAGTTAGTAAGAGAATACAGAGAAAAAAAGAGAATAAGTTATATTATAGTTCTTTTTAAGGCCCCAACTACATGCAGCATAACTTTTGAGTACGTCGTCTAGTTTCTGTTGAGTGTCGATTTTTCAATATTTGCAGAAACGTTTTGTGGTATTTCATTTATTACTAAATTTTGTCTGTTTATTGTCTCATTATCAATTTCTTAACTTCAATATAATATAGAAATTTTTATATTTTCGAAATATTTTTTTCATTTCTGGAAAATATGCATTTTAATAAAATAATAATTAGAACAAAAATTGATACGACGCATCTTTCCTTTTTGGAACCTCTTCAGTTATAAGTATAAAAATTTTACATGTCTGAATATAATTTATATATTTAAACATACATAGA
The DNA here is from genome assembly GCA_037074705.1 of Zhengitettix transpicula. Classification (NCBI taxonomy): domain Eukaryota; kingdom Metazoa; phylum Arthropoda; class Insecta; order Orthoptera; family Tetrigidae; genus Zhengitettix; species Zhengitettix transpicula. The sequence continues at coordinate 196,815,922 of CM073590.1, forward strand.
TAATTAAAATTATGTGTGAAGTAAATTTCTAAGTGTTTGCTTTAACCATACGTTTCAGTCGAAATTTCACACACACTTAGAAAAATATTGCAAAAAATTTTAATTTCTAATTGATATTTCAATAAATAAATTATATACAGACTTACAAAACATTTTATATTTCCTCCTGATCTGGTTCCAAAAAGGAACGATACTTCCGTGTCAATTTTTGTTTTATTGATATTGTAGTATTAAAAGATACTACTGAAACATTTGGCTGATTTATTAATTTACAAATATGTATTTCACCTGTGTGCTCATAATTTACGAGAAGCACTGGGTAATGAATAAATATTCATTTAAATTACATTTAATGACATCCTATTTTCTTAAATGTAGACTAAAGTAATTAATAATTACTCTTAATGTATCCGGTGACTATTGCGATTAAGATTCGAAACAAAGAATGCTCTATTAAAGTTTTGGTTACTCTGACTTTTTAAAAACGATTAATACCAAATCCTTTCAAGCAAGCATAAAATTAAAATGTTTCCTTTTTCTACGATATATTGACTTATGGAGGATGGCGAAAATGAAAAACGTAATCTGCGGTTAATAGAAATCAAGAGGGATAATTCCTACTACAGGAAAGATGTGAAAAATTTAATAATTACAAATAATAAAAATATTCTCAAAATGTCGAATCCAGAATTTTTAATGTACCTGAACACAATTTTATCCCCACTTTATGATTAAGCAGTAACTCTATTAATAAATCGTAAATATATGTGATTCCCCCTCTAATTAATGTGTTAAATGGTAAGGAATCACATTTTAAATATACTCATAAGCATATGTCAAACAATAAGACCACTAAGAAGTAAGAATAATCACAAGGATTCTGGAAAATGTAAAGATTTGTGAACAGCCATTATTTGTAATTAGTAAAGAATTGTTTTTACTCACAAAAACTCGCTGCTCCCTCATCCAAGCTTGAAGTTTAATTTGTGGTGCATCGATGTTGCTGGTTAGAAAGCGTAGTTGTTGCCTTCGTCAAGTTTGACCCACATAATAACGACTAGCACACTCAGAATAAAGGCGTCCTCGCAAGTCAAAAATGGTCCTTAGCAGTTTCGAAACCAATGACCTGAGTACATCGAACTTGGAGAACGTGGAGTTGTGAAGAATAGTGGCCTTTTCAAGGCGGGGGAGTGTTGAGTAGGTGGCGCGCATTGAATTGGGGGACGAACCGGTTTGGGAAGTCTTGTGTGCCTCGCCGCCTCTCCTGGTGGAGCGCAGGGAATTCCAGGCCCGTCACACTTGGGGAATTTCAGCAAACATTTACCAATGTCTACCACCAAGTAGACGGGAAATATCTTTATATAATGGATGTAGATGATCTTCTTCTGGTTGCAGATATGATTGATATTTCTTAGTTTCCTTGATTTTTTGGAAACCATAGGCCTCATGGAACAGTATTTCCAGTGACTCTCGGACAGACAAAGTCAGTTTTCGAAACGACGTTACATTTTTGTTGGCTGGATCTTTACAGAACTATTGGTTTACATACGTTTGAAATGCGGGTATGCAGATTACTACCATTAACTCTCGTATAAAATATCATTTCTGAACAAATATATTCATTAAGTTCACAAAACATGGTTTAGAGTAATTACCTAATGGGCCACCTACCTGATACAGGTTTTCTAGGGTTTGTCCTGCATCACTTTTAGGTGAATGCAGGGTAGGATCCTTTAACGCCCGGGGGACCTAGCTAACCCTTGGCTATCTTCCTCTACCTTTCCGCATCCCCCCTTTCAAATCCCTGTATATGCCATTAAAGGGGAGTTGCCACCATGCGGATTACCCTCATGCAGCCCGTTACTCTAAAAAGAAGAGCATACTACAGCTGGAGGAATTCAAAAATACATCTTTCCAAATCTGCTGTTAAGGAGTGAAAATAAATAATATATTATAGATCTATTTACACGTATAATATAATTTTCAGTTGTTCACTCGAAGACTGTTCAAGCAAAAGATAAATGTCTATCCTAAGACGTACTGCACATAACCTAAAATTTAGATTGATGACAGCACAGCAGAGCGAGGGTCCAGCTTCTGCGAACCGTACCTCAGGACAAAGTTTACAAGAATCAGTGAGCCGAATTACCAAAGATACAAAATGTTAAGGAAATTTAGATTTAGCCTACTCAACTTGTTGTGTTATACTTCAATGTGTTTAAGGCAGCTGTTACAGACTTTCTCGGCCGAAAACTACAAGGATACTGTAAATTAAGTGAAAAGTAGTTTATAAAAATATAAAATATAACATTTTATTAAGTATAAATTTACTTGGCAGATGTCTAAACATTTTCTCTCAAAATTTGGGACGGAAAAGCTATCAACAGTATGAAATTTTTCTTCGGGCAATTGAGTGAACGATACGGTCTGTGGGAATATGTAAACGGCGGGACAATACAAGAGAAATAACAAAATTGTAAGAAGATTAATCTAAGATTAGAAGCAAGAATGGTTAACAGTTTAAAAATGAGAACAGACAACTAAATGAAAGGAAGTTATAAGTGAACACCAATTAACAACTGAATCATTTTCACGTTGTGAAGTGAACGCTAACTACTAGAGACGCAAACAATCTCTGGTTATGAAAGGTCGCATTAGCAATCAGTTTCAAGAAAAGGTTGCAATTTTCTTGTACACCTTCCATACTAGCTACCAGGGACAGATTCTAACTAAAGCACGATAGTAAGTTCGAAGTGCCAAAACTGAGTGTTGCATGCTGGAGCGAGCCTTGAAATTAAAACCTTACATTCGTACATGGATGTGTGTAGCTGAATATAGGACAAAGCTGGAGACATGTAAACTACCCGCAATTTTCCCAGACCGACCGAAATTGATCGCACAACCGTCCTATCAATCACCTCTTATCGATGACCCAGAATCTAGATTTGACTGTAAATTCAAGAGTAAGCTACTGAAGCTGATTTGTTCGTGTGGGGCTGTGTGTGCGTGTGTGTAATTTGTTACATCTGATTACCATAGAGTCAACTCGCCTGCAGGTAGATCAGGTAAAGCGTCAGACTGCGTGATCTCATTCGTAACAATCACAGTGATTGCGGGCTTGGGAATGCTGTTCTTCCAGAATCGTTATTAAGTGGTTCGAACAACGCAGGTAGCGAACGAAAGGTAGAATCTTCTTCCCACCAAATCCGATGAAGCGTTGAAAACAAAAAAATAGGACAAAAATGCTTGACTAAATAACTCATCAGACGGGACGCAAAACAACAAATAAGAAACAAGTAAATAACGGAATTCATATATAAATCAACAAAATGTTTATTCAGGTGACTCGTTGCTTTTCCAGACGGTTAAAACTTTCAACCTTGTATCCATTTTTCCGATATACCGTATGATGAAAAAAAACACCCGTGGCTGATTGGGGACAACCAGAGGAATCCGGAGATTTAAGTGAGCACGAATCTCCGTCGTATAAGTTATTTTCTAAGACAACAAAAACATTTAAAACGAGTCGATACAAAACATACGAAATCGATCTATGTCAAAACTGACGAGAACGATCAAATAAAATTTATTTCTCTCATTAGCAGCAAAGTTTACTCCAGCCAGATAAATTTATTAGAAAATAAGACTGCCATACATCAATCTCAAGATTTATAGGTAGCCTATAGGTTTAAAAATGCCCGTGGAACAGGAATATAGGAAACACAAAACGAGTCGAGTCAATGTGAAATATAAAAGTGAAAAATAAAACTACACAGAATTACTTAAGTGACTGTCATATTATACATCCGTTTTCGACATAACGTACAATGAGGTACATGTCTGTCAGGGGCATTTTCCGTTATATTAAAAAGAATCGAGTGCTATAGTACTGCTAATAAGCATTGGTAACGAGAGGATTGGTCTGATAAGTCTTACAGGAAGACAGATTGACCAGATAAGATACGCACCAGCTGGTCTGATAACATCGTGAAACAAATCTGCTTCTAACCTGTTACGTTGGGTAAGATCCGTGTTGAAGCAGAAGCTGCAACTTGTATGTGAAACAAAATCTAATTATCCACTTGGAAAATTGTTAGTAACTCACTCGTTTATTCTTCAGAATTTTAACCAATTCAAACATCAACATGGTTGGTTATGTAATTGCATCTACTATTCAAGAATAATCTTTTTTTTACCCCAGATTCTTGTATAACAACATCGTACATTACACGCGACATTCTGGTGACCGTCACGAGAAACCGATAGTTTACTTATTTTTTACGGAATCATCATTGCACAAATTTTGCTCGAACTAGAAACCGCAATTTTCCTTCTGAAACAATGCCATAGAAAATTATGAAATACACCAACGTTTAAAATAAAATTGTGGAAAACTATACGTCAAACTATGTAGTCAAATTAATTATACTACAGCTATGTAACTTATATATTTTTTGAAAATACGTGCAGAGGTTAGTATTTTTTAAATCCTTTTCACTGGCGACCAATGACACTGACTGTGCAAAAATAGTGGAACGGTAAACATATATAAATCGCTAAAATGAGAAATTGTACTTAAAAATAGCACAATTAAGACTTTTTGTGAGTGATAATTTAATTCTTTTAAAAAAGCTTGCATTATATATAATAGCATCCTATAAATAAAGCAATTCATTCTACAGTCAGCTTTAATTTGTTCACAAGCCATTAGTTGCTCTTTAGAAACAGGAAATTCCGCTTTAAATATTGACAAAGAAGTGACCTTTGTGTAACAGAAAAGCGCTGCTAATATTGCGTCAAAAGTGAGGGAAACAGACTTTTTTCTCTCAATAATTATGAAATAGTTCACGTAAATCTGTAATTTTTTAATATTAATTACAACAATCTAAATTTCGAGTTGCAATTCGGAAAATATTATTTCTATTGACTAGTCGTTGCAACTGAAACATTTGGCCGAAAACGAAAAGTATCATTTGTGAATTATTATTTTATTATTATATATTATTATTAGGTTCATAATGGTTTCGTCGACATTGTGGTCATTGGCGACCCAAACATTATTTACTATAGTTTACAAAGAACGCTTATTTACATAAGATTTGTTTATATACCGTAATAATTACAATAATAAGCATAGATACAAACCGTGTAAAAAAAATTGTGTACTGACTAATTAGTTTAACATTTCATGGAATGAACAAAAGCAAATATTGTAATTAATTTTTATCTGCAGAATATGATATGTAATTTTTTGTTTATAGGAATATTATTCATTTTTACCAAAAGAGATTAAGACAACATTTAAAATGTTTCTTTCATTTAGACAGTAAGAATCAGATTTTGTAAATCATTTAGCACATATTTGGATAATATGAAGTACAAGTAATATTTTTCATTCATTAAAATTAAATTGATTGACTAACTTGCACATAAAACCGTGCCGAACCTTTCATGAAATATTTATCAAGTACAAATAACTGTAATCAATATAAATATTTTATTTAACGAACATTATACATAATTAACTGGTTTAATATATACATGGCATATTCCTTTATATCTGATTCTTCTCCTTGTTTAAATTAGTAATACGTATAAATGTTACAGCTCTGTCAATTACTGACATTCAATTAAAGGTGAATCAATTCTTGTTTTATTTTTCTAAACAATCATTACATATTTATACTGGTCTTTTAGGTTTTAAGTTGCTCAACTTTGCCAACCCCGTATTCCACTCCGACAGTTAATGGATATAAAATAAAGGCAGCGCGACTTGGAGAAGTTGGGAGGCCGCTAACGCCTTAATGGTGACGGAGTTACTCTCTCGTGGGAAGGAAAAAGTCGCAGAGGTGATAGTTTGCGAAGGCTTTCCAATCGATTGCTCTGTGCAAGCTGGAAACAATGAAGAACATGAAACTGCGTAGATACCAACAAGAGAGCGGAAATTCTCACTTCAACTAGCTCATGTCGATCAATTTGCAAATCACACAAATCTACGTAAATGTTGGCGGCGGATTCAAACTGACGCAGCACTCAACTCGAGGCGCCGAAACCGGAATATATTGTCCCCTCATGTGAACAGTTTGTCAAAGTAATGAACTGAGCCTAAACTCAGTCATCGAAATTCAGTTTATACAGGAAAACCACTATAACTTGTCAAGCGATTAGAGAACAAAAATTAATTTTCATAAAGCATTTGTGTTTCTGACTTCGCTGCCAACCCTGAGACGATATCCGCAGGAATTCACTTTCGGGTTATGAAACGCTGTCACAGAAGTATTATTGACGAACTATATATACATATATATATATATATATATATATATATATATATATATATTGTCATACTCACTATGTTATGATTAATTATTCAATTTAAATAAACCCACATTGGAGCACATTTGTAATAATTCAATTTAATTAGTTTTTAAAAGAACAAATTAAAATTTGAAATGATAGGATTTTAAATGAAAAATCATAAAACAAAGTAAATGTATTAAAAACAAATTCTTATCACAATTGAAAATTATGTAACAAGTTGGTAAAGTGCCACGGCTTAATTTCAGGGCCGATTATCGAGCCTCCTATAAAGAATGTTACGACAAGACAATTAAAAACTTACAAGTTGAAAAATTCTTATCTTAAAATATGAAATCTGAGAATAATTATTATTTACATTACGTTTCAATTAATAAATCTTATTTTTAGTTTAAATTATCATTAGCTGTTCTTCGGGGGCTCGATCTCACTCGATTATTGTTAAACACTTCACAGACAGGCCATATTTCACTGAATTTAATGTGGTCGTAATTTTTAGACGTAACACTTCCTTCTCTTTACAGTTGATAACGTTGTTTTAAATCTTTAATGATTGCATAAATATGCCAATGGACAAATACTTCAGATTGTCGACTCGTAATTCATAAACCCGGGACTTTAATATATTACGTCTCTGCTTATATTACACTTGCTTGAATATAGTAACAGGAACTTTGAATCAGGTTCGTTTTCCTGGTCCAAGCAATTCTCAATTACAAGTTCTGGGAAACACTCGTCAGCCTCCCAAAACACATTCTGCAGCTTTCCACAACATACTCTGCTCTCTCTCCGCGCATCCAGGCATGCCTTCGCGACAATGCCCATAGCAAAAAAGCATTCCAGCCTCAATATTCTTGTACACAATTCTTATATTTACGCCGCCGACAATGAAAATCGTAAAATTTTGTTTATTAAATAATTATCACAATATATATATATATATATATATATATATATATATTCATATTTTTTGTGCTAGAGTGAAATAGAGAGACGGGGAAGAATTCTTACGGAGATGATTTCACGACTAAAATTTAATTCGAGTGAAGTCAGTATAATAAAAACTTATCGCAAGCTAGTAAAATAACTGGATAATTCTACGGCAAAAATGTGTGAATGTTGAATTTTTTTAATTTAATAAACCGACAAATAATAAATCTTTTTATTTTCAATCACCAACAATCTTTTATTTGTTTTGATCTCAGAGGAAAAATTGACTTAATTGGATTTGGAACTTGAAACTGTACTCCTCAAAATCTATGACAAAAATACTGGCGGGGTTTTTCAGAAAGTCAAGTTCCAAACAGATTCAAAACGAATTTTATTAACTTCTCGCAACATTGAAATAAGTAATTACAAAAAAACAAACAGTAGTCAATTCAATATTAAAATTCAGAGTCTGATGCTTGAAATAAAGATACGCAAAATAGGTTGCAGCAAAGCGTAAAACAAATGATTAACATGAATATGATTTATTAGTTTTCAGCTTCGCTTAAAACTAGGTATGGAATATTCCAGAAGTGAGTCTACAAAATAACTCTAGTGAAATAGTACGATGGTAATTGGCTACAGAAATTTATACTAAATGCACTAACATGACGCATCAGCGGCTACGGTCGCGACTTAACCACATCCTGTTTAAAATAATTATGTAAACGAACAAAAAGGTAATGAAGTATCCAATAAAAACAAAAATGAGAAATATTTAAATATCACACTGTTGTGTATATATCTATCACTTAATTATGTCTGTCCGTTTCATTATCTTCTTCTTAATTTTCTTCTAATAGAGATGTATTTATATTTTCAATATTCATGTATTTTATATTTCATTTATTATTCGTGATAACTGAATAATAATTATTTTTGTCCCCAATAAATTGAGTCAACGCTGAAATGTTAATCAAAATTTTTTGCTTTGTTTTCAACCGTGTATAAAATAACCAACAACCGGTTTTAATACTAAAAAGAATAGTATATCTACTTATCGGACGAGTAATTATTTATTACGTAATGAGACTTAAGTCGGATAAACTTTTATTCAAGTTTCATATTTTAAAACAATAACAAATAATTTTTTTCATTTGTAAAGTCTGTTATTATCCAAAATTTTATATTTGAAGAATTGCAATTTTGAGATAGAACGTACTTACACTATAGTTTCTAATAAATCATTTCGCGACAGACTGTAAGAATAGAATCCAACATAAGTAATCAATATATATATATATATATATATATATATATAAACAAATCATCTTTTTGGAAATAACCACAGAAATGAATCTGGTATTTACAAATTACGTAAGCATTTATGAGTCAAACGTGAACCTCCCAAACGTCCTCATTACTTGTTGATGACAAACTTTTTACATTTCGTCCGATTATTAGTTTTTGGAGACCTCCGAGGGCTGCTGGAGGAATGGATGACCTATCTTGGATATACAGATAAAGGTATGTACCAGAGAATGTTAGCCACTGGGCCAGCGGGAGGAAGCCAGCCTCTGTCCGTCATTAGCGCGTGCGGCTCACCGGAAGTGAGTCAAGCGAGACAAGGTCTGGTGGCTGGAGTAGGAGACTATGTTCCCTGACAGTCTCCAGCTATGCGATTCGAGCCATTTCCTGGCACCGAATTAAAATTCTTCACACACACATCAGGAAGCTACTGAGAACAATCGATTGTTATTTACATCACAATGGATGAGTACAAATTTTGCTTACGGTAAGATCACCAACCCAAACAAGTCATACAACATGCGCACAATAAATGATAGAATCGTAGGAAGTCAGTATATATTATGATTAATAATATGTATCAGGAAGCGCCATATCGAAAATTACAGTTTCACCAAAGTTCTACATTATGCCATGGAGTTAATGGAAAATATCCTGTAAGCATTTGGGCACATCGAGAAAAACGTGAAGGCTACCTGTAAATCTCCAAAACACATTCTTTACGATCGTTGGTTGCCCACAAATTCTGTCTTTGGAGCCAAATAAAATAAAAGCGAAATGAAGGAACATTAAAAACACACTTGATTTCTCACACGGTAACTAACACGATACAGACTGCATTTTCCTCTCAGCTATATTTCACTTAATTGGCCATAACCCGTCGTTAACATTTTTATGTGAATCTTAAATTGGTACTTCCGTTTTCATCAGACTGAAAGTTTTAGTATCAATTAAATTAATGGATGTGTGTGAATTGCACACTGCTTACCATTATAATATACGTGATACCCTTAATAGATATTTACATCAGTATCGAAGACATTCGACCGTAAAATTATTTTAACTATACGAATTAGTTCTGAGGAATGAGAAATTAAATTCAGATAATAAGAAAATCATATCACTGAAATCAAAAACATGAAATACACATTGCTAGCAAAATATTTTAGAAAATAATTTATCGCTTTCAAGTGAACTTTCTAGTTCTTCAGCCTACGTATGACGTATACATTAAAGGTATTTAAAATTAACTGCAAATTCAACGAACGCTATCTCCAATTGTCTCAAGCATTGACCACGGCCTGATAGGATGATAAACAATTGTGTAGAATTAACGAAAGAATGCAAGTCTTATCTTTTCAAGAGTTAGTCTTGCGTTCATCCAATTCTAAGCATTCTTTTTCAGAGTGACAGAAGAATAAATTAAGAATTCTGTGTCATAGCTTTCCTGATGCAGAAAAAATCATACAGACCAGAATAAGGCATAAGCATTGCTGATTAGAATAGAAACTGGTAACACTCTATTTAATTGGCAATGTAATTACCTTTAAAAGGAAATATCTCTTGTGACGAGCCAGTCTATATGATATATATTCCTCCCAGAAATGACAAGTAGATCAATAAGTTACACGATTCTACAAAAATGCCAGCGATGTTAGCATAAATGAGATCACTTAATCAGTTGGGAGGCAAATCACAAACGTGATGGAACTATTAAGAAATTAGTACAGTCGAGCATATATACGAGGAGAGAAATGGTCGATGATAAATAAAATAGAATTTTCAACACCAAAAACGACCATAGACAGAAATTATAGAAGTGGAACGGATAAAATGGATTAATGAACTCCAACTGAGATGAATGGTGAAAAAATTCAGTCTGAAATATAAGTATAGTAGGATTGTAAATAATTAAATTCTAGTAGAAATAGCTGATAAAGACACACATTTTTCAATTACATACATGAATCTCTAGTGCTTAAAAATTGACACTATGTAACATATGAAATTAGGTGTGTAAAATATAATAGAATAAAGATGTATTTAGCTCCTTACCTCGGTTGAGAATAGTCATGGGGTTAGCTGATGATGATGTGCTCTATAGATTTAGAACAAGCCACAGAGTCTGGAAAAGCAAAAGTTATTAATTAATCAGTTACATATACAGTCGAAAGAATTTACAAAGTTAATACAGGCTTAAAATTATAAATATTACAATGTTATACTAAATATTTTGGTATTATTGCACATAGTTCAATTCAGTTTTGAAAAGAGGATAAAATAAGGAATGGGAGATAAACTGAAGACAACAGTATGTAAATGATAATTTTTAATATTTATTTGAAGAGATTTATATTATCAATTTTTTGTTGTCCTCAAGCAGTACGGTAAAACACAGTTAACGAATTAAACTCTAAATTACAAGCGTTCGGTTAGATAATAATATACAGATATTTATGTACGTGAAAATATATAAAGTATCAAAATTAGACATAGGGAAAAGAAGAATGAGATTATCACCGTTGCTGAAATTATTAAGGAAATAAAGGAACTTATGAAGCAAGAAATATTGAGTTGCGTTTTACAGATAATTTATTTAAATAATTGTTTAAATTTCATTATAAATCTTTCACAGCAAACACTGAAAAGGTAGGTCACATTGACAAATAGTAAGATAAAATAATAATCGATAAGAAAAGCACTCGGACGTTGACATAAGTTAACACGGTTCGGTAATAGAATAACTGTTTAATAAATCGGATATAATTAAAGAAGAATAAAAAAACCATACTAATTTGTCGTGCGAACTGAAGGGTTAGTTTGCAGTGGTTGAAATATCGTATTGAGAGTTTATTGAACCAAGAAAATATTAGGACTGTATGTTACAGAACGTAGGTAACGAAGGGAGCGGAATGTTTCCTTAAAACGTTTTCGACATTTCAGCTAAACTTTCTCAACTTCACGTGAAATTCTCTTCTGCACCCTTACCAGAGATTATAATTATTTGTTCTATCATCAACAACATATTGAATTCGAATTTTGTCACACAACAGAGTTTTAGGCAATTTTATAAGCTTTAGTGTATTATTTATGTAATGAAGTTTAATTGTTCGATCGATTTAAAAATAATCAATCTGAGGTTGTCATGACGAACAACTTATATTATCCTGGGAACAATGCTAATACTGAGTTGATACACACGGAGCCTCTACATAACGGTATTTAAGGACTCAGATCTTGTACAATATCATCTCTACAAGGGCTTATTGAAATAAGACATCATGTAAAAGATAAAAGTAAATAATGGAATATGCTGATGACGTGGTAATAATATCAATAACAACTAAAGCAGCAGAGGAGGCATATAAAGAAACATGCCAAAACAGTTGGTCTAGAAATAAACTTAAAAAAAAATGATTCAGTCGCACAGGCAATTTGGGAAAAAAGGATGGATGGACATAGATGGAGATGAGATAGAAATAAGCGATGACTTTATATATCTGGGATCCAAATACCACAAAGATGGAGATGAACGGCATGAAATTAGGAGAAGAATGAACTTAGCAAATAAATCATATTTCTCACTACTACCAGATTTCAAACTAAGAACAATACATAGAAGAACAAAAATGAGGATATATAAAACCATTATACTGTAACATGGAAGTGAGGGCTGGACACTAAACAAGAAAGAGGAGACAGCGATTAACATCTTTGAAAGAAAGATCCTAAGAAGAATTTGGGGCCCAAAAATGAAAATGGCACATGGAGACACAGATATAATAAGAAAATTATGACCTATATAAATAACCAAGCATCGCAACAGCTATTAGATTAAAGAGAATGCAATGGATAGGGCACGTGCAACGCATGGGAAAGGAAAGGATGCCTTTAAAGGCATTATACAATGATATGGGAGGTAAAAGAAAGGCAGGAAAACCAACGAACAGATGAATAGACGAAGTAGAAAAGGACATAAAAAGGATGATGGACTTAAGGAACTGGAGGAGAATAACTTTAGACAGAGAAGTTTGGAGGTAGCTACTAATGTAAGTCTGGGCCCGATATCGGGCTGTGGAACCATAGAAGAAGAAGAAGAAAATATTTATACCAGAATTACTTCAAACTTAGGCGAGGCAGCCTGGATGAGCTACTATTTTGAAGAAGACTGTTGTGCGTGTCTTTTGTGGAGAATAAACGAAGTTTTGAACGGACCTTGAATATTATCCTATCGAGATTTACAGGTATGTGAAGCAACGTTGTGCAAAGCCCCTCCCAAGCAAGGATTAATGTGATATTGTTGGGAGTGTACGTGGACGAGAGCTGCGCCTGGCGAGAGAGGCGTAGGGTTACTACCTCCCGCGTCAGCAGATGACACGCCGAGTAAACAAGTGGCTGGATGCTACGTCGCTACGTTGCCACGCAGATAATGCGCATTCATTTATGCCACAGATCTGCTTCCGCCCCCGACGCTGCAACGCTGGAGGTCGTTCACTGCAGATTACGCAGGCTTCAACTGCTGTTATCCGCCCACACACAGCCAACCTCTTCATCTCCAAGTACTTATCTCCCATAGTTTCCCGTCCTCCATTCGAAGGCTTTGCTGGTCACGCAAAATCAGTTACAACGGAAAGATGCAAAATGTTTGTTGCACAAAGAATTAATCAAGGCAGAGAACAAGATATTACTTAAGGAATGAGAAGCAGGATCAGATTCACAAACGTAGTACGAGATGTCTGAAATTACAGCGTAAAATAATTTTCAGACATCTGAAATGGAATCCTCAAAACCATTCGTGACAAAAGTGTGAAGGAACCATTAAAAAGACGGGAAGGACCACGGAAAGTAAACAGCCAAGTAGAAATAAATGTCAACAATATACATTTGCAAGCTATCTACATGGCCACTGAACTCTGCATAAACATCCCTGATAACAATAACCTGATTCTAACAGACTCATCGGAAGCAATCAAAGATATCATAAACCCCAAAAAACAAAACATTGAACCTCATTAGGGACAATATCACGAAGATAAGGAATATCTGTCTAGCATGGATCCCTGCGCAAAAACCTCCACCACTTCAATCCCATTATATCAAATACTGAATCCCATCCTCCTCCACCAAAACCCCTCAAAAGGCTAAAAAGAAAACGGCAAATTGACCTGGCAACCGCCGCAAATTAACACACACAAATGTATATATATATATATATATAGATAGATAGATAGATAAATAATTCACAACTTCCTCAACTACTCACTCAAGAAGCAACTACATTTCTTCAAGCTAATTTTAACATTTTAACGTCATCAAAATTGTGTCACAATTGTAAAATCTTCGGTATAAAAAGTTTCTGTATAGTAAAATAAGAAAAAGAAAAAAAAAAGCAAGCAAACGTGCAAGTTCTCTAAAGAAAAACCCGAAAACAGGTGGAACGAAAAAAGGAGAAGGAAGAACAACGGAATAATTCACAGCGAACTAGAAAATACAATTCCCAAAACCATAAACAGGTAAAAAAAAAAGGTTATGCTATCTCGAGTAAGAACCCTCCACTCAGTTTATACTCATGCGTTCCTATTTTCCAGATCTACCCAACCAACCTGTGAAGAATGCAGTCAACCACTAACTATCCCCCATTTACTATTCTAAGAAACTACGCTAAGAAACTATTGTAAATAACATACGGGTCGTCAATGACCACGATGTCGACGCGACCGTCAAAAACTTCAATTAATATATATACATTTACACTGAAAATATATAGAAAAATGAGGCCACTACTACATGTCGTGAATAGCGGCTAATTATAATCAGAATATTTAAATCTCGAGTATTGCATTAACCTAGCAAAGAGAAAAATTTATTTATTTACCATACCGACAATTTGTCCAAATACAAAAATATTTTAAATAATAAGAAAGATAACCAATTGCACACAACGTTTGTGGGATAAATTATTCATTATTTCCAATCCCAGAAACGTTGTGTGGTATTTATATTATCACTTTTTTGTCTGAATAGGTTATCTTTCTTATTCATTATTTTCCATAAGACGGTTTTTTTTTTCATCTTAACAAAAATATTGTCTTAATAACAACTTCGAAGACGTAAACGATGAAAATAAAAATAACGCTACATAAATCGATGTGAATTTCACTTTCTACAGCTATACAAGAAAGAAAATAAACCTTTCGAGGTCGACGACGATTTCGGTGACGAGGCTTTATCCGTAAGTATTTTTTTTAAAAGTATTTTGAGTCGCATGAACAACTACGTCTTTTGCGATTATAAAATCGTTACATTTGTCTTGCACACATTTACATGCTATATATTTATATTATTTAAAATATTTACATTTAATATTTACGATACACAGAAATATTATTTTCATTTGCTTCAGCATATTTGATTAGACAGTTATTTCTATATTTTCATGTATTGATTTATCGCTTTGATAAATTTTACAATGTTCACCTGGTACGTCGCTGAATCTATTATTTCATTGATTTCCCCTTCTTTCAGGAAATATTTTCTTTGCTGTTCGTAGCTTCCATGGTACTGTATAAAGTTGAGAAACTGTTATTTGTACTTTACATAATTTGCATATTGGTGGGGAGTTCTTGTTCAAGAGTTGGATGTAGGTAAGCTTAGTACGTCCGGTTCGAATTCTTGAAATAATTATTTGTTCTCTTAAATTTAGTTTGGGTTTAGTTTATAAGCTGTAGAAGTAGTGTGTCAAATGTATATTTTTCCTGCTTTTAGTTTCATTCATTCTTCATTCCACTGTTTTTGTAACTTTGTTACTTACATGTTTCTATACCTTCTTATGTGCTTTGTTTCCAAATTGTTGTAATTTATTTTTTGAATTCTACCAGGGAAGTTCCAGTTTCTACTATAGTTCATGTCTATGGCGGGATTTCTAAAGTACACTGAATTTCTATGTCACGTGATAATAGGTTCAATGCTTCAGTTATTTTTTTAATTTTTGTATATGTAGGGCTTTCTTAGTATGCTTCTTGGTTTGTGATGGTAGATCTTTGTATAAAGTCGTTTCTTATCATTTTAATATGGGATGTTGATACTTCGATTGCGTACGTCAGGGATAGGGTTTTCCTTCAATGTTCTGGAGAGTTGAGTAAGTAATGATGAATCATGAGCCGATGATAGTCCATTTGTGTAAAATTAGTGATCACAACAGGCTGGTGTAGTCGGAATCTCACTTTTAAAGGCGAAAAGAAACGGAAAAATTAAATCGTCAGAAATGACGGGAAAGGAAATAAAGCAATAAAATAAATGTATATTTTCAAATTCCAATGTTTTTAATCGGTATAATTATAAAATAATCATATTATATAATTTGATTTCCAAATTCTTTTAAAATAATGTTTGAAGGTATGTATTAATTTATCTTGGTCATGGATAGGTATGCATTTGATAAAATATGAAAAGCTGTTTTTAAAATTGATTATAAAAATTGTATAAATTGTAACTTTATTAATAGACCCTAATTATATTTTTGTAGTTCATTATTAGAGGACTATGGTAATTGCCGAAAAAGATTTGGACGGTCAAAATTAATAAAATGATTTTGGAACAACATTATATAAAGTGCTTATTTATATTATTGAGACTGATTTACGACAATTTGTGTTCCAAATATAAATCTATGTAATCAAAGATCTGTCAGAATAAATTAAATATATGAAGTATAAAGAAATAAAATATAAGAATTAGAATAAATAATCATCTAAAATATCATACGGAAACTCTGCTTAAAATTATGAGAAACAACTACGAAATATGGAAATAAGCTCAAACAGTTTACCCTTAGTTATAATTTTGTCTCACAGGATACGATGAACTCGCATTACAAAGGCAGCGACATCATATTACATACGGTCACTGAAATCTAATTTTACTGAATATGGATGCTCACAACTGTACTCGAGATATACATGATATGCCAAAGAACAATCCAGGTGGTTACAACAAACCATTGACCGTAACTTCCTGTTCAGATTCCGAACGGATATTGCATGAGCCATAAATCTATCACGTAAGTACGGCTCGCATTTTAAATTAGCACTGTTCTCAGAGAAATCTCAAAATCTCGACTATGTTATTAAAGGGAAGTTGCCACCATGTGGATTATCCTCATGTAGCCTGTTACTCTAAAATAAATAATAATAATAATGTACCACTTACCCTTACATATTAAGGAAAAAAAATGTTATAAAATCGTCCAGATTTGCTTAAAATGTGTTTCACATTCTCACTCATATAAGAACAAATTATTAGCTTTGTTTTTCTGATAACATCACACGGATAGAATTTATATAAATTTAAATAAATGCAAAAAGCGTATATATTTCTTTATATTCCGTAATCTAATGCAAATTAGCACCGTCAACATTGTAAACTCTTAGCAAACATAGTTAAAAACTTGCCAATCATTATAATGTTACCAATTTTTCTGAAGTACAATTTAATGCATAGGTCGAAAATTATTTTTATAAATGTGAAATATGTAATATGTCCGTTTCAAAAATATTCTGTGAGTTATTGCGTTGATGACAGTATTCCAAAAAAGAGGAGTATCTTGAAGTTTGAATAAGCGGAACTATACTCGTTATATTTCAGGAATCCTAATAACTTCCGAGCTCCGAAAGTAGTGAGGTAAATTATGTAAGACGGATTCGTTTCTAGGAAAGTTATCTTTGGGTTAAGGCATTCATTGCTGATGTATTAGAGCCAACGTGTAAATTGTACGGCATTGTCGAGTTTTGCGTGAAAGCAATTTGGCCTCTGTGTAGTCTGTTCATGGAAACTTCGTCGCTTCTCTTCCTAGAAGCCGTTCGGAGACGGCGAAAGCCTTTCCTCAACTAATTCGAACGCCAACGGCAAACCTTGTTAAAGAATAAAGTGGCGAGCTTTTCTGGCATTCTGTCGCCAAAGCGGCGTCTCTGAAACAACTGGCCAATTAAGAGTAAGGGCTTCGAACCATTGTCTTGCTGCAGTTAAAATACTAATAATGAGGTTTATCTCACAAGAAGTATTTCAGCGCTATATCAGAACATCAGTTAATGTATCCATAAGTCAGTGAGGTAAGCACATACACATAGCTAAAAAAAGCGTTAAGAAACTTCCTTAGTGTCCTTTAAAGAAAATAGTGACTATATCCATTTATGAACATTCCTCTTAAATTATTAATTTTTGCGTTTTATAGTTCCGAAATAGTAAAGCTAATTGCTTCATTTTATGAAAGTAAATGTTGTCCATTTCAATACAAGTTACTTTATATCATGCGGTTTTTAACACATACAGGTTTTTCGCTGTATCCACTCCTAGATCATGGCTATCCTTGTTTTGTAATTACGTATGACAAACTATTTGGATATTGAAATCAAGGATACATACAGCTTACGTTCAGTTTATCCTAAGAATTGTACTCGACCTACAAAATCCTCCGATAGTTTGGCCGAGCTCGCTACATCATGCTGCTTTACACATTTTCTTTACGCGTATTCTTCAATGTTCTCAATTATTCAAGAGGTAAGTACGTTGTAATCCACGCAACAAGACAACGACAATCACGGGGGGTACTGGAAATTTATAAGTGTGTACATTTGTTATTACAAACAATCTTAATGTATAACTGGTTAAAGTAATTTAGTATTATAATTTCTTAGTATAAATTACAAAGATGTAAAACATTCGTTTTTCTGAGGTAAGCTCAAGGATCATTTGCAAAGAGTAGACTGCATTTTTAAAATAATTTCCTACTATATCACTATTTTTAAAATTTATTTTCGAATTATCATTACAAAATTTTGTTATATTGTATAGCAATAGTAATAATACCAATGAATAACTAATGCAATAACTAATGCAAATGAATAACTTAACATTTCAATCCTTAGTGGTTTTATTTAAATAATCTCCCATATTCTCTTCCTTATAAAACACATTTTTATAAACAGCAGAGAAAATAAATACACAAATTTTTAAATACGATTTAAGAAACATTACCAAATAAATATTTAACAGCGTTCCGGTCCAAAGTGATGCTCATAAGCAGTTAAATAAATTGATAGCAATCTTGCCAATTAATACAAGGCAGGATATTTAAGAATACCCACTGCTGTTAAACTTTCTCGGAGTGAATGAAGGACAAATGTCGAAACATTATCACCCAACGAGTTACTCTAATATCGAGAATTCTTAACGCAATTTTGTTATTACTAATTTAAAGTGAAAGTGATCACATAAAAGTGTATGGGATGATGTCGTGACTGCATGTTATCCTTGATGTCCTTATAACATAAGCCAGCTGCACGTAAACTCGCAGTCACTCTTTATGGAAACTATAAAATTACGTTACACGTTGCAAAAAGTTTATACACAGCTGCCACTCATAAAATTCTATGGCAAACTAAGGTTAAAATATTTGAAGGCCGAAAATTCCGAATATTTCTCTTATTTTGTACTTTGGAGAAACGTAGCTTTTCTTAATCAATGTAATCGTTCCCTTCCGTCCATTTGATGCTGCCCCAATGAGCTGCTGTTTAGGACTTCCGCACGAATCACGAACTCCGCTTCAACTCCTAAACACAAGAGCTTCGTCTTCAGTTGTTTCGATTTGAAACATGCATTGTTAGATGGTCGATTCATGCAACCTTACGTTTAAAAGAGCTTTCTGTGCGGGTTTCTGCCATTCACTTTACTGCAAATTTAATGCAATATTTATCTAAATGATGTAGTGTTAAAATAGCGGATGTCTGAAGACTATAAAAATTAGTTACTAGCGGAATTTTTTATACTATTTTACAGGTCACTGCTCTCAATTTCTTTTTTCATAACACGGGAAGAAGACACCTGATAAATACATGAATTTATTCCACATCTTAGATAACATTATTCAAAATAAGGTTAAGAATGTAATCTGAATTGTCTGAGTAGCGTATGTAGAAAAGTAAAACCTAGTTAAAACAAAATTATTTGTTGTAAAGCAGTCTAAAAAACGAAAGAAAACGATTTACTTGGCCTTCGGTATGAGCGGGTTAAATAATGGGTTAACCTGTTTCAATTACAGGAGTAAACGGACTTATCACTTCATAAGACTAAGATATACTCGTTGACGGGAAAAAACCACAAAGTAGTAAAATAAGGATAGTCCCGTGACTTTGGCTTAGGTCCGTCTTGGTTATAACCTTCAGTTAAAGAAAGATGCGAAGTTAATATTTTAAAGATGCGAATCGTGGTCTTGGGAATGCTGACTCGTAATGCTATTTATGATAATACATTTATTCATAAGCAAAACAGAAGTACACAATTTCGATACGAGGAGCAAAAACAACTTATACAAACAGGTAGAGTTGCTGGACTATTCCTCCAAAAGCTCTGCATTATATTGCTACTTGTATTTTTAATAACCATCCAGATGTAAAGAAATAAAGCTAAATTTTAACGAGAACCAAGTATTTTTGCATAACATAGAAATCTTAATATTATGCAATATCATAAAATTAGATGCTATGTAGTCTCAAATGCTGGTACAAATCTAATTACAATAAATATAAAAATAAGTTTTAATTAAACTATTATCGGTGTACTTATTCCACACGCCGTTGAATCCTTGCTTCTCCATTGCGCCCATAGATAGATTTAGAACTAATTAGTGGAACCTTAGTGGAGGTAGTTGGGGAATATAATACCTCTCGTTCACAATGAAGTCCAATGAAGAAGTCTCAAAAGGACATGTGTCCATCAGATTAGTTTCCCCTTTAAGGTGAAAGGAAGATGTAACACACTTCTACAAAAATGAAACGAAGAACAAGGAAAACTATTTCAATACCTCTATGTAAATTTGCTAACCGTGACGAAAAATATATTTGGCTAAGGAAGTATTTCTTAGTTTTAAATTTTTTCCCAAACAATTGTCCTTGTTGACGCAATATTTTAATTTCTCGGCAGATTTGACTCTTCCTTACTTACAGGACTTGCTTTTTTAAACGTAACATGTCTGTTCGAAATTTACCTTTTACGTTTGAATTTAGAAGTTAAATCAATAACATGTATTTTGTGTCGACTGTATTCGATCGGGGGGAAGTTACCGCTCGCTTTGACTACACGCATGGACGCCTTGCATATCGAAATAATTCCATCGAGCCCACCACAGCGTAACACAGCGAGATTGAAGACCACAGGAGCTGCCTGGTTCACTTCCTATCAACTGAAATCAACAAATTTTCGAATAAAGCTACAAAAAAATACTACGAACATATATGCACATACGAAAGAAGCCTGTACTCATCCTTAACTGGCGTTTCAACAGTTACAAAAATAGAAATGTCTTCACCTGAATGTTAAAATTTTGTATTAGTTTTTTCCCAAGAGCATTACCTAACATCAATTTGTTGACTAGATGAGATACAGATAACTCTGAAATATTAGTTCTCACAAATATTGTACAGAGAAGTTTAAAACGCAACTATTTGGGAAGAATATTTTTAATGATCGTAGGTTCTACATGTTGTATATCTTCAGGTGAACATGGCAGCAACGTCAGTTGCCGAAAAGTCGTGGAAAATCTATTATTCAAGACTGCCCGAGAATACTTTGTCCCTGAATATTTTTAATTACCTATGAATTATGTGCTTCAAATCTGGTGGCCTCGTAATAGAAATAAAATCTAATGAATTAAACTGAATAGAACGTGTCTGAGGTTTTAGGTTAATTATCGACAGCTACTTGCAGAATATTTGTTTTCAAACCATTCATCTGAACCATCTCAGATACATTCTTCATTCAATAGATTCAAGGCAGAACGTATAGCACGTCCTGTTAACTAAATTGTGTTTACGCTCAAAAAGTTGACGCGTAATTGGTCACGGTTTTCTTTTCTTTGTTATATAAATATTTAGTAATACTTAGAAATCTCCTTACTTAAATTTTAACTGAACAGATACAATCGTAATATTCGTGCCCTTTGCGTTTCATAGTCATTTGTATAATAAGACATATATTCTCACATGTACCATTACATTAGTGTTCATCTCAAAGTAAATAAATAATAATCCTTATATTACCGTACAATTCAAATCATTTCAGTAGTCGGTATTTTATAAAACATAAACAACATTCTATTTTGTCTAAAGATGATTATTAAAGTATGAGAGAAAACATCAACCCCCTAATTAAATTAAATGAGAAATCGAAATTGATGTAAAGAGTTAAAAAGACTACGTTCTTCAATAAATTTATAGCAATCAAGTAACTGTTGGCTTTCTGGGTCAATGCAGGACTGTACCCTAAGGAAAAAATTTGGAGCGCAATGTAAAACATCCTGTCTGGAAGCAAAATTTTCAAACTTCGCTATGAAAAGGGGCTTTACAAACTATATCAACACGGTAAGGAACTCTAGATCCTAGGAAGATAAACAGAAACGGTGTTACTGGATATAAGCGTCACCTGTAAAATCGCATCACTGCGCTGAAATAACGGGCTACACCCACGCAGAAAAATATTGCACAGAAGCTACCATTAATGGACATATACAACGGCAGATTCGTGATAATGGATAATTACAAAACTGTGCCGTGGCTTAAAATATATTAAAACCATTCTTGGAAAAAAAAATAATAAACCCAGCGCGTATTTTTACGATTGGTAATTATATTTCTAATTAATAATCATTGATACCAACGCACGAATTGGATTAAATATACAATTTCGGTAATTGTAAAACTTACATCATTTTTGCTAATAAGACTATTTCCAGGATGCCGACCAGAACGATAGTTTCAATATTTCTTTAAATAGAAAACAGCGATTCAAATATATATTTATTTAGAAAAAATTGTACTGTAATTGTTCAGAACATTATTCCGGAACACACTTGCAATTTAAAAGAGAAACTAACATACAGAAATGTTGTCCGTTGAGATCAATTCTCTACAAAACAAGTTGAATATCACTCGACTTTAATTTTACTAAGATTTCATATTCAATTATTATAGTGATCCGAAACAGAAAATATAATATGAAAATTCCTTGTTTATTACTCCGCGCCGAAAACAATTTGATTCTAATGTCTTCATAATGGCAAATTAATGCTGGATGATTTACTAATCCATATTGATACTGTATTTATTTCACATGCATGTCATATTACAACTGGCAAGACTTCTGTCGAGTAATATAATCTTTCATGATGACCCTTCTTCTAGAATACTACTGATGGGTTGATAAATAAGTATCCGAATTATTGTAGATCTAAATTTTGTTCAATGCCTGGTCTCATTTTCTGGACTGGAATTTGTTCCTTGATGTTTTTCAGTTGTATATTATTGATTTATAGTAAGCATTCAGGAGTTAATTTTTGACGGTATACATCGAATTATCACTACCATAATTTGTACGTTTATGTATTGATTTGCTGGCGTATTCTATTTCCCCAACCCAGCACCAAAGAACTGTATAATCGAAAAATAAAAATTTTTAATAATTAAAAAAAAATAAAAATAAAAGCACCAAAGAAAAATAAATAGGTTCTTCGCAGATGGGCGCAGGTATTAAACGAAATCATTGATACCAACGCACAGGTTTGTTACTTGAGTAATTCAATTTATCATCAATAGCGTGACAGCCCTTGAAGTTTTGGCCATTCCCCTTTATTTAGCGCAGTATTTCTCCAATTCTTGATTCCGATTATCCTTACATCCTCTCTCACACCGTCTTCCCATCTCAGTGTTGGTCTTCCGGCTTTCCTTAATCATTCTGGGGATGTCTTCAATATCCTGCCTATCATTCTATCATTTGCCCGTAGCACATGTCCTGCCCATTCTAGTCTTCTAATCTTGATAAACTTCACGATGTCTGGTTCATTATACAGATCGTATAGTTCATTATTATATTTTCGTCTCCATTCACCTTTCACTTCTACCGGGCCAAAAAAAAATTCCACAAATGTAGTGAGTTGCCTCTCATCGGATTTAGAAAGTGTCCAGGTCTCAGCACCATGTGTCTAATTAAGGTTTTATACATTACGACTTTAGTTTTCCTCGATTCTGCAACATCCAGTCGTAGTGGTGACTCTCCTAACAATTACGATTGACTAGTGATATTGTGGCAGAAGCCGGTTCCATGAGTTTTACCGCTTCGTGTACTTCTAATAAAATATTGTATACTGATCTCAGCGAAGTTGCAGAAGCTACCAAAACGTTCGGACATCTCAGCAAGATGTCAATATAAATTGAGTTAGCGTCTTTGCGGAAAAGAAGTTGTCTGTGATACAATAGTGCTTGCCTGGACTGAGGAGCTACGAGCGAGAACAATGTTACGGAGATCCATTGTCCGTGAAGCTGCAATTATCGGCGTAATTAAACTCTGAACGAGGCAAATTCCTACCAGACACACCAGAAAAACAAGGTAAACCTGCACTCGAAAAAAAACAACTACAATAATCTAGGAAACAACTAGCCGAATTATGGAAACGCTCTGGACAAATTGTTACCTCAGTCTTTGTTCTTGCGTTCACAGTCGATGTAGTTACTTCAAATAAACGTCTCTTTACGAAGATATCGTCCGTTTCTCAGGAATATTAAGTAAAATGAGATAATTTAATGTAAAACGCTGTTAATCACTATATTACCGTATATGATTTAACCGGATGATGGACATATCAAGTAGGTTTACTGTTAAATAAGAAAGATAGCCAATTCAGACAATAAAGTGATAACATAAATACCACATAACGTTTCTGGGAACCTTGTCCCTGTCAACTGACGAGTGCAGTTGTGTCGCTCTAGGTTCTTCTTCGCACATGAGGAAAGGGACGAGGATCCCAGAAACGTTGTGTGGTATTTATATTATCACGTTATTGTCTGAATTGGCTATCTTTCTTATTTATTCTTTTCAATCAGATGTAATTTATTTCATTTTAGATTTCCTGTTGTTCGGAATCCTTTAAAAATTCAAAGTTCCTCGTTCTTCCATAGATAATTTTGTAATTTATTTGTTGACTGTATCCTAATTCATGACCAATCCTTTGAACATTAATTTTAGTGCTCTGTTTTAAAAATTAACAATGAAGTCAGATAAACTTGGTCTGATGCATGCATGTCGTTTGATTCCTGTTGATAATGCGTATTTTGTTTAGTCTATTGTGTCCACTATGCGTACCGATATTATGAATTATATTTTAATTTACCCCGTACTACAATTATATCTTTTTCGGAAAGAGCATCCACGAACTCGCAGTTTATTGTAGTGATCTTTCAGCTCCGAGCAAAGCGGGCTAAGGTAACAGAGATTGGTTTGCTCGTGCACAGCGCAAATAAAGTTGCAGAAAACCGCAGAGTTAGAGTTAGGTGAGGGAAGATAGCCGCTGCACTTTATGCGTGGCTGGGCGCCTCGAACAAGGCACCATTTCTGTCCGGACGGAAATGAATTTCGCCCTCTAATAGGAAAGGCGCCTTCCCTTTGCATCTATAAACAGCTTCGATCGCCTCGTCCCGCGTCGCCTCAAGGATGCAGAACGTTTACAATTCTCCATTTAAGCCGATTACAAATGGAGCCACCCAACGCCGAATCCAATTTGTCGCGATGAAAATAATACACGTCGGTCGAGAGATAAATGTGAGCGGGATGACGGAAATGCAACCGAAAGATCTCCCTTCAGCGGTAAAGGCTTGCCTAAATTGTGAACTGAGAGCTGTGCGTTTGGCTTACTCCTTCGTGCAGTATTAATTACAAAAAATGAATTAAATTAAATGACCCATAACTGTAGTTTGCATATATTGTTATTTTATTCTTGCGGGTCTTACGTAATTACTATTGTCTTAATTGTAGATATCAATACCTTATCTTATGTTGCGTAATGCCAATACATTTTTAAAATAGCATCCAACCTGAAATTTGATACCCTTCTTCAAAGAGGCCACTTTCAGTTAAATTTCAAAATACAGGGCTTAGAACTTTACTCAAAGTTTTACACAAGTAAAATTATTTCTAAAATCAAATTCCGAAATTATTGTAGAATTAAAAGTATTGGTAAATTTTATCTAATCACTGGTGAAATAATAAATTTTCTCTTTACTAATATTTTAAACATTACTGAGTTTCGATTTTCGTTATTATTAGTCTACTTTAAGAGCAGAGACAAATAAACACAGGCAGTGCTTTAGTTAATGGACTCGATAAAAATCTGATTATGACTGATACATTTCAAAGTCGAATAATACAATATATTTTGTACAACTTCTCGTTTAAATCATAATAAAGTAATCAATTGTGACATTTATTGTTCCGAAATGTCGTTGAGAATATTTCAAACAAAATTCTGATTGTTTTGCTAAATTGTAGAAAAACTCTTGAAACAGAAAATATATAAAACTATTAAAATTATCCCTCCAAGAATATACAATTATAAGCAAAATTATTATTCTTTTTCTCCAAAAGTGTGCAAAAAATTACTCGATAAATTACAAACAATTATTAATAGAGCTTTGCTAACGTTTGAAATTAAATTGAAAGTCGCTTTAATCTAAGTGAATTTCTACATATTGTGATGATCAGTTATTTATATTGAAAAACGCACTGACTGGTTTCAAATCTTGGAATAATTGGATAAACATACGGTTCTATATGATTGGTTCCGTCATCTTCATAGGGTATGTGATGCCGAGATCCAGGATGACGATGGTGGAGTTAGTAGTAGAAACGTTGAATATTTATGCAACGACAACTACGATATTTATTCAAAGTATACAGCGGACAAGCCTTCAGTCTCTATTTACTAGCAATCCTTGATTTGTATTTAATGGTCCAAATAAAAGTTTATAATCAAGTAAAATCCTCGTAAAATCTACCATCAATTAAAATAACTAAATTTTTTCAATGCTTATGAAATTAAGATACGGTAAAATTGTAGTAAGGATTAAAATGCGGAATTGAATGAAATAGTATGCCCTACATTTATTTACACTATTTAAAGTGTAAAATTACTTAACCACCTCCTTCTACGACTCTATTATCCTTGTTGCTCTACTGAGACCGATAAAGTCAATTAGTTCTTGTTTTCCTTTTGTAATTGAAATGTGCTTTCTTCTGGAGTTATATAAAGGGTTTAATTTTATTGAGGCCTCGCATTAAGAAGGCTTGTGTTCGTAATCCGGGATAAAACATGTCGTTGAACGCCATGTCGTGCCGTGAAATTGGATGGCGGCTGTGATCACTGTACCACCCGCATCAACTGTTTTAACTGAGGTAATTTTGTTGAACCGTTATACTCCTATCTTGGATAAACAGCTAGAAAGGACCGAACTCTAGTGTAAAATTTCATGCAACGTTATTCCTTGACCCCGTATTCTAAAAACTAATCAAGTTTATCGCTTCTCATGCTAAACAAAAGTTTCTGGTGGGATCGATTCTTCAAGGATGCTTTTCGATATAATTAAGTCATAATTTCACTGCCTAATTTGAGACCACTTCCACAACAGTTTCAATGATTTATTGGGAAACTGCATTAAGAATATACGTTTCATTGAAGTCTTATTAGGATATGTGGAATTTTTCATAATTATGACTAGACAAAAAATAGTAGTTAATGCAGCAGTAAAAGAGAATAAACCAGTGTCCATATTGTCCGTCTCCGAAATTGAAGGTCCGCGTTTCAACGATGTTCAGATAGAATTTTTTTTTAATGATTATTAGTCAATGACTAAGTTAATTGACTAATTATTAGTCAATGACTGAGTAAAAACCTTTAAGAATTTCTAGCCTGCCGTAAAAAAATATTTGTTTCAGATATCTTAGAGCGGTGAGCTCAGTATCTTATCTACTTATGATTATTAATGGAATGCGCTAAGAAAACAAATGGCTTTTGAAATGCAGAATTACGAGTATACATTATGGTAACGACAGCTGTAATAATAAACAGAGTAATATCAAATTCAAATTATATATTATTTGCACTAAAAAAAAATTTGTCTTTCAAAAGAAAAAATATATACATCATAGACAATGTTAAATTTACATACAACAGAGTAATCAATTACATGGGGAAAATATTCCTTATTTACTCTAGTAATAATTAAAATGGAATGTGTTAATTCTTCTCCCAGATAAAGGAAAACTGGTAATAAGCAATGGAGGAGCCTGCTCGTGGTTCATTATTATGTAAATGGTGTAATCCATTTCCAAGGCTATTCAGGAAACAGCACTATACTGCTAATTGAACACTAGACTGATACAGAATTGAACAACCACCAATCAATTCGCTATAAGTATTGTGCCTAAATTTGTCAACATTCTTAAGCAGAGAAAGTCAAAATTTATCTGATTTTAGTTTCGGAATTAATCGCTACACGCGAAGTGTGCGTTACCGTGTTACACTCAGCGTTAATTCATTGGAACAAAGAAAAACAAAATTATTTTTGTACGTACAAAAGGTCCACAGCAAACCATTAAGCACCTAACAATGGAACATGAGCGGGGATTTTGACCTTGCTGCTGATTCATCATCAGTGGGAAGTGATATCACGGCGCAAACACACTCGTCTTTCTTTCCCTGACTCGCACAAACACGTCATTAATACTGAATAACTTCTATCCCGCAAGTAACTTACATTGTCTTCACATACCTTCGCACATAATAAAGAATTTTAAACTTAAAATGGTGATGTGCAATGTAACATATAATATTAAAATATAAATAGCTGGAAATAATTAAAAATGTAATGAAAATTCTCAAAGCAAGTGCAAGTTTAAAATATATTCTTATAACTCTCGTAGACAATTGTAGCCAATTAGAAATCTGTGCACATTCAAAATATAGCTAGCCATAGAAAACCAGTAACGCTATTGAGATTATTATTATATTCTGAGCATATTTCATATATTTATTTTATCAAAACCGAGTTTATGGCAGTTTTTCCTAGTAATGTTCTGACGTCAGGAATTAATTTTTTTGAAGCGATTATAAACTGTACACGTGTTTCACCTTATAATAAATTAAGGAATCAATTCTCCCCTTTTAATGACACAGATGAGGCAATACGAGCTACATTATTTTATTTTCTCCCACTTGAATTTCAAGGTCTTTCCCAAGTAACAAGTGACGGCTGCTTCATACCAAGTGAAATTCCTCGTTGCGAGTTGGGAGACCTTATACAAGGTCAAGTAAGTTAATTTGCAAATTCCGACAACTCTTCACTTTCAAATAAAATTGGGGTTAAGGCGTATGAGGACGTCCGAAATAAGTCATACGTTTCTGGAATAAAACTAATATCTGTCTTAATAGATTTCGTACAGTGAAGAATCAGGGCGTGAAACACACAAGTAATATGCAGACCGACCATCTAAATTACAAAAGTTTCTTTATATATCAGTAAAATAAAATTAACCTGTTATCACATAAAATACTAGTCACAACCCTGTTACAAATTGTCAGTTCAATATTAAAAACTATACAGACCTATCTGGAATCAAAGAGAATACACAGTAGGATGCATCACAGGATATTCTAAAAGCAAATCTATAATTGGTATTTATATAACGGTAAGAATTAATCAAATAAATAAATCAGCCAATTAAGTCAGAATAATTTGAATTTAATAGAATACATATAAATCAAATGTAACTTTGATGTTGATATAAATAATTTAATTTTTTGAATACTGAAACCACTTTCAATATATAATTTTAATTGATTGAATTAATTCTGTTTATAGATTCTGTTTATAGATTCTTCAATATGATCATGAAGAGTTTTTGTTTCATTCCATAGAATAAATTTAGGTCTTATTTTTATTTCTTATTAATATAGTACCTGATGAGGTCCCAAAGTTGGATCGAAACGTTGAACATCTTTTATTGTACTTTCATGAGATGTAATTTTGTTCTAATTTTATTTTAGTAATTTCACAATGAATTAGCCGATTTATTTAGAAATTACATTAAATTGTTAATATTTTATAGCATGTACCTCGCCAAGTGTACGAGGTCTTTGTCATCCGTGTGACAAACTTGCACTGTTTACAAGGTGTTTCATCACCACTTTGTTTTTACAAAAATCACACCATCGGGGTTGCTAGTGGCCGTCAACTACAAATATAAAGATACCTTTCTATTTAAAGTTTAATTACAAAAGTCTGTTTCAATATTTTTTAATATGGCAAATATACGATTTATTTTTGTTTTCTTTTACCACGTATGTTTTTCATCAGTCGCCAATTTGAATTAGAAAACTAATTAATCATGTTTTAGTTATTTACTTCTGAAATTTGGAGCTTTTGGCAATATTGCAATTGTCATCTTCAATTTGTGCAAAAATTTATTTTCTCCCTCGTAGAATCTTCAAGTCACGAGAGCATCGGTTTTACAATATCAATCCTATCTGACTCCACGATAGAATATAGTCAATTTATTGGAATCATTCAGAAAACTTCGAATTTAAAATACTCATTATCCGAGATCATTAGACGTCTCATTGTCGGAGAATGTAGAATTTCGAAGTGCAACGTTTCTGAAATAAATTAAATGAATTGATAATATTCTATCGTTAAGTCAGATAGGATTGATGATGTATCTGGAACACAGGTACAGTCATTTTGTTTTTCAGGATTTTCCGTACCTTTCTGGAAACCGATGTACTCATGACTTGAAGATTCTACGGGGGAACAACTTTTCGGTCAAATTGAAGACGACTATGGCAATATTGCCGAAAGCTCCAAATTTCAAAATTAGATAATGTGAAAATTATTCATTAGGTTTTCCTCTTCAAATAGGCGACTAATGAAAAACATTAGGGATAATAATAAAAGTCTCCCTCTGTCTGTCTCTATCTCACTGGCCCTCACTCACTGTCTCTCTCTTATGGGAAAGATTATATCAGTGCAAAAAGACTAAGAAAACTGTATGAGGGATCTGCGAGGCCTATTCTCTCGCAGGCAATACCTGCAAGGGATGTTCTCTTGCAGGCAGAACCTTGTAGGAGAGATACGAAGGGGCTACCTTTGGGGATACCTTTTCCTCTCCGTTTTTGAACTAAGGTTCCCACAAGCCGAGGCACCTCGGCCTGTTCTGAGAGGTGTATGTTCCGGGGTCACAGACCTTGGGCTACGGTAAGAGTTGTCCGCTATTCCCATTGGAATAGTCGGCCAGCTGCCACCTAAACTGGTCGAGGCACGGAGAAGGGAATGCTGCGTCCCCACTGCAAACTCCTCTCCCGCTATCGGAATGGCGTGGGACAAGTACCCAATGCCCGACCTACCTGTTGCAGGTTTTTCTAGGGTTTTCCCTGCATTACTTTTAGGCGAATGCCGGGTAGGATCCTTAAAATATAGCCCGGGGGCCCTAGTTAACCCTTGGGTACCTTCCTCTACCCTTCCGCATCCCCCCTTTCAAATCCCTTCCTATGCTATTAAAGGGGATTTGCCCAACGTGGATTACCATCATGTAGCCTGTTGCCCTAAAAAAACTGTATAAAAGTATTTCGCTTACAAAGTGTTGCTTGTTTATTAAAGTACATTTAAATTGTAATAATCATCTATCCATATTCAGAATTAATAATATTCACAACAAATTGGGAAACTGAGTTTTTAACCTCACTTAGGGGAAAGTATGAACGCAAATTTATCTATGATCGTCGCGTATTAAAAAAGTCGACCAAATTGGGTGAGAAAAAATTGAAATCTGAAAAGACAGTATGTTTACATAAAAGGAGATGTTTCCAAAAGTAAAGTAACGTAATAGGATGAGTGTGCGAATAGTTTTGTAAGAATGAATCATAAAACAAATGTATTCGAAGAAAATCACTGGCTATGTACGGCTGGCGACAATAGGGAGCAGGAGAAGCGATAAATTCGACGCGTGAGAGCTCCATGCTCCGCGGGTGATAACATCGTAAATAACAACGCAATTAGACCGATTTGCATGTTCTTTTTTTTGCAGCCCTTCGTGAACAGTTTCTGCGAGCCAAAATAGGAGCAACATTCATGAGTAAGAATTACCAACAATAACTTAGCGGTGGTACGCTAAAGCGCCACACAAAAGCCTTAAATACAGCGATGACAAATCAAATACAAACGACGACTGCAATTATCTAACTGCTCTCGAATAAGACATTGGTCGCACGGTATTACCAAATAATATAATCAGCCCAGCCTAGTATTAAACACCACATTACCCCGATATTCCATAATTATTAATTTTTATTATTCGGTAACTCTCCAAATTAGGCTTCTACATGACACACAGTTTCTATGAAATCGAAACTCAGTTAACATCATTCAATAAAACGGTCTCTCAATTCTGAGTAACCATACTTCACTAAAACCTCAAAACTCTGTAATACGCCATTATGATTCACGAGCAATTCGGAAGTGAAGCAGCGGAATGAAGTTTCAGGGATAAATGATGCGATGGACGTAATTGTATCACACCATAATCATAGTCGCCTATAAAAATACTCATAAGCGGTAATATTAAACGGATATCAATCGAAGAGGTATTCAAAACTGCAAAGAATTGGCCAAAATTGTTACCGGCAAATTCATGACTAGTCTGTACACGTTAGTTTGGAGTTTAGTTAGTGTACAATTCCTGAATTTGACGATTAACTCAACTAAAGAAAACCGTAATGTGGATTTATCTTATGATGGAGTTCCAGGAGTAAAATTTTTATTCGTTCATTTCTTCTGATCCTTTTCAGCTCTTATATCAGGGGACTACTATTCCCAACTCTACCAATATTCATAAAATATAGGAAATAAAAATTCATTCTAGTTAATAGCAAATCCGAATAGAAATGTGAAATATTTCCCGTACCTCTAAGAAAAAACCTTTTGTATAGAAAGAATTCACCAACTAGCTGGTTACAGACAATTGTGTACGTCGTATAATACATTCTAGACATTTTTAAAAATAAATCTTCTGTTTTCCTTATTGACTCTATATAAAAATATTACAATCTTAACTCCACAAAAAGATTTGGTTTGTAGTCGGTATGCCCCTTTCTTATACAAAACAGCAAATTCGGAGGAGTAAATTAAAAATTTTAACCTTTGAAAATGATGGAACGCAATTTAAGTTATTCACTGCTATGGAAAGTCTCAGTTGAACCGTTCTATAAAGCCAAATTTCAAGGGCCAACCGTTAAATTAGGTCTCGTGATGTCGGATAGCAGTTTGATATTGCTTAAAATCTTGATACGCATTTATATAACAACGATATAAAGTATCGCCGAAAACGGTTCGACCTAACTCCAGTTAAAAGCGAGTAAACTCAGCCTGACATATAAATGTAGATGACAACGGTTTCGGCTCCCAGAATGCACTAAATGCAAAGATATACTCGATTGAATGTTCAAAATAAAAATTTATTTGTATAACATTCCACGTTGTTAGACGGTGAAGGACGTTCATAGAAATAAACGGTTAAGTTATTCAAAAAATTTCCTTTAATCAAAAATGCTATTAATTCGCTCTAAAAAAAACATTCTAAAACAAACATTAAAATGCATTGGCTTCACTTTGTGTTAAAAAAAGCGCGACAAGATAAGGGGTAGAATTTATGTGTTGTTGGTAATAGGATCCTCCGCATCCTATCTCAGTCATTAAATATACATTATTTAATTGTCTCACATATTTGCATAACGTTTTCATGTTTATTTATATGAAAGCTAGAGAGTAAATACAGAATAATATATAAATCAATTGCACTATTTTTGGGTATTGAATATGGACGGTGCATATTGCGAGAATAGTAGGTAACGGAGAACTGAAATCGTTATGAGATGGACGTCAAGGATCATATTATGGAGGGGACATGGTGATGACGGCACTCATTAATTGTATGAAAACTTGGAGACAAACAAAGAAAAATGAGTCAGCGTTGCCACATGCCGAGACACCTCGGCCTGTTTTGAGAGGTGTATTTTCCGGGGTCGCAGACTCTGGGCATACGGCAAGAGTTGTCCGCTATTTCTATTGGAATAATCGGCCAGCTGCCTCCGAAACTAGTCAAGGCAGGGCGAAGGAAAAGCTGCGACCCTACAGCAAACCCCTCGCCCGCCATCGGAAGGACGTGGGACAAGTACCAAATGCCCGACCTACTTGATGCAGGTTTTTCTAGGGTTTTCCCTGCATCACTTTTAGGCGAACTTCCGGGTAGGATCCTTAAACCATAGCCCGGGGGCCCTAGTTAACCCTTGGCTACCTTGCTCAACCTTTCCGCATCCCCCCTTTCCTATGCTATAAGAGAGGAGTTGCCACTATGTGGATTACCCTATACATAGCCTGTCTACACCTTAAAAAATCATAGAAGTGCAAGTGAAGAGAGATACGCAAGAGCACCTTGGTTTGGAATCGTCACGGTCTGGACCTAATTATATAAACAGCTTAATTATAATTATGAGCCCTTATTAATTATCCTAATTTCTTCCGGTGAAATCTATTTTTCTCAGCTCTTGACAAATGTTTACTACATTACATTTCATTGAAAATTCTGCACCACATCCAGAAACATTCTTTTTCAAAAGATTTGTCTCAAAAGTTGATTATTTGACAGTTTCAAATTCTGGAAATATCGTAGTTATTTGCTTGTGTATACCTCGGTATGATTGGGGAATTTAATTCTTTAATGAGGTTTGTGACCATTTATTTCTCTTCATCAAAGATTACCTCTTCAATCGTAAAGAACAGGATGCAATCGCACGCTGTTCTATTTTAGTTCACTCAGCACCTCAGAGTTCATGACATATTAAAATGACTTCATGACTAGATTGTGGAAAAAAAAGTTTCGATTCCACGAATTTCGGGATCGGACTTTTTATTGCTAGTGAAACTGACATCGCATGTATTACAATGGTAAAAAATATTCGGTTACGTCGCTGGTAATGTATTATAATAAATTCATGAATGATCATTTTAAAAGAATTGTTACGTGAGCAGCTGGGCTCTGCGGATCTTGTATTTGGCTGTCATTGAGATCACCTTGCTTGCTTCCATTACATAAACAACGGAACCTGTTCGAATGCTCCGTCATCAGTCATTCCTGGCCCACTTCACAAGTAAAACCTGCCACATATTGTACCATTAAGGCCACCAGTTGAAATTTAATCACCAGAGTATCCGGTAACCAAATAAAATACTATTTATTTTTTAGGGCTTGAAACAAGAGTGTGTAAACACAATAGCGAATGAAGCCGAAGTGTACAATATGATTCAAATGAGTATGGAAGTAGGTAAGTTTTTAAAAATTGTTAACTTATTTTAATGATTTTTATTCCAACGTAATGTTTCCATTGCAGGCTAGGAAAATTTGGTCATGTTTCGCATAACATGTATAAAACTTAATTCTAAAATTTGATAATTTTTTTATTATTATTACACAAATCCCAGTCTTGACAAGTAATTGTTCTTCACGGTTCGGTCCTATACCAACTAAGAATCGCAGAGGTATCTACGGAAAATATGTGTTGTTCCAAGCAGAGCTGCTTTTTTGCAGTTATGCAGATGTTATCACCTCATGACCCATGCAATTCATGTATGTTTGAAGACTACATGGAATTGCTCCAACAAATATAGGCATTATAGCGGTTTTAATTTTCCCAGATCCGTGCAAATTTGAAGGTCTTTGTGATGCGTATTTTTACGTTTTCTTTTTCTTGAAGCAGACTGTCTCTGGGAACTGCTGTATCAATAATCTAGACACTTTTTTTCTTGACCACAGTGATGTCCGTGGTGTTGTGCTCCGAGTGGATTCGAAAGTCGCACAGGATTATTATTTTAAAAAAAAAGACAACTTGAAAGTTCATGTTATTTATAATCGTAGTATTCTAACATAGACATCTAGCTACAGACATTTCAAAAATATTTTCCATATGTTTTATCTATACCAATATGCCGCATGTAATTGCTTCTGAATAATATTCTCGCTAAGGAATAAAGGTAATGATGAGCAAGCTTAAATCGCACAATAATACTTTATATTCAAAAGAAAGTGATGAAATCGCGATTAATTTAAACTCCACAATTTCTCTGTCTCATTTGCAGATAACGATTTTTAGTCTTACATTTGTGTTAGTAACTCAGTAGTAGTGCCCATGTAATTCTTATTTCAGTAATTTAATGAGTTTTGTTAGCTCGATCAAACTCTAAAATATATTCTATCGTGTATTTAAAATTATACGAAGTAAAATATCATAATTAGATAAAATATCAAAATGACACCTACCAAGGGTTTAAGCTTTTATTTCCTGAAACATCTGATCTTTAATAGATAAACAGAAGAGAATATCTCTAGAAATATTACTTATAATGAGGCGTTCTTAATTCACTACTAATAACCTCACACTTTATATTTACAGACAAATCTTTTATTCACGCATAAAATGAAAGGGACAAATCTTTTATTCACGCATAAAATGAAAGTGACTATAACGATGAATAAATTTTTCCACGTTTTAGTCTTACAAAGAGGAAATCTGTACTGCGATATACGTAACCCGAACCCAACAGAAATAACGACAGCCAGGATATCGACTCGAATTGTGCTTGAAATTACTCCAGTGAAAACACTAACATGAACACCAGAACGAGCGGCCAATTGTTTCATTGAGCACAGGACGGCCAAACTTGAGAGCGCCAAGATCTAATTTCAGCTTCCTTGGGCCTTGATGACCTACGGTCAGCTCACACACAGTTCTACGAACGATATGTCAATTCTTATTCAGCAATATATCACCCACCATTACGTCACAAATAACGTAACGTATCGGACGTTTGGAGGACATACATAGCGGTGGTGTAATATTTGTTAACTCACGTTGCCAGAGGAGCGAGCATAAAATG
This sequence comes from Zhengitettix transpicula, assembly GCA_037074705.1. Classification (NCBI taxonomy): domain Eukaryota; kingdom Metazoa; phylum Arthropoda; class Insecta; order Orthoptera; family Tetrigidae; genus Zhengitettix; species Zhengitettix transpicula. The sequence goes on from CM073590.1 coordinate 196,852,332, forward strand.
TAAAAAAAAAACATTATTAGATTCCCTGTCATGTAATATACGACAGTCAAGCATATTTTGATTAAGTTGTCTCAACCAAAGTGAACTTGAAAACTGATACATATATTTTATAAAACGTTTTATTGCTGTAAACTCTATATTACCAAACTGTTACAAATCACGATTTAAATCAAATATTTTTATCCTTCTAAATTTTTTTTGGAAAGGACACGGACTAGATTCTAATATTATCGAAAACAGGGAGGGACAAACCTACCTTTTCATTCAGGAAAACAAATCAGGTTGTCGGTTCACTTTAGGAACAGCACTTAGACATGGCATTGCAATTGTCAGACACAAAGAATTTTCTTCTTACAGTGGTAGATTGAGACGAGACAGTTCCAGCAGTTTGCACATTTGTGTACGCCTCCAATTCCCCTTCAGACACATGGTCTCAAAGCCACCGCGCTACCGGTTCGCCATTAATAATTCGAGGGCAATCCAAGAAATAACCGTTCGCTCATTCGTGCCGCGCAGGTTATTCTCACTTCACTAGGCAAGATCCATTGATTTCTACAAGATATTTTATTAGTATTATTTATAAGTTAATTTGCCCTGTGTGAGTCTTAAAATTAACACCATGGCAGAAAATCTCGCCGACTAAGATAAGAAGTGTTTTACGATTCTTGGTTGCAGAAAAGTTGACACCTGTATAAATATACCGTCAACAAAGGCAAGTGACACGTTATTGAAGGAACGAAATGTTACATACTGGTTTGAGATGAATAAATGCGCATGACGAAGATGGATCCGGACACCATCACATCACAGAGGACTTCGTGGTCCGGATCATCTTTTCATAAAGCTAAAGCAGATCCAGTGCGGAAATCTTTCATAAGTGATGACGAGTTGAAGACTGCTGTGAATATCTCGCATAAGCAGAGTACAATATATGGATCGTAAACCACGTGGGTAGATATGACAATGAAGGAGGTTAAGACGAGAAGTAAAGTAAATCTCACTTAATTAACGTAAATCAGTTGTTGGAAAAACCTTTTTTTAAAAAAAAAATAGTATTACAAACAAGCGGAGGTTATTTCCTAGGAAAGAGTCATATTTAATACCGATATCCTTATTCCAGTGATTTTTTTGTGTAGTTCTCTGGGTTACCTCTCAATAAACCCCTAATCAGTTACTGCACTTTAAAACGTTTTTATCTCGTTGAATGCATTTTTTATATTATTGTTTTAACACTATTAGACAAAAAAGAGTCAATTATAATACTCCCTGTTATTTTAAATAAACTTAATTCAGCTAAACGGGTTATTAAAGAATGAAACCAAAATTTCCTTATCCCATACATAAATTATTAAATTTGTATAATTTGGCACAGGCGCTAAAAATACGTTTGAGCGTAATATGTTATTATATTTTTAGATATTTCTATAAATAAAAGAAAGATAATGAAATAAATTATAACATACCCCACGGGGAGTACTACTATTAATTAAAATGTGTAACTCTTGACTCATTCCACATCAAACAATCCTGGTTATTCTGAACCAACAACGTAATAGGATTTAACACTTTGTTTCGCCCTTAAATGATTTTGTCAACACAACCTTTACTCAAACGGTTAACAGGTGTCGCACGAAACACTGAAATATCGGGACTTTTTTCTTAAAAAATAATCACTTATGACAACTGCTCCTTGCGTAAGAAACGTTTGTGAGATATAAAGAGGTAGGAAGTCGCTCTCAAACGTCGTCAGAATTAACACCAGTTACCAAAACAAACCGAAGCGAATGCCTGGACGTAAGCGACGAGCACTTGTTCTTGCCTCGCTTACTAAAGTGAGGTAGGAGGTCTTTTATTGCAATGGAGACGTTCCTGGACTCCATATCCGGGAGCTGAGAAACTATTATTACCCAGCAGGTTGCTTGCAAGCGAACAGAAGTTCAGCAAGTCATGCGCCCACGTAATTCCTCGAAACCTGTAGCGAGAGGTCCTTTGACTTGCGTCCCCGTGACAGCTCATTTTTCCAAAAACATACCACGTACAATTATAGCGCAGCTCAATTTTAAAACAATTAAAGAAATAAGAAAATAAAGCTTTCACCAAGATATATTCATACAATGTTTTGAATTTACTTCTTCCTTGTTTATAATCATATACCTTCTGAATCATAATAAATTGATGAGAGATGATCCTCCGTTACACATTCTTCCCGTTCTGGGCATACCGCAGATATCTATGTCAAAGTAATTTAATAATAACGTTTAAATTAATTAAAAAGCAATATTCCAGAATTTAATATTCTGTATGGAAAAAGATGCATATACTGTGTATACTCGAGCTTTCCATATATGTAACGACAGGTGCGGGAAGGGGGTGGACCAAGAGTTTGTGGACACCTTTGATAATATCACACATACCAAATATAAACGGTGTGTGTTTATACTGTTACATTTTTAATAAAGAATTTTTGTTTCCATCTTGACTTGAAATCAAGGACTCAATCATTAGATCACGAAGAAAAATCTAGGAGAAATTGAAATGTGAATTACAATACCATAGGAATCTTTTTCGATAGGTATTAAACTAATATGTATATCCAATATAAACAAACATTATAAAAAAAATTGTTAACGGAAAAAATGCGAATTGCAATGAATTAAGCTATTTTTGGACAAGTCTAGAATTCATAATAATTTAACGGAAAGTGGGCCGACTAATTCAGGTTGAAGAACGTTTAATAAATCTGAAATGACAGAGGAATGGATTTCAGTGAAACCTGTGCTGGATTAGAAGAGTTCTGATGTGGAACCCAAGAGAATGATAATGTTATTGACGTAACTGAGATTAAAAAGTCGGAAACGAACTATTTGGATAAAAGCAGTGGAATTCCGTAAATAACAAGTCGCCATTAATTAAGAATATGGCTTTAATTAACTGATATTGATAATGATACATGGGTAAGCAAAGAAATATATTCAACCATGGCCGTTTTTAATTAACGATGTATATTCGTATTTTAAAGGAACTGGTATTTCAAGAGTGTGTATACATGTTCAGAAATCCGACTACTGATCCATCCAATTATAAATTCTCCTCTTCCAATGGTGCAGCCTTGAGCATGAGCGTACTAGACGTTGTAACTGATTAAAACCGAGTAAACATATGATGGTCGAGTTTTCGTAAGCTTCGGCATCAGAAAAAAGAATAAGAGATAATTTAAATATGTGCTGGCAGAAAACGTTCTCCCCTCCACGGCACCATGAATGGGCGTATTTAGATAAGGACAGACTCATTGAGTTAATATCGGCCGCAAGGCGGCCAAGCAAAAACAGCTGACGAGTTCTGCCCGTGGGGCACCGGAACACATCCCATATTAATACGCACCCATTCATGGCGTACAGTTCTAAGCGGAATAGCACTACCTCGTCATGCACTGCAATTCTTACATATATTTCTTTAGAATAAATGAAAAAGGTAAATTGCCACTTATACATTTGCAATGTTACTTAAAAACTTCTGGATGACAGAGAATAGCCTCTGCCTGGGAATCTTTCTTTGAAACCGTAATATATTCTAAAGCCATGGTCAAGCGGCGGTTTGTAGTGGGTGGATAACCAACCCAACAATATCATCGAACTTGGCAGGAAACTTCAACTTCGTGGTATCAAACATAATAAATAATAAATCAGGAAGGTAGAGAAAGCAATTTTAATCAGATACAATAATAATATGACTCATTTTAATTACTGTAAAGATTTCTCTTCGCCCGTTGAGTTTATGAGCTCGAAGTTTGTGATATGTGAAACGAGTGGTTTCTTTGTGATACTGCAAAAAGAATTTTTTAATAAACCTGTTAGAAGTTCACAATTTTTAAATGAATGGCAGAATGAATTTATAAAATTAGACGCAAGAATAAATATTTAAATTAAAAATAGAACGAAGTAATGAAGACTATTTATCTATATTGGAAAAAAATCTTGCAAAATTTGAAAAGATAAATTAATTTCAGTTCAGATGTGGTTGGTGCTACGGACCCGGCATACCGGTACAATAATTGTGATACTGCAATAAGAATTTTTTAATAAACCTGTTAGAATAAGAAAGATAGCCAATACAGACATAAAAGGGGTAATATAAATCTTAAGTTGTAGGATCAAGATCCCGCAAGAGGATTTCGTAATTTAAATATTCATATTTCGTGTACGTTTGTTTTTACAAATTTTGATTTATAAAGTTTTGTCTGTATTGGCTATCTTTCTTATCCATTATTTTCAATGAGACGTAATTTTTTTCATTTAAACCTGTTAGAAGTTCACAATTTTTAAATTAATGGCATAAAGAAACTACAAAATTAGACACAAGAATAAATATTTAAATTAAAAATACAACGAAGTAATGAAAATAATTTATTTATATTGGGGAAAAAATCTTGCAACATTTAAAAACATAAATTAATTTCAGTAAAGAGATGTGGTTGTCGCGACGGACACGGCATATCGGTACAGTAATTCGCGATCACTTTCTGCAAGCCAAAGTAAAGTCTGCAGGGCTGCTCTGCGCACACCTGGTCTCGAGACCCGTCTCAAACATGCTGTGGCCACACAAGTCAGACAAATATCTTGAGACCCGGGCCTGCGGTCTCATCGTCAGGGGACCCCACGCACACAAACTTGTTTGGTGCGCGTGTGTTAGAGGAGGGGTAGTACGTAGTCAACATCGTGTAGGAAAGTGTCCAACGAGTTCTATCGCCACTGAAGTAATATTCAGGATTATATATCAGCAACTAGTTAAGAAGGAATGGCAGATTTACGAGTATATGGAAAAATTAATCCATCTGCACGCTCAAAGACATTCCATCATGCGCGGTCACGCGGTCGCACTTCCAGGACGTGACGGAATAACTTTTTCTGCGTGTTCCTACACAAATAGCCGTGATATGCAGTTTATTCTTCACTTGCTTTGCACTGAGCATTAGCGCAGCAAAGGAAACAGCTACGTGTTTATTTAATCTATACATTCAAATATTCAAGTAGACTCTGCACGTTAAATCTTAAGTTGTTCGATCAAGAACCCTCAAGAAGATTTCGTAATTTAAATATTCATTTTTAGTGTACGTTTGTTTTTCTAAATTTTGGTTTATTAAGTTTTGCAGTCCTGATATCTGTTTAGTTTTGAACAGCCCGTCGCATAAATTCGTCAAATCCTCGAAGTACTTCCTCCAACCTAATTGACTGAAGAATTCTGACAACAATATTCGTAAATGAGGCACCTAGAGTAATAATTAGAGAAACACGTGCCTTTGACGCACTCAATACTTGAAAACAGTAGTCCAAAATTGTGATTTGCGTCAGAGGAGCTTGTTGGCACATTTAGAAGAAGCGTTGAATCTAAGCCAGTGACTAATTACTGAACATATCCAGTACAGTGGCAAGAAAAAACGTATTCAACCAAACCGTAAAAATAAATGACAATATCTATATATGATTTGGCTAGTTTCTGTTTCGTTACTAATATCTTTATTACTAAATAATTCTGTTAAGAAAACTAATAAGAAAATAATTTCTCATCTGGAAACGGACAAAACAGCAGAGGCACTGTTTGTGAATTTATAAAAATAATAATTAGATAAAATTGCTAAAATGAAGTTATGTTATAAATACCACACAAAATTTCTGGAAACTTTGTTTCATTTATTTGACAAAGGAACAAATCATAAGATTACTGTAGACTGGAAACAAAATAATCGCAGTTGTAGTAAAATAATAAGTTCGCAAATTGTAAACATTCCATAATGTCTAATTTCTCTGTAGCAATGAAAATCAGAGTAACAAATACCTTCGGGTAACCTCAAATTTGATCGTAAATAAATTCTAGCAATAAAATTGAAATGCACAAGAACTGATTTAAATAATATGAGATATAGATAAAACAACTAACTTGCCTTAAATGATTTAATCAGACGTTATTCCAATTCCTAATATCAAAAAGCAGCAACTATGCAAGAAATTTATCACGTTTCAGAAATTTTAAATATCTGTAAGCAAATAATGCAACCATATTTTAACTTAAAACGTGTCTGTGGCAATTATATGAGCGACAGTATTTTTTTTAGTATTTCATTGTTAGCTGATCCGTTTTTATACATTTGTCAAATTCACTCACTCTCACTTTCAAATCCATGCAAACGTTACTTCTATCTACTCTAATAATCAAGTTCTTAAAATTCTAAGAGTTCATAAGATATGTATTATTATTAGTTATTCTCAGTTTTATTGTTACGTGGTTTTGTAAGCTATTCACAAATTACTATGTAATTTTCTTTTGCAAATATGCATTTCTTGCAATCATACTTCTGCATTATTAAAAAAAAAGTTACATATTTCACGTATTTATATTGAGTGCCTTTCTTTAATAACGCCATTAAATTGTTAACACTTATTGTTTTTCATCTGTCAACATTTACGAATATTTTTTACAAATATAGTAGCTGACCTTGGATCCTTAAAATTACTTTCTCTTTTTACGTCTCTCAATTTGTATGTTCCTTTTTGCCGGTCACTTTTGCTTTCTAATTTTTCTAACCTACGTGCCAATTAGGGTAGTATTTAATTTTTAATCCAAACAAATGGAAGAAACCGGTTTCGCCGCCCTACGATGTGAACTGTGTCAATTAAAAATGAGCTTGCTTTCAATGTTGGCGTGACCACTTTGAGGTTCGTGTTGCGATGCTTCAAATCGGCCACACTTTCAGATCGTGAACGCAACATTACAACTCTACGCAAAATTCAACGCTGTAAAAAAAAACTAGAAGTTCATATTTATTTGTACAGTCACAGAACTAGTTAATTAATCAAAAAACAACTCAGTCCATAGCAGTACACACCAAGGACAACTGGCTGGTACTTAACTCAAGTCTGAAACAGTTTGAAGAGAATCATAAAACTTCTTAACTTCTTTCACAGATTCATTCGAAACGAATGTCTACTAATAATATACAATGAATACTGACAAGTTATTATTCGCCTGATTATTACATTTTTAAGTATAAGCAATAAATAAATAAATTGGAGTGGAAATCTTTTAATGTAAGTATGCGTTGCTCAGAACGATAAATGTATACTTGTTTGTATAATATATCCTCTAAAGGAGATATACAATTTTTATTTAAAAAATGTTATTATATCCAAAAGTAGTGTGACTGACATTTAGAAAACCAGTTTGAATAGTTACATTTGCCTAAGGCAATCAATGTTATAAAATAAGACCTTCCATTCTTCAACTGGAGTTATCGACTACGATAGCTGTAAATATCAAATATATGGAATGATTTTTTTTTATTAAAGAAATTGAATCAAACACGGACAAAACTAGCTGAATGACAGGAAAGCAAACGTGTATTCATCGAAAAATCAATTATTTTTTTCGAAGTATAGGTACAAAGATTAAAACGCAGATTGAGTGAAAATATAGGAATAATGTTCACGTGGGTGACATAGTCAGCTTTGGAGCACATCACTCAAGGACGCACAGCAGGAAAACATCAAATTCATGGTATTCGAAATGTGTTGTTAAGGACAGCTGTTAAAAATCATCAGGACTTACAACACCAGGAATGACGCATTCAAATTACGGGATGTATTACGTATTAAAAAACAAACAGAACGATGTAGGTCCGCTGGGAAAAGTGATATTTGGCAAGTTTAATGGTGGAGATACTTAGTATAGGACGCAAGAGTAAATATGCATATATAAAATACAAGTTATTTAATAGTATTTATACATTTGACTTAATTATATTATTAAAATTCTAACTCCCCGGATTTAATCTGTCACCAATTAAAACACCTTTACTGTTTTCCAATCATTTATTCAAATAATAGCCTAATGAATAATTTTTATGTTAAACCCTATATTCAATTTATTGTTAAATTCACAAATGTTACAATTATTATATTAAAAATTTGTCTTAATAAAAAATTATGGAAACACACACATTTACATACATACCATCAGGTTAGGTATGTATTTATTTAATCTGCAAATGGGCAGTTTGCCCGGTAGTAGATACATTAAATTACAATTTAATTACAAATTAAATAAGGGAAGTTACAATAAGGGAAAATAGAGTAAATTAATATAATTATTACCAAATATAAGCTAGGTTTTGGGACATTACTTCAATTATAAATACATGTATATAAAATTATTTGAATTGAAGGTTAATTTTGAAAAAGTTAAAGAAGGAATTAATATTCTACTAGCCTGAAAAGAAGAAAAGTAGAAATATATCTGAAAATAGAGGTTACCTAACTATTTAAATACCCAAGGCGACAACGAATGTTTCCAGTTTTTCTTTTTAGTTAATAACGGAGTACTATCACTTCACTACACTACCCTATATTCACTAGAGTGTTTAGATTAAGTTTAAATTTTCTTTCAGTTACAGGACATCTGTGTTAAAAGAATAATGATTAGTTAGCTAAATGAGCAGACAAAAATAAATGCTAAATAAATACCCCACAACGTTTCTGTAATCCATGTTACTTTTTAGTTCATCACCTGGTTTTTGCGGTCCTTCGTCTCATCCTTGATTTCAATCACCTGACAAAAGAAACTTAGTTTGCTGAAACACTGTTGTATTTACATCAAGACTTCAGTTTGTCTGTCATTTGGCTACTTCATCTAATTATTATATTTTAAAACAGACTTCTTATATTTTCATTTCAATATTATTTCTGTATTCATTTTGTTGCGAAGTTGATGCATTTCTGTTTCAAATCTAAGACTGCTTTTGATTGAAATGTATATAGAATTATTCACTAAGGACAATGTCACCCTAAGCTTTTGTTTATACCAGCACAGAGATTTATAAACGCTAATTAGTTTTAATAAAAATATGAAAAAAATTACGTCTGATTGAAAATAACTCTATTCCAAATGACTTAGTCATTAACAGTTTCAAAAACAGATGGCCCATTTTCAGTCAATATACTAAAATTCCACTTCATGAATTTTATGCATTATAAATCTAAATTCAACTCCACTTATTTCAAGTTTAATCAGGTTCACTATCATCAAATAAAAGGTTCTCCCATGGAAGCCCCCGAGTCCTTTCTTTGCTGAGATAGTCAAGAGAGACTTAGAAAATTAGAAGAGACTTTCTTTTCTTCCTGTCCAACCTCTTTGTTACATCAGATACGTAGATGACATTTTTTGTATAGTTAATACCTCTCAAATCAACCTAATAGTCAATAATTTCAATAATTATCATCCCAACTTACGATTCACCCATGACCTTGAATCTAACCATTCTCTTAATTTCCTTGATGTCACCGAATCCATTCACAATACTTCCATACTCACCATTGGTTCAGAAAACCTGCATACTCTGGACATGTTCTCAATTATCTTTCTGATCATCCTCCAAACCAAAAGAGAGCTATTGGTTACAATCTTGTAGACAGAGCTATATTACTTTATAACAGCAAACATTGTGTTGTTTACAAAATCTATTGCTCTAATTGTAATTCCTGCTACATAGGGCAAACAAAACGTTCCCTTAATACACGTAACAAGGGACATGTATCTAATATCAAACTTCCCATTGATAAACAATCTGTAGTCTCCAAACATATAAACAGTTCTAAACAAACATTCTATTGGCAAAATGCTAAGATTTTAGACATTGACACTAGGTACAATTCCAGACTCATTTCAGAGATGCTTCACATTAAATCCAACATCACAGCTATTAATGTACACAGACACTATTAAACTCAATAATTGATATGATCCCTTATTATTACCCTAAACCTTCTGTTTTCCTATTGTAGTTGCTCGCTTATTGTTTGTTACGCCAACCCTTCGTCTCTCCCATTGTCGTTACGTTTCCGTCGCTTTTGAGTGTTGTCAACTGACCAGTGCAGTTGTGTTTCTCTAGGCCCTTCTTAGCACCTGACGAAAGGAACAAGGATCCCAGAAACGTTGTGTGATATTTATATTACCCCTTTTGTCTGTATTCGCTATCTTTCTTATTCGCTAATTAGTTATATTAAAACTAAATTTTCTGTTATAGGCTAGGATTTTATTGCCGTATGATATTCCTGCCCTTAAATACCCACAATTTACCCTTAGCTCACCCCCTGCTTTGAAAATTGTATGCAACTATTCGCAACGTTATCAAACTCTGTGAAACTGTTGTTGTACATCACCATAGTTTTCATTTGTGGGTGTTTTGTGAGCTGAGGGACCGGGAAAGCCACGGACGGCGAGATGATTCACCTGGTCTAACGTCCGCAGAACACGTCTCCGCATTCCTAGCTTCCTGCTTCGAATTGATTTACACGAGATTCCCACACGAACAATGGCGATGTGCTGTCTTTAAAGCGCGTAGTTGTAGCAGCAACGGCAGCAGTCACAGGACATTAAATATGCATTTGTTCTCAAAGCCTCTAGCTACCTAGATCACCGCATCGTGCATTAAACACTGCGAACATGCTATTGTGTGTAAATAACCGAGTCTAATGTTGGCGATGTCATTTCAAATGTGAGACTGCAAGCACTGGTCACTGGTGTTGCCCTGAAACATCTTCTTTTGTTGTCATACTATTCCTTTTTTTCCGTCAGTCGTCCTTCATATGATCTTGTAATTCAGTGTCCTTGGAGTTGTAAGAAAGGATGATGGATCATTTAGCAGTTTACCTTTCGCGGTTTCCATTGTAAGTAGAACAAACGTTAAGTCTGTGACGATATAAATAATTAAGGACGGCTGAAAGGGCAGAGGGAAAATTTTAAGTTTATAAAATGTAGAGGGTGAATCTACTATTCCGAGTTGTACAGTTGTCTTTGTCATCGCCAATGTATTTAATCGAATGGCATTTTCTTTACATAAAACTCAATAGGGTCAGCACACTGAGTGTCCGAATACTGAAATACTGGAATTACACTCCTAATGCCAGTGCACTTCTGTCGCCGAAATTTCCCTGTTTCGTGAGAAAAAAACAACACCTAATTAACATGTAAATAAAACTGTCAGAACGACACGTATGGAAAAAAAATTACCTTCCTTGTGCGCATTGTTCATTTTGGCATTCTATTACGGATGTCATGTTATTTCTTTCAAAAAAAGGAAATGGTCTCAGAAAATACAGGCACTAAAACATTTGTTTCCTTTGTGGAGTCGTGATTAATATTCAATAATTGATTTTTATAATATTGATGCAGAGAAACTCGAAGATAAACCATGCGTGAAAGGACCGAAGATAATATCAGTCAACAGTTTTCGGCCATACCTTCAACTATTTTTTCTCCTTCACGTTGCGAGCTAAAAGCGATTACACATTAAACGAAAACAAATTATGTATTTTCTAATATTGCTTCGCCTCAGTACCTGGCATCTAGAATCGTAAATCCAGCCTTGAAATTTATGAAGGAAAGTTTGGACTTGAAATAATCTTCCTACACCTCTCTGCATACTATTTCGGGCTCTTCGGAAAAACCACGAAACAGTTCTGTACACAACTTGTGTGCAATACCTTAAAATCGATGTTTCCTTAATCTCTGCTAAACTTAGTCTTCCTAATATGTATCACGAACAGCCAAATCGTAATTGCCTTCTCATAGTTACCTTTGATAACGTTTTGTTAAAACAAAGTTACCTAATAATTGGGAACGTAATTCTTTCATCCATAAAGGATCTTGTTAACCTTTAATATCATATGTCCCTTTACGAAAAATACTTGTCTCTCGGAAGGGCTTTGGTATAGAGAAAATGAAGATAAGACGATTAAGCCCCTTAAACAACTCCAAACCAAAGAGTCTAACCTAGTTCGGACAAACACGGTCGAAGCAACCTCATATAAATATCATTATATCACTACATCGATTTAATTCGATTAAATGGTGCCTTCAATAGCTTTATTTTACCTACGCGTCATTTATTATACTGTAAATTGATAAATAGATAACACATTAAATTAAGAGCCGATACGACGGTTGGTTCCTCATGAACGGGAGAGTAATTTCATCCGCACAAGGGAAATGTAATAAATGTATCAGTATTATAATTTCAAATAGCTCAGGAAACAGTGCAGAACATGAGAGATTATAAAATCATCGATAAGAAATAAAAATTGTTTCAAATAATTATATATATACATATATATATACTTTTAAAATTATGACCTCGTTTTGACGGAACGAAGTTACCGAATATCCTATTAAACATGACAGAGCTCTAAGAATGTTAATACCATTTGCTACCACTTACAGATGTGAGAGTGGTTTCTCAACTTTAATACCAGTAAAAACAAAGGCCAGAAACCGTTTCAATCTGGAACATGACCTGTGATGCGCTTCAAATGAAACTAAACCTAACATTAAAAAACTTGCGAATACAAAACAATACCAACCGTCACAATGAAATCATTAGATCATTATTTATAAATGGTACATTGAAATTGTAAGAACATATATTTTTGTGCAATTTATTACGATTAATAAAAGCTATTTGTCTTTTCATGTGTTGTTTTCCTGGATAACATTTTAAAGGGGGGGGGGATTAAAATGAGTTTCTCCCTAATAGTTCATAGGGTAACAAGAATGAAAAGATTAGGAACTGTGGATCTAAGTAGTTGAATAACAACAATAGCCATTGTGCCTCACCATAACTGCAATAAAGGGGATGCGAAAACTTACAAACTAATAATCTTCTCAAAATATAAGAGTATTCACATAAAAATTTATAATTTATAAAAAGGCACATGCAGGCTCGGAGCGGATACATAACGAACGTCTATATTTAAACAGCAAGAGAAGTAAGAATCGTGAGCATTGAAACTTAGTGTCGATCGCTCATCTCTATTAAATTTTACATTTTAATACCTCCAAACAAAAACATTTTCAAGGCACTGTAATACACACATAAATGGTATGAAAGGCATCCGTACAGCTGCATGAAGATGATAAAAGCTCAAGATTGGCAGAACGTAAGATAATATTATTTATAATCACCATAATAAGAAATAGAAGCAATGGCGCAAATACTCCGGATATTTTTCTTGAAACAACAACAATAGTAATTATCATAAATCTTTATAAATTGAATATATAAATGGAGTACATATAGACGTAAATGCTGTCTGTTTAATGGATGTCCAATCATGAAACTGGGCTTGTTATATCTAGTCAAAATCGTGTCTAGCCGCATCTGACTCTTTCTTTACAATTCCTGACACGGAACACTGCTTCCAGAATGCAAAATTTTTGCCAACGGCACCGCACGGCGAGTGACATTATTGCACGCCAGGGAAAACTTTGCCGGTTGAAACATTGCATAAATTGCTGATAAAAGCCTCGTCACGGTATAGGATAACTTTAAATAACAATGAACAGCAATAGCGGGAAAGGAGTCCTGAAAGGTCAAAGTTTACAAGACAGACGATGACGTGCAACAGCGGGTTGTTTCTGGAGTCTTGCGCCAATCACAGAGGCGTCTTCTGCCGCCTCGTTAGTCAATAAAGCAATTGTCAGAACGCCTACGGTGATCACGTTTCACCAGTTCTCAGATTACGAACCAGGAACGGTGTCGATGAGCGACGGACGTGGGAGTGCAAGGCTATCGCATAAAGCCCCTTTAAAGAGCGTGGTTCAGTGTGCGGCTTAAAACGAATACGGTAGCTGGCAAACAGGCACAACCAAAGAATGCCATTAACGTACCAATCCAGCCTCCAGAATAGTCACATGCTTTTATTTGCCTTTTACTGTAAACGCACCCCGCCTGGACAATAAACGAAGGGCAAACATCAACACTAGGAAAAAATAACACTCTTTTTAATTCAGAGTATCTGTAAGTTTGACTGTTGCAAACTTAACGATCGATATTATAGTTCAATAGGGTTATTCTTCAGTAAAAGAACCATTCTTGGTTGCTTTGTACTCCATGCAGTAATTCTGATGACTTATAGATGTTATTATAATCTGGGTTACTATTGGGCATAACGTTAACCCACGAGTGAATATTGTTTTGATAAATATGAAAGCAAATTAAGGTGATTCCATTATTTTTTAAATATATGTGAACCAAAAGATTGAATTTATAGAATTAATTTATATAGTCACTTCACTATTACAATTTCTTACATCTAATTATTTTTATTTGTTCATAACAATTATTCATTGCATTACATAAATTAATTTAATTAAGCGGAAACATGAATTGCATCCCAATGGCATGTTTAGACAACGAATCGAGCATACTGATTCAAGGAATTGAGCATATCCGTAATTTCTCAACATCTAAGATTACTCATTCTGCATTTAAAGTTCATTATTTACACATATTGTATCCTATAAAGGCCAAACGTAAAAGGAAAGCAAGGGACTGTAGCGTGATTTTACAAAAAGTTATACCAGACCGCGATAGCGTAATTAATACACCACTTTAATCTAATTGAGAAAATATAATTCGATAATCGAAATGCAGTAAACTTAATAAATATTACATATTGATTCAGATCATTTCACTAATTATTACATTATAGCATAACTAAACAGAGTTAATATAAATTGGCACTAGTAAATAACTCATTTCTATCTGAAAATAAAGTATTTTAACGTAAGTAGAAGATAAAACAAAATTCATCCCAATGCGCCTGCCTGTTTCTTTAGTACAAAATTAATTAAAATGTTTTTATTGAAGCTCAAAATCCTCGGCGTTTCTTGATGTCTTCACATCTATTATAAATTGTTAGCATTTTCAGTTTTTACATGTGAAAATCTGTAATCTGATTAGTGCAGATCAAACATCTCGTGCGCGTGATTTATACGCTGATTATTTAGAATGAATGTAATGTCTAAATGGCGTCGATACTACGCATTAAATAATTCGTAGTTTTCATTACGAACTGAACTGGGAATTTTTCTTTTTTATGTGGTTAGAAATACCTTTAATAATGGAGAAAATATATTAAATAGAGCTATTTATTTTATGGAAAGATATTCTATCATAGATGCCATTATTTACGTAATACAGTATGATATGTGATGGCATGTGCAGTGTTAATTCAGTCAGTATTGGCTACGGAAGTACAGAAATCTTTACAGTAAAATATTTATCGCAAAGCAACCTGTAAACTATCGCAAATATAAATTTTATCATCAGTAAGACCTACAATTCCATCCATAGAAAACTATCTTATTTAATAGAAATTGCAATACAAATGTTTTACAAAATAGCCTTTTCACCGTTTTTTTGACATTAGAGTTGACGCAACATTTTGCAGAGTTTACAATTGGCGTCATGTTTCTCAATATCTCACTCACAGGCAGACAACTGCACAAAAAAAGCAGGGGGACAACTGGAATCTGGGACGCAGACAACCTTGAGCTAAAATGCTTTCAAACTTCGGCAGAAAATTTGGATATCACTATTACTCCTTTTCTACCGCTATTTACTAATGTGTTACAATTTGGTTGCTCCTCTGTCCTCTATTTTTTTTATGTACTTTAATGCTTCTCAGAGCCAGCGTCCATTAACCGGGGAACAGCCTGGAAAACAGACGTCCAATGCCATACTTCTCATGATTAAGTTTACATCTTAATTTCGGTAATGATGAACTCATGGTTGGTAAAGGAAGCCCACAGTCGGTGAAACTCAATTTATCTACACAAATTTTTGGAAACCCCTACTCCATCAAGTCGCCACATCGTTTGTACTAACGTGTAATACTACCATCTTTTACACTATCTCTTACACAGAAACTATTCGTATAATTGACTGAGATAGCACCGCCGTCCCATTATTGAGTCAAAACAGGTGAATGACCTATTAGCTTCCATAAACAGTCCACGATAAAGGAGACCTGTCATGAAATAGCCATCTACTATCCAATGCTTCACGAAAATACAAACACAAATAAATATATACATCTATATGTTCAACAAGTATATTTTAACTGCATAGCAGATAGTAAAAGTACTTAGGAATGGAATTACTCAATTTTTCACGAAAATATATACGTTCAACGAGCATATTTTAGCTGCATAAAAGAGAGTAAAAGTACTAAGGAATGAAATTTCTCAACAAGTAAAATAATCCTCAATTCTAAGATATTTATCTGCGTTCCATTGTCTGACACCAAGTATTTCCCTTCACTCTGATTGCCTATTGGCGCAACAAAATGTACTCAAACCAATAGGTGAAATTGTGTAAAAACAAACCAACGATTCTTAACCTAATTTCATAAAAGTATCTTTGAAAAATATTATGCAGGAAATAAACAAATAGTCTTCGGTTACTTTTGTAGCATGAAAATATAATTAATTCTTTTAAGGAGATACACTCGAAATTAATAATAAATACACGGATTATTGGGTAATTGAAATTTAATCGATACATGGGTCTGAAATCATTTATAATATGTTGAAAAAATTCAGGAGCTCATACAACCATGACTAGATAATATGAAGACATTTATATCAATTATTTCTCTTTGACGACGACTCATATGTGGCTATTTTTTTTCCT
Organism: Zhengitettix transpicula; assembly: GCA_037074705.1. Taxonomy (NCBI): domain Eukaryota; kingdom Metazoa; phylum Arthropoda; class Insecta; order Orthoptera; family Tetrigidae; genus Zhengitettix; species Zhengitettix transpicula. The sequence goes on from CM073590.1 coordinate 196,868,854, forward strand.
TATTGCTGATCAGTAACCATATGTATTGCGCGCTGTTGAAGAAATACGATAATAATCACAATGACAAATACAGTAAAGTCTACTCGTGCAAGTAAAAGAGGTGTCCCCACAATATAGTGAGACCGGGTTCGATTAGATTTCACCGTTAATGGCCTAGGGGCACATTGCGGCATCCAATTACCATTCATTTGGCTGAGAACCACAGCAAGTACAGCAGCGAGAAGGTCAAAACCGGTTATAAGTTTCAGCTGGACTAAATTTGGACCACTGGGTCTGATTGCCTACAGATGAAAACGTTGCTTGTTAGTCACGACAAGAAAATGGGTTCCACCACATTAGTATATTTTCCTTCTCCGTTTTCCTGCGTCCGTAGTAGCATTACGCTCCAGTTGCTTTTATATCAGAAGTAATGTGCTTATTATGTTTCATCAGAATTATTAAATTAACACGCTGTCAACGACTTTATTTAATGTAAACATGTCTTGAATATTAAATTTATAATTAAAGTTTTAATTTAACGTATTTTTTGAATTAATAAAACAATTGATGACCTGTGGGAAAATACCTGAAGAAGATACAAAAAAGGTATGGAAACTTCGTCATAATTGAAAATTAAAAATAAAAAGTGTCAGTGTAATGTCATAAATTGTTTTATTAAATATATAATATTAAGACATTTCACTTACACTGTGTTGGTTCGTTCTGTTTAACTATTTTGTAGATTACCTCTTGGTATTTAACAAATTTAACTGCAGGAAAAATTGCAAAATGAAAGAAAACCGGAACTTTTATGTAATTATTTCGATACAATTGGGAGAGTCGGAAGTAGCTTATAATTGATAAAAAGTTTATTGAAGATGTATACTAGGCCAAATTAAAATGAATTATATTATTCCTAAAACAATACATGATATACAGTTTTAGATTTCAATAATTGTACATACACTTGTAATAAGGGGATGAATTAGCATATTTTTTTTAAAAAAAATTAATCGTAAAACGAAACGCGACGAAATAAAGTTTGTGTCAATTCTGGTTTGTTCCCAAATTTCTTACAAGATTAACTAAGAAGTTTAGTTAAACGCCTAGTTGTTAAAGGATTCAGCGTCGGAACACTTACCGTCAAAACTTAAATTGATTTCTACTTTAATGAATAATTCGTTCGTTTTCCCAAGAATATGACTGTAAAACACGACATAATCAATGCACGAACACAAATTTGCACGATAAATGTGCATATAAATTTACATGAATGAATAATGCGTTAAAATCTGACGAGTAACGTCGATTTTGTTTCAGAGACGTGTAGCGATTAAGTAAACGCCTGTTAGGTAATTGTTAAAACTTTTCCATCTAGTGCCAACAGCTTCGAAAACCGGCAACAATTATTATTTATAGCGTATTATTTTGCTTTATTTGTTTATTAAATTATTTGTAACCTACAAGTAAATGTTTGAATAATCGTCCAGATTGTCACGATCTCTATAAATGGAAACGTTTTCAGCTTCAGTATTTACACGAAATTATACGTCAGAATATGTTTTCAATGCACATCGTAATAAACAAATGTTGTATTAACATTCACATTGTCGACTTCAGTGAGGAAGCCGTCTACATTAATATGAACATCTCGTCTTAGATTCGAAATCGTGCTAGCCCCGTAAATAGCAATCAGAAATACGATCCCAATATGAGCTTGCACTCCTGTATCGAGATGGAGTCCATTTTTGGAAGAATAGGCCGAGCTCTTACGTACAAGGACGCAGTACGTGTATGAGAGTGTAGGCAGGTAGGGTGGCAACGAACTCTATCAGAAAACAGGTAGGGCAGGTCAACACTCCAAAGTGGGGCGCTTTCCAGAATACATGAACTGCTCACACCCGGGATGTTTCTTCGAAATTTCACAACGTCGGTCAAAGAATCTGACGGCTGAACTTCAACTGATCTTTATGCCAGGGAAATTCGATTAATTATTAACTATCAGATCTGTGCTGTCGGAGATAACTGTTACTGTACGTTCACTATCAAGCTACCGCCGGACAAGAAGTCTTCGAAGAGCTCAATTTACTTACCTCAAATGCTCTTATTAAATGTAGCATTGATTTATTTCACCGGGCACATGCAGAGACTTAAGTTTGTTGTCCTCATTGTACGAAGCTTTCTTTCTGTGGCTGTACAACCCATTTAAGGACCTTCTTGGACTACCAGGGCGGCTATCGGACTGTCGTCTTCCATGCCATATTCTGGATTTAGGAGTGACACAAGGTCAGAGTAGCGGTTCTCCTTCGAACCCCAGTTTTCTGACAATGACGAGCACTAACAACCATGTCGGGATTCGAACCCGGGACCTCGGTGATGTGAGGCTGACCGCTACACCACAGCAGTTCGGCAGTTGTAAGAAAAGTTAACGACAGTATCTGTTGCATGTGATAAGCAGTCTTATGAACTAAGACTATTAATCTGCCTGATCTACTCGAGATAATACAGGGAATTGATTAAAAATAGGGTTACCAAATTATTTACCGAGGTTATACGAATATTCTCCTCGCAAAATAAAGCCTTGGCACGTTTACATTTGTTCATTTCACATTTTAATGACAGTTAATACGATCTGTAAGATATTACTGCTTACTTAGCGCAACGAGCTTTACATTGTCGAAGAAATTTAAGCCAATATGTCTCCACTTTTATACACTTTGACAAAAACGGCAAAATCTGTTGAGGTCACGTAATGCAAGTCGTAAGGTGCGAATGTTTACGGAGTTCATTGGTGTTTGTCTTTGTTTCAATGCTCGTCCGTCATTATTAATTGTTTTCCTTGAATTCTGCGGCTTGCCTGGTCACGTCGAGATCCAGTCTTTCCTTCTTCTAGAACACAAAGAGGAGTTTCTAGCAACTAATGCAAGAGAATACTATCCTACAGCTTCATCAAACGGGAATAAGGTGTAAATGATTTTTACCAAAATTTCAGTAACCTGCAATGGTAGCTAAACGGAAACATATCAATAAATACGTCAACAGTCTTGTTCACTTAAATGACTTAATACAAAAAAAACAGCCGTTTATGATATTTATCAAAAGAATAATGCTGAATTTTATTAAAGAAAACTGAATTTTTTGTAATTTGTAAGAAACCATTCAAGGACATTGTACTATGTAATGCATCTCTGTTTAACAAAATGTCAATGAGGAAAACTGATAATTCGCGGTAACAAGTATTATAGTGAGAAAAGTGTTAAAATTCAAAATAAATTTCAGAAATTTCTGCACGAGAACCACAAGGGTAACACAACTGAAGAAAGAGCACACTAACTAGAACGAAATATTAAATAATTTATTTAAGCTCAAAATAAAATGGCTAAAGGCCAGTAAATCATGCTTCAGGAAAAGTGTGGACTTCAGAGAATTTTTGAAGAGATTTTCTAAACATAATAATTGAAAATCAAGATAACTGGCACCATAGTCGAGAATTATTCTGCGTTATAAAACACAATGGTGGTAGATTGAGAATAACTTCAGAAGAGAAGAAAAATTTGTAATGATCATATTGCAAAAGAATATATATATATATATAAAAATTGTAGATTAGCAATTAAATGAGGTTTCGAGACGAGACAGGCCGATGCCCGGTCAAACCTTACAAGAATGGAGGAAGGAAATGAACAAAATAAGTTATATATCTAAAGTAGCAAACCAATTTGGTATTGTAGGTGTGCATGTGTAAATTATAGTTTTTGTTTTGTTTATTTGGTATTTGTTGGATATATGCCGACCTATTTGAGGATATGCCGAAGACACTGCTAAATAATTAACTATCTAATAAAAGCCGACGAAACATATATTTAAATTCGAAATAGTCAACACTTATTAAAATCTATCGAACGGAAATGGATAATTTGCGTTCTACATCAGCAAAGGAAATTTCCGTCACACGTGCCCAGTTCCATGTATCTGCTTGCTTCATGCGGCCTAGCCTTCTGCAAATGTTTTCTGTTTACAGAGCAATCTGAAACCGAACTTATCTGCAAACAGCTACTAATGCAAATGCGATCAGTCAACGACTCCGCAGGAATAAAATTCCCTTGGAGGTGAAACACTGCCGGTGAGAAAAGTTACCTCGTTATGGACGCGCAGTGAACAAATTAAAACATGCCTCAATTTCATAATTACCCGCATATTTTCATCGTCTCGTCATACTTATAACAAAGATCGACCTAATTGTCAGTTAGGATCATTAAACCGCAGTCTTGCTATTTCCTCCGCATATCCTTTACTATCCCTTCATATATGATTAAAGGAGGGACCCTCATGTAAGCTATTATTAAAAAAGGTTCATTATCGTGAAATTAAAATGATCCATTTTTCAACAAAACAATGCAAAAATAATTTATCAATCGTATTAATTAACAATTTTCTATGTATACTAGTATATGAATATATATATATTGTGACCCAAAAATAAGTACATATTATTGGTAATTTGGTTACTTGTAGAAAAAAAACCTTCAGAGCCTTTTCTGTAAACGAACAAAATCCCTATCAAAGCACTTAAATCAGGTTTTGGAACTTAAGTCATTAGTCTCAAGATGGCGAATGTCAGTTTGGTATTGCTTATAAACTTGATACGTGACTCACTATATAACAACAGTATTAAGTTTCATCGAAAACGGTTTAATTAATCAACTTAAAATCTGAGTGACAGATATAAAAATTTAGTTAACACCGTTTTTTGATTCCCTAATGAATGAAACATAAAAGTCTATTTGAATAACTCGATTCTAAACGATGTACAAACAAAATTAAGATCCCATTTACAGTATATTAATGAGCTATGACTAGTAGATTTTGTGTTTCGTATATAAAATTAACAAAGGTTTTAAAAATTCTTCCACAATTAATACCATTTAAGCATACTTACTTACATGTTTGCATACTTAGAATATTCGAATTCTAATAACTTACTTCAGCATTGCGGTACAAATGCAGTATTATAAATGCTTTTTCTTTATATAAAAAGAACTGCATAAACCTGTTTGCAAACCCGATTTAATTATTAATTCAGAAAACAAATACCGTAAAAGAAAAAAATACATCAAGAGCAATTAGCAAATTAAACGCACTAATTATCTTTCCTGTGTGATTGAATCTGTACAATATGTGGAATTTTGTAATAAAATCCTCTAAGGATATTCGTGTTCAAATAGAGAGACAAAATTACGTATTTACATATGGGCGTAACCCTTCTTTTCAGGAAATGAACAGTTGTTTTACTGTTCGGAACCTTGGATTTATTCTACCTTCTGCTCCCTCAAACGATCATTCTACTATTTATAGGTTATAGAATATTCTATAATATCCCTGCCAGATGTCTCAGTACTGTAACAAAATTCAAAAGCAAAAAAAAAATGTGGAAGGTGAAATGTTATAATTATTAATTCAGTTGACTATTCGCAAGAAATTTAAAAAAAAATTGTAAACTTGCATGCACAAACGAAATTTGTATTAACTACAAAGCAATTAAGAACAGAGCCCTTTTGTATAGGAGTGCAGTAAAATTAGTGAAAGGATGGATTTGAAACGTTTATGAGTTGAAAAATCCAGTAATAAAATCAAATGATCAAAATAATGTGGCATCTTTTAAGGATACTTCTGAAAATTATTAGTTATATAGTGCTACTTTTTGCGTCGTAGTTAATTGTTAATTAATTTTAAAAATTAAGAATCATCATTATCTTACAAGAACTCTTCTTTCACTGTTGACAATACTTTACAAACGTTTATTTCCAGAAACTAACTTTATAAGTTAGTTTATAATGTCAGCGCATTTAATAATTACTTAATGACATAGTTTAATTTTAAGTTATATGTAACTTAACCTTTTGACTATTCTTATCTCTCTTAAAAATGTGTGTATATTTTCCACTGCAACAGGCGGCCCTATAAGTAATAAAAAAGAGACACCATCAAATATGGAAGCGGGTGAAAGATCAACATTTTCAAATGATAGGTCATGTAATTGATGTTAAGTGGCAATGTAATGTAATGGTGTTGGTTGTTGTCCTCAGCCTGCAAGCACTACCACTAGGTATAACATGCTAAAACTTTATCCAATTAATAAAAAATTGATATTCTAATTTTAAATATAAAAGGAAAATGGACAAGGTTTAATTTTCTATTTATTTAATTTTAAATACTTTGAAAACTACAGAAAAATTATTTCATCGAAAGCTGCAGACTGAAATTTACACTTTACAGGAAGAAAGGAAAGTTCAATACTATTTATCGGGACAAAAGTCGAACAGATGCAATCGTTACAATTCTATACATGATTAAAACTACTTCTTACGTTTTTAAAATAACGCAAAAACATTTTTACTTTTTTAGCATTGAAGAATCAAAATATGTAAAAAGGATTGATTATAAACAATTTATTTTGTGCAGAAAATTTGCGACTGATAGTGGAGTAAATTCCATGTGTAGTGGAACTGATGAGTATTTTGACAATGCATATACAATGTTTCAATAGATATGTAATTTTACAAACTACGGCAGGAGTCAATCTTTAATTTGGCCACTCGAGTGGAAACATTTTTAAAATATTTCAAATCACTTTTACAAAAATATACAAATATACGTATATTTTACAAAAAAAAATTGCTATAATTGAAAAGAAGCATGACGTACATGATTAGTGCAGGTAAGAGCTGACAATTATATTAGCACAAAATATTCGTAACTCTTAAAATATGTAAGAAATAAATCATTAAATTTCATTTATTACTCTATTAAGAAAGTAAATAAATGAAACAAACTTATATTCAGTTAACGATGTATCACCCTAAAATTTAATTGTGAATAAAGTATTTTCTACATTCTTATTGTCAGTTTGTTTCCATAAGCCGCTTTATTCCTCAAAATAGGAACATTACTATTATTAGTGTGAAGAAGGTGTATATGAGAGAATTGTTATTCTGCGGAAAGGCTTGAAAGTCAGGTGGGCAAAGAAACTCGCAGGTGTAGGCGACTGCAGACAGGCCCAGACACGCAGCTCAACCACTCGAATTCCACCCGATTATAAAAATAAAATAAAATATTCGCGCGTTGCAATGTCACCGCCGTGCACGCCATGCATCTGCAGGAACAAAGGGAGAGAAAAAATTGCCAGAGTCACGTGAAGATCAGTCCGCCAAAGATCTTAATCCTCGCCGCAGAAGGAACACACACAACCTCCACCACCGTGGAGCAAAATCACAACCAAATATAGTCAACGTAGGTCGCCTTCTAACCGCTCGATATCACTATCATGTATAACAAAAACAGTCTTCTAAAAAACTCGTTTCAAAACGCCCTCCCATGTATCAACTATAAACGGCGGAGGTGGAACAGTAAACTACATTTCGCGGTGTGAAAGTTAGCATCCGACACTCCTCGAAAACACATTTGGATAGCTTGTTATGGTAGGTCATAAATATTAACTGCAATTGCAACCGCGTACTACACACTCCGCGTAGGGAAAAAAAAAAGCATTACGTGCCGCGAGTAATGTAGAATTCAGCTTTAATTTAGAACTATTATTTAATCTAATGCGGGTGCCACCATAGCACCCTCTGGAATGGAAAATTTGGTCGTAAATTTGGCGCCGCACCTATGTTCTACAGTGATACCGTAAATTCGATCTATTTCCCTCCTGAAACGTAATTCGCTTAATTAAAATTAATTTATAGATCCATATGTACGATAACATGTATTAACTGAATAATTAAATAACAGTACTAGCGACTCTATCACATATTGTACTGTTATTTAATATATTTAAAACTATGGTATCAAGATATTTATTATTAACATTAAACGTTAAGTAGTCTCGATACACCTGTACAAATTAGGTATGTTAGTGAAACATTGCTAAGTATTTTGCCTATTTAAGAAGAGAGAATCCTTCAGTTTTTATCCATTTATTCAACGTCATTCTCACAATCTTGTTCAGCGACGGAAATATTCTTGTCAGGTTTCATAGGTTATCTGCATATTATCATTCTAATAGTTGCGGCCAACAAAATAAAGCCGATATTATGACAAGTTTTTGATAATACATGTGATAATTGTAAAGTATACATAATATTTAATACGTAGTACGTAAATTACGAGAAAAGTTTAGGGATGAATCGACACATAACATTGTTTAAAATGTAAAATTATTACACAAAGCGAGATGTCAATGAGGTATTTTAAAGTTTTTCACCATTTTAGTGTAGCTCAGGTGTAATAATAATTTAATAGATGTTCCTGATTGAACGAATGAATTATGTTTTCGCCTGTAAATTCGCTGGTTGTGCTATGGCCGTGTGTGCGCCGGAACGAGACGAGTCACTACAAAGAACTTATCTCTTCGATGACGGATGAGGTGACCGAGGTGCAAAATACTAGACTTAACCGTTTGATTCACGACTATTCGAAGCTAATTTTCAATCCGACGAGAGTACGTACCAGAAAATTGGGGGGGGGGGGGATGATAGCACAGTCTTATCTCGCAGTGGCGAGTCGTTGCGACAAAGACGACACTTAGCCAATAAACAAGGAATGTCACCCAAAACAGTCACTGACCTTCAAATAAGATGGCAGGTGCCGCCGGCTCGCGCACCTGCACACACACTGCTGCCGCTGGGCCGTCGTAGTACTCCCTACTCCCCCTCCGCAACTCACGCAGCGTGACGTCACTTACGCACGATAGCGCCGTCTCTGTCTACGAGATAGGGAGCGACGCGCGACCTGGACCGTCAGCTGTTCGCTGCCGACTGCGCCCGACCAGGCCTTCGGCTACGCCAGCGCGGCGGCGGCCGCCTCTACAACTACCGGTACCAACTGTTGAAACTACATACTCCTGCGGCACTGTTTCACACACATTTGAAAAGTGCATGTGTAAAAGTGAACTCAAGTTGATCAAGTTACACGATTCTCCACAAACTGTGGGTTTTCAGTAATTGGAAAGTAGTAGAATATTTTTAGTGCCCATTAAATGTTCCATTACACTCACGAAGATAAAGAAAATCATGAAAGACAACTTAAGCAGAGCGTCTTTAAATTAATATAAGTAGTAATGCAGTTCTTGTAATACACAAACCAATTGAATTTGACTAAACCCTGGCATTTGTCTGTACGAAATAAAGCGTACACTTTTTTGTTCCTGTTATATACATAGCATCCAAAATTTTCTTTTAAATTTTTGATTCATACTATTTAATATTCATACATCAAAATCAATTTTACGTATTTGTGTATTGACCCCGGTCGTATTGGTTTTAACATAAGGTTTTAAGTTATTTTGATGGTGGTACTTTCTACTTTTAAGTTAATTGAAACTGTTTTATGTTTATATTTGTATCGATTCTTATCTCAGCCTTTATAGTTACATTCAACTTCCATTTTATTTTGAGTTATCAATCACACGATTGGCTGTAATTTTAAGATAAAATTAAATTTGAAACAAACGAAAAAAATGAGTGTTATTCCACTACTGCTCTCATAGCCTCATTCATTTATTTGGCTTGCAGTATACGAAAATTCACCTATTTATTTTTAAAAATATGTTAAATTTACAAAATCAATATGTTTCGGAATATCTTTGGAAATTTCTATCGGACATTCACTTGGTAAGCCATAAAGTATTAAATTAAAACATTAGTCAATCTTTATACCCCTGATTTCTAGTGAGGAAATGAAACACTTTGTGGGCATTTGAGTAACGACCTTTAAGTAAATTAAGGAATTTGTGAGTCATGGAACAACAATCACCGATTTTGGAACTAGAAATACGAATCTTAACCCTATTCTGCATGCAGATATAAAAGATCTAATAATTGTAATGTTGAAGCGGAAAAAGCCTTCAAACAGATACAAAGATGACTCAAGCGATTCCTTCACATAATTACAACTGACCTCTCGTTTTCACAAATACATGTATTAGGGGGTACTATAGTCCGTTTTAAATAAGAAGTCTCCTGGCGTGTCAAGATGGAGGGAACCACATGATTTACACAGCTCACTGAAAACAGTAGAATAATACCATCACTGATTTATTTCAAGCGTTGTGATTGGTTAATTCAAGGTCACACCCCTCGCTAGAACTAACCGCCGTCTGTCTTGCTGCAGTGATTACTCCCGGTAATTTCTTAGTAACTGTCAACTGGCATTCTTGCACACGAACGTAAATTTTCGTAAACATATAAGCTTAAATGAACTGATCGAGTAAGGAACGAGAATATTTTTGAAACTGTAGGTGAGAGAAGAATTTGGAGCACGATTCAAGATGGCAAGGTACATTCTGAGGTTTAAAATTATTTATATTATCACTTTTTTTGTCTGAATTGGCTATCTTTCTTATTCGTATCCAGGTTTAATTGACTGGCTGATTGAAGGTACATTGGGAGAAAGAATAGCGATAGAAACCAGTAATCCCAGTAGAGCTAATAATTACGGTTGTCGGATGTCTGACGAGAGTGACTCGGGGCACGGAATTACAGCAAAAAAGAATCACTAAATTGAATAAAGAAAATAATCATTTGTTGGACAAATTAAGGCAAAATAAATTGAACATCGTGGTGAATTACAAAACTATAACTTTTTCTCTATGCTTGGGTAAGTCTGATCAATGTGATAAGATACGTCTAAGATAACATTTGGGTAGAGCAAGTGTTAGATAAAATCACTGAGTGCCGTCGAGGAACACCTCACGCCAATTAGTTTTAAACATTCAGTCACAAAAGCAAATGATGCTGAAATAACATGTAGTAGTAGCCTCAAAATACTCGTTGTCCAAAGCTTCTTTAACAGACATTCCTCTGCGTCTGTTATTCAACACAAGTTCAAGTGAAAGTTATACGTTTTTCTATTATTTTTGTATTTGAGAACTCATTTGCTCAAATACTTGTAAGGATAAGAATCAACTTTTAAATTATATTAAAATAACTTATGTAGAATCCTCCTTGTGTTAGCCAGTTAATGCGCTTTAATATACTATCGCATAAATATGAAGTCCTTTTAAAAAATATATCTGAGTGGTATTATGGATTTCCACAGTAGTGGAACACTCTCAATAAAATCCCATAATCTATGCAATTCGTGTTAAAACAAATATTTCCCAAACGCAACTGATTGCGACGCCAAAGTGAAGTTTCTGTTTGGACCTTTTCAAAAGTCCACGTACGGCGTGCAATTCATTGTCTCCCACGTTATAACCAGCAAGTTGCTTCTTATCTCTTGCACGTCTTATCCTTGAGTTAGGATTCGTATTATCGGATAAGGATAGGTCAAAACATGAAATTCTCTGAAAGAAAGCCAACAAAATACTGCAAATGTGTCCCTGAACACGGACATGGGAAGATTAAAATTGCTATCTGACATGAGTCTAGCAGATAGTGGACTTGTTAATATATAAATGATTATATGATCGGAAAGTGAATTAGTAAATTGTGCAAGTTTCTTATATAATTATGTACTTATCTATTAAAAATTGAATAGTTGGAAATGATCTGGAATATGAAAGTTTTTTTTAGCAGAAAACCTCAAAATACTTATAACTAATCCCTTGTGGTATATTAATTACATCCAAAAAAATCCTCAGTATTTCATTCCATCGTAATCTTTCTTCAATATAGATAGATATAATGTTTAAAAACATTGTTGGGTATAAATCTTGAATTTTATTGACTGGATTTTCCTTTATAAATAAATGAACTTATTCTAATGGAAAATTAGATTGTACATTATATAACCTACTGGGGTTTTTTAGCTACAGGGAAATGTTCTGCAATTAAAATTTCAATTATACCGATCAGTCAATCTGTGAAATGAGATTATAACATTCCAAGCATTTACAAATAATCCACATGTCGTCGAATGAATTAAGACGTTCTGATATCCATTGCGGCCCGATATATTCAAATTAAAACTCGAAACAATACACGGGTTCCTTAAAAATAGAAAATTGATTGCTAAACAGAATAATACTCAAGTTAAATGCCTAAAAAAAATTTTTTCACGCACGTCTTTAAAGAAAATGTGAGTCAAAGAAGTCATAATTTACTGAAGCTGCATTTTGAGATATATTTTGAAGTCTTTTTTTTATAATATATATTTGCGACGTGAAAATTTTATATGGCTTAACTTTATTGATATTTCTATCACTTTCTGTATATTTTTAGGTTAAAGATTAGATTAGATTAGATTTTATTAGTTCCATTAGCTTTCTGCTGAGGAAATAGGACAAGTAAAATTGATATTACGTTCAAATATATGAATGAGATATACATAAATACTCTAGATGTTTAAGACTACACATAAGGGCGTTTGCCCCCCCCCCCTCCGCCGATATAATTATATAAGCACAATATTGACACAAAAATTCAGAGACTCATAAAATATATTTTTAATTTATTTATTTAATAGCTGTAATTCCCAAATCTTCAGTTTTCCACGCGAACTGTTCTCCCCGAGTAAATTATTTCTAATTACGCGAAAATTTGCTTTACACATTAGATCCTTCAAACTGTTTACATATTCTTTATTTGAGTATCTCACGCACACTAATTATTATTATTTTTGGTTTTTTAACTCTTTGCTAACAGTCAACAACGCCCACTTTAGGGACGGGGACATTTGTCCGAGGCGCCAAAATTTAGGGGCGCCATTTTGGCTGTGTGAGAAAAAATATTAATGTGTTAAATACCCAATTAACAGAAAATTTCACATATCGATTATTTCGTTCTCTAAGCATTTAAAGTGCGTAGCGCATGCATATTGTTTGTCTGAAAGCTAAAAATATTTACTCTATTATTAGAAATTAAGGAAATTTTCATACTCAGCACGAGGCGAACCAATCAAAGATTCAAAAGAAAAATATAAAATAGATTTTTTCTTATTTTACAATCGATCAAGAACTAAATGCACTAGCTTCAAAATTTGAACTACTTATTAATCATAATAACCATTTTAAATTCTAAATACAATTTTAATACCGTGTCCAAATAAATTATTCTAAAACACTAAGAATTTAGAACGTATTTTGATGGTGATTCTGTTGACATAAATGTGGTAGAATTAACAAAGGCAATTTCAGAAGTATCTGCGCCTTTGGGCAAAAAAAAGAAAGCGTAAGCAATGTAATGTGCTTAATTACAAAGTTAAATTTTATCCAAAACCATACTGTTGCTTTAAGAATATTGCTAACGATACAAATAACTGTAGCAAGTGGCGAAACGAGTTTCTTTAAGAATTTTTTTCCGTTCGACTACTTCACAAAATCATCTTAATGTTTTGGCCATTTTCGTAATTGAGCATCAAATTGCTGATTAAGTAAATTTATTAGATGTAATTTTTAAAAAAATTGCAGAAGTGAATGTAAGAAAGAACGTTTTTATGATTGTAGCATAGTTGATATAACCTTGTTTTATTTTCAAAATAATGTCTTATTAATTTTTAATAGCAATAAAAATGTAAAAAATGATGTGGTTCCTAAATTAATAAATTTCTACTGTTTCGTACTGCTTGATTTTTATAGTTATGTCATATGTTTATTTCTAAATATTCGTTTATTATAATTTAAGTAAAATGATTGATTTTTATAAAAAAAGTAAAAAAAGTGTACCTCTATTTAAAAATATATGTATATACTTAAGGGGCTGCAATTTGTCTGTTTGTCTGAGGCGACGTAACCGCTAGGGCGAGCGCTGGCATGCTTGTGCTGTAAATGAAGGAACAAATATAATAGTTAGGTGGACACAGCAATTATTTCATGTTAAATTATGTTTAAGAAAGTGTATACAATATTTGATTTTTAAAAAAGCCCTGAGAATTTTGAACATTCAGCATTAAATACGAAAAGTCAAGAATGAAGGTACAAGCACGATTGTAAATCTAACACAACACTGAAACTGAAGTGGAAAGTGTTACATCAGAGATCATCCCAAAATTCTTACTTGGCTGAGACCTTCACGATGAACTGAACAATAAATAATCAGAAACAGGCAAAAAAAAAAGGATTTAAAGTCTAACGATAATGGTGTGACTTTCATTTGGGAATGAAAAGGGGGGTGGAGGGGGGCATCAGACTAGTGACCGGTTTGATGCGGCTCTCCAATCTTACTCTGGCTTGGGTCAGCCTCTTCATATCACAGTATTCACTACATCGGACATGCCTAATTATCTAATCTATATACAGTGATCGCTGCCATCATTTCAACACTAAGTTGCAGTTGGAGCATTGTTAGGATTTTCCTATCTTCCTCGCTGGTTGGATTGAAAGGTACAATTGTAGTATAATCGAACACCACAGTCAACAAACTTGAAAACTAATATAAACTGACAAACATGAGGCTATCGGATTCACAATGATCCAAAATTGAAAAAAATATCCGCATCTGATAAAATAAGAAAACGTTTTTAATTGTAACAAACGTCGAGGATCGTCAAAAGGGAGCGTTTCATTGTCTGTGTTGGGAAAAGTAAAGCTTCTCCACATCATAGTGGTGGAATCGGGCACAAAAGTAAAGGATTTAAAGGCCAGTGATTATGGTGTGACTTTCCTATGAGGAAGGAGGGTGTAGCACCATTCTCAACATAATTCAAAATTAATAAAACAATTGATGACCTGAAACAGACAGGTTTTTATTTTAAATTTATATTGCAACGACGTTTACTTCACGGGACAAACCCCCAAGGCCACAGGACTGGTATTACTAAATATCCAGATGTCAGGTCAAACCCTCATAGCTACAGCCTGTCATTCAGTCTTGCATACAATCTTGTTAGCGTTAAGTGGCCCTCTTTCCAAACTGTTGTTAATCGTTTTGTTATGCTAATTTATTATATTAATATGGTAAGTTTTTTTTGTTTACTTTAGTTTGCCTTTGTTTACTTTGAACAATTACACTACAAATCTAATCATTAGTAAATACCTTCTCATTAGGAAAATACCTGAAGAAGATACAAATAGGTATCGAAACGTCGTTATATAAATAAATAAAAATGCATGTGTAAGGTAATCAATTGTTTTATTATTTCAAAAGCAGACGTTAAGTTAAATTAAAATGGATGTTGTCAGATGACTTGGTTGACGTAATTATGTGCGGAAAGGACCAGAAGGCGCTAGAAGGATTGCAGGAAAATAAGTGTGTTAGAGAAACGTGGTGTACGGTAGGAAACACACACATTGTTAAAGAGTTCGGCTGCGACGTAATCCCGTGAAAGTGGATGGTGTAATTTGCGATAATATCAATGGAGGAAGTGTGGAAGCAGTACTCTGAAAAATTATTTGAATCAGCATTAAATGACGATGAACCACCCCTACCTCGTAGCGTGTAACGTGGAGGAGGGAGAACACCCGCCTCCCGTGCGTATTTGTTGAGAATTCCGTTTTGTTTACGGTAGCCGGTGCCGTGTTCTGTTGGCAGCGTAGCGTAGTAACGTAAGATTTAAATAGCCCAGCAGTTGGCAGCGCGCAAGGTCGCCCCGGCGAAGCCACGTCAATGAGATACGCACGGCGCTGTTGCCATGGCTACGGCCGGCGGTGGGAAAGTGCCCGGCTATTTCCAGCCGCATTCCTCCCCCTCCCCCACCCTTCCCCCGCCCTACGCCGGGAATCCTACTACTACTACGATCTGCCCCCTCCACCGGGCTCCGTAAATATTATAGGCACCGCTCGCTCCTTTGTTCCCGAGGAGAGCCGTAGTGCTTCTAGTGACTCACTGTACGTCACAAATACATCTGCAGCACGATCATATCGCCGCGACTCGATAAATATAGCGGCGCGAGCGACAGTTGCTATGACGGACGTGATCTCCTTATACAGTCACTACTAGTCGGCACAATGAAATTGAAAAAATGCTTTGTGAACGGCGTGATTCTTTACTGTACCCGATACAAACAATCCAAGTAACATGTCTCTAGGATCTAGATTTTCATCATCAATCACAAAAATTTGAAAAACTTTTATCAATATATTGAGTTGAGCCCGGAGTCAGTTATAAGTGACAAAAATGCAAAGAAACTTTAAATAGGGAATTTTTAACAAACAAATACATAACGGAGACAACAAATTAAACAAGAATAAAGCCATGTATTTAAATGATACTTCACTTCTCTACGTAGCACTGAGTATTATTTCACTCAAGAATCATAAAGCGTCATTAGAATTTTAATATAGTGTTACTTTCTCAGTAAACTGTTAAATTGAGTATTTACTCTATTGATAAAAATGAATTATTATAAAATGCTAGTTAGCTACATACACATTATATTATATCATAATGACGAATTAATTTTCTTAAGCCACTACAAGCAAGAACGTTAAACGAAAAAATTTCTTCCTTAGTTACATTAGCACAATGCGTTTGATTTGTATCGAATTACACTGAAATGAAAGTCTCCTTTCTCTCTCTCGCACTCTCTCTAACACACACACACACACACACACATATATATATATATATATATTGATTATTACAATATATATATATATATATATATATATATATATATATATATATATATATATTGTAATAATCAAAAAATTAAGCAATTTTAATTAGCCCCACGTTGTGGAAGCCCAAAATGTAATAAACAACAATGGGCTTAAAGAATTAACCTCTCGTTGAAGCGCCATTTATATAATAATTAAATGGAAGGCTTTTTATCAAATGAAAAGATCGAAATTAACAAACAAAATATTTATTTATTATGTGGCAATAACTCAAAAACAATTACAATTTAAAATATTAATTTCTCGGGGCCTTCACTGGGTTTGATAATGGACACAACAAATTGATTTTAAAATCTTTTTAACAAACAGTTCACATTTAACTAAACAATACGTCGATAGAAATAAATTTAAAAGAAAAGAAATTAACTTTGATTGACAATTAAAAGAGAACGAAATCTGACTCTATCCTTTAATTACGTTTACAATTAATCATTAGTTTGGTTTTGTTACTTACATCTGCTCAGCTGGTACCAGCATTCCTTTTGGTTTTGGAAGTACACTATTGCCAAATTTTACACTGATTCTAAGATTCACAGAGTTTACACTATTGAATTCATCCTTGATAGGCTCCCAGGAACTCGGATGAGGCCTTTTGTCAGCTATCTGATGTCTGCTTGCCTTATACAAATCTATGATTCGTAGATTTGCTAGTCTTTTACCGCTTTGGACCTAAACTGCAACTTTACTATTCCTGGCTGGCTACAGACGTAAAACTGCACTCCTTTCCTGGCTGCTGATAGACGGAAAAACTGCTAACTTAGCGATATTTACGGGGTAATACTTCCGTGAATGTTTTTACTTTGTCTTAAGCTCACAACTTTGTTTTATAATACATTAACGATGACTAGTCTCTGCTCTAGTATTATTCGTTCCTTTCACTGAAATGTCCTGCCACCAACTAACTCTTAGTGCTCTCCAGTTTTAGCGCGCATACGCCATTTTTGACTTTCCGACAAAGTAACAGAGTTCGGCTCCATTGTTGCTTTGGAAGCTCCTGCCGCTACAATTAAATTTTATTAAAACCAATTAATGGCCTAATTAATTGGCATTACAATATATATATATATATATATATATATATATATATATATATATATATATATTGTAATAAATACTATTGATCCTTATTAATTTGCCCCACGTTGTGGTAGCCAAAATGTAATAATTAACTATGATGGGCTTTTTAAATGAAAAATTATTAACTTTAAAACAAACAAAATTTTATTTAGCAAAACTTGAAACAATTATACAAGTTTAAAAACATATCTCTCATTCTCTCAAAGGTCTTTACTGGGTTTGATAACGGAAGAACATTTAAACATAATCAAAGAAACAATAATTTACATTTAATTTAAAAGGAAATATTTATTCGTCTAGACATAGACGAAATTACTGAGGAACTTATTCTACAAGATTGATTTTAAATTTAAAGAGTTTATTTTATTAACTCAAAAGAAAACTACGATATCGGACTTTATCTTTTAATTCGGTTTACCTCTATGAATACCATGAAATTTTAACTTACGAATACTCAGGAAAATTTGGCTCGTTCGTACACACACACCTTATATACTGGCCGTTTTAAACACTGATTCTAACACACACTGTTGGTTTGACGAAAGTTAGTTCTCCGTTCGTGAAGGACATATCATTTGCTCGTTCTGAAGATTACTAGACGCTGGATGCAGTGTCCTGGTCTCCTACAATCGAAGACAGTGGTCTAATTTTGTGATTAGATAGATTAGACTTCAGCATACAAAATGTTTATCGATGAATATTTGGCTATTTCTCTTGCAGACTGCAACTTATAACACATTCTCCTCTCTTAAACGACGTCCCTCTTAGTCATAGACTCCAGATTCGGTGACCACAGCACGACTAACTTCGTAAACACATTCACCATCTTCAGTGGTCGCAGAATAACTCCCTCTTAAACACATTCACCATCTTCGGTGGTCGCAGAATAACTAACTCTTCTTAAAAGATTATCTCCCGTTTATATACCCATAGTCTCTTCCTTTGTCCATTGTTCTAAAACTTCGTCGCAAATGCCCGTTGACAGTTTCCTCCATTATCCCGAGATTTATATTATGCAGCTGCAGTTCCTTAGTTAGCAAATGGCTAACTACTCTGTCTTGTCAAAAGCCGACAATCGAGACAGGACTATTTATCTTTTTACACCCTCACACAAACAGGTTTTCCAAACGAAGAAATACTGAGTCCTACTCAGTCCTAAATAAACACGTTACAAAACTGCCTCACCGACAGTCCAGGCTATCCATCAGAAACAATGCCTCACTTACCAGGCATTACAATAAGGTAATATCCATTCTAAATTATTTAGATTTTACTTAACACCACAGTTACATTTCAGTTAATGTAATATATAATTTGAACAATTTTATTAATTGTAATAGAATACGGTTTGTTATTAATTAATGAAAGGTTTGAAAATGATAAAACAAATTTAATTAGCAGAAATTTTAATTTATATATTTAATAAAATGGTGTCACAGTTCTTATAAATATTCCAGGGCAGTATTTAGAATTTTAAATCACAATGCGCTTTACCGGGCCTCAAAATAAGCCTGGAATAACAATATATATTTTTTTACTTTACACTTTAACTCAATAAAGCATGGAAATTGACATACTATTTAAAATTGAATTTACGAAAATATTAAAACTTATAAAATATTCCCAAATTTAAAATTAGACAATATGAAATTTGACAACACAAAAAACTGCAATATTTAGAATATATTAATTTTATATAAACGCTCATCATGCCAATTCTTGATTAATCCTAATTTTATGACCATTTACACCATTCCCGCCAAATATTTTAGAAAACAATTAAATTTTAAAATAATCCATACTCTGCATAACATTGCTCATACTTTCAAACACATTAACGCAACCACATCCAATTAAATCCTTTCGGAACTCCAGATGATAGAGGATCCAGCCCGCATACATCAGTAAAAATTACGGTGATCAGAGTTTATTAGCAGATCACACAATGGTTCGAGTTGCAGATACCAGTCAGTATATTCCAGAAATTTTAAGTATATTCTAGAAATGTTAAAGTTATTCTAGAGAATCATCAATTTATATGCCCTAAACGGAGCAAATCATATATGCAACAGTAGAAATCGCTCTCAACTTCGCATAGAAAAACATCAAGCTTTCATTATTCTGGGATAAATCTATACAACAATCTTCCAGATGATATAAAAACTTTAAGTATACAAAATTTATTTATAAAAAGTTGTAAATCTCTGTTAAATAATGGAACATATTATTCGCTGAAAGAGTTCGTAGAAAGGGAGGACAGATTAGATCCTCTTTACTAAAATAGTTTGCTGGTATCCTATCAAGTTCTGCTTTTATTTTACGATTATAATATTCTAGAATTTAGCTGCTGACTTTTTTTCTTTTTCTTGATCAACGGAAATCAATGTAAGATTATCTGCTGGAAACTCCGTCGAATGGAGGTTAATTAATACACTAATCATCACTTTAATTTTAACGTAATTTTAAATTATATAATTTTTTTGTTAAGTATTTTGTTTGTTTTTTAAACTTTGTAATTGTAAAAATTATTATTTTCATGTAATCTTATATTGTGACGTATCCTAATGGATTGAATAATAAATCTAAATCCATTGCAGTAATCAAAAATTATTAATGAACAATTTATATTTTGCTCGTAGACACCAGTCTGTTATAAAGTGTTCAAAATACGTCGACCACAATTAATGACAGACTCAAACTATTATATGACTTGTCCCAATTTCACTTCCGAATTCTTATATTTTTCCTTTCAAAAACTGTCATTCAACTCACTCGCCTTCCGGCCTAAAACTCCGGCGCTCAACTCTTACATCCTTCCTTCAATTGTCTCGAGACCCTTTCCAAAATAACAACGCATGTCTAAGAAGTTATAAAATCCAACTTTCACAACACACGCCGACTGTTCTAGCATTTTTCAAGCACATGACGTTTTATCTTACGAAGCAAATTTTATAGTTATTGAATTTTTTGAAACTATTGAAACACCATTTTGGTACATGTTGCTATATACATATATTAAATATCTAATTCATAAAAATACATACAATGTATACATCTATTTTATTTAGGATATATATATATATATATATATCCATTTTTATTTATTAGATATGTAAGATAATATAGAAAGAAGGCTAAAAATGTCTGATAGGTTTAAAGGTTGTTCGTTTTAGTCAACTTAACCGGCATGATGTGTCAATGCAGCTGATTAACCAGATGAGGTGGAAGTTTAGAAATGTTTTAAAAGTAGTATTCCAGTGGTCTATTCAGGTTGATCATAAATAGTTCTGATTTTAAATTTTATTTAATATATATATATATATATATATTGTAGTAATTAGTAATTAATCCATTGTTATAATTGCAAAGTAAAGAACTCATTATTAGACTATATAAAGCATACACCGCGACAAAGCGGGCGGCGAGACAAAAGAACCATTGTTAAGACGTACGCATTCGAAATTCTACGAGACGAACAACAGTCTACGGCGAGGAGCGAAAGAGTACAGTTTGAGTCAACCAGGAGAGACGAGTTTAGTTGGTTGGACGGCATACACAGTCAGCGAGGAGAAGCGAAACGAAAAGTAAAAAAACTCAATAAGTAAAGAGACCGTCACCGATGTCATCGAGAGAAAGTTGTTAATGATCTGACTGACCATTAATTCGGAAGGAGTAGCCGTTTCCAGCTGAGAGAACATCAAGTTTCGACAAGTGTTTTGTAACCAATTTAAATTCAGTGATATC
This sequence comes from Zhengitettix transpicula, assembly GCA_037074705.1. NCBI lineage: Eukaryota > Metazoa > Arthropoda > Insecta > Orthoptera > Tetrigidae > Zhengitettix > Zhengitettix transpicula. The sequence continues at coordinate 196,890,209 of CM073590.1, forward strand.
CCCAAAAACGTGTGCACAGAAAACCCCAAAATTGAGACCTGGTCGGCCGTAAGTAAAAGAACTCTAAATTTATTTGTAAACCATTTCTTTAAGATACGTCAGATCGTTCTTCAATTATTTTCTTTTCTTTAATTATTTATTTTCTTTAATTGTTTTGTTAGTAAATTTAAATTATTTTCACCCATTTATCAAACCCAGTAAAGACCCTGAGATTCTAAATATTATTGTGTAATTTTTTATAATGTATTTAACTTCATTAATAAAATTTGTTTAATTGTTCACCTTTAATAATCTTTTATTTTATTTAGACGCCTTTTTATATCTGTTTATTAATATATAGATATATATATATTCTAATATATAAATATGAAAATTTAAGTAGAAACAATAATTGTAGGTGAAGCCAAAAATGTGGTATTCACAAATGAAAATTAAACAATTAATTTGCCCCACGTTGGTGAAGCCAAAAAAGTGGTATATAAGAATGAAAACTATTTAAAATGAACAGGGCCCCACGTTGGAGGTGTCAAAAATGTAGTATAAAAAATGGAAGTACAGTTAAATAAACACATCAATTTATTATTTGCAAAAAGAATTCAAGTTACAAAATAGATATTTATTGAATTTAAAAATATTTATTACGTACAATCCAAATTTTTTACTTTTTCTCTCAGGGTCTTTATCTGCGTCTTTAAATAAAGAAAGGTAATACTCTTTTTAAACAATCAAATCACTATAAACTTATGCCAATACACAAATATTTACAGTATTCAAAAAACCGAAATCTGACGATTTTATCTTTAACTAAAGGTTTACAATAATAATTTATTTAATTTGACTTACTGTTCTATCTCTCTCACTCTTGTCCCAGGACAATCAATTTTTATCTCGTTCAGGCACTTTCACACTTTACTTTTAATGTCAGGCCTTGGTTTTCACTGATTCTACACTTTACTTTAAGATTTTGCAAGATTGGCTGTATCTCGTTGACTGCTCCGCTCCACAATAATTTGCCAATGTTATCCTGGAACAATTCCTCCTCGAAAATTTTGTAAAGTTCTATTCTGACGAAACTGCTATGTATAGGCTAATCCAAATAGTGGCAACTGCCCTCTTATAGCATAGGAAAGGGGGGATGCGGAAGGGTAGAGGAAGGTGCCAAGAGTTAACTAGGGCCCCCGGACTATATTTTAAGGATCCTACCCGGCATTCGCCCAAATGTAATGCACGGAAAACCCTAGAAAAACCTGCATCAGGTAGGTCGGGCGCTTGGTACTTGTCCCACGCCCTTCCGATAGCGGGAGAAGAGCTTGCTGTGGGGACGCAGCATTCCCTTCTCTGTATCTCGACCAGTTTAGGAGGCAGCTGACCGACTGTTCCATTGGGAACAGCGAACAACTCTTACTGTATGCCCAAGGTCTGTGATCCCGGAACATACGCCTTTCAAAATAGTTCAAGGTGCCTCGGCTTGTGGGAACCTTGGTTCAAAAACGGAGAGGAAAAGGCATCTCCGAAGATAGCCCCTTCGTGTCTCTCCTACAAGGTTCTACCTGCGAGGCCTCAACAAAATATTATTAATTCAATTGTAAGTATTTTTTTAGTAAATATATATTTATGTTTGTTATGTTTTTATCTTTACAACTGCAACTTGTTACTTAACGCTATATGTGCTTTATAACAAAAATGTATTTGTGTATTGATCTATGTCAAGACGGTCGACATAGAAAAAATTTCGGGAAGCCATTTATTTAGACCTTCAATTTCGAAGCAGTCGACTGAGATACATAAATTATATCTGGTAAACAGCAGAATAATAGTTATGTTTGAAAATCATGAGCAAAATGCGAACAATGTATTAATGAATACCATCAGGTGGCTGATGTATAGTTACCCTCTCTTCTCGTAGGTGCTCTCAGAGCCTCAGTCCGTCTTTTTGTATCTTCTGTTTCCCACTACAGTGTCATTCTCTCATTTATCATTGAGCAAAAGGATTCATTCAACGTCGTTATCGAATTATTCACTGTGAGCGAGATAACTTCACGTCACAAGATATCCAGCGGCCAGTCAACGCCAAGGAACAACTTGTGTTATTAACTAATTTCTGCGATAACTAATTATCTCTTATAGTGATAGTTATAGTGATTATCTTTAGTGGATAATTCCTCTTGCTTCTTCCAACTGTCGCTTTTTCTCGTTGTTCCATGTTATCCCCACTTACTAATACTTATTACACGTGAATTTAAATATACAAAAATTATCAAATTTTATACCATGCAATTATGCATTGCAAACCTGTTGATCATGCTTGATTTTCTGTAAATCTCCTCCCCGCCATCATGTCCTGTTATATGAGTACTAACATAAATTCTGTTTGGTCAACACAAGTTGAAAAGTGAAAAAATAATTGACGTCTGATTGAAAATAATGAATAAGAAAGTTAGCCAATTCAGACAAAAAAGGGATCATATAAATACCACACAACGTTTCTGGGTTGTGTCGCACTAGGCTCTTCTTCACACCTGAGGAAAGGGACAAGGAACCCAGAAACGTTGTGTGGTATTTCTATTGTCACTTTTTTGTCTGAATTGGCTAACTTTCTTATTCATTACATGTTGAAAACCATGAACAAAATTCGAACAATGTATTAATTAATATTAAGATTTCAGAAAAATACTGTTGAGACTTGAGAATATCGTCTTAATTGAATTCAGAATTACATCGAGAATAGACTTTACATTGATGTTTTGTATAACACTGATCACATTGTAAATGTAACATTTTTCCAGATATTCTCTGAATGCGAAATTTTCTATAATCAGCACAATTTCTATGAATTTTCTAAGACTGATATACAACAATGTAACATGAAAATTATCTGTTATTCTTGAAAAATTTACGTCTGATTTTAATGAATTATAAGAAATATAGCCAAAAACAGACAAAAGAAGTGGCAATATAAATACCACACAACGTTTCTGAAAGCCTTGTTCCTTTCTTCATATGCAGAAAATATGTAAGACCCGAGAGAGACACAACTGCACTAGTCTTACATATTTCTGCATCCGAAGAAAAGTTGTGTGGTATTTATATTATAACGTATTTTGTCTGTATTTGGCTATCTTTTTTATAATACATAATATAAATGTTAATAACCACGTAAGTCAGAAAACAAATTTTAATAAATTCATTTAAAATATTTCATAGACATTCACAACGATTCATTGGCATTCAGCCAAGAGATGTCTCCTAATAAATTACAACACGAACAGGTCATAATGTCTGGCCGAAACGTTGTGTATGTCGTTGAAGAATATCTAATTTCTTTATTTTATTTTTATTCTGACTTATTTAGCCATTAACATTTTCAAGCAAGAATATAGTTGAAATTTTAATCTGATTATGGAAAACGCCGGAAGCTATTTCATCATCTAAATAAATTTATTATTTGACTGATAAAACATATGATGTTATACAATTCATAAATTACAGAGAATGTTTGTGTTAAAAAGAACTATGAATTACAGTCATCCCATTTAATTGGTTTTATTGCTGACGTAAATAATATTCGTCATATATTTGCTAACTTAAAATTACATATCCATTTTAGTATTCGTAATACCTTCAGGGAAAATCATACCATTTACAATATTCATTGCAGATAAAAAGATATGGATGAAATTCAGAAAGTTACGTTATCTAGGACATAGCTGCGGCATATTTCAGTCTTAATTGGGAAGTTTGGCAGCGGACGGAGAAGTTTTTGGTTTTATTTGTGTGCAGAGGACCCGTTCGGTTGTCACGGTGGATTTCATTGTCTCTCGGAGTTTTGTTTCTTTTGCTCCTGCTAGCTTCGTGCCAACAATTTCCTTCGCCGCCATCTCTGGCATGAGATCCACGGGTTCGCCATTCTGCTTCATGCCTGAGTTTTTCTCGCTTTGTCAACCTACCTTCGAATGTTTTTTAATCGACCCGACTTTACTTGCCAACATTACTTGTATACACGTAAATTATTAGATTGAGAGTTAATTGAGTTTGGTCTTCGAAATAATTTCTCTTCAAGTCAATTTCTTATGCATATTAATTAATTATGGTTTCTCTACTCTCCGTAAGAGAATATTTCAGATATTGCATTAATAACGTCGGAATGAAATTGAGAAAGTTTAAACATGTTGAAGAGTCCGTCATATGTTTTTCTACATTCTATGACACTAACTCAATAAAATGTTCCCAATTATCTTACACATTACAAATAAACGTAAAAATGCTTTAACTCAAGAGTGAAATTTCGTTAAAAATACTCGTTAAGGAAGGCCTCTTCAAGTACTGTAATCAGAAATAAAAGGAGCTTCCTTACGATAAAATGAAGCGAAGCTGAATCTGACTATGACCATGTAATAACTTTCTCCGAAACAGTATATATTTATAGAACAATGCAATAACATCTTTTTTAAAATAAAGTACAGAGTGTTACAAAAATAAATATTTTTTTACAATTCTTTGAAATTCCTTTTATTTGATTTATGTATGTTTTGACGTACAGAATTCAAGTGCAAGGAATTTCCAGGGCCAAACATGAAACATGATCCGTGCTGCACAATTTCCAAGTTTCCTGTAATTCATATTACTCACAGATTTATTTTATTGCGCGTTATTTATTTCCGAAAACCGATGTCAGGAAAACAAACATCAACTAACTGGGATTTGTAAATATAGAGAATTTTTTTTCTACACACTCAGGAATTTAAGATTTATCTTGATTTCATCTACAATTAATTTCTATTGCACTTAGTAAGTGCAATAAGGATAAAATGTGATCAAAAATCTTCTTAAAAATTTATGGCTAAAACATGTCATTTCTTGGAATCTCTTGGTACATACAAATATAAGTGTATTATTAATTCAGTCAGTGAAATCTATCCGCTGTTTAAATTACTCCTTAACCTAATGATAAATATAATCGTGATGTGTATGTGATTTGGAAAACCAAAATAAATAAGATTTTTATTTTACGACTGTTTTTGAATTAATAAATCAATTAATGACCTTTTACAGATACTTTATTTTTATTTATAGAATTACGACGTTTCGATGTGTTTATACATTGTAATTGTTGGTAGTACTGGCTTGTTATAATAATTTGGATAGTAACTGAAGAAGATACGAACACGTATTGAAACGTTGTATTTCTATAGATAAAAATAAAGTGTCTGTAAAAAGTCATAAATTGATTTATTATCAAAATAAATAAAATAAAATTTTCTCTCCTAACAGAATAATTGTGGAAACTTTGTACATTACGTAACTCCTTAACAGTATCTTTCATTTCAAAGAAAAGCTACTATATTTAAAAATCCTATTTAATTGATCTCTTTTCCAATGCTTTGAAGCATTTTTATTCAGGAAATTATGGTTGCTGCAGTACGGCGCCCAAAATTAATGTGACTCATTTTTCTTTCTAATTATAATTTTTAGTAAGTCTAGACGAAGACACACATGGTGATGTGCAAGGTAATCCAAAGGTGACGAGGGCTCCTAGTTTATATTTTAAGGATCTTACCATCCCATTCGCCTAAATGTGTTCCACTGAAAACAAGATAAATCTGTATCGGGTACACCGATGACTGGTGTCTAGTTTAGCTGTGGCGACGCAGCATTGAAATTGAAGACAATATACTACGAGATAATGATCATAAAACATTAATCAAATAAATGAACTTAGATATGAATGAGTTGTGTCGCGGTGTACATGAATGGGCAGTTACATTCAACCTCTCATAGGAGAGCGGAAACCAAAAAACAAAGAAGTATAAATGGTCCTAATTCCAAACTATACTCCGTCGCAGTTCGAAAGGCGGTCATGTGCTGGCATTTGCATTCACTCTCCTGACATACCCGTCTCTATTACAAAACTTAGTTATGACAAATTAAATAGTATTTGTCTGGGAAAATTAAAATATTTGCCCGTAATCCTTTGTAGTCTTAAATTCAACACCAAACGCTGTTGCTGTCCTTTCCTGGGATATGATAATGTGGCAGCTCGAAATTCAAACGTTGTTTGTTGGCTGTTGGTTCTCATTAACGAAGTATTCGTATTTTTTATGTAACATTTCACTGTCTTGCATATGCAACACTTGCCTCTATCCGAGGGTTTCATCCGTTTCCGTATTTTCCACTCATAAAATTACCCAATACAGCGCATGAACTCATCAAATACTTCAATAATTTCCGCTAGTCTACTTCAGGAATTTATTTCTCCTTGAATGATGTCATTAGACGTATATATAAGTTATAGTTCCCCATTTACGAACTTTTAGGACTTTTAGATGGATCGTGTATTGAATAGTAAACGTTTCCGATCCTTCTAACAACCATTTCAAAACGGACTTGTGATTGGGCCGTACATTCTTCCACTCATGCTAACGATTCCTATGAACTTGATCTTCCAACAAGTATTGCTTGTGTTGTTGCATTCTGTGCCATTGACGACAATAATGACGTGGTTTCAGCACGACGTAGCATCCCTTCACTTTTCACTTTACGTTTGGGAACACCTGGAACAAAAATTCGGACAAAGGCCGAGGTGGTCCACTCGCATGACTGCACGACCAACGGATTAGACACCATTGGAAATTTTGATGCGGGGTAGTTAGAAGAGTTTGATTTAGGAAACTCCTGGACAAATAGAGGAAGATATGTTGGCACGAGTTTTGGTCACTACACAACAGATTGGAAAAGACAGCAGAGCAAGTTTACTACATCATTCGTATGTAATTTGTGTAACGTTACTGGTCGCCACATCGAACCGGACTTGTAGTGGATCAGAATGCTAGCCATCCTTTGAAGAAGACAAGAATAGAGTGTTTAATTTAACTGTAAGCAGAAATGGTTATGGAAAATGATTAAGTTTTCTTCTTGTTTCTTTGGTGTTATTTTCTAATGAGTTGAATTGTAACAAAAGTGATGTTACGCTTAGCTAAATTCTTAAAGGAAAGCCTGTTGTGAAATGATAGTTTACTAGTATTCAAAACATTATCTACTCAGACCCCTCTACAAGTCGTTGAGGAATTTTCGAGCATCCTATATACATGTATGTATGTACATATTGTGGTTTCTGGAAGACGCTTGGCAGGAACAGCGTGACTGAGCATTGGCACCTAAGATTTGAAGTGTTGTGCAGCTAGATTTGTATGTTTGCGTATGAGGTCACGCGACTGCCGTGTCTGTTTGTTGTCCCGTCGTTGCGCAAGCCCAGATGGGACACACACACAGAGCTTTGTTGGTTTAAAACAAGAGGTTGCAGCTGTGTTAGCTCAATTCTTCTCGACTCCATGAGTCACAAACTCTCGGAGCTACATCATTGCTTCATTTGTGGCACTAAGGGAAAAGTTGAGCAAGACTGGACGCGGAACTGGAGTTTTTTCATCCAAGAACGGTGGTAAATATATTGCATCTTCTCACCTTTTCTAGGCGTTACATTTTGTTCTTCAGGAAAAGGGAAAACCAGCTACATATTTTTCATATTTTTAAATGCTGTAGAAGTTTCTCGGTGATAGTAAACCACAATCTAATCTACTTCCAGATCCTTCTTCTGTCATACGTTTGCAGCTCGCCTTTCATTACAACACAACGAGCTGATCAACTTCACTCACCAGTGGGTAAAAATTGAGGAGTCCATATTGGCAATACTCAGCTTAAGAAAAAGTATCCATGGTTTACAACTCCTTTGGTGGTCCGATTGCGAAATACGGATCAATATGTTGCGATTCCTACATTCAGATATTATTAAAGTTTGAACTTAATAAAAAAACATAATATTGCCCTGGATTTGTCATAATAATAAGGAGCTTTCGTCTGATATATTCATCAGTAAAATAATGAGGAGTAATACATAACACGGTAGCATTTAAGAGCAACAAGCGTATACTGAAATGCATATAGAATTGACAATATTATTACATGTTAACGCGACAATCGTCCATCAACATAAGATACGTATTCACGCGAACTATTATTGATGTAAAAAACAATCGTTACATCAGTCTAGTACCAGTTAACCCTCATACTCTCGCATATGTCCCTCAGACAAATAAATTAAGGGGTAAAAAGCAAAATTAGGTTAATTACTGAACTAACATAATTAACAAGCTCCCATGCCAATTATGTACATAATTTTATTTTATATATTGTAAACAATTTTTATACAACAAAAAATCCTAGGATAAAAATTTTGTAATAAAAAAAACAGTCTAGTTAACATACAAAAATTATATGTAAACAAACTTTACTTTCTAAATTATAAATAAACAACCTTTCGACGTCAGGAAAATATATTTAATAACTTTACTATTTACATATTTTTCCAAAATAATCTAGGTTTATAAGTCATAGTCAAATACAAAAGTTTTAATTACAATATTTTTAAATGAAATGTTCTAATAAATTATGATCAACCAGAAAATTCTTATCTCAGAGAAATATAAAGGAAAATGGTCAGGCGTTAACACATTTAATTATGTACGCCCTACTCACGGACAAATGATTGATCAATGACAATTTTACGTTAACTGACAGGATAATAAAGGTCTAAATTCTATTAATAACTATATCTGTTTCATTCTGATCATATATTAAAAATATACATAGATGTTGAATTAAATGAGATTCTCTGTACTATATTCACAGGAATTTCTGTCAGCTTCCTTCTTTACACTTCCTCTTCGGCCTAACTATTCTTATCATCTCTAGACAGCTTATTCTTCCGTCGGTCGGGCCTTTTTTCCTTCTCCAAATTGTAGATGCGAACTCTACATTACACTCCAAGTTGTAGATTTAAACTCCTATGTTTCACTCCAAGTTGTAGCTATGAACTGTCCTCTCCAAAACATCTTTCGAACTCTTATATTTTTATTCCTATACTCTCACCCTTCGCAGACTTCCTCGTTCTCCGAGTTATAGATAGGAACTGTACTGTTTCTTCGCTTGTCCACCTTCCAGCTCGACTGTCTTCGTTTCCCACCAGAGGGTAGAAACCTCTTTACGTGTTTCATTTCAGCCAATCTTCGTCGAATTTACACTTTCGCGGGCTTACTCTCGCCTGTTGGAGGTGTTGACCTTCCGGGATTTTGGTCAGGTCAATAACTCCTGTGGTAGGTTTCTCCCATAATTCCATGCCTTTGTCTTACGGTACGGTTTCTCCTAGACGCCCTGACGCCCCGGCGCCAACTATAATGGCCGTAATTTACAGCAATCCACAGCTCGGATCTGGGTACACAGACGTTTTTATTCAAATATTGAAAATCAATCTTGAATTAATTTGAGGGGTGTTCTTATGCACTACACCATTTTATTGTCCTCAAAGTGGGCCAAACCGGCCCTAAAGTGCAGTGGAACAATCAAGGTATCCGAAAGTAGCATCTTATGCTTTTCTTGGCAAAATTAAAAACAGCACTGAAGTTATAAATGGGGAAGAGAATACCAAGAAAATTTGTAAAACTATTCGTACACGTTTCATCGGTTGTGTAACATTATTATAAAACCCTCAAAATGAAAGTTATGATCGATACGTATCGACAGTAAGTTTGGTATGCGAACTTACATTAGCGCACATGTGCGTCTGTAATGGCTTGTTGAGAATACAAAGAACTAAAAATAGGGCCATGTGTGGAATATAGTTTAGACATTTTTTATTGAGTGACAAGCATCTAATGAGTGCAACACAATTAGTTTACAATTTTATCAACAGTAGAAAAATATGACGACTTCGTTTAACGATTTTTTTATTTTTTTAAAATGATTGGGTTCAGGTTCATTTATCATTATTAACGCAGAATAATCTCTGAAATTAGTAGAGAATCTAACAGATGTTACTACAGATGAAAAATTTAAAATAAAAATCAGTTATCGACACTACTGGCATTCAAAACATGTACCTAGTGTTATCCTAGAGTATAGACTATAAAACACTAGTTTTAAATTGTGTTTCCTTAATCATTTTTACTAGAACGTGGGTTTAATTCAAATTTGTTAAAATATGAAACCAACGACAAGTAGCAAATAAAGGATAATACTGTCAAAAATAAGCACCGCACCATGTACATCCTCTGCAGAAACATTTCTAATGTTAATAATAATTTTCATTTCCATAATATCCTCTGATATCTTAATTTTTTGTGTATAATGCGAATGTTACGATGGCTGACTTTAGTAAAAATATTATTTATTTCTCTTATTTACATCTTTACTTACTGCTGTCTGATTGCCAAGTGTTGCCCGGGTATTTATTAATCACAGTTTTATATATGACAGGAATAAATTCTATCAATATTGTTAAGTTACAGTAATTTTACTTTAAGATATAAAAAAGTAAGAAATGAAGTATTTTACAAACTCTTTACAATATTTATTAACTTCCATACTAGATTTGATACAGTCCAGAACTACAGACATTTGTGTTAAACAAATTTTCTGTGGCAAAACAAATAAGCAGATGTTAACAAAATCTGAAACATTTAGTAAAGTGGTAAGTTAATATAAAAATCTATCAGATATTTGTACAGACAAGCGTTAGCTCTAAGAGTTAAGAGCATTACAATATATTTCATTCCTTTCTGGTTATCTCTAATATTGTCATATTTTTTCTATAAATGAAATATAAATCTTGTGTTTTTTAATTTAATCGTAATTTAGGCTTAAATTAATGGTAATCTGAGATACAAACTCTAAGTACGTAAAGAATAGCGGCGAGTTCAATTTCAAGCGGCTACAGATCCACATGTAACATAAATTCTCTTATATCGTTTTCCAGAATAGCATCTTAATAAATGCCCGTTTTATCTAATGTAAAGTAATACGAGTAAAGGGTGGAGTGGATTCGGACAGGCAGACAAGCGAGAACCGCCTCGTCTCTATTATCCAGGAGAGGACAATGAGTCTTTTGTTCCCACATTATGCTAAGTGGTTACAATACAAGTTCTTAAATGTTTAATAGTGTCAAATACATGCGTGTCTGGTCTGTACAATTACAAGCGGGTGAAAGTATGACTCAATTTCTTATGAGACTTATTGTTTTATCTTGATATTGTTTCTTGTAGACGAATCCTCAATGATGAGGCTGTAGCTTTTATCTGTCTAGCCTTGTCTAGGACACATCTTGTGGAAGCCCGTGAGAGCTGTTTTTTCGCAGGCAGAATCTTTCTGCAGAGACGTAGAGGACTACTTTGTGGATGCCTTTTCCTCTCTCCGTTGTTGAACCGAGGCACCTCGGCCTGGTATTAGAGGTGTATGTTCCGGGGTCGCTGTTCCCGTTGGAACAGTCGGCCACCTGCCTCCTAAACTGGTCCAGACACGGAGAATTTCTTCGTGATACTTGATATGAAAAATGAGAAAATCTGATAATTTCGTCTTATAATTACTTCATGAACTTAAAAAAACAATTCTCACATGCTAGCAACCAAAATGAGTTAGACTGAGGTTAAGATTTCAGGCCGAGGTGTGAAGCGAGCAAACTTTTGCATATGTAATAATAAGCGGAAGGGGAGAGAATATTTCCAAAAGAGCAACAAAAATTAAAGGCCCCTAAACAGCATATGATTTAGAAATTAATATAAGTAAAAAAGTTGTATCGCTGATTAAAATTTTTACTACGTATCACTTTCTTCGAAATTGTGTGAATTTGTAACAGAAAATTTATAAATATAACATTTTTTTATAACAGTCAGAATATTGTGTTAATGAAAACATTAGTTTATTATTTATTTCAGACTTTCTTAACAATTGGCTTAAAAATTGAAATAATCATCTGTAAATTATTAATTACGCAATATGGGCAACCGAATGGCCCACAGATATAATCGAATTTGTATTTGATAGAACATTAGTTTCGATTTAATTTAGAAAATTTTTCTAGATTTTGCAAAGACAAACATCGAAAATCTAATTTTAATTTAGAATTCATAAATGAAATGAAAATAATTCATAGTATTCCTGTACATTATTCTCCAAAGTATTTGTGATTCGTTAGTTTTCTGCTAGGTGCAATAAAAGTGAATGAATCTATTTGAAATAATAATTGAGGTAAAATTGATGTATAGACTGAAACAGTAGCAATATGAAGACAATTTCATATAAAAATATCTTCTTGCTGAAACGCGCACATCCGCTATGTGTGCTTCCTGGAAGCTCCCAGATAACATGCCAGGGATCACTAATGAAAATCCTAAATTAAATTAATTTAAAACAAAAATCATTATCTGCTCTACTAACTTGACCAATCGCTTTATTCAATAGTCGGCGTTTGTTTAAAATTTACCGCATGAAATGCAAAACAAATGCTTTGCAACGCATTTTTCTGTTAATGCTGTACTAATAGTTACGTTTAATTAGTGAACTGAGCAACTTCGTTGCCTATAAATTATAAAATAAAATAGAGAGTATACTCGAATATTAACCTATATTTTCATTCAGCGGCGTTACAAAAATAAAATGCAAATTGCGCAATCCACTTTTGACAATGGAACATTTAATTTTAACAACTTCTCGGGTCATTTGCTGTCAATTGCACATTTCATTTATTATAGGTCGAACAGGAATTGAATGTTAACGAATGAAATCCATAATTTTCACACTATGACTGCATTTTATCTGAATAGCTCGATCCGCATTTAAATGCTACCCAGCCAACTTAAAGAACGGTTTTGTTTGAAATTGATATCAAGAGTCATTAAAATTTAGTCTTCCATAAAAAAAATCAGTGCAACCGAAAAAGCAGCACGAAAATATAAAAAAAGCAGTCGGGAATGTTACGAGTATGTCATGCTCGTCATTTTATTGAAATGAAAATGCAATGCAAAAAAAGTAAGAGGTTTAAATGAAAACTAGAGGTCCGCAGTTAATTACGGACGAAAATTCAGATAGAATATCGAGGGGACTGTTCTCCGCATAATGAACTTTTTTAAGGTGTAAATTTTAAACTTTTTATTCCGTTACAAGTTTGTAATATTAGAGTGTTACTAATTTATTTTTCTGTTTTATATTACCTATTTTATTTCATGATTATATAAAATAATAATTTTCTATTTTTAGGTCTATTTCTTCCTCTCAATATTGTTTCGTGGGATGATATTTGGCATAAACGGTATATATTTACAAATTTTCTTTCCAAATACTTATCTTTTACGTATTAGCTGGTCCACGATATTGTCTTCTACGTTCTGTTGTCTCTGGACAAATTACTAGCTGTTTCTCGAACAAAATGCTCTTCTCAGGTAAATAAATTTTCAAAATAACAGAAAAAAATTATACAGTAAATACCACACAAAATTTCTGCAATTCTTGTAGCTTTCGTCATGTGATTCAATAACGCAAGATCCGTAAAAACGACACTCAGGTGACGAACTCAAAAGCAAAGTTAAACGAAGTTAAACGCAAAAAGCAAAGAGCAAATTATTGATATAAATAATATAACGTTAGAGTGCAATGTAATGTGATAAATAAATTAAAGAAATGATGCCAAAAACTGTAATGGTAGACTAACAATGAATAATGGTAGACTAATTAATTAGATTAGTAAATGAAATTTAACACGTAATTTTTAAACATAAAACATTAAAGCTTCTAGTGAAATTCATAATTTTTCAGGCCCGCTTTTTGAGTCTCTAATAGTTACACTAATTTTCAATTATCACCAAATAAAATGAAAACCAAATTGTTATAAAAATAATAATTAAATTTACAAGAAAATGTAAAGATAAAAAATCTAAATAATTTAGAAATCCAGAGAAATCTAAAGAAATCTGACGGTACGCAATTTTTACGGTTTACAAAGGAAATTTTTTTACATACGAGATTATCAGAGATGATCTCATACCACACTGCTTATACACTTCACTGGTTATTTAAAAGAAATTTTATTTGACAGGCCATGTATTCACAACCGAAATCAGCACACAACTTTAGTTCACTTTGCCAAATTTCCGGCCAACTGACCACCACGTCACGACACGTCTCCAACATTCGTTCTAGTACTTTCTCGTCCTCCGTGTATCTGCCGACTTTACTTTACTGTCCAGCATATTAATGAAAGCTGACTATTGAACTTTACTGTTCTGAATAATAATGCAGCCTCTCCACTTTACCGTTTCAGTTAATATCCTAGACTGAATAGGACCACCTTCGGTCGGTTTTCGTTACGAACTGGATGACCATCATCACCCGGCCTCCTCCCATTACAGACTGGCTTGTTTTCTCGGCCAAGCTTTCAATCTCAAATATATGCCGACAATAATACGTCTCCAACACACCACCTTCTAACGCCACACTGACTGTTGTTTACAATACCTGGGCCATAATTATTACGCCGTCAATACAAATATTAAAGAAATAATAAAAAATCTTTTCATTACACATTAGTGGTCTCTACAATATATATATATATATATTAATTTCATTTTAATTAATTGTTCATTATTGATCATTACATTACGACGCCTCAACGTGTGGCCGTTCTAATTAGTTAATTAATTGTTCTTTTAGTTGTGTATTACATTTTTGGTGTGCCAACGTGTGGCGAAATTTGAATAGTTATTCCATTTAATTTGGAATTTGATTGATTATTACATTTATTGGCTGCATCAATGTGAGGCAATTATGTTTATAAAACATTAATTTATTTGTTCATTACAATATATATATATATATATATATATATATATATATATATATATATATATATTTGTGTGTGTGTGTGCAAAAATATTGCTTACTACGTTAGACTAAAGAAGGTGAAGAGTAAAACATTATTCTGTGATTAAGTATAACTTAATAATATTTACCTTAATAATACCATTTTGTTGGCCATCTTTGATCTTCAACTTCCATTCTTACGTATCACACGCATAAAACGTTATTTGTGCAGACAACGCTATTTTTCATATCCATTATTCAAATGTGTTTTGATTATCCCTAACCCCTACTCCCCCACCAATCAATCTTCTCATTAGACCATAAGGAAGTATTAATACAAATTTGAAAATTCATTGATGTATGTCAATGCCGCGCCCGTTCGTGAGATAATCATGTTAGGGTTTTATTTATATATATTTTAGAATTTGAACAACTTTATACAAGTATGCGATTATCGCTAAATTTTCTCATATATATTATAATGTATATAAAATTGCATTAAATTTTCAAGACTAATTAACAACTGCGCCTATGAGCATTTGCAGTAGAAATGTCGCCTCCCTTTGTCCACACACACCGTTACAGGACTTTAATTAGGGCTACAAACGTACGAGTGCACCCCTCGAGTAAACAGTTTATACAGTTCGTCTGTCATTTGTGTGTTGGAATTAGGCATCTTTTTTCCCTCGGAGTTTGTTAGGGCGACGATGTGGAGAGCCACTTGCGTCAGTATCTCACAGCGCTCTCGAGTTGTTTTCTCGGAACAGCTTGTCCTGTGTTTCCGAGTTCGCAGAATAAAGCTTACAAAATAAGGCACTTCTGAGAACGCTACAATACAAGGCTGACACGCAGATGCTGCAATGAGATACTACCATGCGTTGGTCTGCATCATTGCTAGAAATGACATAGGCATGAACTCGTAAATTCTGAACTTTTTTTTCATCTATGATTTCCAGCATTCTGATATTCCCATCGAAGACGCCCAAGATTTTAGCCTCCCACACACTATTGTAGAAGCTAATATTTTCTTTAATTCAACACGTTCCGAGAGGGGTCTAATCTAACCCACACTCTATTATCTAGTTTATTTTTGATGGAGTAAACGGAATAGAAGACTACATATATATATGAAGAAAAATTCAATAAGTCATAAAAAAATTTTATATCTAAAATCTATCGATATTATTGGATTTATTTCGGATTATAACATAACTGGTATTCATAATAAATAATTACATTAGGTAGTACAAATCAACAAACATATTTACAATGACAGGGATATTAACGATTGCTTCCTTTCTTTGACACATAACACAAAGTCTTAAAACGTTTCGCCCTTACTAATTGAGTTTAGAACGGCAACGTAAGAACTTATCAAAGATTGGTTTTGAGTGATAAATAGCTTGACCATAAACAAATTTGTTGATTACTGTGCGTTGGTTATACATTTTTTCTTTTACTTTCATCAAATTATTGCCAATGATCTCATGCTAGGTATAATCCTTTATGTCTATCGCAGTGACTCTTATATTACGTAAAAATTTGTGTAATAGTTACTTCCCCCTCTCCCACACACTCACATGGCCACCCGAATCTCTGTTTCCTGGGCCATTTTTAAGAAATTAGAAATGAAAGGTGTTCTCGCCCTGTATTAAGTTTTTATCCCAGAATTTGCTAGAAGAATTTGGTGAAAACTCCAAATCGGAACGTCCATAGAGGAATTCAAACTGCATTCCATCCCATTAAATAATTATGGCTAGTAAAACTCACTTTAGTACTAAGATTACTAAGACTTTAATAGCAGCCTCCATTCGATCTGAACTCAGCAGAAACGTGTAGGCTTTTAATGGATAACATGGTTTTCGAGAAGAATTCTATCGTTAACTGGTGAAATTTTTTAAGAGTTTGCTGATGGAGCAGATAGTGAGAGTAAAATAGATGGATTAATAATTAATTTTGCTACACCTTTTGAATTTTCTCATCATATAATATTTTGATGAATTAAATAAAGTAAAATATCAAAGGGGATTGTCTGATGTGAATTTTTTATAGGAATCATACGAAAAAATGAAAATCGGTCAACAAAATTTTATATCTATACTATGCAATTCTGGAAGTTCCTCATGGCTCTGTAATTCGACTATTCTGATATTTGAAAATGATTTGCTTCACAATATAAAATCGGAAGTCATCTACAGAAATATAAAAAAACGGGAACAAAATACACTTGTCTTACCTGAAGACATTGATGAGGTCAATGTTTAGTCTAAGAAAATAAATTGGAAGTTTATGGTAAGATTAGGAATTAGGGCTCGTTTACAAAACAGTTTTTGACAAATGGAAACGAAGATTGTTTAGGTGGAGTAGTTATTCCAAGGGGAGAGTAAAAAAAAATTATAAAAACTTTTCAACAATAAACTGGTGTAAGAGATGTTAAGACTTGAGCATAAAGTTTCCTCACTAAAATTGGTTTCAAACACAATATTCAACGTAAACGAACATTAATCGAGAAACGTTGTGTTAGGGCTGTGGCTTGCCCCTTACGATATATAACTAGATCCATCTTCACCGTGAATGTCGAGCGGGTTGCATTTAGGATGGAACGCTCATTTATTGTGACGAGGAGAGTACGTTTCGAAAGAGATAAATTGTTTTTGTCGAGATTATTGCTATAAACGTTGAAATCTTGAAATAACTTTAATTAATAAGGAATCTTTCTGGTTAATAATATAGATAGTTGGAAGATGTCTAATAAGAATACAACGAAACAATTTCCACTTTGTGAATAATTACAATTGGACAGTAATGGCCTTTGAAGGTCAGGAATAATATAGTTAATTTTTAACTTACAAGTAAAAACAATAAAAATACACAACAGGAATCAAATTCAGAGAGATCGAATACGAAGCTAAGACCTTAGAATAAATTTTTGGAAATACTATTAAAGATAAATTTTAAGATATGTGTTGTAGCTACTGAAGAATTCTATTGCAAAGACAAGTTTAGTTAATCACTAATTTATAACTCATTAATAATACACATATTCATTTGACACGTTATTTGCTATGCGTTTAATTTTAATTGAAGTGGGGTTATCTCATTACTTTGAAATCCTAAATCCTGTTTCATTTAGTTTTTGAAACATTTATGTATTTAGTAGAAGAACTGTAAATAAACATGTTTAATATAACGCATATTCACGACTTAGTAAATAGCAAGGTAAACGTTTTTACGACTGATTGGAATATCGTGGATTATTTTTCCACTCAATATTTATTAAATTAACTATTTCAATCGTATAAAGCTCATTTCTGACACATTTGCTATTAATCGGAGCACAAATTTAGTATATGCAATATGTAGACCAATTCTTTTGTCGCCAACCAGAAAGTTCTCTTTTTTTCCCCAAATATTTCTGGGAAAAAAATTTGAATGCATGGATATAAATTTATTATTATTAAAACAGCAAAAAATTATTGGAACAACTTTGTTTTAATTACCCACAATTGTTTTATTTCTTGAATGAATGAATTTCATACATAACATTATACTGGCTTATTGGTATGACGTGGTCTGTGAGTAGAGAAGTAAGAGAAGAAGAATTAATTTTCTGTCAGACATTACGTACAGTTATTCCGCGATTCGTCTGTCATATGGAGAAAATATTAGGTAATTCACTCTTGGATGGTCCGAATTTAGGATTGTTCTGACTCTCACACAGTAATCCAGTGATATAATATTATTTTTTGATGACGAACTGACTTCATTATTTATGTAGTGTTCTCGGGTTTCCAACCGGGGAGAAATCGCACATGAAGATGATGGCGGTGACAGCCATTGAAACGATGTAGGACTTTAACGAATTTCCCTGGTTGGAAACCCGAGACATAAATCACCTTAACCGGGAAATCTTTCAGTCTTTAAAGAGTTTATTATTGTTCTAAATATTCTGTTTAATTTTTATTTTTTCTCTTTACTAGATTTTCACTGTATATGTGAACAAGGAATAGCAGCTGCCGGGAGCGGGCGCACACTGCACCCAGGCGGCACTTTTATGGGGGCGGCAAACAGCAATCTCGTCCTCGCAATCATTTTCTTCATTTCTACCTACTTTTTTTTATAATGTCATAACAATATCATTTTTTTAGAGTAACAGGCTACATGAGGGTAATCCACATGGTGGCAACTCCGCTTTAATGTCATAGGATGGGATTTGAAATGGGAGATGCTGAAGGATAGAGGAAGGTAGCCAAGGGTTAACTAGGGCCCCCTGCTATAGTTTAAGAATCCTACCCGGCATTCGCCTAAAATTGATGCAAGACAAAACCTAGAAAACCTGCATCACGTAGGTCGGGCATTGGGTAAGAATGAATCAAAACCGTCTGCAGGTTAGAACCACTTAAGGAGGATCGATCATTGACAATAGTATAATATAAGGACAAAAAACGGTTAAATTAATTTTGTAAATAAAAATTAGCATTCTAATTTGATTTTAAAACATTTTGAAGTCTATTTTTGGAGAATTAGCCATTTTTGTGTGCCATAAATTCCCACGTTTAGCCCAAGTTCAGAAGTAGTTGTACGAATGAACATTTTGAAATAATTTTAAAAGCAGTTACCGAAGTGACTCGCAAACTAAATGCTGAAGGAGACTTCCCACCAATAAATACACATCGTCCAATAAGAAAACCGACACCATATCAGTATGAACAATGTAATGAAGTTATATTAAACCTAAAAACATAGGAATTTTTTTAAAAAAAGAATCCTATTCAGACCTTCTTTAAAAAATATTTTTAAAAAGTTAAAAATTTTAAACGAAGTGTTTGGCTTTTTCAGTAGTTCATTATTTAATTACCCCAAAGAACGATAGATGAAACATTATAAATATTTACATCTGAAACAAAAAGGCGATTCAAGGAATGAAGCTGACTTGACGGTATTGATTTGTACAGTTAAATTAAGGGTTTGAAGTTGCATTTTACAGAAAATCAGTTTAGGGATCCACACACACTTTTGCAATTTTTTTTTCACAAATAATTTAATGTCAACTTTTCCAAGCACATCAAAAGGATTAAGAATATTTCTTACTCTACCAGTTACAATTTCATCAGGAAATTTCTAAGTTAAAAATTACAAAGAATTATTTAAGGTCAACTATCATCATTTCGATCGAATCTAAAATATTATATAGTTTGGATACTAGGTAAATAATAGGAGATTTCGCAAATTAAAAGAAATAGAAGTCTAATTGTTGATACATCTTTGTTCTAGTTTAAGCCTTAAAATAAAAAGATATCTCATTCAAAATTAAGTAAACATACACTAATTGAAATTTTAGATACACCTTATTAATTAGGATAATTAAATAGTAGACCTGGCCATTCATTTTGAAGTAAAAAGTTAATATAATCGATTTTTGAAAATTCTACGCTAAAACATCGTTTTTGTTCGTAAATATTTCGCCTATAAAAGTTTTCTTTTTCTTATACACTCCCATAAGTAACCAAACTAAAATACCTTTCTGCGAGTCTAGACAGCAAAAACAGTATATGAAAGAAGGCGGCATTGTCTGTTTGCACATGGGCGACCAGAGAAAATAAATGTGTGAATGAAGTCTGTCCAATATTCTCCAAAATTAAAACAGAAGACGATTAGATATATGTCGGTTAAAAGTTACAATCTCATTTAAAATCAGAAGCTCTTAATTATTCAGAAAAATTACAAGTCTTAGAACGTTCAAGTATGCAACGACTCGAAACTTTTCTCACATTTTATTTTTCGAAGCCAAATAAATTCACAAACATTTCTGTAACTGTTCTCCAATGTTTTGATATGCACTATTTTCCTAATTAATTTCGGAGTATTTTACATACATTGACACTATTGATAATCACGTATTAGTTTATGATGTCATACCTCGGGCTATTACATAAGATATTGAATTATATCCGAACGTTGGATTGAATTCCTTTACCGAGTTCCTCGTGAAATGAATGAATGGCCCTTAAGCTAAGAGTGTCTACGTTACGCAACGTCTGATTATACCCACGATACTGACGTATCGTAACTCGACGAGGTGGTGTGATGTTTTGCTTCTGGAGCACTTAAACGCTGTGAAGTAGCAGCAAACCACTCTCGAATCTGACCACAGAGCGTGTCCTTGTACTCATATAATTTATGGCAAAGTTAATAAAATGTTTTAAAGATAAGCGGTTGATAACATTCGCTTTACAATTGAAATTTAATCGTTTATGTAAAGATTAATATTAGATAAAGTTCCATTCCTTACACGGCACATAACATAGCCCTACACATCTTATGTAATGTAATGTTCTTTCAGTTATTTCACCTCTAATTTTATTAAAATTTTGTTAAAATAATTTATAATAGTTTAAACTTTGTGTTGGTTTATGCAAATTATAACGTGGGAAGTAAAACATACCACATTAATATATAAAACTATCAAAAACGGAATAATTAATAAATAGTTTTATAAGTTTCTTGTAGTGTTTTTTTTCATTTATTTGTATCACATATTGTAAATATACGTATGAAATTTGAATGTGATGATGACTGAGAATCCTTTTAGGAAACACAGTAGAAGAATTAGAAAATCTGCAGAAAGGGACAGCCATATTTGCAAATTTGAATTGTTACCGAAAGACTAGCGTTTGATTATTTAAATCATAGAGAGAAACAAAACTTGGAAAGACACACTGTAACAGAATAATTCTTAATTAAAAAGAAACGGGTGTAGTTTAATTCATACTTTAAACTATCTCGGCAAACTTGTAACGATTAAATTACTTTATCAAATGGAAGGGGCATTTTATTATAAATTAATTTACTGAATTCGTCGTTAAAAATGCACAGTTTATTTAATACTATTCTAAATATTATTCACAGTCTCTCTCGTCAGGTTTTATTTTCGGGTATATAATAAGATCGGAGTAAAACATAGCGGTAATTTTCTTTGACAAAACATATATATTTTGAATTTCCCTGACTTTAGGGAACTCTGCGAGGGAGGGTTGGGTAAGTTTCGATACGAAGGGATGCGGAAAATGCTCCCAGATTGTACCGTGGACGCATAGCTGGAGCTGGCTTCCTTTCAGCGGCTGGCCACACAGCGACCGCTATCTTCTTTTCCCTCAAACGACTTCACACTGTGAAAGGTCAGGCCGCGACTCTCAACTGCTCACGTGGTCATGTCCCAGCTGCGAGGGTGACTTTTTTGACCGCTGCCAAAGCCCGACTTTTAAAGTGGCCGTTCCCCCACTCAAATGACGAAATCAACATTATTTCCCCACCAAAGAAACAATTTGGCGATTCGTGAAACGCGCTGGACACTTTCTCATGTGCAGCTCGGGATCATGAATTTATTTTCGGGATATCTCACGCTCCAGCCTGATTGGACGCATCATGGTAGCGCCCAGTCTAGTACCTAGACCGTGCCGTGGAAAAGCCGCCGCTTACCTTTCCGAATAAATATTCCACCGCACCCACATGATGCATGATATAAAAATAAAAATGATTCCATCGATAAAATTTAATACGGCCATTACAAACTATTGAATCCAGTTATCTGCTCCACCGTTTCCTGCGAAAGAAACATATTCTGCTTCTCTCTAAAATATAAAAATTGTTAGGATAACCGACTACAAGTACCAAATATTACATTAAAATTCGGATAGCAAAAAAATAACAGTGGTAAACATATATAAATATCATTATCTGCATTTGAATTTAAGAGTCTTGCCTGTACATTTAATTGCATATAATCACTGTATTCATGAAATAATATTAATTGTTTAGAGTAACAGGCTATATGAGGGTAATCCACATGGTGGCAACTTCCCTTTCACAGCAGAGGAAGCGAGTGGGGATTTGGAAGGATAGAGGAAGATAGCCAAGGGTTAACTAGGGCCCCCGTGCTACTGTTTAAGCATCCTACCCGTAATTCGCCTAAAAGTGATGCGGGACAAACCCTAGAAAACCTGCATCAGGTAGGTCGGGCATTGGGTACTCCCACCCCCAAGGGATGGTCTCTCCCACTCAGGAAAAGGTTCAAATTTTACAGAAACAACCTCGGCGGAGACACTATCAATCTTAATGACCCCGATAAATTATTCTTCGACAAACAACGGCCGTTTTTGCAATTTATGAAAATACTTCCCGTTTCTTATGGGATAAAAAAATTATTCACCCTATCCAAAGAAAGACGTGATATAACCATACCGTAAAGGAACAAAATAATCTGCAAATCTTAAAAACAGTATAAAAACCTGAATCTCAAGAGAGAAAACATACCTCTGTTACATTAAGAAAGCCGGGGATAGTCTCGATAAAATAAGTCATGAATATTCCCAATCCATTTCAAGGTATAACTAACCAGGTGCCTTAAGGCTGTCCTTAGAACCTTAAATGAGGTCAAAATATGAAAGTATTTCTGAGATTCTTAAGGAAAAGGGAGTATTTTCTACTTTTCTTTAACGACCCTTGTATTTTGAATATCATAATATTTTCAAAGAACCGTTTTTTCTGTCATATTTACACACTTCTGTGGTCTCTTTTCTAAAGTATCTTCCAACAGAGCCGTGTTTAATTTTTGCTGTAAATGCCTTAATGGAGCCAATTTTAATTTATTTTTGTGTTGTTTTGCGTTTCGGTAATATCAGCTGATATTAAAATATCTCTGATAATTATTATCTGTAAGACAAAATACTTTATTGTTGCGTGAGAGTATCATCGCTGGTTGCAGAGAGAAAACAGATCAATTGGTCTATCATTGAGTGAATATGATCGTTTTATGTTCAATGTTTCCTGCTGAAATAATAAATATTTCAAAAGAATGTATCTGAATTTATTTAGCTATCCAAGATGAAGCACCATTACCCCTGGAGAAAGAATTGAGACGGGTTGTACTGTCTGGTCAAGGAGCGGCCATCTAACTGGATGTATCAAGGGTTGAACTTAACCTGAGAACCGGAGAACCTTCCTCTTCAATTGAAATAAAGTGGGTCAGTACGTAATCTGCCAATTGTTTGAGTCACTGCCCTCCCATTTGGATCTGACGAAAGAGTCGCATTTTCATAGCCGGAGCGTTAAGTATTTTTATTTAATTATCTCTTGTTAAGTCACGTTATATGCCTATTGGTTAAAAAATTCTCCTAATACTTTAGTCATGATCGTGACAGATTCCTTTCATCGTCAGCTTTGCTGAACAATTAAGCTAATACAACAATCGAATCTTATATTAATTTATTTACTTATCTGTAAAATTAGATAGATTATAATATTTAAATTTAACAAATATTTTAATATTAGAACACATTTGTTACTGTCTGAAAAAACATCTCTCTAGGATGTATATTTTCATTCCACTTACATTAAACTAATACAACAGTAGTGCCTCTGCGGTAGACTCTTAACATTTGAGCTTTCTTGATTATATCGATTGCATGTTAGAGGTGAAAACAGAATGAAGTCTTATTGTAAAATTCATTCATTTTTTTGCACAAGCTGCTCACTTATTTTAGGTACTATTTGCGTGAATGAAAATATCGTAGACCTATACTGTAATAGTCTGAAATAAAGGAGCGAATTTAAGAATAGTTTTAACATTATTTGAACATCTCGTTCAATAAATATTTTTATTTGTAATTTAAATAAGTCTATATAACAATATATCTTAGTTATGGTACTATTTTTATATATTTTTTCAAATTGAATTATCGATAAACTCAGTTTATTACATTTTTTTGTAGTCTGAGATGCACTATTTCAGTAAATGGGCAGTTTTACGAGACACTTCTCAACAGTAGTGAATAGAACTTAGTAAAGGTCGTAATGTGTTCAATTGTCAAAGGTATCCTGTAAATAATAGCCACGCAGAAGTTTTTCCTCGAGTTGTCACCGTATGACGACTGGGAACGAAATGCGTTTACGTTCTCTGTGATTTATCTGAGGACCTAGCGTGTGCTCAAGTTGGATCAATGATATGTCGTGACTATGTGGGCGAGACTGCATTGCTTCGTAACCTTTCTGAAAATAAAAACAATGCTGGAGCAATTTTATGAGATCTATCAGCGGGAAAAAGTAATTTCGCCCCTGATTATCAATATTTTGTTTTTGCTTTCCAATACTTGCTTTGAGCATAGAACATCAGCAGAGAGATAATTATACTTATTTGCAATATTCACTCTGGAAACAATAACATTTAAAACTTAAAAATTTGTATATATTGTATACAAATGAGACATAACTTCCTCGAACGTTGTTCTTTCGAGAGGATATATTGCATTGAACATCGCTAAAGAGATAATTATGTCTATTTCCAATATTTACTCTCGAAACAATAATATTTAAAGGTTAAAATTTGCATATATTGTATATAAATGAGACATAACTTCCTCGAACGTTGTTCTTTCGAGAGGAGACATTGCTTATGTGCAATAAAAATGACAATAATACTACTAAAATTATTTTTGCTTAGTAGTTTGATGTTTAGCGGTGAAGGTGCAGAAGCAGACTCTAATTTAAAAATATATCCTTTACTAAAAATTAACATTGGGCCTTAAGTTACAACTTACTTATCGTACTTATTACTTATTACTCGTTGAAACAATGCAGTCGTCTGCTAGAATCGTTAAGCTCTTACGTAATACGTTACATTCGTAAATGATTGAAAACATGCGGAAATCAATTTTCCTTTAATATTTTTATCAGCTTGAAAACTTTCTCTGGTTTCAAGCGAAGATTACCGGCAAATCAAATGAAAAGCAATTGAATTGAGGCGGAGTAATTGTGGCTGTTATGAAATCCACTTACGGAATAATAATGGTCACTAACGTCGGCAGTTAAAGTATCGTGCACTAGCATTATCCAGAAGAAAGGGCAAATTGGATATCAACAGAAATAATGCATCATCTTTACGGACTTTATTTTGAACTTTCGCGACACACATTTTCAACCATTCTGCTCTAGTTTCCAGACTGTACATTAAATAGTGACTATGTTGAACTTCTTAACTGAAAATGCATAGAAGACTTTTATATTTTTACATAAGCAAATATTATCCGATATGTTTCCCTTAATGTCCGTTAATGTTACGACATACTTCATTAATTTGATATTATATATATCACATTTGACAAATATTTTCGCGTCATAATGATATCTTCGAACATATAAATCTTAGTTGCGTTAAAGCATATAGGTATTGGTCAATCGGTTGATTCAGAGTTGCATTGCTAGTCTTTTTACATATACAAATGAATGTCTGTCTGTGTGTCCCCTATGTGCTCCTAAAACATGTATCCAATTGGGATGAAACTTTCGTGAGTAGTTGTGCGCACCACCAGGAAGGTTTCAGTCTGGTTTTTGTAGCGGTATGAAACTCCCAAGGGGTGAACGGGGGTGAAATGTTAAAAGATGCTAAAATTGTTTATATTAGAGTCGATTAATCCCCTTTGGTCTCCTAAGCCAATCATCCGATTCCAATTAAACTTTGCTGAGTTGTTTTGCGCACGCACGCAAAGATTTCTGTTGGCCTTTCGAAACGTTAGGCAACTTCTAAGGGCCTAATTCGAAAATATGCTAAAACGGCCAATATTAGCGTTGATTAATTACTTTTCAGGGTCTATGTGATTAATAGTTTATATCCAGATGTATTTAGTATATAATTTCAACCCCTTAAAGCACCAATAAAATAACGCGGATAAAATAACGTCAAATCCAGGGTTATAGATGTCGGTGAGTTGAATTCTGACATTTACCATCCTGGTTCAAATGTAGTTCAGCCCCTAGGATTGGAGATGGAAGGGGGGAAACAAATTTCTGTTTAAAATCTTAAATGCGTAGGCCAATTTCTACGAAACTTTATAAACATGGTACTTACGATCCAGAAATAAACACCGAGGGATTAAAACACACTTATAGGTGTGGAATTTAAAAACATTCCTAAACTGTCATTACTAGCGTCGAATAAATCGTTTTCGGGGTGACTTGATTTTTTAGTGCCATTCTATAATTTTTCATTGTCTAATTTCAACTGCAAAAGGCAAGGAAGGGAAAAACCCTTAACGTACGGGTGGCGGCGGAAGGAGTTTGTATAAAAAATAATGTAAGAAAGACCGATATTAGTGTCGATTCCGGGGTTATAGAGTGCTGAATTAAATTCTCGCATTAATGATGGTTTTATGTTACTCTTCGTTACCAGGCGTATTTTTGATTTTATTAGGTTACCGGGTATATTTTGATATCTATGTAGTTAAAGATTGAATTTTTACTCATTAAAGTAATGGGTTAGAGTTTATTAAGTTAGTAAGTATTTTTCATTTTTAATTCGGCGTAATTTTTTAGTCAGTCGTATTTTATGTAGTAGGAGAATTTCAGTGTTGTTAAAGTACTGTCAATCATCATCCTTATTTGAAGGTAGATTCTGAGGGGTTAGGGCGTGGAGAGGAATGTAATTGGGTAAATGTTCCAAACACTGACGCTATTGATGCTGGTTAAATGACATGTTTACCAATAGGTTAGTGTCGAATCAATTCCTACTCCTGGTTAATTTAAATAAATACCCGGGCAACGCCGACAACTCAGCTAGTACTTAATAAATTGTGCAGGCATAGATATAATAAATTTGTTACAGGCTGCGTTATTTTCGAAGTTAAGCTTGACATTTTCCGAGTATAAATTATGAATGTCTTTCAAATAAAAGAAAAGGAGACGAGGGAATTGGGAAACAGCGTGAAAAGTGAGCTCTCAGACACCTTGCTGACAGGAGCTATTCTATTTCTCATCCAATCAAAACAATTTTTTCTGAAAGGATGTATACTTTAAAATAACAATTTAATATAAATATTGAAATTTTAATGGATTTATTCTAATCAAAATCTTTTAACACTTGGGGAGCTTTTCGGTGCGGTATTTCAGTGACATACGAAGAAGTATTGTTCAAAATATTTATTGTCTTGTGGGAGAAATTGCGTTGGTAACGAAGATAATATACTTCAACAATTCGACCATAGATGGGACATCTCAAACTCTGAAATAGACCGAATTATTAAGTGTAGAAGTGTTCGCAATCTGAAGCTGTAACTCTGATTCTTAACTACAGCACTTAAAGGGGAATAATTTATTACAGAACTTGGGTAAGAGTTGTTCCCTGTTCCCATTGGAACAGTCGGCCAACTGCCTTCTAAACTGGTCGAGGTACGGAGAAGGGAATGCTACGTCCCCACAGAAAACTCTTCTCCCGCTATCGGAACGGCGTGGGACAAGTACCCAATGCCCGACCTACCTGATGAAGGTTTTTCTAGGGTTTTCCCTGCATTACTTTTAGGCGAATGCCGGGTAGAAACCTTAAACTATAGCCCGGGGGCCCTAGTTGACCCTTGGCTACGTTGCTCTACCCTTCCAAATCCCCACTCGCTTCCTCTGCTATTAAAGGGAAGTTGCCACCATATGGATTACCCTCATGTAGCCTGTTACCTAAAAAAAGGGTAATTTGTGATATTTACACGAAATACCTAGGGATACCAATTTTTATAATCAGATTAACGTTTTGCATTACTCGCCGACAATGACACATCTATAACTAGTCGATATTATAAAACTTTATATATAATTTTATCGAACGAACAGATAAAAAACAGGTCCACTGTAATGTCGACTATCTTCAGTAATATCTGAATCAAATTATTTTCTAATATTAAAATATTATCCCTTCATGCGAGTAAATAATTCAATGAAACCAGTTAAGATGGATTGTAACCACGATGGTTGGTAATGACGTCACACCGTTGACTAGGCAATAACCGACACATCCGAACTTAGCCTCCCTTTCACTATTTCTTTCTCGGGTAGCCTAATAAGTTGGTGTCTGTAAGTTTTGGACGCCAGGTCGCCGACGTAATGGCTCCGACTCCGTTAAGAAGTCTGCCTGCCAGGACGCCTTAACAAATCACCCCAATGAGGTCGTTTCTCCACTTGCCAAGTCATAATGCGGAAAGTAAATAAACAGAGAGAACGACTCCATTTATCACAGGATTAAGAGTCTCCGGGATTAATATCTATTTTGAAACGACCTCTCGTGCTTTGCGGACAGGAAGTGTTCGATGTCGTATGTTCTCCTTAAAACAGTAAGATTTATTTTTTGTTCGGCCTCAAGTTTATTCAGAAAGAGACAAGCTTTTTCTTAATGTGGAGATACGTTCTTTACATGCTGGCTACTAAATCTTAAATTCAAACCTAAATTGTTTGAACACGCTTATATGCATGCCAAGTCCTCACAAATCTCGAAGGATTCAACGTATCTCAAGTCGTGACTACTTGCTTGACGGATAGCCTTCACGGCAATTTCACAAAAATTCACCTCCAAAACCAGAAGAAAGAAATGAAAACTCTCTGACAGGTCGTTAAAATGTACCAATGTAAATATTTGTAAGATTTTAAACTGCAGGGAATAAAAACATTTAATCTATGCGTCTAAAATAGTCCCTTTACACTCCAATAAAATGAATACGATATTCATTACGATATTTACCAGGTTGAAAAGAATGAACAAAGTGATAATGGTCATTTTCATCGAAATCAAACTTTATTCCACTCATCGCAAGTATTTTGTAATATTACATTCTTAGAAAACTGATTATCAGTACTCTAATTAATCATTTGTGAATGCTGCAAACTGAAACTTTGCAACAGTACTTCATGTTATACATAATTTCAGGTATTCCTGTCATCATGCACGTATTAAAAAGTACAGAGAAACTATAAATAACTCAATTTTCGAATACTTTTCAATTACGCGATTTTATTTCAAAAATTCTAATAATTTTGTCTATTTTTCAGTAATTTCATACTGAATAAAAGCACGTAGTACCATTTTAATCGTACTATCGTTACTGACAAGCAGAATTAAAAATAGACACTTCCTAAAGATAATTTCAGAAGAATAATACTGAATGTCTTAGATAATTTCGAAACAAGAAGAATACAATATTATAATTTATAAATAATAATAACAATAACAAAATATAATGGTACAAATACATACTTTTTTAATTAATTTCACAATATTAACTTTTATTTGGACATCTTCCAGACTAAAAAAATGAGAAAAGTATTATTCTATTACATATTTGGGGAGAAAATATTCTGTTCAAATTATTTTAGGGATTATTCAAAGGGACGTCTTCACTACAGTGCAGTTAGCAGAAGAATTGGATACGAATGAAAGGTAAATTCCTGGAACAAACTGCCTTCTCGTCTGTTTTCTACAAATATTGTAATTCACAGTAATTTGAATCAATTTTTTATTGCATTTCTCCACGTGTAAACAGACAGTCGAACACGGTTAGTAGGAGTTGATTGATTCTAGATTTCTTATAAAACCGAAAATTCGTCGTTATCTGCAGTAAAAATATTTATCTCATGCAAATCTATTTTTAAAATAAATTATCTTTTAGGTTTTTATGAGGGTTTGTAACATGTCTATTATGATCTTATGATTTGCTGAGATTCATCATTTTGGTGCGTGATTATCCTTACAGTCAAAAGAATGAACTTAATTTTAACACGTTTTTATGACAGCGCATTGTGTACAACTATGTGTAGTGAGGTTTGCATACAACTCAGGGTTAATACATACAAATCGACAAATCTTAATACTTCGGAGATAATGTTATTTAATTAATAACCGTCACATAGAAATAGTTAATAATGCATCTATGGAATGATTATTTAAAATGAATATTAGATTGCAAATATTTATATTATATGCGTATGCTAGAGGATTTTCTTATGAGAATTCATATTCCTGGGGATGTTTTATTTGTCCGTATTGCGGAGTAACACCTTATTTTTGGGTCCCATTAATTTTATTACTGAAAATATTTTAATTAGTATCATAATTGCAAGTTTATTCACGATTGGGTACATCATGTTTAATTCCTGCTATTATTTAGTTATCGAGTTCCTTATCTATCCTAATTCATATATAAAATACATTGCTGCTCTGTTCCCATATTTTCCAGCGTCATAGTTGTCTAATTGGTGACAGAATCGGAGCGTAGTGTCACCTGCCTGAGAGAACCGCGGACTTCCGAGGCGCCGTCTCACAGAAAACCACTGTTTACACGTGCGCTCTAAATTTAGGCGTCTCGACGCCAGGCGCCGCTGCTGTGGTCCTTTCTTTGCACGGCCGAACAACGACCTCGGGTGGCGTCTGCTCACGTAAATAGCAACGTCGAGACACAGGCCTCAGACAGGTGGCAAATATAGGCGTATCGAACATTTGCCTCAATGTGCAGACGGTTTTCGGACTTCTAGTCGATGCATCAGTTCGAAAAGTTGTGACTGTTCCGATTATGTAAAATTTATTTTGTTTTTATATCTACCCGACACATAATACAACCACGTGACTAGAAGAAACTATCTATATTTGCTTGCAGAAATCATCATCTCGTTCCAGAAACTATATAAAACAGATAATGATGGGGTAATTAACACAGCTACGCATCTGCTTCTGCGACAATCTACAACTGATGTGTGTAATTGGAAATAATTGCATAAAATGTGCAACGGAGTTATTATGAGGCGTTAGCATTGACGTTGACAAGAAAGTGTAGCCTACTCCACCTGGTTGTGAAGAAATAGTGCTCCACGGTCTCAGAGTCTTTATGATGTTAGATGACTGCAATCCCAGAGACCGGCTTAGCCTGGTTCATTGTTCCTTAGAAAATAGACTCCCTGCGGCGATAAAAATCGCTATGCATCTGGTTAATTACACAGCAGGTCCTTAGTATTGAAAAATTGAACACAACACATTAAGTCATTCTGCTTTTCTTACTACACAAAAATTTCCGATTTGTTGACAATATTATTGTTTGCATCTTTGAGATTATACAAGCATTATATAATTAAATACCCTAAATCACTACATGTTTCGTTTCGAAATTTTTCTAGAGTTTTATAATTGACGTTTATCGAAATTTATTGATTTCATGATTCATTGTATTTGTAATTTAATATATTTGGAAAATCAATATATTTTATATATCCGGATACTCTAAAAGACGCGAAATGTATGCCATTGTACAAAAAGGGTTCTACAACAAACGTATCCAATGATCGCCCCATTTCCCTCACCAATATTCTCGAGAGAGCAGTACACACGAGAATTTCGACTTTTCTCACAAAATTTAAAATTATTTCCACATCGCAGCCTGGTTTCATTAGAGGTAAATCAACCAACACGGCTTCATACGACTTCGTTCAAAGTATTCATAACGCACTCGACGAAAGAGTTAAAGTGGCTGGACCTTTCCAAAGCATTTGATTTAATAGAATATGACATTTTACTCCGAAAATTAGATTTATATGGAATCAGAGGAGTTCTCCTTTCTTTACTGCGTTCTACTTGCAAAGTAGGCGTCAAAAAGTTGCGATTGTAAACTCGGTTGGAAATGAGCATCTGTCAGAATGGGAAACGATCACCTGCGGTGTCCCTCAGGGCTCAATTTTTGGACCCTTACTATTTAACAGTTATATTAACAATTTACCTTAAAATTAGTCCTTTAGGCTGACGACCCAAATTTAGTAATCACGGACAACGACTCGGAAACGTTCCGCGAGGAAGTAGATTTTGCTGTGAACCGTTTTAATCTATGGTTCACTGTACACAAATTTTATCTTAATCTAGATAAAACTAAAATCGTTTAACTTCTTATACGGAGAACATTTCGGAGCATGCACCTTTTCTTGGTCTGTTGACTGCCAATAAATTGAAATGGAATCACCGCATAAATAAACTCTCGGGGAAACTTAGCAAAATTTGCTTTACATTATAGCTCGGGAAAGCGATATATCTACATCTAAAATGGTATATGGTGTATTTTCATTCCGTCATGTCTTACGGCATAGCAAATTGGGGTCGTTCACTTCACGCGTTTCAAATTTTTAAACTTCAAAAGAGGGCCGTACGAAACATATCGGGTGCGGATTGGAATGCCACTTGCAAACCTTTGTTTCGGAATCTTGGGATTTTAACTTTGCCTTGAACGTTTATTCTAGAAATTTTAAAGTTTGTTTGAAGAAACTTCAATTTATATGCCCTAAACGGAGCTAATCATTTATACAACACTAGAAAGTCGCTCTCAACTCCGCATTAAGAAACATGGCCTACGTCTTTTTGAATCAAGTATTCGTTATTCTGGGATAAATACTATAGTCTTCCGAACGAAATAGAAACTTTATTTTCGTATATTTACTATTCAAAATTTATTTATAAAGAGTTGTAAATCTTTGTTAATTAATGGAGCATATTACTCGCTGAAAGAGTTTGTAGATAGGAAAGAAACATTAGATCCTCTTTAAAAAATAGTTTGCTGGTATACTATTAAGTAATGCTATTATTTTACGACCATAATCTTGTACAATTTATCTGCCGACTTACTTGCTTTTTCATTTTCGATGGGAATCGATGAAAGATTTTCAGCTGGAAACTTTGACGATTGATAATTGAAGTTTAATATACTTATCATTTCTTTAATTACTAATTACTGTTATATTAATATTTTTAACATTTTTTAAGTTATATATTTTTTTGTAAAGTACAATGTTTGTTTTTTAAACTTTGTAATTGTAATGTTTTATTCGTTTCATGTAATCTTATATTATGACGTATCCTATTTCTTCGACCGAGGACTATTGGAATGAATAATAAATCTAAATATATATTAATAAAGGATCAGGATGCGAAAATCACAACAGAACCGGATTTGAACCAACTTGGTACGTGGTGTTATTCCCACCCATTATAAAACACAGGAAGTAACTTAAAATAATCGGAATGAAACATGTATTAATGTTATAAATCAATTAATTATGTAAAGTCTTAAATGTCACAAAAAGACCGTTTCAATTTTAATTTTCCGCTTTATTTAATCGAATATTGATTGATTGTCTTCTAAATGGTTACTAATAATTTTCCATCGTAGATCCAGTGGTCTACCCGTCAAGAGGCAAAACAATTCATAACACGTTCACTAGCTTCTCTTAGAATAAAAATCAGCAATCAGTAGGCTTATACTTAGTTCTCTCGTATCGAGTATTATTTCTAGACTCACACCACTCTATCGTAGATTAAATAGTTAGAAAATCATCGAAATGGAAATAACCGTCATGAATTCACATCATAATCAAACAATTAACCTGTATTTTAACAGTGAGAAGTTGCTGGTAGTTTTCATGTATTGATTATAGTACTAGATAACAAAGACCCCCAAGCTCTCATAATATTATGCAAGCGTAGATTTCAATAGTATATCACGGTATGTTTTTGTGATAATTTTATCGCTGCAAAGCAATGTTTATTTGCTCACGCATGGCTGCACAGAGCTTGTCTGGAAACCTTCAAGTTGATACATTATTTGGCAATGACGCGAAAATAACTAACGAAAGTGTGGTTCACTTTTCGTGTAAGACTGGAGTAAACATTAATAGTGTAAGCGACAGCGAGAACATTATATGAACGAACTCCCACGCGGAGCTACTTTCATCACTATGCCTGAGCCAGATTCGCTTAAAAACGAATTGATGAACTTGCGAACCAATAAACTCCGCGGTGTTTGTTACTCTGGGTCATTATTGAAGGGCTCAGTCGTGTTTGTATTTCTTACAAGATAGCGAAACACAAACACCACGTGGCAATGATTGCATCCATTCTGTCGTTTTTACAGTGATAACTGTGATCTTAGTACTTTCATTGCTTGCAGTGGATGGTGTACCAATATACATAATTGGATCAACGACTCTGTAGTATCGAAATAAATTGGGGACTGCGAGAAGGTAATATTGCCAATTTTCTATTAATTTTTATAGTGGAAAGTTTTCAGTCGAGAAAATTATTAATGATGTCAAAACAGACAATTAAAAATTATTACTTAATTAATTTAATTTAACAAAATGTTTCAGTTCTTAAGTGGACTCTCATGAGGTTTACAATATGGAAATTAAATTACAGATATAATTGTACAAAGATTATAGCTGATAGACAATAATTGATTATATAAAGAGATGAAATAATTGTAAATGGTATTAAAACTGTTGGAAGATTATTTATGATGGAAAAAATTAACTCCATAATAGTTTAGTAGCATCTAATATCTGTATAGTTATATCTATATTTTAATATTTGCATTGTAAACCAGATGAAGCTTCAAATTAGGTCAAACTAGTTCTTAAATTAAATTAATTAAATCATAATTTTTAATTGTCTGTTTTGACCTTATTAATAAATTAAACTATACATACGGAAATCATTATTATGTAGAGGAAATTATTTTAAAATATTATTTCATCTTAGAAAGAACTATGAAGTACAGCTGTCATTTGGGGGCAAAGTGATTTTGTTTCCAGAGCGATTACGGCATTTATTAACAAGGTGACCGGGCTCAAATACCTTACTGTGCGAAAACAATTTTAGGGGCTATCAAATGATAGCTGATTGTAAGTATTACATCCGCAAATTTTGTTTGGTGTATGTAGATATCAGTAGATTGGGTCCCCGAAAATGACGCAGTGAAAATTGAGAGGGAGAACGAAAGTTATATAAGAAGCTTGTACCGACTGTGCGGCACAAAAAACGTGGAATTAGTAAGGAGTTAGTTTTAAGTCGAGACAGAGAGTGTCTTAAGTGATAAATTAGCCGAGTTCTGAGTGTTGAAAATTAATGGTTCAACCAGCAAATATACTGTCTGTTGTGTTGGAGATCTTAAGAAGAAAGGAGCCACGTAAGATATATATTTGCACCGCTAAAGCTTAAAGACATTTTTGTTTTAGTGTGGAAGACAATACAGAAATTATCTGGAGTAAGATCTATGTCCAGTCAGTCCAGGACGACAACGTTCGCACCTCAACGCCGAAATCCAGTAATGTATTAAATTAATTACGTTTTTTAAAAATCGAAGTTGTCTCTCAATTACACTATGTTACTCATTAGACGCGCGCAGATACCACGATGAAAAGTAAATTCAATTCCCCATTACATATTTGAATACTAAATTAATTTAAGTGTAGTAATATATTTTTGATTGTTATCTTTCCCGGTGTAAATGATTAATAAATTAATCGCGGTCGCTGCGTGACGTAGCATGGCATAGTCTGAAGACAACGGTGAAGAAGGACCGTAGATACGTCGAAATCGAGAAATCTGAAGCCGGTGTTCAACCCCGTAAATTTTTTTAATAATAATTTTTTCTTAAACACTTTACTTCTTTCAGTGTTAATACAGTCCATGTTATTAATTTTAATGATCATATTTTAAAAATATATTTTGAACAATAGATTCTTAAACTTTCGATTAAAGTGACGAGTAAATGAAATATAAATAAATCCCCATCATAAACTACTTTTTTTTAGGGTAGCAGGCTACACGTGGATAATCCTCATCGTGACAACTCCCCTTTAATAGTATTGGAAGGTATTTGAAATTTGAAAGGGAGATGGGTAAGGGTTAGCTAGGGCCCCCTGGCTGTGGAATTCACCTAATTTTTTTTAGGGTAACAGGTTACATGAGGGGAATCCACATGGTGGCAACTCCCCTTTAATAACATAGGAAGGGATTTTAAAGGGGGAATGCGGAAGGGTAGAGGAAGGTAGCCAAGAGTTAACTAGGGCCCCCGGATCCTACCCAGCAATTCGCCTAACGAAATGCAGGGAAAAACCTGCATCAGGTAGGTCGGCCATTTGGTACTTGTCCCACGCCCTTCCAACACCGGGAGAGGAGTTTGCTGTGGGGACGCAGCATTCCCTTCTCCGTGCCTCGACCAGTTTAGGAGGCGACTGGCCGACTATTCCAATGGGAATAGCGGACAACTCTTACCGTATGCCCAAGGTCTGTGACCCCGGAACATACACTTCTCAGAACAGGCCAAGGTGCCTCGGCTTGTGGGAACCTTAGTTCAAAAACAGAGGAAAAGGCATCTCCCAAAGGTAGCCCTTCGTATCTCTCCTACAAGTTTCTGCCTGCGAGAGAACATCCCTCGCAGGTACTGTCTGCGAGAGAATAGCCCTCGCAGATCTCTTACTTCCTTCTGAATTCGCCTCAAAGCATAAATTAGTACTTCTATTCTTTTATTCTCAAAAAACTATTTTCTATATTAAGAACTATTATTACTATCAGTATCACTATTCCCACCAACAAAACCACCACAATATCGTTAATAATCGATTGATGATTCTGTTATTCCATGTCTGCAATCTCCTGCCTCAGCATCTATATGAATAAATGTTTTCCCCTTTATCCAGTATCCCTCATTTATAAACATTTTGAGGTCAGTGCCTGGTGTCCTTGGTCCAATGTTGTCTTCGTAGCGAATGAAGACCGCAACTCTTCGTCTTACGTTCAAATAATTTATGGTTTGGAATTAGAAACCATATTTTATTTTTTGTGCTCGATAATCGAGAATAAACATTCACAAACTAGTCATAACCTCTCGTGGAACAGCAACAAGGCGTGACAGGAGTGTTCTTTCAAATTATGTTCAATATATTTATCGTGGCGCATTGCCTTGAATTTGTGATTATTCCAAGTATTATTCCTTAGTCGATTCAGGATTCCCGTAGCCATGATACCATGCGTTTAATTAATTTTCCCAGTAAATTATTTTCCTCATCTTCAATTTAATTCCATGTAACAGCTCACGCTCACGGAGCATGACTAGTTTTCTTCCCTTTCTAGAAGAACTAGTGAAGGCTTCCTTTGTAAATGTTTTCATTCAAATATAGCTGTCATATCAAGTCTAAATTTATCATTCGCAATTTTAAAGTTGTTTATTAATGGATTTTTACCTACATCTTCTTGAATCAACGCTGTTAAACGGCAGAAGTTAATTATTGATCTCTATAAACAACCATTTTCGAGCAAGATTTCTCAATTATAATAATACAACAATTCCTGATATTTAAATCGTTAACTTTTATTTCTTCAGTTACCTTATTCTCATATTTCCTGGAGGATACAGATCGTAAATGTGCATTCTTAATGTTGCAATCCGCTTCTTCAATATTGCCACGTCTCTGGATTCTACGCCTCTGAAGTTGGCTCTCACCTACGACGGTGATCAAATTGTAGTATCCGTTGCCACTCATAATTTTAAATTAGTTTATTCAAATAATTTTATTCTATATTTTCTTTTGTTATGGCTGATAAATAATCATTTGTGGCTATTTCTAGAAGCAGCGCTTCGATGAGACCAACATGAGGACGTCTTTCTGCATGTATCGTTACTTTGTTATTGAAGATTCCGGTCATTCTTGTGCATGAACTAAGATTTCCAAACAAGTAACATTTGTTCCCATAACTTTGTTCCATGAAATATTTTTTTAACATTCATTATTGCGTTTATCGTTGAATGAAACTCAATTATGAAAAAGACGCTAAGAACGCACGAAAATTTACTGACGGTAAAACTGAATTACAATAGTGAAACGGGAGCTTTTATAATACAGATTCCTTTAGCGACCCGTCTATGATCCCGATTCCTCATTTCATCACAGAATACAGGCTTGTATAATTACTGAAGATTTCCTATGTAAAGCATTTGTATTCACGTGGCTCCATCTTAGAAATTGCATTGGATTATTCACTTGCCATAACTATTTTCAATTATAGATATTATTTAATATATCGCCGGAAATTAACGTAAATGCACTATCTTGACGCATAGGCGGTCACAGTCACGATTTGTACGAATTTACCCACCCATGAAGTATATTCATGTGAAAAATAACGTTGCGGGGAAAAAAATGTTTTCACTACAAAACTATTTTATCTTAAACTAGATTTTTAACATAATTAAATTACGAAATGAAACAATTTACGTCCGATTGAAAATTAGTAATAAGAAAGACAGCCAAATACAGACAAAAGAAGTGATAATATCAATACCACACAACGTTTGTGGGAGCCTTGTCCTATATCCTCAGCAGAGGACTAATGGAACTAATAAAATCTAATCTAATCTAATCTAATCTTTCTTCATGTGCTAAGAAGAGGATAGAATTATAATTAAATTACAGCAATTCTATAAAATAAATATTAATTTTAATTAATAATTAACAAAACTTGTTATTAATAATGTGTAAAATCATGAGGTAGAAATTTTTGTTTAGCAGTAAAAATGTGTTGTTATCGTGATTTAGTCACCGTAGCTTGGAGTGTATATTGATGCGGTAATTACCATTTAGGACCAAATCAGAAACAAACTCATTTTCTTACCATATTTTCCAATTCCGGTTTCTATTTTGTGTAAAACTTGTAAACGTACTTTCTCAGTAATTTTTTATTGAAATTTAAAATTATCATTTTTATATTACATATTTCATTAAATTCTATCATTCAATGTTCAATATATATGCTTTATTTGAACAATAGTAATTGATAACTACTTACCTTTATATCTACATGCATATGAAAAATTGAGATGGCGCTATTGACTTTCAATGGAAACAATGTAATGAATAAGAAAGATAGCCAATTCAGACACAAAAGTGTTCATATAAATACCACACACTTTTTTGTCTGAATTGGCTATCTTTCTTATTCATTATTTTCAATCAAACGTAAATTTTTTCATTGGAAACAATGTAAGTTCCTGTGAACGGGAATCGACAGGAATGCACGTGACGAACATTCTACATGAGCGTAATAGGACCCAATTAATGAATCCCTCGTCACCCGTTATAGGCGAGAAAGTAGGAGAAATGAAAATAGTAAAAGAATTGGACAGATCCAATAAGAAAAAGTACTCACAATTCCCCAGGAAAAGTTGTAGGGAAAGCTATTAAACATTCACTATAGTCCAGAACACTAAGCGCATCTTTAAATCTGTTCAGAGTTTCGTCGATGAATGTACAGTTAGTTTAAGGCTACACGATCAGAATTGTCATCAAAAACAACTTATGTCAAACAGTATTTTTATAAAAATCTATTCCCCGCATCTCAGAATACTATTAAAGTTTCGCGAAGAGTTTTCTTTATATTCCGCCTCTTGTAATGGTTAAAAGATATTATCTACAGACAGCATTTGTTAATTAATAATACAAATATTCATTAACAATACGTCATTGAATTTGACAACGCCTATACAAGTATTTATGCTAACTAATATTTTGAATAGGCTTACTGATCTATTTTTCTCATGATTGCGATGAGTGCTGAATTATAACTGAGATATTGAAGCATTACCATACACATTGACTGCAAAGGCTAATATAAAATGTGAAAATAATAAATGGCTATGCAAACGTTAATCTCGGCTTGATTTATGAAGGTGAATAAGTTCCCACAGTATTCATTTCGCAGATTGCTTCCTACTCTGGTTTTCCGTTACGATTTAAAATTCTTAAGACGAATGCGGTAGATCATCTTATAATGCGTTAATTGTTTACTTGTGAGGCGCATCTCAAACTGTGTCATTACTGCAAGAACTCTGTCAATCCGGTTTGCTAACCCTTCTCACAGACCTGTTCGTTGTTCCTCCATGAGTACAACTCCCTCTACTCGCATACAGAGTAAATTTATATATTGTTGCTTCGATGAAAAAGTCCCAAACA
This sequence comes from Zhengitettix transpicula, assembly GCA_037074705.1. NCBI lineage: Eukaryota > Metazoa > Arthropoda > Insecta > Orthoptera > Tetrigidae > Zhengitettix > Zhengitettix transpicula. The sequence goes on from CM073590.1 coordinate 196,930,514, forward strand.
CAACAATTAGCTAAAATGAAAAAAAATTAAGTTCACGTTAAGCCCTCCACACCGAACAATAAAAAGAAATGAAAATGAGGGATCAAATCAGGAACACGAAGAAGTTAATCCTCCTACAGTTAATTAAATTTGCCATATTACCAAAACTTAAATTTTTTTAAAGCTGCTGGAACTGATTTTATCCCTGCTGAATTGTTAAAATACGGAGGCAGAAATCTATGAAAGGAATTTCATAAACTCATTCTTAAGATTTGGAACAGCCAACAACTACCAATTCAATGGAACGAAGGAGTCATCTGTCCAATTCGCAAGAAAAGTGATAGACACCAATACAGAAACTATAGACCAATAACAGTCCTAAATGTAACATATAAAATATTCTCTATTCTATTACAGAATTTATTGAAAAACATTTAACAAATTACCAAATAGGCTTTCGGCAAACCGTTCAAATATGGACAATATATTCATAATAAGACAATTAGGAAAATAATCACGAACACGGAATAGAGTTATTTATGTTTATTGATTATAGACAAGCGTTTGACTCAATACATAGGGATAAAATTATGGAATGCCTGCAAATCTATAAAGTCCCAGCTAAATTAAGAGTGATGAATGCGCAAACACTAACCAACAACAAAGCAAGAGATAAAATTAACAATTAGGTGAGTTATGAGTTTGAATAACCTCCGGTGTCAAGCAAGGCGATTCCCTGTCTGCAACCTTATTTACAATAGTCATAGATGTAATTATGAGAAGAATGGAATTCAAAGGAAACATTACCACATGTTTAAGACAATGCATAGCTTATGCAGACGACCTATCGATAACAAGGACGTACAAAGCATTGTAAGATACTCTTCTTGAACTTAAAACAATTTCCCTCTAGTTTGGGTTAATAATTAACACCAACAAAACAAAATTTCGAAGATGTAAAAAAGGGTAGATTATCCCAATAAGTGTAACTATAGACGACGAGAAATACCAAGAAGTAAAATCCTATATGTATCTAGGCTCAGTGGTAAATGGAAGTAATAAGATCGAAGAGGAAATTAAGAAAAGAATTGCTGCAGGGAACAGAGCTTACTTTTCAAATAAAGTTTTATATAAAAGCAAATTACTCTCCAAATCTGCCAAAATAAGACTTTACAAAGCCACAATAAGGCCAATAGTGATTTATGCTGCAGAAACATGGACCCTCAATAAAGCAGAATTCCAAAAACTAATGGTTTTTTAAAGAAAGATTCTGAGAAGGATTTACGGACCCATTAAGCTAGCAGAAAATATCTGGAGACAAAGATATAACAATGAATTGGATATGTTAATAAAAGCGAATAACATAATAAACCAAATCAAAGCCTCCAGAATAAGCTGGCTGCGTCACGTATACAGAATGGATGATGAAAGGTAGGTAAAGAAAGTTTACCAATGGAACCCTCTAAATAAGAGGAAGACCAAAAAATAGATGAAGGGATGATGATCTGCAAGATCGTAAGAAGATGAACATCAAAAATTGCACAGAGGAGGCTATGAATAGAAAAAGTTGGAAGGCTATAAGTAGAGCAGGCCAAGACGATGAGATAAATCGTTGTAGCGCCTTCTAAGAAGAAGAAGAAAAAAAAATTACGTCTGATTGAACTTTTGAGTGTTGTCAACTGACCTGTGCAGCAGTTGTGTTTCTCTAGGCCCGTCTTAGCACCTGACGAAGGGAACAAGGATCCCAGAAACGTTGTGTGGTATTTATATTACCCTTTAATGTCTGTATTGACAACAATTAGCTGTTGGTGACAAGTGTAACTGTCTTCTATATCCGATACCCTCCATCGTCCACAAACTCGAAATCAATACTGGGCTATCTCGGACGTTTATGTCAACAATTTTCTGCTGGTTTTCGAAGGAATGTTTCAGTCGCAAATACTTCCGTTACACGATATCTCCGTCTCACCCCAAAGCTGATATTTCGGGGCGGATCACATAAAACGTGCAGACTTTATTGGTTCTCTTTTCAAATATGGGACAAATTATTACTGAATTGTTCTAGAGGACAATCTTATTATATCTCTCTTTCTACATTATACTTTTTTCTACGTGATGTTTTCGTTTAGTTCTCGTTCCACATTTCGAATGATAATGATTTCTGCAATGTTTCATACTGACGTAAACAACAGTAATGCTTTTACATAGCATCGGAAACGATTAAGACAGCAGTGAGCTCGAAAAATAGAAAAGGCACAGTTAATAAAATTAAGGAAAATGTAAATTAAATCATTTTTTTAGGGCAACAGGCTACATGAGGGTAATCCACGTTGGGCATGTTCCCTTTAATAGCATAGGAAGGGATTTGAAAGGGGGGATGCGGAAGGGTAGAGGAAGGTAGCCAAGGGTTAACTAGGGGCCCCCCCGGCTATATTTTAATAATCCTACCCGGTATTCGCCTAAAGAAATGCAGAAAAAACCCTAGAAAAACCTGCATCAGGTAGGTTGGGCATTGGGTTATTTTTTCACGCCCTTCCGATAGCGGGAGAGGAGTTTGCTGTGGGGACGCAGCATTCCCTTCACCGTGCCTCGACGAGTTTAGGAGGCAGCTGGCCGATTATTCCAATGGGAATAGCGGACAACTCTTACCGTATGCCCAAGGTCTGTGACCCCAGAACATACACCTCTCAGAACAGGCCGAGGTGCCTCGGCTCGTGGGAACCTTAGTTCAAAAACGGAGAGGAAAAGGCATCCCCTTCGTATGTCTCCTTCAAGGTTCTACCTGCGAGAGAATATCCCTCTCAGGTTATCTGCGAGAGAATCCCCTGGCAGGTTTCTCGCCGGTTTGGATAAATTAAATCATAATCAACGGATGATACGCTATTCCCATTGGAATAGTCGGCCAGCTGCCTCCTAAACTGGTCAAGGCACGGAGAAGGAAATTCTGCGTCCCCACAGCAAACTCCTCTCCCGCAATCGGAAGGGCGTGGGACAAGTACCCAATGCCCAACCTACCCGATGCAGGTTTTTCAAGGGTTTTCCCTGCATTTCTTTAGGCGAATACCGGGTAGGATCCTTAAACCATAGTCCGGGGGCCCTAGTAACCCTTGGCTACCTTCCTCTACCCTTCCGCATCCCCCTTTCAAATCCCTTCCTATGCTATTAAAGGGGAGTTGCCCAGTGTGGATCACCCTCATGTAGCCTGTTGCCCTAAAAAATAAAAAAATAAAAATAAAATAAACAAATAGCCATTGCTTGAATCCCAGCACGTAGAAGTATAGACGGAAATGACCGGGAAGACCAAATAGCAAAAAGGGGTACTCGGCAACAAACAAGAGAGAGAGAGAGAGAGAGTGACTGGCAGGATTGCAAAGAGCAGGATAATGAAGGATCTGGAGAATAGACGGTTTAGACCAATAAAACAGGAGAAACTCGTTATATTTTTCAAGGGAAAAGGAAACGTGCAATGATATCCTCCTTGTCAAGAAATTTGCGAGACGTCCAGCAGGTGGTATTATCTAGGTTTAGATCAATGCACTCTAATCTGACGCACTCTTATCTGTTCTCCAGATCTCCTCACCCAAGCTGTTCCCTATGTAATGTCATCCTAACGGTCCCCCACGTCACCTTAGATTGTTCTATTTTCAAAAAGGAAAGGAAAGAGAAGACATAATCCAGCGCACATTTCTGCTCATCCGAGGACGCCATAAGCGAGCTTCTGAATTTAATGGAAATAACTGTTTCATATTATGAACTGTAAAGTAAATAATTAAGAAAAAATAGTATCATTATCAAGGAGAATGTCATTAATAAGTAAGATGTAAATAGGGTAAAAGAAGAGTCGTTCATGACCTTAATGGTTCATGCAACTGTAAACAAAGACTAATAAAAAAAGACTGTCTGTAGATAATCGAGTGGGACTTAAAATATAAAAAAAAATAACTATGATTTAAAGAGAACTGTCCTGGCATATTCAGAAAATGTTACAGGAAACAAATGTAGGCCTAATGTTCAAACAAGAAGTAATTAGAAGGGCTAGTAACCAGGTGGTCCAATAGGACACATGCCAAGACTTACTGTGTGTCAAAGGTCTTTGACCTGCGAGGAACTTCCGTACGAGATGTCCCGTACCCTAATTCATGATTTCCATCCTGAGACATACGCCTACTGTATAATACTCCAACTCAGCAAACATTCAGTTTCTTAATTGCAATTCTGTAGTAGAATAACCACGTTATTTGAATCTCTTGAATACAGAAAGACACTTTATCAAAGTAATAAATCGTAAATAAACTACACCCATAACAATAATATTTAATTTTTGACCTGATCCTGACTCAGATAAAAATCTGTAGATGACATGGCTATAAAGTACTATTTATATAGTATAATATCACTCCTACGTGCTTTCATGAAATAAGCTTTTGTAGGCGCCCAATCTCTACTCAAAGACTCATAATTAATATAAATTGTTTTGCTCTATTCCTCTGTTTGCCGGTTTTTATTCTGTTCAACCGGTATATATATTTATATTGGATTTTAACATTGCCGTACATTGAATTTTGTTGGAAATGGAGTTGAGCCGATTTGTGAATATGTTATTAGGTATTCCAAGTGTATTTCATAATATTTATTACCGAATGAGATCTTTACCAGACGTACTACATATATACACTGCAGTGCATGAAAAGTGTCGCCACTCCTGGAAAACTTTGGTTTTTTAATACCAACACTTCAGTGATTTAAATACAATCTCTTGAGTTTTTACTTGATATCCAGTAATGCACTACTGTAACGATTCCTTCCATATTGCGACGACATGACCAATTAATTTCTCATTGTTCAGTTTTTTTAAGAACCTACTTTCCAATTTTGTATTACTTAACTTTGACTAGGACTCGTTGCACATTACACAGTTTATGTAAAAAATTGTTTCAAGACACACTCATTTAATATAAATTGGACTGATGCTAACATAAATACTACTATAAAATGAATTAGACACCAAACTTAAGACAATTATTACATTTGTTAACAGATTGACTATCCAGCAGTTCCTCGATATTTTGTTTCTCGTGAGAGTCAATATCAGAACCAGACATCAGCAATACTAATCATGTAACTTTGTAATAATGATCTCATTTTTCGCACAACCTTCATGTGTAACCATACCAAGATTTATAAATTCCTGAAAAGAACTTCTAGATTATTATAGTCACCGTTTTATTAAAGTTTCCAATTTAATTGCTTAAATATTTCATATCCACGGCATTTGATAATTCCATTTAAAATAATAATTTTTGCTGGATTCAGAGGGACCGGAACTCTGATTAGGATGCACCTGAATCTGATTAGTTCTTCTCAATATTTATAAGAAATAAGTTTCTAATTATCCCAGTCAACTTGAGGTTCTTACCTCTGCCTCTTACAATCCGTTCCGTTGAAGATCAGGTTGCCACAAGGTAACGGTCGGTTGTTGAGTAATTTCGGAGTAGCCATAACGTAAACATGGGTAGCCTCGGGCGGCCATGAGTCTCGCGTCCACCCGATATTCTTCAACGTCCAGGCGTTGCCCTCACCTCACGGGATGCCTACCTGCCAAAAGTCTTTAACCTTGCCGGAATTCGAAGCCACGACCTTCGTAGTGTGTTTTTATTTGCATGCCTGCTGCAGCCGCAGCAACACAATCTGGCGTAACGCGGTCGTTCAACTGTGTAACAATATCCGCCGTGTCCTTGCGCGTGATTGGTCGGCGTGCGGCGTGACCTTGCGTACCATTGGTCGGGCGTCGCAAGGTCAGCGGCGAGCTCACACACATCTACGTGCGGTTTGGCACAACGAAGGACTTTTAAAGATGCAAGCTATTCTCCAAGCAAGGAAGGGACGGGTCAATCGAGGACGCTGGACCCTCAATGTGTGGCGCGCCACGCCCGTTGTAATAACAGTAAATTTCCAGACCGAACGAACGTGCAATTTAACTTTAACTACACCGTTTACAGCGTTTACTTACTTTTATTTTTTCCAATACATTTTTTGAGCCTCCAACCTTGATTCTCAATTCATGAATTTCTCCATATTCTTCTATCCTTTAAAATACTTTCATGCACAAACTCAGTTAATGCCTATTTAACCTACTACTTACTTTATATATATTGTAATAATTGAAATTTACAATGGCTGAATTTAACAAATGAAAAAACACAAAATTACTTTTACTTTGTATAGAAATCAATAGTGGTGTCTAAATAAAATGATAAGTAAGGGAAAACTACAAACAAAATTTATTAACAAAGTTAAAACAAGTATAAAATACACAAAATATTTGGGATCTCAGGGTCTTGAACTGGGTTTGATAAATGGCAGAATTTATATAATCAAAATTACATTTACTTTTTATGGAAATCAAAGCGTCTGAACATAGACGAAATTTGTTGTGGAAGAAATAATACTAAAGATTGAATTTAACAATTTCAATTTTAACAAGAATTAACAATCTCATTCTATCGATAATTAAATAATTAAAGAACGATCTGACTTTTATCTTTTAAACACGGTTTACAAATTATTTTAAAGTTTTTCTCTACTTACGGCCGCCCAGGTCTCATTTTTAGTTTTTCGTGCACAATTTTGGGGACATCACTGATTCTAAGTTCTCACAGACTCTAATTGGCGTTGTTTGTTAGTTGGTTTAACACAAATTGGTTGGTTCTCGATGCCTTACTGCAACCTGAATTTGTAGAACTCGTGGCTTTAGTTGACAATGGACTTCATTGGTTTGTCTGAATATTGCTTTACTTTTTAATAACTGAAAACATGTTTGTGACTGGACCACAATCTTTCGTTCTGACTGCCGACTGTAAAACTTTCAATGAGTTCTTTTCGTCCGTTCTATTCGCTGTCTGCTGACCGACTGTACTGTTCAAATTTTCGTGACTTGGAATTTTTAGTCTTTTCTCCTCGCTGCCTACTGCCCGACTGTAAATTTCCTGAATGTTCGTTCGTCTCCCAAGTTTTTGAGCGCGTAGAACCTTCTCGACTCCTCAACAATGTTTTCTTTTTTTGCCTTGCCGGATTGTTGCGGCGTCCGCTCTATATCCACTAATAATGAGTCCTCTACAATCCAACTTTCCAATTAGAACAATGTCTTAATTACCAATTACTACAATATATATATATATATTACTTATGATATAAATTATTTTTTCTAAACGATAACATTAATTTGTAATGTATGTCTTAAAAATGCGCTTGTAAAACTGTTCGAATAATTCAGAGCAAATAGTCGACTTAGAAATTTCAGAAAACAGACATTTAATTAGGATTACGCAGTGGTGTTTCGGAAGAGAAACTTAAGATAAAAGGAAGTATGATACGTTGTAAGTGATTGATATGGTCTCGATTGACGTCAAACATGTAAAACACGGATGTAGGGCAACACATTTCTTATTCAAGACTATAAGACAAAGTTCTATTCGATTAAACTTTTCCCCCAGTACAACTAAGCAGTGTATAAATAATATAATAATTACTGCATTCATATCATACATAAAATATATGAATTATTATTAGTTATTGTATGGTACATATGAGCATTACAAATACTCACTAAACGTTCTATTGGTAAGTTGTATTAGTAATATAACACGAAAAAAATCGCGTCTTATTTTAAAATGTAAGAACACATTTGAATTTTTCTAATGTAATTATTAAAAAATTTAACATTCAGAGCGTTTCATCCTCAATTGAGGACTTCATGAGGTGTGCAATGGTGTAATTCATTAGTTTATATATATATATATATACATAAGCCAATTTTAAATCAGAAATAAAGAAAAATTTATTAAATTAACAACGTTTCATCACTTAATTTACGACCTCCAATTTAAAATAAAAATAAAAATTGTTGACTGGCGTGACTGAAATGTTATGAAACCTTGTTAATTTAATAAATTTTCCTTTTTTCTGACTTTAAATTGGCTGATGTGTATTTATTTGTCAGGTTTCTCATTAGTCAGAATACATATTTATATATATCATTATAAAAATTGTACATTTTAAACACGTGTTGACTAATAAATTTTTAGTATAAAAGTGATAAAAAATAGATTTAATTTTCTTGAAGTACCACATGATTCCATAAATATTAGTCAAAATCAATTACATATTTATTAATTTTACAGGATTCTTTTATTTAGTTGTTCTTAGATGTTCAACAATCGAGTAATATGTACTGGAAACATATAATGGCGACTGTTCTTCATCGTCCAGGCGACTGTAAATTGCCAAAACATCTTGATATATGATACTCCTTTCTTTATTCTTAAGTAAGCAGGAAAATACAGTACGAATTGTTGCTTTTGTTCAATAAACATTTGCAGTATTCATCCCAAAGAATAGTAACTCCAGAAAAATATTGTTTTTGAAGAAGAACTGCCTGATATAACAAACTCCAACTTAAACACAACATTTACTTATATGAAACAAAGAAATGCTTTGAAGGAAAATCAGCTTTGCTTACTCAAAGAACGACTAATTTTATTCATAAATTTTAACTTCCTATTATGCTTCAGGAGAATTCAGCGATAGGACGAAAGAAGAACAGTGTTGGGGTGAATGTGGAAGAAAAAATATTTAGGTCACTAAATGTGGGATATTAAGGAATGACAGGAGTAAAATTTTATAACCGCATATCAAACACGGGGAACATGATATCTATACGAGAAATCCGTGTTGACGCGACGAACGACTCAACATAACAGTTTATATTAACTAAAAGACTTTACCTCGAAAATAAATTTCTTTTTCATAAATAATGTAATTATTGTGTGACTTACAAGGAATTATGATGTCTATTTCTTCTATAGTCTTTGTAACCCTACAGATCCTTCGAACTACCAGTATCATCAGTTAATTAAGAAAAGTCCGTTTTACGAACTCCCTCCAAATCACTTAATACGGATTTCTAGTGACAACAGCGGGCCACGCTTGTCTAAGGCAAACTTGATAGTAGGATCAAATTTATTTACTTCATCTGCGAGTGTGTCCGAGTTCTTGTTGAGACGAAACGCTTCTCGCACTCCGCGCAATATACTTCCCAAGTTGACCATAAAATACACTGAAACATTCGCACATTTTCGATCAGCATACACAAATTATGATGAATCATAAAACAAACATTACGAGTCACAACTCTCCTGAAAATAGCTTACATCGATACAAGGAACCTCGATTCGCACCTATTTTACTCAGATTGCAAGCATAAAATTGTCGTCTGAAGTGGCGGCCATAAAAATATACACGTAAAAAAATTAACCTTTTCCTAAATATGAAAGTGACAATGTAAGCCCAAGTAGTACCCCGACTGAAAAATGACACCTCGAACGAATGTTAGTTAAATTCATTTTTAATTGTTGATTTGAGGTGACTATCGAAGCCCTAAATCACTATATCACATATAATAGTAGCACGCAAATTAAAATAGCATATATACTATTCCAATATTTAAATTTCGTTACACACATTTTAGGGGTGAATTTTAAGTTACCTGTACTGAGAAAAAAATTAATATATATTCTGAAGAAAATATTCATTTATCAATATATTCCATATATTTAATACAGTAATTTCGTTGGATTCAATTGAAATGAACTCCATCCCTGATACAGAATAGCGTGAATTTCACATTATAAACAACCGAATGTAGTTCATTTTATTTTAATCAAACGAAATTACTGTATTAAACACATTAAATATATTGATAAATTAATATTTGATTAAAAAGATATATTAATTTGTTTCTCAGTACAGGTAACTTAAAATACACTCTAAAAATATGTCTTACGAAATGTATATATTGAAATAGTATATATTTTATTTTAATTTGTGTGCTACTATTGTATTTTAATTTCTGAGGAATTTTGAAATTTTATCTCGCATCTGAATTTCAATATTTTATGAAAATGGTATTTTTATAACTTTCAGTTTATACGTACAGTATTATCAGATAATACGTAAAAGCTGGAAATATCCTGTCCGTTGATAATTGAATACATTTCTTGTTATAATCAGCTCAAATAGTATATTAATTGTTTTAAGCATTGAAAAACATTACGTTAAACGTTAGCAATTATTGAAGTAGTTAATACCATTAAAAAGACAGTTATCAACAGTGATACTCGTTATAATCTGTATTTGGGCTTTACAAGGGCAATGTAATCCATAATCATATTGTTAGGAAATTTTTTCACCTGTCGAAAATCATATCACAAATTTCAAAAAAATTTTGAGGTAGATTACAGTCCAGAATTACGGATAATATTTTTGAAACTTAAATGTTTACAGTTTCAACCTGCTTGAAGGTCTTTGTCAAACTCGGGTTATAGATAAACCTTGCTTCATATCTGCAGTATGACCAAAATCTACGGACAGATAGACACTATAATATTTACGTTTCAAAATTATTATAAGTAATTTTGCTCTGCAATCTAAGTCATAATAATTTAAAATTATCATCACACTAAAATAGATAAATATATCAGCAAACTTTGACAAAGCTTTTATGTAATTCTGCACCTACCGTCTCCATTTTACCATCATTTTGATGAAAAAAAACCTATTATTATGTAAAACGGAAAACAAAGTTTGTTGAAATTTCGTAAATTATTTTGTTCTTATCACCAGAATGTTTCTGAAATAAAAGGGTTGTTTTACATACTGCAGTGTGTCACATCACACGCATACGACGCTAATTTCACTCTCCTGCATCCAAGTCCGGAAATTATCCTCACGTGGTCCTCCTGTTGGAAGCAGTACACAGGTGAGGCTGGCTGCGAAATCAGTAACGGTCCAAGCACCGAAGAAGGGGCGAGGACGTTGACCTTCGGGGGCGGGTTTGGCAGCCTGCTTCCGTAAATAGACAAGCGAGACCATACAAACTAGCACACTGTTATGAAATGACCGCCACCCACACTTATTACGTCTTTTAGATAATCTGAATAGTCTTATAATGACAGTCATTCATCAGCTAAAATGAAAATCTAGTTTTCAATCAATACACGGTGAAATAAAATCTTCATTAGGTACTTAACGTCTTCCGCATCCCCCCTTTCAAATCCTTTCCTATGCTATTAGTAGGGATTTGCCACCACGTGGATTACATGTAGCCTGTTACTCAAAAAAGAAACTGGTAACAAATTGAATAATAATTTCCATACTTACATACCAGTATTTAATCATTTATATAAGTAAAACACAAAAATTTCTTGCATGCGATAAACTCGAAAATAGCTGAGCTGAGTACAATAATTTTTCATATTTGTATTCCTACTCTCTCAAGATTCAAAATATGTAACATACTTAGTCGATTTAAAGTCAAGAGTATGGGTTTAGGGGAACCACAAATCACAATTGGGTTAACTGCATTGTCTTAAAATGAATTAAAAAATTTTAGGAACATCATTCGTACTTCTGTATAAAAGAGGCATTGTTTATGAAGTAATAACACTTGACTACGGATATTATTTGTGTGACCCGTATGTATTTTAAGTGAAAAAGGACTATGCCAATAAAAAATTCTGTCCGAAATTAAATACTTTTATACGCATGGGAGAATAATGTTTACTTTTCATCTTCTTTAATGACCTGCCTTAAGTAATATTTATACGTGCTATTTTTCTTTGAGGCCGTGCCGAAGCACAGCTGGTAGGTAATAAAATAAATATAATCCTACACCAAAACTTCCGTTAACACTTTGTAAACCAATTCAAAAAAGTGGACTCTGTGAACAAAAATATCCGGTAGTAAATGTCGGTCATTACTGACTAGGGCGCAGATTATTTTTGACAAAGTAATTTTGTAATTATGATTCTCTTCCACTATAAAAATATGATTTTTACAGGATTAATTTGATATTATCTCGTCATTTTGAAAAAATTTCGAAAAATAAACTTATTCGGCTACTCGTTTAAATATACGGAAGACAATAATGATTATCCTCATTTTATATATAAAAGAAAACTTAGAACATGGCATCCATATTTTCGATAAATTCACTGAATATAAATCCTATATTACTTTCAATTCAAAAACACTGTTTTCTCCGCATTTCATCCGCAATGATGAACGTATTTATCGCGTTTCTAAAATGACCGATTATATAACAGATTAATAATAACTTTGTACCCTCACAGAATATGCGTACATGTCATCATAGAAATAATTTGTTAATAGATTTTATGCAACTTAAATACGGCCTATTGTTGTAACAGAAGCGTTAAAAATTTAAATCGCATATGGAAAGTGTCCTACAAGAACTAGGATTGAAATAAAAAAACATACACATCCATATTTGAAAGTAATAAACAAGGTAATATCTCACAATCAGTAAGTAATTGGAATGTGGTATGTTTCGATCCTGAGATCAAAATTAAAAAAGACTGGATACAGTACCAATTCAAGAAAGGCGAAATACAATTTCTCTGAAATTATCTGTGATAACATGGCACTAATGTAAATAATTGATCAATGGATAAGACTTTAAACCAGTAAAAGTTAAGTCAGCCATGACCGAAGAAGATAAGCGAAGATATATGGAAAATTATTGGACTTTTAAATAAGAAAAAAATATCTCTTCAAACATGATATCTCGTACGGTATAAATAAGAGCACTTGAAAGTAAATAAATGTATTCTTTAGGAATTATAAATTTAGTATGACTGATATATAATTTTGAATATATAATTTTTCAACATTAATTTTCTTTATCAATATATCATGTATTTAAAAAATATATAATCCACTTACAATACCTTCAAAAAGCAAAATTTTCATATAGTTCTAAAGAAATAGAACGAAAAAAATATTTATCAATATTTATATTTATCAGTAGAAAATAAAAAATGCCAAAAAGGAGATATGCGGACTACTAAAATGGGGAAGATGTCACGAGCAGTGGAATTGAGGGACAGTTGTATTGAAGGTATAAGTTCATATATTTCAATTTATAAATAAACCATTCATTGAATGTATTTTACTTTTCAGAAATTTAAGGAGTAATGAGTTGAGGTCGAATTATAATTATATTAACCGCCCGTTAATTTAGTTTCATAAACTTCAGATTTTGTAAAGATTAATATTAAATAAATTGAACTAAAATTTATGACCCAGCTTTAATAAAATCTACATTCTTTAAAAATTCAATTATACGACTGGCTTCTTAGAATTTAAAGAAATAGTGGACGTTACTGATTAATAAAGAGATTTTTTAAATAAATAGGTAGGTTAATTTACGAAGAAGAAAAGTACGAGATGATTTGTTACCAAGCTGGATTAGAATTTTCTGTAAATAATCAAACATATCACGTTATTCTCCAGTGACACTTTATTCTTGTAAAAAAACGTCCGTGGAAAAAGTACTTCAGCTTAACGTTAATTTAAACCTGAAGAAGAGAAAATAGCTTTGGGAGCGCTACATTTTAGCTAATAAACCATTACAAAAAGGAAGCACGTCACATGTTCTTGATGTGGAGCTAGGTAATAGAGTAGAAGCTGAATAATATTACCTTATAAGAAAAACTTTAGAACCGTTATTAAAAGGAAAGTTAACAGGATTGGTTAGACCCTGCAGTAATTAGACGTCTATTAGCTGGTGGGAATTGACAAACCTACTTGTCGCCTATAAAGAATAATCTGATTTCATAAATACTTGAAGCAAAAGAGAAAGTTTTTTTTCATGGCGAATGCTCTATATCTGTCCACGTTCACCATCTTATTGATAATTATAGACCTTACATTATATTAATAAGTTACCATTAAATATAATAATTGATTAGTATTAAATAAAACAGTAAGAATGTCCCCATAAATTTAAAAATGTTTTATTTGAGGTTGTTAAGTGAAACGTTACAACAATCTTAGGCCTCTATTGTTCACTAAGCTAGAGAATGTGACGCCTCGACAGGCTTCGAGACGCCTCTTAATCTGAGCCAATTTTTCACGCAGTCGATGTGTTTATTTGTTGTGTTGTCGTCTTGGATGCTGAGAGGGGAACGTGCCTTAAGAATGCTGCCAACTGGGGATTCGAAAATAGTTTACCGTCGCTTTCAACGAACGTAAACCGAGAGCTAAGCCCGCTTCGCGTTTTTGGACAAATGTTTTTCAACAAAAGTTATATAAATGGATCCATATATTCTTGACTTCCATGAAATGAGTATAGATGGGATACTGCCCATCAAAATATTCATATTACATGAACGGCACATTTCCATTACGTTTTCCTGCATGAAGAGGTTCTGTAGAATTGGCTGTAGCATTAAATGTCTACAGGGTTTAATTGCAGTTTAGATAAAAAAAATGATGTCCGTCACACTCAAGCCCCTGATGTCCACTACACATAGAATGGACTAATATCACTCATTAGTTTTATCCAATGAATTTATGTGATGCAAATTTGCAGATGGAGCATTGCATTCGAGAGAGAAAAAAATCTAGGTCATAGTGGAGAAATGTAACACGAGACGTCTTAGACATATGTAATGTTCGGGAAAGGAGAACTAGAGGTAAATTTTCGTGTTGTAAAGTCAGCGAGTGAGAAGCAGAAGTAAAGAAGATGGGAAGTAAATGAAAACGATGCTGTGAAAAAGAAAGTTGTAGTGTGGGTTGACGAGGAAATCAGACAAGCGTGCTTCACTCCAGATACATAATCACGTCCCAGAAGGACAATTTCGGCGGCAGAACAGTGAGACCTACCTACGAAAATCACAGAGCACACCGTCCAAAACCGAGATCAACGAAGGATAAATGTGAAAATCATAGATATACTAGGGTTGTTTGATAAATCTGATAATTTTTTATGAAAAGCGGGAAAATTTTCACTTTTGCGCCATTGCTTGTAAACATGATCCTTTCAAAGATATTCCGAAAAGTTTGAAACATATTCCAGTCGTAGTTTATTGTTGACAGCCTTCTGTAGTGTTAGATATGTAGTCGGGTGGAGACACTTTCATTTGAAGGGTTTGACAGTTGCACATCCAAATTGGATTAAGTTCATGCGACTCTGCACCAGCATTGTAGACGTTTACTTCTGGATTAAGTTTAAACAAGGTTGCAGTAGCAGAGAAGATGAAACTCGCTCCGGCCGCCCAATTGTTGTCACCGCTCAGGAAAATGGAAAAAGTTCACTATATCGTAATCGCAGACTGTAAGTGAGTGGGGTAGCCGTATGCGTCTGAACTGAATGAGTGTATTTCATCCTCCATGAAAAACTGGTCATGAAAAACTGGCATTTAAGTGCGATGGGTGCCGCGACTGTTGACATTGGACCAAAAAAGGATTCGGAAAAAAACGTTTCAACTCAGAATCTAGTCTTTTCAGGCTTAACTCACAAAACTTTTTCCGCAGATTCGTAACCGCCGATGAAACTTGTATCCATCGCTACACTCCAGAGACCAAAAAGCTATCAAAACAACGACGGAAAACTGGTTAAAGTGCACCGAAAAAGTTCATGGGAGCTGTCTTTTGGGATTATCGGGCTGTAATATTCATAGATTTCTTGGAAAAGATTAGGTTCTATTATGCTGCTCTTTAGGATCGTTTGAAACTCGTTTCCTGAGTGGTGACCTGAAAATTAATTTCTGATCAAGAAAAAAAATCGAGAGCGGCCGAAACATGGACGCTAAAAGCAAATGACAACCCGAAACTTATGGTATTTGAAAGGAAAATTTTAAGAAGAATATTAGGTCCTGTAAGGCTAGAAGACGAGCTATGGAGAACAAGATTTAACACAGAAATCAATAAACTAATAAAGCATAAAAATATAGTAAATCATATAAAAGCATTAAGGTTGAGTTTTGGACACTTACATCGAATGGACGAAACAAAAAATGTAAAGAAGATCTACAACTGGATCCCTTTAAAGACAAGACAGAAGGGAAGGCCAAGAAACAGATGGAGGGATGACCTATTAGAAGACATTAAGTTAATGAAAATGAAAAACTGGACGAGACTAATTTTCGATAGAAAAAGTTGGAAGGCTGTTGTACAGCATGCCAAAACATTTCATTAAAGGAAACGTAGCGCCTCTTAAGAAGAAGAAACGACCGAGATTGGCGCACAAGAAGGTGTTGTTTCACCAGGAGAATGCGCCAGTTCACATAGCATCAGACTCAATGCTGAATGTGTACGAGTTGGGATTCGAATTGAATTCTCATCCAGCCTATTCAGCAGGCCTAGCACCAAGTAATTTCTTCTTGTTCCCGAACTTGAAAATTTGGCTTGAAGGGAAGAAATTTTTATCAAATGAAGAAGTGTCCAGGCCATGACAGAGTATTTTGCAGAGTTTGACAAAACCTATATTTGTGATGGGTTTAAAAAATTGGTAACTCGCTGGGCCAATATATGACTTCGAACGTTTTTTAAAACTCATTTAGATTTTCTCGGTTTCAAGGGACATATTTAAGAAACTCTCATTATTTAAATTAATTAACTAAACATATTTAGTGCCTAATATTTTATTAAATTAAGTATTTTCTATGGATTTACTCACCTATATCCGAGGAGATTTAGCCTCTTATCCATTATAAACTGATTATTTGTATTCTTTTGCTACGCTGGTGAATAATCAATCTGGTTGTCTATCTACAGCCCACATGTCTAGTCTACACACTATCCTTCACTAATTAAACTGTAATCTGTGGCGCCTCCCGATTTTTTCCGACACCAAGCGTCGGACATCACCTGGCCCTAAGTCTTTGCGGAAATTTCCCTTAGCCGTATGAAATTTCAATATTATATTAAATCATGCCGCTTACACATTTTTCATACCACATAAATGAGAAGAGGAGGTTTTTATAATTACTATATACGGTATTTTAAATCTGTTCCTTTGTAACTCTTGTTGGTGAGATCTGTTTCCCTGATATACTCTCCTTGAGCAATAAAAATAAAAATTTAAAATTAAAATAGTAGTAACTATTACCATAAAGGATATCGAAAACCTCTAGCCATTTTACTTCAAAGTATTAATTTAATAATTAAATATTTGAAAATCCACGTACGTAGATATGATACAATTTCTAACAAAAAGTAAATTTTGAAAATCGAAACAAAGTTTAACAAATTCCAAAACGCTTTTTAACATGTCAGACTTTGGTAAGTGTATTAGAGTGAACAGAAATGTAATAACAAGAAATTAATGTAATATCAGTTCTGTAACGAACGCAGGATCAGGACCTGCTTGAGATGAATTCGGCAAGAACGTTTTTCCGACGGTCACCTTGAAACCTGTTTCCTGCAGTATGCCAGGTCATGTTGTGGTCACCCTTGTTCAAAATATACTGCTGGAGATACAAACCGTATCTCGAAGGAACTCCTCCGGTTAATTTATAGTTAAGATTAAATTTTTAACTCCAATTATACAAATCAAATTTAAAAATCCAAGATCGAAGACTTTCCCGGTGTATTTGTTGAAGAAAAAGTTCTCGGGTAAAACAGCGATTCGAACGCGACGTTTTGACGGACAAATGCATTGCCGTCATCTTCTATGAACTTTTTCTTCAAATTAAAATATGTTTATTTTGAAATATTATCTGTATAAATTTTTATACGAATATGTCACATACGTGTATCGAATTTTTTTATACGAATATGTCACATATGCATATCGCTTATGGACCTTAATGAGATTATCATTCCACAAATAGCTTTTAAAAGGTTCTAATTGTATTTGCTCGAGTTAATATTCAGTAGCACTATTACTAACTGATTCTCGAGAACTATCTGCTCATATTTTTTCCAAGAGATGCACACGCAGCTTATTTGCACCATTTATCACAATATAAATATCGTTATAAACAGTAAATTAACCTAAAACCTTTTTAAGATCTGTTAAAGAAATTTAATTATATGTAATTACTTTGCTATACAATAAAAAGAGGTTTAAAAATTTAATATTTATAATTTTTTAAGTCTCAACAAATAAATGGTTTTTAAACAGAAATTTCCGCAAAAGAGGAAAAAGAAAATCGTAAACTAGTTAAGGGCTGTAATTTAGAGGTAGTTTTTTTTATTAAAATATATTCTATCTGTGCAACATTCGAAATATAAAGGGGAAATTAATTATTCGTATAATGTATTTCAAACAAAACGGAAGAGACTGTAAACAGAAATTTTTAGTTTTCAGAGCACAATATTTATCGATTTTCAATTTCCATGAAAATTATAACATTAATGAGGGATCT
This sequence comes from Zhengitettix transpicula, assembly GCA_037074705.1. Classification (NCBI taxonomy): domain Eukaryota; kingdom Metazoa; phylum Arthropoda; class Insecta; order Orthoptera; family Tetrigidae; genus Zhengitettix; species Zhengitettix transpicula. The sequence continues at coordinate 196,948,726 of CM073590.1, forward strand.
TATTATGTGATTTATATTGGAATTGATTCTGATTAATCATTCTAAGAAGATAATCAAATCTTGATTTACAATTTCTCCATTTCGAGCAACTACAAGAAAACTTGGCTAGTAATAAATAATTTTTTATATTGATTTATTTACAGTCGCATAAATAGGTTATTAGCGACTCAGTATGGGAAATCAATTTTTCTAGTCGGAGGACGTACACAAACATCGAACGCGGGACCTTTGTGATGTGAGGCAGACACGCTGACCCCTACACCACAGGAGGTCGGCAAGGAATATCGATAGTTGTAATATTATAAATTATAACTGACCAATCTAACCGATATATTATATATTTATTATAAATAATTACTAATACTTTCCGTGAACATATATTAATGACAAACTTGTGTTAATATGTGGTAAAATAAGCCTGACGTATTGCGTATCTGCGTTTGGAGTCCTGTAATTTGAAAGTGTACATAATGTTTCATGTATTAGCTCAGTTTTTCCTTAAGAGTATCGAAATTAGGGAAATAATAGTCATAATGATATAATTGTTATAATATCTGAATTCTGATTGGCGGTCGGGTAAGCTCGGGTTAGTACGGATGCATAAAAAGGTATTGAAAGTATTTTTTAATAATAAATAGCTGTTTTGTATTCTAACATGCAGAGATGTAGTTAAAGGATTTAAAAGGGTAATAATGCCCAATTTTTTAAATGCGTGTTACACATTACTTTTGGAAGATCTTCACACATAAAATTAACAGTTCATTTTAAAGCAGAAAAATTATTAAATCCAGCACTGACTTCTTCCTCCAAAGCCTAGTGCTTATTCTTTATTAAAATACTTTGTCTGCAAACATCCAGAAAATGTCACTTATATTAAAGAGAAAGAAATTGTGACAGCATAGAACGTGGTGATATATTTATTAAAATATTATTACACTTATACTTGCCGAATAAAATTCTGTATAAAAAATTTCCCGGTTACTTAATATAATTCATTTGAAGAAATAAGCCTAACCTAAAGCACAGCAAACTTAATTTATTGTTCAATAACAAATATTCATTTCCACGTAACTATTTATAGAAACAAGTGGATTTTAGCTTTGTGATTTCGCATAATCGAGAGCACTAGATGGAACAACGTAGGTAACGAGAATAAATTCATGGAAATTAGGAGAATAGTATAAGATATGTAACGGTTTTTGCATAAAATCATACGGGAGAACGTGCATTGAGGAACAAAGAAGACATCACACCTTGAAATAGTCCGGCCAATGTGGCGAGTACGAGAATAGCCATAGGGCTTGCAGTTGCACTTTAGAGAGTGACTGATGCAATTATTTTCAGAACTGATAACGAGAAAAATTATCGTGCGAGGATTTTTTTAATAAATATATTCAAACCGGTTGTTTAGCTTCCTGAATCTGGAACGGAGATGTTGGCAGCCGTCTTAGTTAGATAACGATCACGAGTTTTTAGTACGGATAATTACACATAGTTATTTGTTAAAATTACATGGGACTATTTGCGAAATTAATGCTGGGAACATGTTTTTCCAATTAAGCGAGAGATTATTGTAATTTCGATAAGGAGTTAGACCGCATATACCTGGTTCAATATAATTCTGGATTATCGCAAATTGATCAATATAAAAACTTTCCTTTTCCCTAATTTGGATTACTTAATCTTCTACAGAAACTGCAACATTAAACTTTGACAAAATAGAATCAAAATGAGAGTCCACAGTGAGTTATAAATCGATATTGTTTAGAAATTTAACGAAGACCTAGAGCCGTGACAGTTTGTCGTTAATCGTGAGACGTTTTTAAGACTGCTTTAAAATTCTCTGAAAAACTACTAAATAAATGCCTGACTGAGTCATAGTTTAAGTGCAGAGTGTAGCCATTGTCAGAATAAAAGTCTAAAATCTCTGCGAGTTAAATCTATAGCTCTGATTTCAATTTTAGATTCACAATGCAAAGTTTTCATAATATAACATCATATTTAACTAAAATTGGTTCCATCCACATGACTATAATTCCTAAGAACTAACAATACAGACCATATGTCTATCAGGTGGGAACTAATTTTCTTTTTTAATACTCGAAAAAATCATCAGATATATGATTCCTAAATTTACCTGAAAATAGTTGAATAAATTTTATAATAAGATTAAAGAGAACTAGAAATCAAAAAATTTGGGTATATACTCCACTTATGTTAATGGCTTTTCCAAAAATGAAAAGCTAATAAACTATTCGTGAAAAAAAGAGTAATCTCACATGTCTCTGCATAGAAATAAAATATAAATTTTATAGATCACAACTTTAGAATCAGTTTTAAGTATCCAACTTCCATAATTTAAAAATATTTAAATAAATTATAGGTAGGACGTTAACAAAAGTTTACGTAACAGCTTATAAGCGCCTCCATATCTAAAAAAAATAGTTTTATCCTATCGTTTCAAACTTCAATTAGTACAAATATCTGTTATAATATGCTGTACAGAAACATATAATTAAAATATTATTTACACCATGAGGAACTATGTTCTATTCAATTAATTATTTAGTAAATTACTGAGAATCGCCCGCAATGCTCAATATAATCAAATGTACTGTACAAGTGAGAATAAAAAACGGTTCTAGATTACGCTTTCTGAGTAATTTACCTCAAACTGAAGTATATATTTAGATCGGCATGAATGCCTATAATATGTGAGCTCTATTATCTGAGATTAAAATGCATTCTTATAGTTTCCATTAATAATAATAATGTGCTGTACAGAAACAAAGCTTCAACGACGTGCAATGCTTCAGGATGTCCGTTACTGCTTATATTAATTTAATGTGTAAATACGTTCATAAAATCGTATTTACATTATAGTTGGATAACATGGAAGTGCTACATTGTAAATAAACATTCAATTATGTTATTAATAGTGCATGCTAACTATTACAAACATTTGATTTATAACTAATAATAATGAATAGCTCATGTTATGATAAATATGTAATTTTAATTTAATTCCACATCTCAAATTAGTAATTCAGATTCTTCTATAATTTATTTTACCCAATATAAGTGGCTAAGGAATCATGAAGTTTGAGTTAATTTAACTTGAATTTGGTTAATACTGCAATTGACATTTTTTATAGATTGTTTTATTTCTTGTTTTGAAGTCATGAATATCAGAGAAGCCTATTTGTAAAATATTTGTAAAATACGTGATAATACAAAACTATTGTAATTTTTTATAGGTTTTTCAAGGGCGTTAGAGGTTATAGGAATGAAGACGCGGCATTTTCTCCTCCTTTCATTAGTTGGAATTGGCATGGAAATGCGACATTGCAAAATGGTTAAATGTAATCAAAAGTTTTCCTCATCAACCGCAGTTCCAAGGAAAGCAATCTCCGTGTGTCATTTCCATGTGACAATCCATTATTTTCTGAACTGTTACCGTGAACATTTGTTAGCTGAACGCTATCTCCAAGTTTTCAAAACATAGCTATAACATTTCATGTTCCCTCATATTCAATGATTTGTGAAATTCAATTTATCGTCAGAAATTTACTACGTATCTCCTACAAGTAATGGCATGCAAAGAGAAATCAAGAAGAACTAAGTAATAGAATCACTCGTAATTCACACGAATTGATACTGTACGACACGAGAAGTTGCATAATTAGAAACAACTCCTTTTAGAGTCGGATGCTGTGTTGAGGCAATGATCATAACTGTTTCCGAATATTACGTATTAAAAATACAATACTGTTTATAGTTTGACATGAAAATAGTTTTGACCAAAGCTTAAAACATCGGAGCATGAATATATTTTAGTTGTGCTCGTAAAAATCACGTAAATGTGCTATCGTGAAGGATCGCCGTTCACAATTTATACACCTCAGTTCTCCAATAAAACATATTCATGTTAAACGTCAAATCACATTTCTGTATTTCCAAAATTCCCAATATTTTTCTTAAATGTATTAATAGCTGAAATACCTTACAATTTGCTATTTTCAAGGCTGCCCTGACGATCCAGCATATCCTCTACTACTGCCCAAAACACGACAGGACTAGAAAGGCCACAATTCAGAAATACCCGAAAAGGGAGATATATACCTGAGCAGCGGTAATAAATAACCCACTAAAGTTTAGCAAGGAAACCGGAATTAAAAATCTAATCTAAATAGACAACGAATCTGAGACTAATAATATAATGTATGGTTTATATGAACTAATTGTAATAATTTCATGTAGTAGATATGGTAATTCTCCAATGAATTATATGTTTTCGCGACTATAAACAATAAATTTTTAAAAAATTAATTAATATTCATGGATTTCAGAAGTTAAATTTTTGAGAGGTTTTCTAAGGTAAAAGGATAAAATTGTAACAGGTGCAAAATAATATAACTTGTTAGGAAAAGTAATTCTGAAGTTGGCATAATATTTTTTACGTTTTTTGGTGTTTACTAAATAATGTGAGGTTTATGGGAAATTTATATTTTTGCACGTGTATGACAGATTCTTTCGAGCTTCAATAGAATTTTAATAAAAACAACCAATTTGCAAGAGCTTTCGTGAGTCTAACTACACAGAAAATGTTACAAAGACTAAAAACCTGATTTAAGATCATAAACTAGAAGTATTAATATATTGATAATACATTTGATACAATTTCAGGTATGCTTATATCATTAAAGAACCGTTTAAAATTTATTTACTTTGGTCGAAGGTTTCTTCGAATTTTCCTAATGTTTGTTCCTTTGTATTTATTATTATTTTCGTTGAATTCCAATATTGAATCAATCGTTTCAACTAAAACCTGCATATTGTGGAGTCTAACTCTAACATACAATAAAAAAAATTCTTACAAAAATTTGCGACATATAACCAGAAAATTAATAAAAATTAATGTGCAACCGGATCGTACGTATTATGACGTTTTACAGCATTACCTTAAGTCAGATACTTTTTTCATCGGATAAAACAGATAGACGCAGTATTGGAATGAAACTAATATAGTATAAATATTAAGAAAAAAAATTTTTTTTAGGGCAACAGGCTACATGAGGGTAATCCACTTTGGGCAACTCCCCTTTAATAGCATAGGAACGGATTTGAAATGAGGGATGCGGAAGGGTGGAGGAAGGTAGCCAAGGGTTAACTAGGGCCCCCGGGCTATATTTTAAGGATCCTACCCGGCATTCGCCTAAAGAAATGCAGGGAAAACCCTAGGAAAACCTGCATCGGGTTGGTCGGGCATTGGGTACTTGTCCCACGCCCTTCCGATAACGGGAGAGGAGTTTGCTGTGGGGACGCAGCATTCCCTTCTCCGTGCCTCGACCAGTTTAGGATGCAGCTGGCCAACTATTCCAATGGGAATAGTGAACAACTCTTACCGCATGCGCAAGGTCTGCGACCCCGGAACATACACCTCTCAAAACAGGCCGAGGTGCCTCGGCTTGTGGGAACCTTAGTTCAAAAACGGAGAGGAAAAGGCATACCCAAAGGTAGCCCCTTCGTATCTCTCCTAAAAGGTTCTATTAAGAAAAAAGTATCTGGATTTATATTTATTGAAAGATTCTCCGTTTATCAACTGCGTTCAATTGTTTATAAAAAATACAACGTTTCTACGAAATTCATGTCCGTCGTCATCAGATGACTGGTGTGCCGATACAATTTTGATCAATTTATACTGTATTCAATCAGGGAGCCGAAGTGTAGCTAATAGGAAAACAGAGTATCACTTAATAAATTAATACACCGGGAAAGTCTACGTTATTTGAATATCTGGACAGTTTGAAGATGACTGGCAAATTTCCGAAAGCTCCTAACAAATTCCAAATTAATAAATAATTTGGGATAAGTTTATTAAAACGGTTTTTTTACAAATTAGCAACTGATATAAAGCATTTAAATATAATATTTTGAAATTCATTCATAATAATTATAAAATTTTTTGAAGAAATTATACTGGAAATTTTTTTATAGCTCTAAACAACCACTAAGATTTCTCCATAATTATACAAAAGGCTGAAACATCATTCGAGGCGTTTTTTGAAATAGGTCTAAGATTAGGCGTGGTACTGGAAGTGTTATTACACAAATGTATCAATTATAATTGAGGTATCCCATCGACGTGTGAATAATTTTATTTGACTGTGTGTATTCACCCGAAAACGATGGCGATTATTCCGGGTTTTTATTCTTTCTACGAGCGTGCAACCATTTGCAGCAATCACTTAGCGCCGTAGATTTATTTCGCCCAGCACGCGTACAGTCATTCCTCCCTCACTCAGACTAAATATATGACTCGGAGAGTTGCTCATGCAGCGGTCTTCCGTATCTTCTGGACATGCTTACAAATATAGCACTTCACTCAAGTCACTAAACGTCAACCAGAACTTACGATGCTGAGTCAGTCTTAAACACGAAGCATGTTATTACCGAAATACAAATATTTCAAAGGAGCAAAATTTCAAGGCAGGCAAATAATCCATCCACGAAAATCGTAATTTCCGTTTCTTCAGAGTATTACGATGTCCACCACGAGACTTGGAGGAATGCGACCTTGCCCACTGATGTCGTAGCATTCCTGTCTCAACGAGCTTTTCCCCCCAAGTTTCCGTTAAAGGCGATACAAGAACGGCGTCTGGGAACCTAACCTGCGGAGACAAAGGGTGCCCACTGACTCACCGAGTACGCGTCAAACATTTCTGTCACGCAGCGACGCACAAGCCTCTGACGCCGACAGTAATAACTCAGGCGATTTAATTCACCGGCTTAAGCCGACGGACAACAAAGGCTCTCAAACAGAATCGTCCAGGTGTTGATGTTCCAGAACGTGTAAATCATGGTATGAGGCTCTGGCTTCATTGTTACATCCATGACAAATAATACGTTACAAGTAATTTACTTCATAAGCTATTCAACCTTATGTTCTTTATACAATTAAAAAATATAAACGATATATTTATACAAATTTAACCATCTTTAACTATCAAAAGAACATTTTTTATTATTAATTATTAAGACAACTTTCATCTGTGTTTGCGATTTTCATTCTCCTTGGCCTTGTGTTTACTGTTATTGGCCGAAGTACTGCCAAACATTTAAATAATTGTTACTATACTGTAAAATTCAACCTTATGTTCTTTATGCATTTAAAAAATAAAAATTATCTATTTATACAAATTTAACCGTCTTTAACTGTCAAAATAACATTTACTATTATTAATTATTAAGAGAACTTTAGTCTGTATTGACAATTTTCTTTCTCCCTGGCCTTGTGAATACTGTAATCGCCTAAGTACTGCCGAACTTTTAAACAATTGGTACTATACTGTAAATTTTTATATTCAAAATAACAAAATATAAGTTTTACATTTTTCAGATCTGTGGCCCTTACATTATTAACATTGCGACGATGAATACTTAAGGAAAAAAATAACCGAAAGTTCTCTTTTAAGTAATAATAAGAAAAACTACGTTGTGGCTGTTAAATATGATATATATTTATAAATATATCTCAATTGTAAATATGCTAGCAACAAGTGTCAACTCAATACTTCAGCTTGTGTTCTTTGAGGTTAAAATAGTATATATATTGATATAATAATTTCAAAAAATAAAAACAATGATATTTAACTCTTTCTATGTTGATCCGAGATTAATTAAATTTTCTGCATTGGGCGCAGATTATCCTAGTGTATGTGATGAATAAGTTGCAGAGAGATCATCTGGTTCGAGACAATACCACGCCGTTTGGATGGTGAGTTACCGCCATTGAAGTGGATTTTATTTTTCCATACACATAATCACATCTACTCTACTGAAGACTGTTAATAATAATAAATAATCCAATCAGCAATCAATTAGCCAATTTACGGCGTAATTAAATAAATGACGTCACTACACGCATGTAGATTTTAATTTAGGCATGTTGATAAACGTGAAAGTGTTTTAGTTGAAAATTAATTTATTCAGAGCGTAGTTCTGTTACTACTGTATAAATAATTTCATATTTATGTGATAATGTTAAATGTGTTTGTTATAAATGCATGCAATTTACAGGTTTGGAGAATCTTCCACACACATTACTCAGAATTTTGACAATATTTTTCCTCGTAGATTAATTAAATACATTTAACCGTTTATTATCATACATTTTAAACAAAGAAACTCTCAAAAGACTGTTTGTTGTAAGACATTTTCTCTCAGTAATTCACAGAGCAGTAATACGATCTTGGTTGAGGACCATTGCTTAAAGAAAAGTTAAATTGATTAATTTTAGAGTGTTTCCAAATGTTAAGCAGTATTTCTGAAATTAGCGTAATGTGGAAGACTTGCTACGATTTATTCGTTCTTTATGATAATCGACGAATAAAAAATATTACTTAAATTAGAAGTAATATACAATCACTAAAATTTCACTAAGTGTGTATAATACCAACCTTATCAGAGCCTAATGTTGTATATGAAGTTAAGTTTTTGTAATATGAAAATGATAAATATTTCTCGTTTACAGACTAAAATTTTTTACTCCGTATTTTATACCAAAAAAATTTTTCCTAGGGGTAAATTATTATGAGACTTATTTATTGTACTAAAACTAGTCACCAAGCTGATTAAACTTCTTATGGGAATCGTCACTTTATCAGTTCAATGACGCAATTTGAGCTCAATAATATAATTTATCGTACATTTTTCTGATTTTTCCTTCAACAAGGGAACTTGATTAAATACACCCACATTCAATATCAGCCGTTAAAAGGTTGTTATTATACATCCGGTTTTGTATGGACCAATATATACTCTAATTTAAGAAAAAAAATTCCGACTTTCTGTTCTGTACGATGAATGCATGAGTTCAGAAACAAACCACAAACACTTTCTTTCAATTTCTGAGGAGTATTCACATCATCTGTAAATGCATAAAATTATCAAATATAATTTAGTCAGAATTGGATGATTACCGGTTGCAGTTTTAAGGTTTCTGTTGTGTCTATTAACTGCCATAGGTTCGGATTTAGTAATTTCGAATGTTACACATTTGTCCGGCAAGTCCTTGCAATCTACTTATATCTTAATCTCACTTTTGTTATCTCCGAGTTTAATCTTGGACCTGCTTAGTTTAATGTGGTATTAAGTTACAGTATTAACGTTTACAATTGTTTAACACTTTCAGATTTAAGAGAGATTTTATGCGGTGTAATGTTTCCGTCAAGCATACAACTTATACAGGGGTTTTATTTATTTTCCCTTAATTATTATTACTCTTAACACTAATATAGAAATGGCGTGGATAACAACCCACAAAAGTATCGCGGGAAATGAAGGAGCAGATACAGCAGCTAAGGAAGTCCCACAGCAGAGTAGCCCGAACATTATCGTGGACAATATATGTAATAGTGCTGATCTTTTAAATTTCGTTTTTTATAACATCATCAAGTACTGGACCATGACGATGCTGGAGATAAACTCATCAGTGTATTAGATCCTTGGATATACCAAGATAACACACAACTTTATCGTTTCTAGTGTTGATCCTCCGCGTTGTCCCCACTACAACGAATGATTAATCATCGCGCATATTCTACAGAGCTGTAATTACTACTCCGTAATCAGAGCAAACATCTTGGGTAACTTCGAGATGAGTAACCTAGCGACATCTTCCCCGACTATCTTCAATGTGCTGGAGTTCTACAAAGAATCTAAGCTATGTAACCTAATATAGAGTTACAGAGTGTAATTCACGAACGTGGTCGCTAATGACACAATATGTTAATGCGACAGTAAATACTTAATTAAAAAAAATAGGCTTTTGATCGATATCAGATTCTGTAACTCAGTTTCCCTTACCAAAACTGACTTACTTTCTGGGATATTTTGACTTTATTTTAAATACTTATGTAATACTTAGCATTAATCGTCAAAAATTGTCCCAACTGGGGCTGACATTTTGTGACCGGCTCGGAATAATTTAAAAAGGATATTAAACCAGTTCTGGGTGATTTATTCTACAACTATACCATCGAAAAGTTATTATTTTCAGAGTAAAAATTAACAGTTGGAGAGGTTTCTGTAGACTCATTTAGCAAACGTAATATTCAAATTTTTTAAATGTTTAAAATTGTAGAAAATTCCAAAACGCCATTAGATTCATTACATAATTTCGTTTAAATTATATTCTTTATTATGAAATCAATTTTCCCCAAAACAAGTTATCATTATGCATTTTCTCCTAAGTTACCACATCTCTCATCCACATCTGGTAACGTAAATACAGCACGATGAAAGCTGACTGTACTCAACTGCCATAAATTTCATAAACAACATTTTAATCGACGTCTAGCAGTAATAAAGGCTAGATTCATAAATATCATTTCCACTTATTTGTTTCAAGGCTACGTAAGTGGCTATTACGTAAGAATTAACTTCTATACGTGTACATTCTGGTTGATTTAGGCTTGTAATTACTAACCATTCAAGATAATATAGATATAGATTTATTAATTACGATGTTATCCTTCTCATATGTACAGAGCAGGATCTCTCGGCAAGAATTACGGTCTTCGGCGAGAGATGTAGTAATTCTGGTTGGTGTGGAGGATTTGCGGCTTCGCTGTGTCGGAGGAATGTTATCGCGCTTGACAACCAAGTTGTACAACATGTAGCTTGTTTCAAGAGAAAAACAACATATGTTTAGCAGAGGAAGTGGGGAAAAAACTTTTCTGCTCTAGGAATTCAATTTGAGCTGATTGTATGCATTGAATAATTTACAGTTGACGCATTTTGCCTATCCTAGCCAACCGTTTATTAAAATTTGGTAATAACATTCATTTACAATGGATAATTTCAAACAATTAATGTCGTATGTATTTTATTTCTAATACATGCACCAACTTTCGTTTCTTTAACAATTTCTGCACTACTTAAGCCTTCAACGGCCTTTAGTGGATCTGTCAGTTGACAGGCATCAGCAGCTAGTCCTCCACTCGTCTCTGTCCTGAGCGTAGCTCCTTCCTCTCTTCACCTCATCCATCATTCCAACTCTTGGTCTTCCCATTCCTCTCTTACCTTCTAATTTACCCTCCATCAAATTTTCACATTGTACAGTCTCCTCCAAGTTTAAGTCCTACCCAAGATGCTTACCTCTTTTTAATACTTTTCTACGATCCTTTCATTTTCCACTCCTGTTAATACTTCCTCTTTTATAACTCTAGTTGACCTATTTATATTCACATTTATACGCCACAGACTCATCTCAAAACTTTTTATAATTGTTCCATACAAAACACTTAGCAAAAGTTTCCCTTAGCTCCTTTTAGCTGTTATAATTCCTCTTACTTTTTCAAACACCGCTTGCTCATATATATCCTACTCCTTATCTAATCCGAGCAACTATCACTGTTATTAATAAATCTTCTTAAGTATTGGATTGATTTTACTTCTTCCAAGTTATTTCCTGCATTTACCTTGAATAATCTTGTGAAAATACTACTCCTTTATTTCCAACATATAATACGATAAAATGAAGAATTTCATACCAATATGAGAGATTTAGAAAATGTAATAAATACTTAAGCGATGAGAGATTTTTTAGGAGAATATTCATTTAAACTTTTACAGACCTGATGCGTGTAAGCTTACAACTTATATGTTCTATTTATTTTTAAAACTTATGCAGATAAAAATATGTTTTTCGTCTAAACAAGATATCCTATATTTGTCTACTGAATCACACGAGGAATTAGTTTTACATATAAATTCCTCTATTGGGGGGGGGAGCTTTCTTTTTTAGCAGTATTATGACTTGATTCAAATAAAAATGAGGACGAAGTTTCCGTCAGAGAACCTCGAATTCTATTTTGATGGAATTTCTTCATCCTCGAAACCTAAAAACTATCGTTTCTTACGGTCAATTGTAATGATTAACATTAACTGCTCAGGAGAGATCGCACTGGTGTAAATAGTAAGTAATATAACAGTAATGTAAATATAATGCTGCACATACGGACATAAACAAAAAGACCATGAGCTTCGAGAAAGCTCGATCTGCAACCCTTGCAACAATTAAGCGTGAGATGCGATTCCATGCTCCTCCTTTGTCTAGATCAGATAAAATGAACTTTAAGGATGTTGATAGGATAAATACAGGAACGGAGCACGAAGGTAATACGTCAGAATGCCTGGATACTATTCAGTATAGACGATAAATAGGAAAGGCTATCAATATTCTTAAAATTAAAAGTATTGTAAACTTCGTCACATGAGTTGAGAAAATGATAATATCACTCTTAGATATTTAAAGTTAAACGTGTTTTTCATATATTTAATTAATGTGGTTTAACAAAATTGAATAGGTATGTAATTTTTTACGATATAAATGTCATTTCGCAGTCTCAGAAACATATTGAGCCATATTAAGACACATTTACATACGGAGATTCCTTGACGCGATTTCTGGAAAATTAGTTTGTGAAAGTCATTGAGGAACTAGTATCGCAGCGTTAAGATGGACATTTAAAACTCATGAGTTGCAAATAATAAAACCCAAATAAATTCAAGTTTTGTCTGACTCATAACTTATTTACAATTGCGAGTTTCTCTGTCAGGTACATTGTAATATTATATTAAATTAAATTGTCCGCTATTCCCATTGGAATAGTCGGCCAGCTGCCTCCTAAACTGGTCGAGGCACGGAGAATGGAATGCTGCGTCCCCACAGCAAACTCCTCTCCCGCTGTCGTAAGGGCGTGGGACAAGTAGCCAATGCCCGACCTACTTGATGCAGGTTTTTCTACGGTTTTCCATGCATTACTTTTAGGCGAATGTCGGGTAGGATCCTTAAACTGTAATACGGGGGTCCTAGCTAACCCTTGGCTACCTTCCTCTGCCCTTCCGCATCCCCCCTTTGAGATCCCTTCCTATGCTATTAAAGGGGAGTTGCCCAACTTGGATTACCCTCATGTAGCCTGTTGCCCTAAAAAAAGGTTTTAAATTTAATTTATTTAAAATTAAGGGTAATAAAGGCCTGCGAGGGCTATTCTCTCGCAGGCAGAACCTTGTAGGAGAGACACGAAGGGGCTACCTATGGGAATGCCTTTTCCTCTCCGTTTTTGAACTAAGGTTTCCACAAGCCGAGGCACCTCGGCCTGTTTTGAGAGGTGTATGTACCGGGGTTACAGATCTTGGGCATACGGTAAGAGTTGTTCTCTGTTCCCATTGGAACAGTCGGCCAGCTGCCTCCTAAACTGGTCGAGGTACGGAGAAGGGAATGCTGTGTCTCCACAGCAAACTCCCCTCCCGCTATCGGAAGCGCGTGGGACAAGTAGCCAATGGCCGACCTACCTGATGCAGGTTTTTCTAGGGTTTCCCTGCATTTCTTTTAGGCGAATGTCGGGTAGAATCCTTAAACTGTAGCACGGGGCCTAGTCCCTTGGCTACCTTCCTCTACCCTTCCGCATCCCCCCTTTCAGATCCCTTCCTATGCTATTAAAGGGGAGTTGCCACATGTGGATTACCCTCATGTAGCCTGTTACCCTAAAAAAAATTAAGGGTATACACAAATTCAGCAGGGTCCTTTTCAATTGCATCAGGGTTATTAAAATTTGCTCAATTTCGGTCTAAATTTGAGAAGTTCACTTTAACGACCTTAAATACTGAAATAAATTTCTGAAAATTGAAAAATCTTAAGGCGATTTTATGAGACACTGAACATAAACCAAAAAGAAAACGGGCAGAAATATCAATTATTTACGTCGCAGACAGAAACACGCCTGTTCATCTTATGTAGTTGGCTTCCCCAGGCTAACCGGAAAATATTTGCAGGAATGGCAGCCAGACTCCTCCTTTACATTTCCTCGTCGGCGTAACAATTATTAGCATCTCCTGAAAGATTCTACTTCCGTCAGTTTGGCTTTATTCCCTTATCCAATCCAAGTAGTACATGCGAACTATTTTTACTCCTACCCTTTTCCCTTCCCATACTTCCTCGTTTCCGGGTTGTAGATCGGAACTGTCCTCTCTAAGATGTAGATTTGAACTGTCCCGTTTCCTCGCTTGTCCACCTTCCAGCTCGACTATTTTCGATCCCCACCAGAGGGTGGAAAACTCTTCTCGTATTGGATTTCAGCCAATCTGCGACGATTTTACGCCTTCCCGGGCTTACTCTAGCCTTTTGGAAGGATTGACCTTCGGGGATTTTGGACAGGACAATACCACTGAGGCAGGGTTCTCCCAAAATCCTGCAGCTTTGTCTGAAGGCACGGTTCCTCCTCGACACCAGGTCACCTCGGGTTCAAACTTTATGGCCGTAATTTCCTGAAAATCACAGCTCGGCTTTGCGTACACAGACATTTTTACTCAAATATTAAAAATTAATCTTGAATTAATTTGAGGGATGTTTTTCTCCGCTACCTACTGGTCGTAGATACATAAAAAAAATTTCCATAAGAACCATTTATGTAAGGCAGTTGGGAATGAATGAGTGGTCGTTACTTGCAATGAGAGTCTATTTAATATATGCCTGGACTTACCGAGTGCAACAAATACAACATCATTAATCATTCATTGTCTTCTAAACATTATATTACAACCAGCAGTACTCGATGAATTAGTATCAAAAAATCACGTAACCTTTATAAATCAAGCAAGATAAAACTGATAAAAAAGATTATCTTTATTGGGACTTGAATGAGCTCTTAATCAACTACCAAGGCCACAGTGCTAAGTGTCCTCTATCTGTATTTTCCGCGTAGATCCCTACTATTAAATTAATAATACTTCTAAGAACTTCAAAAGGAAGTTTTAATTATTTCCGCTGAAATGTAGTGTGAATATATATATATATATATATATATATATATATATATATATATATATCTGACTCTCAACGAATACTTTAAATGATGTTAATTTCCAAATTGATGTAAACTATGGAAATTTTGTAACGATGTAGCAGAAAATAGCAAAAAAAAAAAATAAACAATGACCAATCGTCGATAATCTCGAATGAAATTCATTGTTGTTAGTTGACATGCCCAAACTTTGTAAAATTTAAATAAATAAACGGATATTAATTTAATAAATTTTAAAATTTCAAACGAATGCTCAAGTAAAAATAAATTGACAGATATTAATGACAAGTAATGTCAATTGAGTGAATTAAAATATTTATTAAATAGACAATATTCATTTATGTTTCTTAAATTGTTGACAACAACTTTGAAATACGTAATAAAGTCTTCTCAAATTGGAATATTTTAAAATTATAAATAAATATCCAAATAACTGGAAAAAAAGGGATAAAATAAATACCACACAATTTTTCTGCAGTCCTTGTTGCATTCGTCAGCTGATTCAGAAACGGAAGAACCGCAAGCATATGCCAGGTGACGAACTTAAAAGCGAAGCTATAACGAAATTAAACGCAAAGGCAATGGAAAAGCCAAGAGTTCTTTAACGTTACAATTAGCCATTGTTGACTATCACAGTACGTTAATTACTGTCATGTTAGATTTCATATAAAGCATTTCTGGTATGATTCTGGAGTAGTATAGTAAGTCATCAACTAAAATCTTAGTAATTTTCCAATCAAGTGAATGTTTCGAATTGATTATACGTTTGAAGGCTACGGATTGTTTATCAATGGGAAGTTTGATATTAGATGTATGATCCTTGATAAGCTATTAAGTGTTCATTTTGTTTGCCCTATGTAGTAGGAACTACAATCAGAACAAATGATTTTGTAAACAACACAATTTTTGTTGTAGGCATGAAGTGTGTCCTTGTGTTGTTGTTTTTATCAAGAAGTAAAGTGTTTTAGTAGTTCTTAACTAACAGTAAAGTGTTTTAGTAGTTCTTAACTAACAAATTTTCGATGAGATGAAGGATTTTTCTATTTCAGTTAAGAAGTTTATATCATTATTAAACGTCCTGTGCATGAAATTTTTATTTTCTTCTAATGTAAAGCAAATATGATAAAAGGAGGAATATTGATTAGTGTATAAATATACAAGTCGATATTTGAGTTAATAGAATAAATGTTAAAGGCAAAAACGAACCTCATTAAGCTTATTCACTGTGAATGTTTCTCTAAATGGCTTATCCGAGGACAGAATTGTAATCAGTTCTCGCACAACGCAACACTTAACACACGTGCATTTTGCAGGTGTTCGTTCTTAACCATAGCACATACGTGTTTCATAAGACATTATGGAAGAGACTTCTGGGTCAAACTCTCGTTACTCTGCGGTATAAATAATGCCTTGAGGATGTAAGGAATAAATATCAATTCTTAGGGATTTTTTATCGCTATCGAAATATGGCATGGATACATATTTTAATTACTTAGTTATTATTTGTTTCATAAAAAGTTTCCTAACATTCGAGTACACTTTATAGGTGATCATTAACCATCTGGCTCTCATTTCGATTACTGTGTACTTAGTTACGCAACCTTTTCTTTTTGTATGGCTATAAGGATTATACATAGGGAAAGAAGTTGATTTAATTGAAAAAGCTTTGACCATGAATACAGACAAATATTTGCCAATATAATCAACATATTTTAAACATTGTATTTTTACGTCTGTTTATATAAATAATGCAGTTTTTTACCAATACAAGACAATATTTTTATTAATTTATTTATATATTTAGCATATTTAGGAAAGACCTGATGAAGATACAAACACGTTCCAAAACTTTCTCGTAAATAAATAAAAATATTGACTGGTATTGGTCAAAAAACTGCATTATTTATAAGCAACATATCTTAAATGTATATTAATATGATTTAATGATTATCTTTTTTATCTTCAGTTACTGGCTTATTAAATAAGGAAACAAATTATCTTTAACAACATTAAATTTAATTACACTACATAAAAATATTTATATTTTTTAATCTATTTAATGATATCGTTTCCCAGAGTTGTGGCGGGAACAAAATTTCAAATTTAATTCTTAATTAAATACATTTATAATCATTTAAAAATCCAACACACATAAAATGTCAAAATTGTATACGGCCATGTAATTTATGAAGTGTTCGATCGATTTTCCCTCGACTTTGTTGATATTTTTGGTACGATTGACACATACCGATGACGAAATCTGTCTGCAATTATGGGACGTCTTTCCACCTTGTCCTGCGATCTACCGTTAGGCAACACTCGGTTCACTCTCATTTCTCTCAGACCGGTCATAAAAACTGAAATACTCGCATCTGCTTCGAGATTATAAATCAAGTAGTTTTTTCACCAGTCACGAGGGAAAAGTTCCCAAAATAGCACATAGTCTTACATATCGGATACAGATGTAACCTCTTTCTCTATGCGATATTCTGCACCTATGCGAAAACAAGACTGGAGAACTCTTTGAACATTTGCATCAATAATATTCACCTGACTTTCTACTTGCATCTCCGTTTCTCCTTAAAACCATTAATATTCCACGCTACACGGACAAACGATGCTTTGTCACCTGACCAACAAATTGTGAATGAATTAATATGAAACTTAATACGACCACACTACATTGAAAATTTCTCTCTTGTGAAGGAACATCGAAAATAATGACCTCGGTGTCGACTATTCGTTAGATATGACACTATAATTTTTTTTCATCCTGGCAAAAAATTATTTGATGTTAACAATTGTTTCGATTTTTCGCGGTTATTTTTCTAAATTTAAGACACGGTTTAAGATAAATGTAAAGAATTGTCCCAACAACCTAGTTTGACTTGTAGATTCATATCAGCCACAGTAGGTTGCATGATACATTGAATTTTTGGCAAAACTGACAGACTGTGCCAGAAGTGTTGATCTGGAAGATAGCTAATTGTTTTCCATGAAGCACAGTGACCAGACTACGCACCTGGAGCTTAGTCACCGCGTTTCTCGGACGTGACGTCACCTGCTAAAAGGCACTTCCCGGAGATGACTAAAAGCTGCACATCCACAGCTAATAAGCTGTTTACATTTTCACTTGAGAGTTGGTAATTTATGGGTTTAAAAGTGTAATAAATTTAGTAATAATAAACGAATATAAAAGTATCGATCTAATCGCATGTTAAATTATTTTAAAACTAACATAAGAATAAACAAAAATATAAATAACTTATTTAAATTAAAATAATATCCTATTTTCCAAATTTTATTTGTAGCTTGAAGTCTAAGAATTTTAACATTGCATTGCATAATACGGCCGGAAATTTGATATTAATTAGGAAAATGTGTAGTTGAATACCGAGTAATATAATTCAATTAAACGGGGAAACTGGGCAAGTCGCTCGACAACTATTAGCGATAGGTATCGATTACTGTTTGGACAGAAACCAGTTCTCACGTAATGGACTGTAACTACTGAGGAATTTATTGACCAGTCTTGTGTGGGAAGCTCGCGTGAGGGGCGCATCAGGAAAATCAAGGATCTCGTTGCGTTTTGTAAATTCAGTTTCTAGTAACGGAAGTAATAAAATTAATTATAGATAATTCTCGTAGAGAAACCAATTATTTTTACTAAATAAAATTTACTTTGGCGCGACTATTAAAGGCGTATGTTGATAATTATTTATGAAAAAAAATACAATAAATGATTTGCGTTCATTTATAAATATTTTTAAGATGATGTTATACCAAATTGAGAATAAAAATTTGTAGAAAGAAAATAGAAATAAATATTTTGTAATCATCCTACAAAAAATGGGAAAGCTTAAACATGAATTAAATGATTACTTAAAAATAAAATTATTTTAGACAAATATATAACAAAACTTTGACTGAACGCAACACGCAAAACACCTTAGGTAAACACCTATTATATACGAAAGAAAATAGCTTCTCTCACTGCAAAATGTCTAATGTTTTTTTTCCCACAGTATTCTAATATGCAATTACTTTATTTTGAAATTATTCACTATAAATGCGCAGAAAAATTCTAAATTTAACTTCCAAAATAATGTAACCTTATAACAACCCAGATATTTTCGTGTCTCTAAGTGGACAATTTATGAAGCGCTAACAATTTACCTCAAGCCCAACTAGTTCTTACAATACCGGGTCTCCGACACCTACAAGGCAACCTCTAAATGAATTCGTATCGCAGAAATAATTACTGCTAAGTGAAATATATTGAAGCAAAATCATTGTAATCATTAAAAGACAAAGTTTTTTTATAGTAAGGGACAATATTAAACGAAAATGTTTTGGACAATATTTGTTCATATTAAAACAAGTCGCATGAGGCTTTATATCACCAATTCTGAAAGCACGAAAGCTTAGTGCTTCTTTAAATATTAAGTGTTATTTAAAGTGATTTAAGACAGTTATATACAGATTAAAATTGAGGAAAATAAAAATAAATATTGCATAATCTGTAATAATTACGAACTGCATATAAATAAAAGGTAAAAACATAAGAATGAATGAACAGTAGTTAATCAGTTGTTATGCTGATCTTATTTTTGGCTGCATACATAAAAAAAGATGTATTATATGAGTTCAATGAAATAAAATAAGTTTTAAAAATAGTGGTACATGACTGTGACGTAACAGATTTGTATAGGTAGAGTTTTTTCCCGGTTGTCCATTTACAAATTGGGGGAGTATTACGAATAGATGCTAGAATACAAAATACAAATACAGTAAAGTCTCTTTTGATTATTGTGAATAAAATATATTTTAATGTGATTATACTGGAAAACATTTTCTTCTCACCTTTCTCTTTCGTATAATTTATTGTTTCCAAGTAATCTTTCAAATTATCGCTTAGAAATCAATTAATAACTGCATATCTATTGTAGTAATTAGTAATTAATTCATTATTATAATTATAAAGTTGGATTGTAGAGGACTTATTATTGGGATAAAGCATACGCCGCAACACATACGCGGCGACACAAAGAAACATTGTTGGAGTTGAGAAAGCGGTACGCGGTCAAAATCTACGAGACGAAATTAGTTAGTTGGACGGCGAACACAGTTGCGGGCAGATATCAATTCAGAAAATTCAGATTATAAAAAGTTTAGGCAGTCAACGGCGAGAAGCGAAACGAAAAAGTTGGACGGCAGACACAGATGCAGGCAGACATCAATTCAGCAAATTCATATTATAAAAAGTCCGCGGATCCCAAATTATGAGTATGGCTATCTAGGAAGTCCAACGGCGAGATATAATAGTTTACATAAAACGCAAGTAAACAGTTTTGACAGAGAGATTTATAAAAGCGCAGTTTGGAAGCAGAAGTTTTGCTTCACAAACTGAACTAATTTTTCGCATCGAGAGACTTCAAGGAGACCTACGTCCAGAAACTGGCTGAGGGTGAGATGATCGAGGTTCCAGGATAGCAGAGATCCAGAGCAACTACCGTGTGTTCAAATTCTAATGAGTAGAATCAGTGATATCCCCAAATCGTGTGCACGAAAACCCAAAAATTGTGACCTGGGTGGCCGTAAGTAGAAAACTCTAAAATTGATTGTAAACCACTTTTTAAAAGATATGTCAGATCGTTCTTAATTATTTCGTTTCTTTAATTATTCACTTCGTTAATTGTTTACTTCTTTAATTGTTTAGTTCTTTAATTTAAATTCAATCTTTAATCTTATTTTCGTCCGCAACAAAATTCGTCGAGGTTCAGACGA
Source organism: Zhengitettix transpicula (assembly GCA_037074705.1). Lineage (NCBI taxonomy): Eukaryota > Metazoa > Arthropoda > Insecta > Orthoptera > Tetrigidae > Zhengitettix > Zhengitettix transpicula. The sequence goes on from CM073590.1 coordinate 196,969,380, forward strand.
ATTAATTTACCTAAAAAGAAAATGTAATTGAGTGTATAAAATTCACCCATTTATCAAACCCAGATAAAGACCCTGAGATCCCAAAAATCAAATATTATTGTGTATTTAAAATTTTATAATAAATATTGTTTAATAGTTTTCCCTTAACAATCTTTTTTATTTTGAAAAACGCCTTTTTATTTATTTATTACACTATATTTCCAAACTACTGTCTTATATTTTCGAAACCGAAGCATCGAAATATAGAATCATAGTAGAAGTCAAGTCGTGTATAATAAGATTTAATAACAACGAAACATAATATTTTATTTTAATGTAATATGAAATTCTGCAAAGATCAAATCAGGTTATCCAATGTTCCAAAAATTAAAAGCAAAGCTCACAGACTAAAAATTAACTTGTCATATAAAAACAGGTTCGTTTATTAATTAGCAATTCATCCAAACTATTTGGGAGAAAAGATCAATTTGTTCAAAGGAAAAAATAAACTTATAAATAGCAAAAAATAGTTATAGTTTGTTAATGTAGTGATAAATTAATGAATGTAAAGTGGACTTTTATAAAATACTGAGAATTTAGGTTAGAAAAATCCTTGGGGATGAATTGAATGAAACATTGTAACGACTTCGTGACCTCTGGAACCTACAGTTTTCTTCCTTCCTTCTACTAGGAAATTCTTCGTATTACCCAGTGATTCACTGAGCTCCACAGAATTCGGAGAAACCCGATTCTCGCAACCAGAACCTCTCTCTTTTCGCTTTGTGAGCAGAGCTCGTTGTTTAGCGGCGCTCTTCACATCCGCGATATTCATACGGCAGTCGACTTCCGTGTTCTACTGCATCAGATATAGAATTTATTCGCAATATGCCATTGAAAACTTATGAAAAGCTTACTCATAAAATTATAATTACAAATACCCAAAGTTAGTCAAAGTAGAAGATGCGGTACGTATTTAAGTTATAAATTTTGGAAAAGTTGTTTTAATGCCCAACCCTGATAATTTAATAACATAAAATGGAATAAATAGTTATATCTATGATTTGCAAGTAATTGGAAATCGTAATCAAAGGAGGTTAATCCGGTGAATCGATTAAATAAATCATTCTAGGTTTAACCACCGGGTAAAATTATTTTCAGAACACAGTCTACCTGATGACGGCGTTGATGTTAAACGGAAAAAAATGTATTTTGAAAAAAATTTGGCCCGGTTGATAAACCGAGAATTATTTATGAAATTAAGATCGCATCAAAAATATTTTATATTCATCACTAGCTGTGTTGTTTTCGGACTTCCTATAATACCTAATCTTGTGAAATACATTTTTGAGACTAAAACTCTCCTCTCAAGAGGATCATTGCTCCTTTGTTCCAATAAGGCCCTATTGGCGTTTTAGCTTCTTCTTTATAGCCACTATCTGTACTGTCTGAGGATTACAAAGAAAATGCGAGGCTTGTTCGGAAAGTAAGCGGTCTGACACAGAGTTGGCGTTAGTAGGCACTCACGGCAGTACGTATTTCACCAGTCAGATAGTATACTTTTAAGTTTCAACTTCGTTTCTTCCATTACGAATATTGTAGTTTGTAACGGTGTAATGTTTAAACAAACGATTGTCTTTAGTTATTAACAGAAGTAAAAAGGAGGTAGTGTTGCGTGAGAATCGGTTCAGCGTCAAAATACACTATTGTTGTATGATTAGGGCAGCCAGTTGAATTAAAACGCTGTCTAAACTTCATTTCTGACAATAAGCGTTATGTACGGTCATTGACTTGTAACGTATATATTTGTATATCGGTAATATAGATCTTTGGAGATCGGTGAAGAGGGGAAATGGTGGAAGGATGTGATCTTTGTAAGTGGTGAGAGGAAAAATCGAGGGATAGAAAGTTGCGTTGTGGTTTTTTCTGTGAGTTAGACAGAAGAAATAGTTGTTTTGTAGGAGATGTAGTGTCAGGTAGTTAAGGATAATAAATTGATAACTGAAATAAATTATGGTAGTTTTCTTCAAAAGTTATAGAGCAATATGATCCGGCATTGGAAGACATCAGCACGTTAGCACGAGCTCACGTGGACTCCGAGAGGAGGAGTATCTTGCTAAACACAAGATAATTAATGTATTTTGTGTTAAACGTTTAATTAAATCAAAGATTTAAAAGTAGAATACTACAAATCGTGGAGCCCCACGTTGGGCGCCACAATTTGTAATGTTCTATTTTTAAGTCAACACAACAATAATTTCACCTCTCACCACTTCCCTAAGATCACCTCTTCTCCTCTCTCACTAATATCCAATTTATATGGAACTGTGATTATGCGACGTTCCATTACCGTTAATGAAACGTGCAATCATTATTATACACCCAGTTGAAGCAACCGTCCAAACAGTGGGCCAGAGCGGGTGGATCCTCTGAAGAAACCGAGAAAAGTAATTGTTAAACTATCTGGAAAATGGCAACAAATTACCAAGCTGTAAGAAAATAAATATTGCAGCTTTTCTCAGTGTAATCTTTAAACAAACAATTCTTGGGCTTCAAACCGAGTAGAATTTATGTAAAGCGACGTATCTTTTTTGTTTTTTAGGGCAACAGGCTAGATGATGGTAATCCACGTTGGGCAACTCCCCGTTAATAGCATAGGAAGGGATTTGTAAGGGGGGATGCGGAAGGGTATAGAAAGGTAGCCAAGGGTTAACTAGGGCCCCCGGGTTATATTTTAAGAATCCTACCCGGCATCCGCCTAAAGAAATGCAGGGAAAACCCTAGAAATACCTGCATCAGGTAGGTCGGGCATTGGGTACTTGTCCCACGCTCTTCTGATAGCGGGAGAGGAGTTGGCTGTGGGGACGCGGCATTCCCTTCTCCGTGCCTTGACCAGTTTAGGAGGCAGCTGGCCGACTATTGCAATGGGAATAGCGCACAACTCCTGCCCAAGGTCTGTGTCCCCGGAACATACACCTCTCAGAACAGGTCGAGGTGCCTCGGCTTGTGGGAACCTTAGTTCAAAAACGGAGAGGGAAAGGCATCCCCAAAGGTAGCCCCTTCGTATCTCTCCTACAAGGTTCTGCTTGCGAGAGAACACCTCTCGCAGGTATTGCCTACGAGAGAAAGTCCTCGCAGGCCTACCCTGTCATAAACTTCGCCAAAAGACTAAGACGCCTGGAAGACTCGGTGAAAGAAGGAGATACCTTAAATAATTGTGAAAACGGCCGATATTAGTCTCGAATAAAGAGTTTTCGTTATCGCGGAAGTTAATAGTGTCACTCTCGATTTATTCAGTATGTAATTTCGATCCCTAACGGCATGGGAGTGATACCCCTATAGGTGTGGATGGTCGGGTGTTACATAATAATATGGCAAAAACACTCGAGGATTATTTAAGTCGCTGAGTTTAATTGTGACATGCAGTTAGTTTGAAGTTCAATCCCGACGAGTGATGGTGGAAGGGTTTCGCGTCAAAATAATGCGACATAGCCGAGATCGGTATTGAATCAGACATTTTGGAGTCGTTGTACTGAAAAGTGTAAATCAATTTTAGAGTAGATTTGTCAAATTGGCAGAAATCTCTGGTCAACAAGTGATTTAACCTGAAATCCTAATCATCACTGTTCTCAACGGCATCACTCAATCTCAACGGCACCAAAAACTATATATTCGACCCTAAAATAGCCCATTTTGGACCATTTACCGCTTCACCCTAAATCTCCACAGGGAGGGGGGTGTTACTTCAACTTAACTGTCATGACGAATGTCACTATCCACCACGCTCAACTCCGAATTTGACATAAATCTCGGACATTTTATAATTAACCCCTTCCCATCCTACTCCTAGACTGTGGGAACTGAACTAGAAGTTAACCGACATGCCAATGTTCGACCTACCTGACACACGTTTAGTAGGGTTTGTCCTGCATCACTTTTAGGCGAATGCCGGGTAGGATCCTTAAACCCTTAAAGCCCTTGGGCTACCTTCCTCTACCCTTCCGCATCCCCCCTTTCAAATCCCTTCCTATCCTATTAAAGAGGAGTTGCCACTATGTGGATTACCCTCATGTAGCCCGTTACTAAAAAATTAATAACAATAAAAAAATTACAAAATTTGTGGTGAACCTTTCAATACATAAAAAATTTCATATAAAATTTCTTTAACACAACAAAGTTGCAGACTAAATGTGGCATGTCCAATATTTTCGTCTGATCGCGCTTGCCACAAGCTTTATTGTAACATTACAAAGACTCAACCGGACCATACGATTGACGGAAATAGTACTGGTTTTGGAAAGTGGGAGAAATATTAATGAAGACTTAACATGGTAAAAACACTTCTTTCTTCGCTTAAGGACTGCAAAACTACTGAATTGTTAGCGGTGAATATTTTGTACCTGGAAGCATTGTTTGTTTGGCTAACAAGCTGTATTTACTCGCACGAGTTAATTAATCCTGTAAGCAGAGTAGTTGAGACAGAAAATAGACAGCGTGTACGAAATGTTAGTTGAGATAGGGACGTGTGAGCGCAAATGTTAATTATGGCGATAGAAACTAAATATAGCGAATAATGTTTTGTAAGTCGAAAAAGCATAAACAAATTGTAGTTAGTTGCAATTTTTTCCGGTAAGTTGGCAGCAAAGTACATCGCTTTGCCTCAGAAATTAACGCTTAACTAAATATGATAATTTATTACGCTTTGAGAGTTAAGAATGAAAGGAAAGCGTAGAGCTCAGAAGCAAGTATTCGAAGAAAAAGGTTTTACACCTCGATAATTTTCAATTCCCTAAAATACTTTGCTTTTATTTTATCTGGAACACGAAAATAAAGGCATAGCGTTAAATGTGGCGAATGACGTACATGCGGAAGCAATTGTATTTTGAATTATGTAAATTATAGCAATTTTATTTTAAACTCTTTCGGTATTATTCCATTTAGCCCTTTCCAGATAAAAAAATTGATTGATAACCGTTTGCATATGTGACAATCTCAATAAGTAATAATGAATAAGTTATTGTAATAATCACTAATAATAATGGGCTTTAATTAAATGAAATAATCAACAAGAATTTAAAACATAAAATTATTAATTTTCACTTTGTGGCTTCTAACTCAAAAACAATTACAATCTAAAATATTAATTTCTCAGGGCCTTCACTGGGTTTGATAATGGACACAACAAATTGATTTTAAAATCTTATTAACAAACCGTTCACATTTACCTAAACAATATGTCGATAGAAAGAAATTAAAAAGAAAAGAAATTAACTTTGATTGACAATTAAAAGAGAACGAAATCTGACTCTATCTTTAATTACGTTTACAATTAATCATTATTTTTGGTTTTGTTACTCACATCTGTCCAGCTGGTTCCAGCATTCTTTTTGTTTTCGGGAGTACACTATTGCAAAATTTTTACACTGACTCTAAATATCGGCTCACAGATTTTACACTATTGAAGTCAACATTGTTAGGCTCCCAGGAACTCGGATGATCCTCCTGAATGTTAGCTATCTGATGTCTGCTTGCTTTATACGAATCCTATGATTCGTAGATTTGTTAGTCTTTTACCGCTTGGGACTGAAACTGAAACTTTACTATTCCGGCTGACTATAGACGTAAACTACTTCCTTTCCTGGCTGCTGATAGGCGTAAACTGCTTTTACTTAGCAATATTTACGAGGTAATATTTCCGTGAATGTTTTTACTTTGTCTTAAATTCACAACTTTGTTTAATAATACATTAACGACGGCTAGTCTCTGCTCTAGTATTATTTGTTCCGTCCTCTGAAATGCCCCGCCACCAACTAACAGTTATATTACTTGTTCTGCTCCTCACGATGTTTTTCCGCGAACTGAACTCCTAGTGCTCCCGAGTTTGAGCGCGCATACGCCATTTTTGACTTTCCGACAAAGCAACAGAGCTCGGCTCCATTGTCGCTTTGGAAGCTCCTGCCGCTACAATTAAATTTTATTAAAACCAATTAATGGCCTAATTAATTGGCATTACATTATATTATCACTTTTTTGTCTGTATTGACTATTTTTCTTATTAATTATTTTCAATCAGACGTAGATTTTTCATTACAATAAGCAATAATTCATCTCACACACTTTACAAGTCGTTTAATATAAAACTGAACTTTCGTTTTTAATAATTAAACCATTTTAATAAAATTAAAAATTATTCGACGTCCAAGCTCGGAAGTGATACTGACGCGGCTGAGACGGACTGCTGACTGAGCGTTGATTATAATCAATGGGTTGTATGTATACCACGAATTGTCCCGACACTTTATCTGGAAGAAGACGAAACGGCGCTGTTTAACTCTGTTGTACCTGTGTGGAAACCCGATAACTGGTAGTTTTTGTGGGCCCACAGAAAAATTTGAGAATGTTATTTTACAAAGACAATCATTTCAAATAATCAGATTTACAAAGTGGTAAAATAATTCTACTAGGCTGGTGTTAATCCGACATCTTCTCAAGGTAGTAAAGTCCAATTTATAATTAATAAACATTTCTTTATCTCTGATACGTACTGGGATACCTTTCCCATACATATGAAATATTTCTTCACTTTTTATCATCAACTTTAATCTCAGATATCGACAAATGAGTCTTTGTATACTTATCAAGTTCGAGCGATTGACGGTTCTAATGGGTTTATTATTAGCTGAAAAAATTTACGAGACTTTGAACTAAGTGGGAAATCATGCAATCAAATCCAGTGACAATGTTATTTCCACGTGATTGAATCGAGACATAAAGTAATTAAAAATTATATTATATCGGCATCTGAAAACCATTTGACTCGATTGACTAGCGTTCTACTTGCCATTGTGGCTCTCGTAAGAATTTCTACTCAAGAACAAAAATTTTGTTGCCAGCCAAATTGAATACGAAAATTCCATCAGTAAATATGCGTGATAGTTATTTTCTTAAACGAATAAATATAGCTACTTACCATGTTTCTAAATGTGTTGATTATTTGTAATGTGTCGAAGTGTTGACGAAAGGGACAACGCTATAACGTGCAACTTCCACCACGTGACTAAACGCACCTGATAATGTCGGGGAAGCACGTTATCGAAACGTAATACGTCTTTTAAACGACACACATTATCGGGGTTTTACATTGTCTATAGTAGAAGGAAGGATGACAATATGAGTATGAGAATTGAACAAAGGAGCCGACACTTTGAACAAGAAAACAGTTTCAGTTGGTGAGAGGGGGGAGGGGGAATGATGACAATCAGAGTTAAGTACACGGGGACGAACAGTCCTTAAATAAATAAAATTACCGAATCCAGTCTATCGCAGAGAGTTGCATATCGTGAACAGCCGAGCAATGAAATTTGGAGTAGGCCTACTTATATAAAGTTCGAGTTGAGAGTGTCAGATTTTCTGATGTATGGACGTTTAAGGTTTTTGTCGGCCGAAGTAGGGATTTCCATAGGCCCGGGACATAGGACTGTAGGTCAAGACAGCACTTAGCTCGATGGCGACGGCGATTTATATTCGTTTGGAATTATTTTTTGTGAGCTTCGTAATGATTACTTTGCCTCTGTATTTAGATCAGAGGGAGACAATAACAAAGGATCCATATAACATTATTAGGGGGTCAATACTGGCTAAGGCTTCAATGAAATATATGTTTAAAACGTACTAATTATTTTATATATGATTCCTTTTAATAATGTTTTATTGAATTCAGCACCAGTTTTACGAGTTAAAGTTACACATCTATGTGGCAAACCAGTACGGATCATAAGTTCGGTCTTCAGTTACTCAAAACACAGCTTTGCAAATTTAGAAAATAATTAAATGTCGGAATTGATCATAGCGCCACGGTGCACTCAAATGAAAAAATTTCGATAACAACTTGAGTTGTTGAAAGAGTTCTTGGGTTTCCAACCGGGTGGCGTACTGGAAACACGACGTTTCGTCGACAATCTCCGTCGACATCTTCCTGGTGAATAACTTGAGTTATTAACTCATCTTTAAGTTATTAAATTTAGTTTAATCTTAAGGCATGCAATGAAATGAAGTTCAATAGAAGAAGTGAAATGTTTGATGGAACAAGTCCTCCCTCAGTTGTTTTATGTTCATGCACGTAAATAGTTTGAGTACCTTCAAACCATAGCCCGGGGGCCCTAGTTACCCTTGGCTATCTTCCTCCACCCTTCCGCATCCCCCCTTTCAAATCCCTTTCCGATGCTATAAGAGGGGAGTTGCCACTATGTGGATTACCCTATACATAGCCTGTCTACACAAAAAAAATTGCATTTTCCTCGACACCGTCTGCGAGGGATGTTCTCTCGCAGGTAGAACCTTGTAGGAGAGATACGAAGGGGCTACCTTTGGGGATGCCTTTTCCTCTCCGTTTTTGAACTAAGGTTCCCACAAGCCGAGGCACCTCGGCCTGTTCTGAGACGTGTATGTTCCGGGGTCACAGACCTTGGGCATACGGTAAGAGTTGTCCGCTATTCCCATTGGAATAGTCGGCCAGCTGCCTCCTAAACTGGTCGAGGCATGGAGAAGGGAATGCTGCGTCCCCACAGCAAACTCCTCTCCCGCTATCGGAAGGGCGTGGGACAAGTACCCAATGCCCGACCTACCCGATGCAGGTTTTTCTAAGGTTTTCCCTGCATTTCTTTAGGCAAATGCCGGGTAGGATCCTTAAAATATAGCCCGGGGGCCCTAGTAACCCTTGGCTACCTTCCTCTACCCTTCTCAACCCCCCATTTCACTCCGTTTCCTATGCTATAAGAGGGTAGTTGTCACTATGAGGATTATCCTATACACAGCCTGCCTACACCTTAAAAAATTGTATGTATTTTAAACATTGCCACCGGGCGTTAATTAAATAAATATATCTATGTGATTTTTTTGGGCGAAGGTAAAAATTAAACAAAAATACAATTAAATATTTGATGTAGCATATCTGTATTTTCTGCCATTTCCAAACTAGTTCAGTGACTCATTAATTCCATCCTAACTACGCCGATAGCTGATTTGAATATGAAATGTCGACTCGATTTCTCATCTTGAATCAAATCTTGCTAACAATCATCCAGTTCACTTGTCTCACCCATCAGAAAGAAAAAATATTAATAATGTAAAACTAAATATACTACAAAAATAATTTTAAGAGATTTCCATTATTTTTATTCCTTTGAAACCAAATACATTTGACAAACTCTTATCAAGATTAGATTTCAAAATTGTCCACAGTTGTTTTTATTCAACAATTAATATTAATATAAATTAATCAAATATGTTGTATACATGTAAAAATTATTAATAATCAAAACAGGCATCGATCGATCTCCGAGAAACTGCACATAAAAATTAGTACGATATTTTAAAAAATTTTCAACTTTGTTATTGAATTTAAATTATTTTACCTGAAATAAAATGTTTAAGTTATAAGGCATTATTGTTTATAGTTTTCAGTTAAATATTGTGTGATATTTTAATTCTCGTAAATTTTAATAGCGTCCAGAAAATTCACTTTTCAGCAGGCCTTTCATAAAATATCAGATCTTATAACTTTTATATGATTGTTGTTTCATTTCCGTACGTTTTCCCGGAGTATATGCTGCTGGAATTGTTCCAACAGTGTGACTGACGTTGATTCGAACGACGTTTCGTCGACGGTGCTAGTCGACGAAACGTCGTGTTTAGTCAACGCCACCCGGTTGGAAACCGGAGAACAATTCCAGCATGATTGTTGTTTCTAAAGAATGTTCCGAGTCTTTAGACTGAATTACTACTTGGCTTGCATTTTTTATGCTGAATTTTAGTGAATAATATTATTGGTGGCTATGGTGCAAATTATTCGCAGACGCACTTGTTTTATTCGTAAAATTAGACCATATGGACTTCAACACTATTTCATGTTCGTAAATGTTCTTGAAGAGCAAGGTGAAAGCAATATCCAGTGTCACTTGTAATTACAGATTCGATTACGAATATTTAATCTGCCAGTGTAATTCAATTCTTCACCGATTATTTCGCGAGAAATTTTTCGCTTTCCTTCAAAATCAGAGTTAGTGTCTCACGCCATATCATTTCGAAACACAACGAAGTATAGCTTAATGCAATGAGTGTACAATCCGTGGGGGACGAAATACTAATAATAAATTTATGACACAATAACAGAAGCGGTAACAGGTCTTTCTGGCAGCAAGTCGAGTTTCTGACTACAGCTACAAAATATAGTTTATGGGATGACCCTTATAAGCACAGTCGTAACTATTTTATTTTAAACCACATAACTGTTTACATCAGCTGTATAATTGACGATTTTTCAACCAAATTCTCCTCTGAACTCGTAACATGTATGACATCCACCAAACAATAATTCTACAATTGCATCAATATTAACCTAGTACACAGTCTCAATAAAACTTTATAATTTACACTGAAAGGTTTCCATGGAGCTAAATTGCTGTATATTGCTTCCATATTTTGCAGAAACGTCTGGTTGTTTCTATTTAAGATAGTAAGATAGTCTCGTCATCGGAAGGGCGTGCGACAAGTACCAAGAGCCCGACCTCTCCGATTCAGATTTACTAGGGTTTGTCCTGCGTCGCTTTTAAGTGAATTCCGGGTAGGATCCTTTTAAACTATAGAGCAGGGGTCTTGGTTAACCGTAGCCTACTCCCTTCCGCATCCCCCTTTCAAATCCTTTCCTATTAAAAGAGAGAGGCCTCCGCGACAATGGGTCTTATGTAGCTGTCACTCTAAACATCGTAGGAATAAGTAAAAGGAATGAATGAGCTGTAAAAACATTACATTTCTACAATTTAGTAAAAGCTGACACTGGATCCTCGTGATAACTTGTTCGAAAGTTTCAACCAAGTTTTAAAAGTGGCATATATTGTAATGCCTGGTAAGTGAGGCATTGTTTCGGGTTACTGGTTTGGACTGTTGGAAGGGCAGTTTTGTAACGTGTTTATTTAGAAATGGTCTTGAGAATTCGGAACCGTGCACGTCCGTGTGGCCTTTCTCAAACTAAATCTGTTAAGTGAGGCATTGTTTCTGATGGATAGCCTGGACTGTCGGAGGGGCAGTTTTGTAACGTGTTTATTTAGGACTGAGTAGGACTGAGTATTTCTTCGTTTTGAAAAGCTGGGTGTGTGAGGGTGCAAAAAGATAAATAGTCCTGTCTCGATTGTCGGCTTTTGGACATGACAGAGTATTAGCCATTTGCTGACTAAGGAACTGCAGCTGCATAATATAAATCTCGGGATAATGGAAGAAACTGTTAACGGGCATTTGCGACGAAGTTTTGGAACAATGGAAAAAGGAAAAGGCTGGGGGTATATAAGCGGGAGATAAGCTTTTGAGTGGTTAGTTATTCTGCGACCACCGAAGATGGTGAATGTGTTTAAGAAGTCAATCGTGCTGTGATCAGCGAAGCTGGAGAATGTGACTAGGAGAGACATCGGTTAAGGGAGGAGAATGTGTTATAAGTTGCAGTCTGCGAGAGAAATAGCCAAATATTCATCGATAAACATTTTGTATGCTGAAGTCTAATCTATTCTAATCTCAAAATTAGACCACTGTCTTCGATTGTAGGAGACCAGGACACTGCATCCAGCGTCTAGTAGTCTTCAGAACGAGCAAATGATATGTCCTTCACGAACGGAGTACCAACTTTTGTCAAACCAACAGTGTGTGTTAGAATCAGTGTTTAAAACGGCCAGTATATAAAGTGTGTGTGTACGAACGAGCCAAATTTTCCTGAGTATTCGTAAGTTGAAATTTCATGGTATTCATACATGAAAACCGAATTAAAAGATAAAGTCAAATATCGTTCTTTTCTTTTGTGTTGATAAAATAAACTCTTTAAATTTAAAGTCAATCTTGTAGAATAAGTTCGTCAATAATTAATTTCGTCTATGTCTAGACGAGTAAATATTTCTTTTTAATTTAAAGCTAAATTTTGTGTTATTTGATTATGGTTAAATGTTATGCCGTTATCAGACCCAGTTAAGACCTTTGAGAGAATGTGATCCTTTTTATATTTGTTTGATTGTATAAGTGTTTCAAGTATTGATAAATAAAAGTTTGTTCGTTTTAAAGTTAATAATTTTTCATTTAAAAGGCACATTATTTGATTATTACAATATATTAAAGCCGAAAGTGAGAAAAATATAATTTAGTAAAGACATAATATATACTATAAAAAAGAAATAGAAAACACTAGTGATACGACTAGGCTTCATATATTAAAATGAAAATTTTACGTCGGATTGTAAATTAATAATGAGGAAGATATCCAAATACAACACAACGTTTCTGGAAGCCTTGCTCCCTTCTTCTGGTGTAGAAAAAACGCAAGAGCCTAGAGAGAAACAACTGCACAACCAGTTGACAAAACTCAAAATCCTTTGCTTTTATCATTAGCATCTTCTATTTCTTTTTTTAACGTATATATTATATTTTGCTCATTTTCGGCTTTAATATTTATTCTAGTTTTAAAACCTATTTGAAACCTTCGAACAAATAAGTTATTGCGAGAATCCAGTTTTAGTTTTCACTTAATTGTAGAAAATGTGATGTTTTTCCAGCTCATTTACAACATTTATATAATAGGAATGAATGAGCCGCAATCGAGACCAATTATGCTGAAATCATAACATCATTGCCTACAAATTAAAATAGATTTAATATAACCTGGTAATTGTATTTAATTATATAGTAGAGTTTAGTAATGGTTTAACCTTATAATGATACATTTCGACTGATTGCATATCGAATTATCCTCTAATAATTCATTTATTAAAATGTACATAAAAACGTTAGACGAACAGAAATGAGAAAATATATAAGAGAATTAATTTGGATACAAAATATAGTGATTTCGCAAAATGGTATATGATAGAGATCGAAGTAAAACAATTAACGAGCACAGAGTAATCGTCAGTACATCCAACATACCCAGACTAGGCGAGTCCAAATACCGGTGTTTTTTTTTATAAAAGTGCTGAATTACGTTTTTATAAAAATAAATGGATTTCGACATGTAAATTGTATGTGCAATGTACGCATTACAAAGGTATTGGACGATGTATTATTCATTATAATTAATTGTATGACAATCCATTGTATTATCGAGTTGTATATACTATTTTAGAGAATTTTGTCTATGATATTTTGAAATGAAAACATTTTTGTATTAAAAGAGTTTTATTGAGACTGTACATTTTTTTTTAATTTACACAATCATGATGAAAGTCTTTTGCAAACAAGATGAGTAATTTTACAACGTAATCAACACTGGAAGAAGGAATGTACCCACAACTATGTCTCTGATATAATGTGACACCTGCAGATTTATCTAGTTTTCTCTTTCACTAGAAATTGGTGGCAAGAACAAAAAATTCGCGCGCCGCCAAGTCTGCGAGGGCTATTCACTCGCAGGCAGTACCTGCGAGGGATATTCTCTCGCAGGCAGAACCTTGTAGGAGAGACATTTGGGGATGCCTTTTCCTCTCCGTTTTTGAACTAAGGTTCCCACAAGCCGAGGTACCTTGGCCTGTTTTGAGAGGTGTATGTTCCGGGGTCACAGACCTTGGGCATACGGTAAGAGCTGTTCTCCGTTCCCATTGAAACAGTCGGCCAGCTGCCTCCTAAACTGGTCGAGGTACGGAGAAAGGAATGCTGCGTCCCCACAGCAAACTCCTCTCCCGCTATCGGAAGGGCTTGGGAAAAGCACCCAATGCCCGACCTACCTGATTCAGGTTTTTCTAGGGTTTTCCCTGCATTACTTTTAGGCGAATGATGATAATGCTTTACGCGTCTCTGAACATTAAGTTGTACGGAGAGTTTATGAACTTATAAAAAAAAATTAAATAATAATAATAATAAGTAAAAGTGGAATATAAACAAACATTAACAAGCGAAATCGCAGTAAAATTCTTGAGGTCCCGACGCCCACGTCGAGAGCATGAGCTAGGTAAGCTTGCTAGGGAAGATGAGTACAGGAATTGAGGATTATGCGGGTTGAAATATGGTGCGAAAAAGCGCAGAGCAGGGAAGAAGGGAATAGCGTCTTGGAGGCGTAAGTCAACCCCGGACTGTAGTACCAAGAAAGAAGAAGAACGAAAGACGGTAATATTCAACGCAAATCAACGTGAATCTACGCGAGCATATCGCGGAACAGCCCGCAGAAACGTGGAACATCGAGCAGCACTAGAAACATTATTACAACACACCAACTAAATGGGGTGTGTCTGCCAGTAATTGCCAATCTATCTATCTTCTTCTAATAAATAAAACACAGTGTTGGTATGTATGTGTTTTCCCCATACAAATCTACACCCGTGGAGCCAATTTCACCAAATTTCGTACACGTGTTCCTTGCGATCAGGAAACAAACCCCGTCGGGGTGAGACACGTCTACCACCCCCCCAGGAGAGGGCATTACAAGAAAATAACGCGAATAAAACCGAGATCGGAGTCAAATCCTGGGTTATGGATATCGCTGAGTTTATTTATGTCATTTAACCCTCGGTCCGGGAGTGGACGGTGGCAACTTTCAAAACATCTTAACCGGCCGATTTTTGCGTCGAATAAATATATTTCGGGATCAATGAGATTACTAAAATTTCTCTACATGTTCTCTGTGTATAATTTCAACCCATTTCGGGCTTGGGACGGGAGCATCCTTAAGTGAGGAGTGACATTTCATAATAATAACGGAAAAACAACTGAGATTGGATTATGGGTGTCACCGAGTTTAATTATGACATTCAACTTGCCGTTTAACTTCCCCCAATTGGCAGTGGGCAGGGGGGAAAATTTTCGAACACGTTAAAACGGCCGATAAATTTGTGGAAAAAAACTTTTTCGGGGTCAATGAGTTCAACCCCCTTTGACGCGGGTTGTGAGCACAGTTAGGGATAGGGATCGAGGTGAGTTACATAAAAATAACAATAAAGCAACCTATATTTGAATAAAATTGGGGATTATGGATATATGACAACTCGGCCAACACCGGACACCCAGCTAGTATGTAAATGTCGTATACGAATGTCGTGAAATGATTAATAAATACATCCAATTAAATAAATTGTTAAAAATGTAACACAATATTATATAAATAAGAACATACAAGGAAAATAAATGTGTCGAATTCGAACAGGTATACAAGAAATAATACTTATTGTATTCTTTTGCCGTAATTAGTTTCTGCTTGAAGTATTTTACGGCTGGAAAATTCGGGTAAGTAAATTGTTTAACAAAAATATTTTATGCACTGATGTATTTTTAATTAGCATGTGGGTGGAGAGACCAATATCTTCCCACTACCTTGTACTAGGGGCCCTGAAATTTTAATCTAAACAAGTGAACCCTGATGACTGATGAGATTTTATTTTACTTGGAGGAAGCAGCGATTGTTGACAGCGGGAGGACCTTCGAAATTGGTGCATTCCTTCCAAGCAAGGGTGAGCGAAACCGTGACTAATTTGTAACGCTCCGCGCCTAAGGACAGCGGACACTGAAATTTACGTCCAGAGGGCGGGACTGAGATCAACGGTTTTGTTTTTGGGCAACACCCAAAGCGCAAGTGAACTGAAGCGAGAATAGAGCCTCTCAGACAATTCACAAAGATAGAAAATATACAACTGCTGACAGTGTGAATTTTTCACATCGAGAATTGGCTACAACGTCCGCTCACTTCCTCAGGCCGCTGAGTTTCACGGCGACAGTTTTAGGCAAAACCAGGATTTTCAATACGCTTAAAATGATTACAGATTTATTTCGCGCAAATAAATTGAAAGAGGAATGTGGTCTAATATAATAAAACCAT
Source organism: Zhengitettix transpicula (assembly GCA_037074705.1). Classification (NCBI taxonomy): domain Eukaryota; kingdom Metazoa; phylum Arthropoda; class Insecta; order Orthoptera; family Tetrigidae; genus Zhengitettix; species Zhengitettix transpicula. The sequence goes on from CM073590.1 coordinate 196,985,188, forward strand.
TAATGATTGATTTCATGTAGAGACTTTATTTTTTATTTAAAGCATAACGACGTTTCGATACATGTTCGTATTTTTTCAGGTTTTTTCCCTAAAGATGAAACATTTATAAATGATTAAATATATAGAATAATTGTACACTTTAAACAAAGACAGACTGAATTAAACAAAAAAAACGTACAACGTCCCAAATTATTATGACAAAATAGCACTAAAAACAATTAACATGTTAATGAATAAGAAAGATAGCCAATACAGACCAAAAACAGGGTAATATAAATACCACACAACGTTTCTGGGATCCTTGTTCCTTTCGTCAGGTGCTAAGAAGAGTCTAGAGAAACACAACTGCACTACACTCAAAAGCGACGAAAACGCAACGACAATGGAAGAGCCGAATGGGTGGCGTAACAATAAGGGGAGCAACGACAATGGGAAAACAGAAGGTAATAACAAGGGATCATATCAATTATTGAGTATAATAGTGTCTGTTTGCATATTAATAGCTGTGATGTTGGATTTAATGTGAAGCATCTCTGAAATGAGTCTGTGTCAATGTCTAAAATCTTAGCATTTTGCCAATCAAATGTATGTTTAGAATTGATGATATGTTTGGATACTGCAGATTGTTTATCAATGCGAAGTTTGATGTTAGATATATGTTCTAGAAATTTGTAATAAGGGAGTACGAGAAAACATTTGGCTTGAGGTGTTTGGGAACGATTGACAGTAGGATGTTGGATTTTGTTCAGTCTACTGTTTATGCGTTTAATAATAAAATATAAAGGGTACTCATTGGAGATTACATACAATTGTAAACATACAGTTGCATGCATACAATATGGGAAGACGTCAGGTTTAATATAAAAATGCAAAAGAATAAAGAAACATTTAAATCATTAGTATACAGTTTATAGTAAGATTATCACAATTCGTGTATCTTATATATTATCTAATTTACTAAATACTCTTTCAGAATCTTTCAAAGTGCTTGCCTTTACACTTATTTTATGTACAGTGTCAGGTTTTTTTTATATAAAAAATGATTCCTTTCAGAAATGGGTCACGTTCAAATTTTTTTGTATTAGTCCGCACTCTAAAATAGTCCGCAATTGTCCTAGTATTATAAGACATAGCTCTGTTTTAGGAGGTTTTTTTCGACGTCTTTACCATCATAATAGATTTAAAGATATATAGAGAACAGACCGTTAGTATTCTATTTATGTGAAATCTTAGATTTACATGAATCTGTTTCTTTCACACCAAATATAAATCTAATAACTTTTTTTATAGAGAGATTAGCGCAAAATTTATTACTTGTAATATTATCAACTATCTATTATTTTGAGTAATTACACTTTTACACAGACAATTTTTGTTTATCGTGATAAATTTTATTTGTTTTAACACCGTCTATTTCGTCACCGGCAATGCACCAACGATATTTATGGCATCAAGTCCATCTAAATCTAAACATGTTGGCTTTCTTCGTACTGTGTGTAGGCTGTGACGTGATTAGACATGTTATATATTTGCTATTAATAGAGCTATGGTGAATACTGTACCAAAAAAACACCCTCTAGCTACACGAGACCATGGCTAAAAACATCACCTAGCAACCATAAAATAAACAAAAGAGGCGTAAAAAATACAATAAACTTATTCACGGCTGATGGTTCGTGAGTACATTGGAAGTAATATATGGTTTCATAGTCACGTCTAAAGTACAGGGTATTGACGTCTGTTAACTGTTTATCGAGTTGAAGATTCTGGATCAAGAACGTCGTTTATCCAAGCATCAGTATTCGTTTCGTTACGGTCTTTTATTAATGAAAGTTTACGAAAAAATAATACATGCTGCGGTTGAGGAAATAAGATGAAAAACTAAAATAGTATTCTTCCGTACATTTACGCGAGTCCCGTCCCGGTGCAATACTTTGAGATGGCGTCACCCAACGCCACCGAGTTGCGTTCGTCTTCTCCATAATCTCGGCTTTTTTTCGACAGGCTATGTATAGGGTAATCCACATAGTGGCAATTTCCCTCTTATAGGGTTAACTAGGGCCCTCGGGCTTTGTTTTAAGGATCCTACCCGGCAATTCGCCTAAAACTGATGCAGGGAAAACCCTAGAAAAACCTGCATCAGGTAGGTCGGGCATTTGGTACTTGTCACACGACCTTCCGATGGCGGGAGAGGGGTTTGCTGTGAGTTCGCAACTTTCCCCTTGCCGTGCCTTGACCGGTTTAGGAGGCAGCTGGCCGACTATTCCAAAAGGAATAGCGGACAACTCTTACCGTATGCCCAAGGTATGCAACCCCGGAACATACACCTCACAAAACAGGCCAAGGTGCCTCGGCATGTGGGAACCTTAGTTCAAAAAATCCAGAGAGATGTGAAGGCATCCCCAAAGGTAGCCTCCGCCAGAGCTCTCTGCTTGTACATCGAGTTTAAGGATGTTTTTTTTTAGGGTAACAGGCTACTTGAGGGTAATCCACATGGTGGCAACTCCCCTTTAATAGCATAGGAAGGGATTTGAAACGGGGGATGCGAAAGAGCAGAGGAAGGTAGCCAAGGGTTAACTAGGGTCTCCGGGCTACAACCAACTTATATATTATTATGGTTATTGTCCCGACTGTTATTTTGACGAATAAAAAAAATTCAATTGGGTTTAACGTTTACTGCAGTGGTGATGAATTCTTATTAATCGGACATTATATAATATCCATCACTTAAATGCCTGCAATAAACCAAAATTTGCGTCAGAGAGTCCTGAGCAACACTAGTATACTTTAAGCGAAACCAAATCCCAAAAAAATACACATTCATGACCGATGCTTTGAGTATAACTAATTATTTTTCACCGAATAACACAATTTACATCTTCAGTTCGGCAATTTGAACATTTTAATTATGAAGACAATTTGGTAGTTTAATTCGAAAACATTTGAGCTGCTACTGCTGCTGCCTAAATACTTCAACAGTAATTGTAGTGCATTTATAGACAATAATTGTGTTCTTTTAAATAATTGTAGTTTATTCGTTGTGTCAGACGACTTGAATCTCATGTCAAGCTGTTATTTATCCGATTCAGTTGCGTACAGGAATTTCTTACACCACATCCTTAACATGTTTAGCCCAACAGGAAGAATATATATGGCATGAAATAAAGTTCCAAGCTGAAATAATAAGAAAATTCTGACCGAACATTTTTACCAATAAATCAAATAATTATTGTAGAGTCTTGTTGGTGTAAAGTGAATTTTGTGCCTCGGACACGTTTTCAGAAACTTTGTGGATTTATAAACATTGTAATTGTTTGTAGTACTAGTTTGTTATAATTATTTGGATAATATCTGAAGAAGATACGAACTCGTATTGAAACGTCGAAACACTATAAATAAAAAATAAAGTGTCTGTAAAGACCATTAACTGATTTTTTAATTCAAATACAGGCGTAAAATAAAAACTTTCAATTTTTATCAATATGTTACACAAAATCCTGTCAAAATATATAAATTTAAATAAAAAACGAAAATCCCTGAACAGTGTTAAGAACCTTTCGAAGTTAGAATTTGAGGAACCGTTATTACCATTAACATTTTCCGAGATACCGTTTCCTTCCTACTCGACAAGTATCAAGACAAAAAAAGCCTCCATTCACATCAACACGTAGAGTGTTTGACTTAAGATTGGAATCTATTTAACAAAATTTAGAAAAGTTGCATAGAGTTACAAATAAATAATTAATAGTAACCCTGAGACCAAAAAAATATTATACAAGAGCTAAAGTTATAAAAAAAATTAAAAATTTACGAGTGTTTTGAAAATTAATAATAAGAAAGATTGCCAAATACCATTTTAATAAGAAAGACAGCCAAATACGGACAAAATAAGTGATAATATAAATACCACACAACGTTTATGGAAGCCAAATTCCTTTTTTCAAGTGCTAAGAAATCTAAAAACAACTGCACAAGTCAGTTGACAAAACTCAAAAGCCTTGGCTTTTTTTAGTTTGCTTTGCACCTGAAGAAAGGAACAAGGCTTCCAGAAACGTTGTGTGGTATTTATATCATCATTTCTTTTTTCTGCATTTCTGTAATTTTTCTATATTGTCATTAACTAAAGCTATAGTTAACGTACATAAAAACACTGATAGACTCAACGTTAGGATTGGTTCAGATTATGTTGAAACGGTAAGTTTGTTTTTAGATTTCTGATAAGGATAAAACGAAGAGTAATTCCCAGTGCTTTTTAAATGAATTAAAGCTGAGAAATAAATTTATAAATATTTATAGTTTGCGCGGAAGTTAAACATGGCCGCATTGATAGTTCAAATTCCTATGGATGATTGCAGCTGATCTGGTAAAAAATTAAAAATGTAAAATTACAGAAAGAAGAGAATCTGCATACAATTCTCAAGATACTGACGTTTTCCTAGAGAACGGAAGGTACCCGTCCATTCCTCATACGTAGTCATCACGATATTACTATAATTCGGTATATTTATAGTAATTTGTCCTGACAGTTTCCAATATTCTGAACACCATCATATTTTTGGTTACTGTCTTGCTTGATTACCGTCTCTTGAGTATCGCTGTTTTATCTTCGTAGCGATTGATCTTCTTGTGCAATTTGTGCCGCTCACTGACATTTCAGTAACATTTTCCTTGCTTCTTAAAAATCATTTTCCTTCATTATGTTACTGTAAATTGTAATAAGTCCTTTGCAAACACACACATGTACACAGTGTGAACCAGAACTCCACCCAACTTTCAGAGGTTATTCACCCATGACGAAGATATATATCGGGTAATCCACACAGTGGCAACTCCCCTCTTATAGCAAAGGAAAATGACAGAAAGAGGGCACGCGGAAAGGTATAGCAAGGTAGCCAAGGGTTAACTAGGGCCCCCGGGCATGGTTTAAGAATCCTACCCGGCATTTGCCTAAAAGTGATTCAGGGAAAACCCTAGAAAAACAGGCATCTGGTAGGGCGGGTATTTGGTACTTGTCTCACTTCCGATGGCATTTCCCTCTCCGTGCCTTGACCAGTTTAGGAGGCAGCTGGTCGATTATTCCAATAGGAATAGTGATCAACTCTTGCCATATGCCCAAGGTCTGAGACTCCGAAACATACACTTCTCGAAACTGACCGTAGGAACCGTAGTTCAAAAAACCTGAGAGAGGAGAAGGTATCTCCAAAGATAGGTTTCTACAGTGCTCTCTTTGGGAAGGTTCACAGAAGGTGAACAGTCGATACCTTATATTATTATTTATTTGGTTTGTTACCGCAGTCACCTTCTTAACTGTGAAAAAGACTGTAAATATGCAGTAACCAAATTGTATGTCACACAGCACAGAGTAAAGCAACAAACCTCAGACGAAACTCGAACACTTTTATCACAGTGTGTTCAATCTGTTCTGTCAGTGAACAGCACAGCACGTAACAATTACAGAACTGTTCACTTACAGCATTGTTCAGATATGTCGACCACCATGATCACGTCAGAGTATCCAGCGACGCACCATCGACTGTCTTCCACGGTCAAGAAGTCAAAAAGTTTGCGATTATCCTAGCACCCATGTCCGTTCGAGCATCGACGGGAGTCTGCAGGCTCTTCACATGTCACCAGAAGAAAAATTCCATTGATGTCACGTCTGGTGACTGAGTTGGCAATGGAACAGGACCACCGTCATCCAAACTATATTTCAATGTGCTTCCTAACATCGAGTACATAGTGTGCCGACGACCCGTCATGCTGAAACTACATAAGCTGATGAATTTTCTGCTGTACAGCTTCAAGAAACTGTTGAACACCCACACAAAGCTAATTGGGGTAAGAAGCCAAACGAAATGCAATATCTCTGTAACGAGCCGCCGGAGACATTGAGTCCCTTATAGGAAAATACTCAGAAGGTGACCCTGAACAATGTCTGAAATTTTGTCGGTGGATTTCTGGTTCATCTATCTATCTATCTATCTATATATATATATATATATATAGTAGCAATAGTTAATTAGGCCATTAAATTGATTAGGGATAATTTGAATTGTTTTTATAATTGAATTTTAGCGGTATTGAGCGATCAAAGCGACAGTAGCGCTGAGCTCTGTTGCTTTGTTGAAGAGCCGAAATGACGATTGTGCGCGCAAGAGTAAAGTTAGTCTACGTCTACGGTCAGCCACGAGAGGAGAGACATTAAAACAAGTCTTCACCGAGATACTTATCAGTTCGATCCAAATCGGTAAATAAAACAGTAAAAGTCTTAAATCTGCAAATCGTGAGTTCCTGTAAGCAAGCAGACAGTTGGACAGAGAGATTTTCTAACAACTAGCCAACGGTGAAGCAAAGGTTGCTTCATTATAAAAATTGAACAATTTTGCATTGAGGGAAACCGACATCCGATAGCTGACCAAGGAGAGGATCATCCGAGGTTCCTGAGAACTGAGTTCGTGCATTTCGACAGCGTATGTGTAAAATCTGTGAGGAAATTAGTAACCAAAACTTTGATAATAATAATTTGTAAACGATAACTAAAAGGGTAGTCAGATTTCGGTCATCTTTCATTTCGTTCAAGTTTAATTTCTTTACATTTAGCTTTCTTTCATTTATCGACGTATTGTTTTTAGGTAAATTTTAAACTGAATTGTTAATCAGTTTATTAAATCACTTTTCTGTTAATTATCAAACCGAGTGGAGACCCTGAGAGAAGAAATCTTATTTATTCAATTGTGGCTTCCAAAATTAAAACAATTACAATCAAATTAAATTATTTTGTTTTTTAATTTTTCATAATCTTTTAATTTAAATAGCCTTTTCATAATAATTATTACATAAATGGCTACCACAACGTGGGCAAATTAATTAAACGACTAATAGTTGATTATTACAATATATATATATATATATATATATATATATATATATATATATACATATATATATAGTGTGAGGTGACGTCAACCAATCTCGCTGAGTTGCGTTCGCCTTCTCCAAAACCTCGGCCCCCTAAATAGCATCGTATTAAATATTTACCTTCTCATAAATTATCATAAAATGGATTGTGCATTTACGAAAGCAACCTTACACTTCATCCAAAAAGCAGTAATTTAAAAATTTCCTTACAGACTGAATATCGTGAAAAGATGATTATTGACACTGCAAATTCTGCCTTTACCGTCAACTACCTAAGTCTTAAAACGAACAGTAATCCTGTCTCTGAATGCGCAAAAACAAATCTCTTAGGCTTTACTAGGCCCATGACGTTTTTAAGCCTGTATCTCTCGATTTCTAAACTCTATAAATATTATTCTTGCGTGATCGCACATTACTGAATTAGAGTTTACAATTAAGGTATTTATTATAAACAAATATCCAAGATTGACTTATTTCCTTACTAACCCGAGCTTACGCGACATTCAACCTAGATATACCCCAGATCACAAATTCCAGCGAACCACATTTCGTATCATATATATGATCGCGTCCGTCTTATGAAACCACTATCCCAAAATAAAAGGCCTTGCAACACTTATATCACCAGTTCCTAACAGATTAAATTATAATCGACTCACGCGTGAATGCATTCAAATGTTGTGTGATGATTCCTTCATTATTTTAATACAATGGGCGATATATTTTGGAATTACGGATTCGTAAATAGGGAAACACGGTAAAACACTGGGTGCGAATCAAACCATTTATCCTTTGGAAAAAAATGTATATTGTTTATTAATAATTTTTTTACGATTTTTACAGAATTTTACCTCAGAAAACATGGATGATTACGGAATGTAGTAAGTGATGGTTAACTCTTCCGAACACTCTGTGACTCGCATTCTGCTCATCTTGTCTTCCCTTCGTTTCCTACGATTACAGGAAGTATGTTAAGCTGTTTCACTTGTGAGCTCACTATAAAATAACAGCGACTCGTGCATCACTCCTGTAGATAATGAACTGGTCGGAAAACGTCTCTCATGGGCAGCCACCGGTTTCCTAATATGACCTTTTAATTTCTCATTCCTCAAGGTGCAGAAAGTATTGCGTAGATATTGATAAACCTCAATTTTGCATACTCAAATATTGCACATTTTTTTGGCAATGCAACGTCAAATTAGATGCACTTTTCATGTAAATTAATTCAAATAATTCTTCTATGCATTAAATTATTCGCTGATATTTATTTTCAGTTTTTAAAGTCATTCAGCATTTTGTGTAGCACGTCGTAAAAATGACGAATTCGGAAACTTAGAAAACTGTCACCATCTATACGATCCGGTGACATTAACGTAATTTCATAGGATATGTCATTTGGTATTAACATTCAAGGTCATCAAACATTTATGTGGCTTTAAATATATCCAAATGTCTGGAAAATGTTTTTTTTAAAAAAAAATTATATCGTTATGTGGCAATATTTCAGAATTGGACTCCAATGGAAGCGCAGCTAAATAAAATAATGAAGTTCCAGCTACTCACCGCTAGAATTGAAGTATGTATATTTAGAAATGAAATTCCACACTGTACACTTTTTTAAAAAATTTCTTGATAGCTTTGAAATGTTGTAAAATCTTCTTGTGGGTTCGCCCTTGGGTCTATTTGAAGTAACTTTGCTCAAAGTTACAAAACACAATATCAAGCACCTCTTGAATAAGTGCATAATTGGTTTCGAACGCACTATAACTTAACACATGTATTTTTATTTCTTAAAACTTAAAAAGACTATTCCGAAATATATTTGAAAATTTTTTGGGGGAAAAATTGCCTGTAATTAAGACTATTTTGGTTGAAGTGTCTGCCTCGTCACTATATGGTTATACCTGCTTTTCTTCTCTGAGGCAATTTTGCAAGGTGATAAACGCTTTACATGTTCCTGGATCTTGTTAGCGTTTATTTTGAGCCAAACGACGACTCCCTCCGTTTTTATTATTTCTCTTGCACGCGAACACAGTATACAAACATCGCAGACATCTCATTTCTTTCTCACGCACACTTTCCTTTAACTGGTTTTAGGGGATATATTGAATACATTCACCAGAGGTATTCAAGGAATATGACACAAATGCCTCCATCCTCCATCCTCAACTTTATTTATTTCGAGATCTTGTACAAATGAGATGTCACTTTTCCTTATGACACGAGCTGACCGGCAATGACTCGTTCTTAGGACAACGAGCTTCACGCCGCGTTCATGTTTACTTATCTTCCTTGACGTTAAAGGAAAACCTTCTGGTTGATTCCGATCGTTGTGAGAGTGCAGAGGATTGTGGGGTGCGAGGATGACGCAGGCATGCGTGGGAGGGCCACGTGTGCGCGGGCGTACCCGTACTCGCGTAGTAAGGCAAATGTGGCAACGCCGCAGCGACGTACAATGCGCCGGCGATGCGCTTCGATGCGGCGACAGGTGGGTGGGCATATAATCATGGCCTTTGTTGTCTTTAGACCGCAAAGACGCTCCATATGCACATATGAGGGCGGGCCCGTCGCAGATCCCGACGCCTAGCGTCCGCTCACCAAACAACGGAAGACTGCGCCAAAAAACATAATGATTCCCGCAAAAGACAGAAAACAATAACACTTTTAAAACCCAAAAATTTCCAAACTGATGCTTTCACAGAGCGAATATTATTACGATATTATCTGACTATATTTCTTAGCCCTTGTTCCTTACACATATTGGACTGAGGCGACGTCAATGACATCTTGTGTCTAAAACCTGAAGCTCGAAGGTGAAAGTGGAGAAGCATAGAATTAATTTATTATTATTATAATTAAACTAAATACGACAAATTTAATATGGAGAAACATAAAACCCAAAGAACATTTAAATTTAAAAGTGCCGAACGTTTCGATGCGGAATGACGTCTTTCTCGAACAGCGAAAAATATAAGACTGGAAATTGAACAAGGAACTGAAATTGAACAAAAATAATATATAAAGGCTAAATAACTTAAAAGAAAACATCAAATAAATTATTATGCTTACTATTAAGAGTAATAGATTGATTTTTAATATACAGCATTTCAGAAAGTACTGTTCTTCAATAATGTGGTTCTTTGTCAAACTAAAACGCTGATTCAATTTGAAACAGTGTGTGATGATAGTTTAGACGTTGACAGTTTGAAATTAAATTTGTGCTCTTAAATTCATGTTCTTTTTTTGTTTGGACGATATAACAAAGGTCGCAATTTGAACAATTAATTTTATAAACGGAATTATAAATGGAACCAGAAAAAGAAGATTTAGACTTAATCAGAAAATTGTAGTTTTTTAAATAATTGTATTAGTTCAAATGATAATACTCTTAATATTGATGATTAATTTTAAGTTCTTTTTCCCTTATATATTTAACTTTGATTTTAGTTCCTCGTTCAATTTACAGTTTTAAGTTTGTCGCCACGAAGAAACGTCAGGCTGTTTCAAATTAAAATTTTCATCGTAGTTGTTCCTCTATTTCAAATTTGTCCGTTCGAATGTCGAATTTAGTATTATTATTTTTAACAGACGTTAATTGATATGTTATATTATTATTTTTATTATTTTCTAGTCGCATTAACTTCTTTGGTCATTAGAGACCGATTAGATACAAAGGATCAATAATGTTTGGAATCGGATAGTTTTTTTAAAAACAAAATTACATTATTCGTGGTATTAAAATGTATTTTGGTAACAATACTTTTAATTTTTTTAAAAAAATACTATTATTATCATAAATTTTATAATTTATTCTTTTATCTTTGGAGCATCCACTATTATTTCGTGGATTTCTTTTCGTCTTGGCGCGTTGTGTAATCCTTGAGTATTTTTTCTCTATTTCTATGCGTCTTTACCCTGACTCTAGCTTCAAGCCTTAGCCGCGTTGATGTAATTTGTTGTGTATTGAGATTTGAACGCTGCTCTGGCTGCAGATTGACGGTGGACTTTTTTCTCTGATGAAGATGTGTTAGCTTGGTATCGCCAGTCCTTATTCTTAAGATGACGATTTTTGCTCTTTGCGATTTAGTGACGGGTTTGTAGTTATTGCGTCAAAATTTGTGTTGGTTTGATTAATGAATCAAATTTTTGTTCCAGTTGTCGATACTTGGTGATACAAAATCTTTATATTAGTTTTAGATGTCGCTTTTCTGGACACTGTGAGAGAGTCGGTATACATAATGTGATTTTTCTTGTCGGATTTTGTTGTGTGTTCCAATGCCATCAGTAAGGAATACATTTCTGGGGATTTAATGGAGGAGTGTGGGCTTAACGTTTGCGTTGTATTTATGTTATTTGCAGAGTATGCGGACCTGCACGTACCGTTGGGATTTTCAACCCCGTCTATGCATACATTTCGTTGTGGCTACCATATTTCTCTTCTATTATTTGGAATTTATTACTCAATTCATCTGAGGAAAGTCTATCTTATTGGTATTCTGGCGAGGAGGTGCCGGTCTCTATTGTAGTTAATTCCCATTGTGGTATTTCTAAAGTACGATCTATTTCCATGTCAATCTAGGTTCAACCGATGATCAAGTTTTTTAATTTTTGCTTGGTAATTTTTTATGATTGTGGTGGTGGTTTGTATGATGTAGTTTTTTATCATTTTATTTCGGGATGTTATTGACTTGGCTGCGTATTTTTATTCGATGTTCCAGAGACGATTAATGAGCTTCATAGAATAATGTATTGTTTTCCAAATTCCAGCTAGAATTTTCTGGAATTACGTAAACTTCATCTTTTTCAAACAAAGTAGGAAAGAGTCCTAGAAGGAAACTCAGAAATTCAGCTCCTTCACTGCAAAAGAACTTGTAAAAAATTATAACTAATTTGCTTGACTCATAAAACTTCTTACACCCTTTAAAAAACTTTCCTCCACTCTGGTTGCCAAGGATGTTCTAGATATCGTGACAGTACGCTCAACGGGAACCAGCACGATCATTGTCAATATGGGATTGACTTGATATTAAGTTTCATGCTGGGAGTTCCTTTTGGTTCTCGAATTGATATGAATCTGGGTTAAAGACGTTTCATCATTTCAAACTTCCTCGCAAGATTGTATGGGAAGCATTCCTTCCAATCCGTTTGGCTTCGACGAAGACGAGATTGGAGATTCTGAAACTCCACACATGTCGCTCGCGAAAATGGCGAGACCGAACACCCATTGTCCATAATTCTAGGAGTTGCTTTTATCATTCACCTTTCCCGTGTCTCTCACAACGATGTTAAATTCGACGCTTGAAATAAAAAAGCAGAAATGTGTTTTAAATCCGATAATAGGAAATGTGTTAATTGTAAATGGTTAAAGATTCCGTCATACACCCATAAACTAGAAATAAATCTTGAGCAATCAATAGTAATCGTAATTATACCAGTGTGAACAAAAAGTAAGGTGAATTTATTTATAAAATATAAATTCTTTATTTATTCTTCCAAATCAATTTCATCCCCTTCAAAGTAATCCCCGTCCGATAAAGCGCACTTTTTCCAGTCCTCAAAACAGTCGGAATAGTCTTTTTCCGGTATAGCCTTCAAGACCTTCTTCGATTCGGTTTTTATCTCCTCAATCGTGTCAAAACGGCGTCCCCGCATTGGCCTTTTGAGTTTGCTGAAAAGCCAGAAGTCGCACGGAGCCAAATCAGGCGAATACGGTGGTTGCGGAACGATATGAGTCGAGTTTTTGGCAAAAAAGTCGCGAAGAACCAATGCAGTATGACATGGTGCATTATCGTGATGAAGGAACCAAGAGTTGTTCGCCCATAACTCCGGTCGTTTCAGACGAATTGCTTCACGCAAACGACGCATAACGCTCAAATAATATTCTTTGTTGACAGTTTGGCCCGGCGGAAGGAATTCATAGTGCACCACACAACGATAATCAAAGAAAACTGTCAACATGACCTTGAGCTTCGATCGACTTTGCCGTGGTCTTTTCGGTCTTGCTTCACCTTTTGCACGATATTCGCTGGATTGGTCGATGGTTTCAGGGTCGCATGCGTAAATCCAAGTCTGGTCTCCAGTAATGATGCATTTCAAGTGGTCCTGATAGTCAGACAGCAAAGTTTCAAACACATCAACGCGACGGTTTTTTTCCAAAAAATTGAGCGATCTTGGCACCAATCGAGACTTGACGCGTTTGAGACACAAAACATTCTTCAAAATGGTTTGGGCTGAGCCAGATGATATTCCAACACTATCAGCGAGATCTCTAATTACCCATCGACGATTTTGAAGCACCAAATCCTTGATTTTTTAGACGTAGCCGTCGTCGGTAGACGTTGATGGTCGTCCAGAGCGCGGTTCGTCTTCAACGCGTTCTCGGCCTTGAGTTCTTTGAACTCGTTGTATCACTTATAAACGTTTTTTGTGCCATAATTTGATCACCAAAGGCCTTCCTCAATATTTTCAACGTGTCCGCACAAGAATGTTCGTTCCGCAAACAAAATTTGATGCAAGTTCTTTGCTCAACAAAATCACTCATTGCAAATATCAATAAATTCACTTTTGGTTGACACGTGTAACTCGGAGATAATTAAACCTTTTAACAAACAGACGCTTGGCAAATATTATACAGTCCTACCAACCTAGGGAAGAAAATGTACCTGCCTTCCTAATACCCGGGAGTTTTAAATGACAATTTCAGCTTACTTTTTGATCACAATGGTACGAATAAGTTTATTTTACAATGTGTACTTTACAATGGAGGAGGAAAAGTAACGAACTCAAACTAAACGCTATATATGTTGGATGAACTAAGTACTTTGAGATTTAAACGTTAACTTATTCTATAAAAATACATATTTTTTGTTGGTAACGAAAATCTTGTAATTATTACGTATTAATAATATAATAAAATATAAATGTCGGAGCAAAACAAATAATTTTTATATACGTTAATATTATATAAATATATCTCGGAAATTCCTGTCAGAAATTGCTCATCCATTTATGAAGTGACATTATCACGTTACCAACTAAAAAGCATATACTTGTTAAAAAAATTCTGCTACATTGTGCTAGATAAGAATACAAATTGCTGCAGGCTTTCCGTTAGGTATTCTTCCAATATTCCACACTTATATTGAAAATTGCAATATAACAATATTTTAATTTAACTTGTTGTAATGAACAATTTACGTCTCTTATGAAAATTAATAAGAAGAAAAATTGCCACATACAGATAAAAGAAGTGATGATATAAATACCACACAACGTTTCTGGGAATCTTGTTCCTTTCTCCTTTCTCCAGGTGCTAAGGAAACTAAAACACAGGAGCCTAGAGCGACACAACTGCACTTCGTGACAAACATTCAGTTCTCAGTAAACATTTTAATGTTCACAATTTTAATTGGAATAATGTTGCAATATTATTGTCTGAAATAGTTCAGCTTTGTCAACTGAATTGTGCTCTTGAGGTGCTCTAGGCTCCTGTGTTTTAGTTTTCTTTGTACCTGAAGACAGGACCAAGGTTTCCAGAAACGTTGTGTGGTATTTATATCATCACTTGTTTTGTCTGTATTTCGCTATCTTTCTTATTATTACCTTGGTGTATCTGGCATTGAAAATTAATAATATATAACGGTCAAGGAGTCAATTATTAATTAATTATAAACACAAATTACATGGAAATAGGTAAATTAAAAAAAAACGTACATGATTTGTGGACTTCGTCAGATGTGCACTACAAATAAACTAAAACTAAGGTATAATTAAGGTATACATACGATGAGACCAAAGAGTTTATTTGAGTATAGTCATAAATATAATTGAAGTTGTATTTGTTTTAAAATTAATCGATGAACAGTTGGATTTAATGTGTAACATTTCTGACATTAATCTAGAATAATATTTGTTTTTAGAAAATAATATTGTAAAATTATTCCAATAAAAACTGTGATTATTTCAGTTGAAATGTTTACTGAGAACTGAATGTTTGTCACAAAGTTGTTTTAAATTAGAAACATGTTCTTTCAGACGAGTTTGTCTTTTGGTTTGCCCTATGTAACAAACATTACAGTCTTTAGGAAAAATGTTGTATACTACGTTATGCTTATCTAAATTGTTGCTATAATCTTTATAGTTTTTTATAATGCAGGATAAAGAATTGGTGGATTTATAACATTCCAATTTTGTACTATTTAATTAATTCCGTGAAATAAAATGTAGATTCTTTATGAATGGAAGAAATATAATTTTTATTACTACTTAAATTACTTTTGTGGAACTTAATCTAGATAAACATAAAAAAGAATTAAAAATAGTTTTTTTTTGTCACAAACCACGAATTGAATACAGTGCCACATATTTGTTTATAAAAAATAATTAAAATATTTTAGCTTCATTATGCACGTTCTAATGCAACTATATTTCACAATGTTTGTAATACGCACTTGCAAGCAGTGTTACGTACAGAGTCAGTCGTCAAGCGGTTAACCGTTCCGGCTTCAAAATGTTGTTTCCGTGGATAATACTACAGGTTCCATCTCGCTCGTCGTGCGCAAAAACTGAATTGGCAACAAATTTCTTGAACTTATCATTCGTTAACCAATGAATAAGTGTCTAGTACCATACAATATTGACAGTTGTCGAAGGGCGAATGTTGATGCTAACACCACTAGTACCAAGGAATTATGGGAAAACACAACAATTCTGGTGTTCGTTTACTTGAATAAAACTCGTGATCTTTTTTCTCAGTTCGTGTAGAGATGTTCAGTAATTTTTGCAATAGAGCGGTAGAAAATACCAAGCAAACGTTTCCAAATTATTATCGCCGTCCTTTCACCAAACAGATTCCATTTAAGAAAAAAATGCTATAAAAATAAGGAAACCTTTTGCATCGGTAAATCATGCACGATGTTACATTAAACAATGTAGGCCACTGAATCAGAGCATATCTAAGAAACAATTATATGATTTACCAAACTCCACTGAGTTATTTACATATATTTAAAACTGGCACTAATTGTGTAAAAATATGACTGTTTTAACTCATATTTTTACTATATATGCAAGACAAAAAATTAAGTACAAGTCGGAGGCCCTCAATGTATTGTGCAGGAATGGAGAAATAAATAATATTTGTAAAAAAAAACCCTACATATACAGTAAAATCGTTATAATTGTAACGATTAAATGCTTCTTCAATCTCAATTCCAAATGTAACAAAAACATCCATACGTTCTCTTCCGTAAGCCACTGATACAACTTTGTGAGTTCATTTCACGATCCCGAATTCAAATACTTTAGAATCAACGAATGCAGGTATTTATTTGAAACCATAATTAAACATGAATCTATTTTAAAAACAATGGTTAAATGTCTCGGATGCGTGACTAGAAACCTCTTGGATTTGCGATTTAACAACAGCGGTTTAATACAAAGATAATTTGCACGGACCTGATTTCTATCAAATATAAATGGTAGTGGAACCGAAAAATTATAGCTGAATATGTTTCAAACCAATGACGAACGTCAAGAAAGAACCATTATGAATCTTTTGGGTTTGATATTTAAAGGCCAAGGAAACCTGCGAGGGCTGTTCTCTCGCAAGAGAACCCTCCCAAAGAGAGCTATGAAGCAGGCTAACTTTGGGGATGCCTTCTCCTCTCTCTGCTTTTTTGAAATAAGGTTCCCACGAGCCGAGGCACCTCGGATTGTTTTGAGAGGTGTATGTTCCGGGATCACAGACCGAGCTAGACTATAAGAGTTCCCTGCTATTCCTATTGGAATACTCGGCTATCTGCCTCCTAAACTGGTCGAGGAACGAGAAAGAAGTGCTGCGTCCCCACAGAAAACACCTCTTCTGTCATGGGAAGGGCGTGGGACAAGTACCAAGAGCCGTACCTACCGGATGAAGGTTTTTATACCGTTTTCCCTGCATAACTTTTAGGTGAATGCCGGGTAGGATCCTTAAATCACAGCCTGGGAACCCTAATTAACCCTTGGCTAGCTTCCTCTATCCTTCCGCATCCCCCCTTTCAAATCCCTTCGTATGCATTAAACGGGAGTTTCCACCATGTGTAGCCTATTACTCTTTTTTTAAAAAAAAAAGAGCTTTAACGACAAGGCTAGGATTTAATACAAGTCGTTTTTATATGTCCACGGAGAATTTTGTTAGATCCTGATTTGTATATAATATATTTGAAATAAGAGCGGTATTGAAGAAAAAAGTATCCAAGTAAAGGAAGAAAGATAATTTATACAGAAAAAAACGTGAACTGTTGATCCCCAGGGCTTGGCTAAACCGAGTAGGACCACGTTTTAGTAGATAATTGGAACTGGTGCTCCTTAATTCTTGAAGACGAAGTAAGATGCTTACAGTTCCAAACTTTGTCTCTCAGTCATTCCGCCCATTGAACAATAACAGCTAAAATAATTCTGTGAAACACGTGCTATTCAGTACATAAGATTGTCCGTCATTCCGGTTCAAAGTATTTGCAGCAAGAAAATTTTTCTAATTTGAAACATGCTGTTCAGTTTTAACTAAGCATGTTTACCTTAATAATCATATCATTTATTGGGTTAATTTTCATGAGGGGAGAAAATATTTCCGAGATTAACGAGGTAATGTAATTAATGTAAAAAATGGCACTCTAAATCTAAAGAGTATTTATGATTCAGTATTATTGAAATTGATTTATATCTTTGCTTTGTCAAGTATTTAATTGGTTATATCATTTCCGCAGAGTTCTTTTTGCCAACCAGTTTAAAAATGCACTTCAAATTTAAAATCTATTTATCATTATATATTAATGAATGGAGAAGCAATATTCAAATTATAAATAATTAATATTGACTGTCAGTTACATACTTTGTATTTTAATATCTAGAATTGACATTTTATTGGTTTCAATCAATTAATTTTCATTTATTTTAGACTTGATGTTTCGCAACATTGAATAAAAAAGTAGATCATTTAAAATTTTGATTTATAGTTCACCTATTAATTTATTTTCATTAACTTGAAGAGTCCCTAAGTTTAGGAAACGTCATGTATATAATAAATGTGTATATGAAGAAATTGTAATTTTTATTAAGCGTTTTTTTTCTGTAATTTAATATCGCGTTTTTCTGACTTATATGGCAATTAATAAATATAATAGATAATCAAATATCGATCTCAGAGTGCTATTTAAGTATTGTGTAGGTAGCATGAATGTAGTGGCTGATTCGCAAGAGTGCGTATTTACAAAAGAAATCTTAAAGTTGTTCCCAACCTACTTTTAAGCGCCACGTGGTGTCCGTGTGCTGTTTTCCGGGCTCTTACTACCTGTAGTAAGCTACCTGCAGAATCCATTTAGCCGTCTTTGTTCAGTATTTGCATAAAGTGACAGGTATTCTTCTCCTAGCGCCAAGCTACGGGGCGCCACCCAACACTCAGGTAAGAGCGACAGACTACCTGCCCATTCATTACCTGCAAAACAAGAAGACTTTTTCCTCAGACACTTAATGAACGTCCGTGTTGTTAATGAAAAATGTTGAAAGAGTGTTGACGTCTTGAGGTACGGACAATGGAGGATACCATGGATATAGTATACGACGTGATACGATGCTCCTTTACGTCTCCTTTACAGCATTTCCGCAATTCTGTTTAATAATCACTTGGAATTGTATGATTTTTTTTTAACGACTCTAGAACACTCAAAACAATAAATCGATGGAGAAACGTTATACGATGTTGTGACCGCTGTGGAAGGATTATCAGCAGATATGGAACGGAAAATTTCACACTCCACGTCAAATATGTTACGAAAACAAGCCTGACATAGTCTGCAAAATGTATACAGGAATTGTCTTGGCAATGTTCGCCTCTGATACCAAATTTTAAGCAAGACAGATAATAACCTCTACAGCTGTAATGATGTGGAGTAACGTTTCGATTATCCTTAAAGGAGGAAATTTTGTTTATTCATAAATAATTGTTAATAAGAAAGATAGCCAATTCAGACAAAAAAGTGATTATATAAATACCACACAACGTTTCTGGGATCCTTGCCCCTTTACTCAGGTGCGAAGAAGAGCCTAGAGCGACACAACTGCACTCGTAAGTTGACAAAACCCAAAAGCGACGTAAAAGCAACGACAATGGGAAAGCAGATGGTTATAATAAGGGATCATAACAATTATTGCTATGATCATTTACCATATCTGTCTGTACATAAATAGCTGTGATGTTCGATTTAATGTGAAGCATAAGTCTGGAATTGTACTGGGTGTCAATGTCTAAAATCTTAGCATTTTGCCAATCAAATGTATCTTGGAATTGATGATATGTTTGGAGACTACAGATTGTTTATCAATGGGAAGTTTGATATTAGATACATGTCCCTTGTTACGTGTATTAAGGGAACGTTTTGTTTGCCCTATGTAGCAGGAATTACAATTAGAGCAAGAGATTTCGTAAACATCACAATGTTTGCTGTTGGTGTCAAGTGGGTCCTTGTGGTTTTTAATCAAGTATGAAAGGGTATTAGTGGATCTGTAAATGATGGGTATTTGATATCCTTTGAATATTTAGATTAATTTGTGATGAACAAATTTGTAATAAGGAAGTACGAGAAAAAAATTTGGCTTGAGGTGTTTGGGGACGATTGGCAGTATGATATTGGATTATGTTCAGTCTGCTGTTTATGAGTTTAAAAAAAAAATTTAATTGGAGATTAAATGTTTCGGACGATATTTAAGTTGTGTTGACGGAACTTGGAGTTATAAAGTAATATAGCTCTGTCTACAAGATTGTATACCATATGTCTCTTTTGGTTTGGAGGATGATCAGAAAGATAATTGAGAACACGTCCAGAGTATGTAGGTTTTCTGAACCAATTGGTGATAATGGAAGTATTGTGAATGGATACAGTGACATCAAGAAAATTACGAGAATGGCTAAAGTCAAGGTCATGGGTGAATCGTAAGTTGGGATGATAATTATGTCTTATTAATTATTTTCATTCAGACGTAAATTTTTCATTTTAACATAAATAATTCAGTTTGTATATTTGTATATTGCAGAAGTGGTTAGAAATGATTAAATAACTTAAGTGGGATTTCAAATAATTAATATGCATATTTTCGCCAAGGTAGCGCGGTTATTTTTTAAACAAATTATAGCGGATGAAATTAGATTTAAGTTTGATTTTACAAATTTTACAAAGAAAAGTGTTACTTATAATAATATTATTACATATTTTAAAAATAAAACAATCTATTTTCTCAAAATATATGTAAAAAAAAGGAGCAATACAGAACCTTAAATATAATACATAAAATTGACTGTTTGTGTGTATGTATGTACGTTGAGTATACAAATATACATTCGTAGAGCAAATTTTGTACGTGTGTTCATTTCGAACCGGAAACAAAGACCTAGAGGCGGGGATGGAAATTTTTAAACAGGCTCAAACGGCCGATATTTGCTTCGAAACAATATTTTTCAACCCCTTTCGGAGTTGAAGGGAAGCACCTTTAGTCATATGGGGGGGGGGGTAAAAATAACGTAAATACAATCGAGATTGGTATCGAATCCGGGGTTATGGAAGTCGCTGAGTTTAATTACGATATTCAACATGGCGGCTAGAGTATTTATTACTCTATTAGGTTACTGTGAGTATTTTTACTATTTTAAAGTACTATTGGTAAAGTACGTGAATTATTTTTTAGTTTTTTAATGTATCTGGAATATTTATTGATAATTTTATTAGGGTATGAGAAGTTTTATAGGAGATTTCAAGGTACCGGGAATATATTGACCTCTCTTAGGTATTAGCGACTGTCTCAAGTTTTCGTGAATCGGTTATTCATTACAGTAGAATGGAAAATGGAGAAAATTAAAAGACGAAAGAATCCATAAATATTCGAACGTATCTACACCTTAAAAACGATAAATATCAATCGCAGAAAAAAAATATCCATCACAAGTACCGGCCATACTAAGTTAACCCATATCCATATAATGAATAAGCGCTCCGATCCAATATGTGAATTACAATACAACTAACATCATGCCACTTTACCCAATCAAATTCTAATAATAGATAAATACTTCGTGATGTCCAAGAAATCACAGAATAAACGAACATTTAAAATTAATCGAAACAAAAAATAAACTAATAACAAATGCCAACGTAATAATGTAACTAATCAATGTACAAGCAATATGAATATTAAATACATGTATTTTAATTTTTTTGTGTCTACAGAACATGTAAATAACGTATACTTTATGTAATTTGATAACCGTATGCAAGCCAACGTAATGTAAATGTAAACACGATAAAAAAAACTTTACGTTAATGCGCATAATAATAAAATTTTTAAAAGTGTTAGTTCCCCACCATTGCAAGGACAATAAATCTACTCAGTGAACAGGGGAACTCATAGTCGCTTCTTACGCTGTGACTTTTGCACTTTATTGCGTAATTACTAAATAAATTCAAGCATCTCAAATGATTGCGCATTAAAAAAGGAAAATAGAAGTTGGAACAGAAAGCCCTAAATGTTAAAAAAGAATGTTTTGAGCACAAATCTGTTACACATTCAAATAATTAATATGCTACTGCACAGTATTTACAGACACGGACCTATTTAGTTTTGCCCAATATTCATGTTTGCCAAATCTACAATAACATTATTATTAATATTTAAATGAAACATAATTTGTAGGTATTGAGACTAGGAACAAGCTAGTAGAATAGTATCAGATTGTGAAGGTCGATGAAAATTTAAACCAAAGTCTCGAAAACTTGTAACGTGATCGGTAAAGCCACGAAACCGAGAACGCGGTTACGATTTCAATCGAATGAAAAATGGATCAATTTATTCATAGACTTCTATTGAATAATCACGCGTCTTGAATTCGAACCAACAGATCCTTCTCGTTCCTTCACAAACAACACTGCTGTGTTTTGAAGAAAATTTGTAATATAATAAGTGTTAAGTACAGATCTAAATTGTTTTCAGAGCATAATTATAATTTTAAAACGAAAAGTTTATTCTTAAATATAACAACATTGATTGTTATATCATAATTTATATATTTTGTGTATTGTTGACGATCCTATTTCCTTTTCCGGGGACTAACGGAAATCTAAACGGGTCTTTTAATAGTTTCAAGTTACTTTTTCTCTTGCAAATAGATAATAATTTAATTATAAGTTCATGCCTCCTAACCGTAGAGTCTTAACAATATTTAAATACTCAATTTAAATTCTCAAAAATCCCCTTTACTGATTTATATTATATTATATTTTTCGATATTTCGGAAGAATGTTTCAAGACATAAATTAACCTGTCAAGTTTGAGTAATTACACGTTACATAGACGTTCCCTACTTAAAATATGAATGTTACATTATTTGAGTTAGGTTTCCCACGCCTTTGTGACGGCACTGAACGCGAGGAAAATCTTGTCCATTGCACAAAAGTCGGTAAATTGCACCCGAAAGGCGTAAAGGACCGAGTCTTTTGTGTCAGCTAATGGACTCTGAGAAGAACTTTTGATTTTTCGCGGCCCAGGCAAACATTTTACCTGTCTCTCAATGGAAGGGGGCGTACGCTCACAGCAGTGCCAACCTAACATTGGAAAGGAAAGCGTCTGTTATTTTTACACCGTGATCGTGTTTCACTGAGTTGTTAAGCCCTTAATTATCCATTTGAATGTCTAGCCAGAGAAGCGCTCCAATTTTTAAGTAAATTACAATCCCTGCCCCAAACTCTGAACTGCATTTAGCCTGCGATCAGAAACCGTTACTGATTAGTGCTTTCTTCCTTCGATTACTCGATTTCTCCTATTATCATTATTGCTGTGTTTAAATTAAAGGTTCCTGAACTCTAATCTGTATTAAATATAGAGCGCACATAAT
The DNA here is from genome assembly GCA_037074705.1 of Zhengitettix transpicula. NCBI lineage: Eukaryota > Metazoa > Arthropoda > Insecta > Orthoptera > Tetrigidae > Zhengitettix > Zhengitettix transpicula. Next base: position 197,008,022 of record CM073590.1, read on the forward strand.
TATTTAAGAAAATTATAAAATTACTGGAACAAATTTTGTAACGATACTGTGGAAATATTTCCAATGTGTCGGTATAAGTACTACATATTTAATCACCTAGAATTTCTTTGATAAATCATACCCTTACATAACACAATTTTCTCAAATAATTATAATTAATCCCAATGTACCAATATTATGGGATATCTGTAGGACTCGTAAAATTCAAATAAATCATATAATTTCAAAGCATACTCTAAAAATGCCAATAAAACAAAATTTTACCCACAGGACAATTCATAATACATTATCTAAAAACTTATAGACCATTAGTTACAAATAATTCCATCAAATGTGGAGGAACATAAATTTCTAAGGTGCCGCGGAAATTAAAGGCTTATTTGCACAGATGTTCAGAGTATTGTTAAATTTAAAATAATAATTTTTAAAAAAATTTAATAAACACCGAATGTGTTATGCATATTAAAGCTGGTCTAGTTTTTCTAGTAGACCAACCATGAATTTTTCCATGTTACATCATAAACTTACTTAACTAACATCTAAATTAGTCCAATGACGTCAGTTAGTTTTCAGGGTTGTTCGATAAATTCACTTGCCACTCGCACACACTAGTCTGCTTTAAGACTTAGCACTTAGACGAGTTCAAATGGTTTAGTCCTCTTCAGTTTTCTGTAGAAGTATCGAAACTAATAATGGAAATAAAATAAATGTAATGCAATAGATGGTTTACAAAAACAGGGAATCATAAATTAAATTATTAGTATCATTTTTACATTAAAATAATTTGTTTTAAATTTTTATTCATAATAAATTTCTGACTTAAATAGACTGATTTTTTTCAATTATTTGTAGAAGTCAGATAAAGATAATTGATAATAATTTATTTTTAGGTTTACGTTAGTATATTATGCAGATAAAAGAGGATTATAATATATAAAACGTCTGTGTTAAACGTATACTAATTAGGTAAATAATTTTCCGTTTAACAGACAAAAATAAGGGATAAATCCAATACTAACAATAATATAATGAAATTTTTGTTACATACTAATTTTTACATTGTAGATTCTTACTAGCGTCACGAAACTGTGACCCTTTCTGAAGATTTCCGTCCCTACTTTGTGATTCGAAATTTCAGAAAATTCTACAAAGTATTATTTCTACAACTGAAAGTAATGAACATTTTTGCTCGTGAACTATTCTACTTTTAGGTGCGGCGGTCGTTTAAGCAAGTGTATCCGTAAATAGTAAGACAATTTTCACTGAAACCAGAAATGTTGAACCAAGTTAATAATTCAGTATTTTTATATTCGCGAATATATAACCCCCTGCCCCCTTTTAACACTAAACTTCCTACTATCTAACACTCTTTACAATTATAAAATAAAAATGACTGTGGTTAAGTATACTAATGAGATAAATAATAGCAAAATAACACCAAAAAAATTATAGGTAAATTAAATTCTATACTATGTTTGTACAATCCTTGATGCTTTCGTCAGGTGATTCAAACGACGTATATATAACGACACACCGCACAAACTAGGTGAACCTTTCATAATTCCCCTCCGTCTCTAAAATTAAAACACTGTGTTCAGCCAATCTTATCCCTGTCATAGCTCTTTTAAATATCCTACTCCATATAATAAAATAGGATGTATATTTGCATGTATGTATGTATGTATTTACGTTAATTTCTATACAAATTTAAACGCGTGGACAGATTTCTACGAAACTTCGGTATACATATTCTTATGAACACGAGAAACGGTACTGTGGGGGTGAGATACCCCTAGCATAAATGTGGAAAGAATTATTATTGAAAAACGTGATAATTTTGTGTTAAATTACAGGGCGCCGAGAGACCATGACGTCACGCGATAGAGACGTTACTACTCGACGAACAAAGGAAATAGTTCCTTTTTCCGTAATGAAATAAAGCAGAAATATTTTCATTGAATAAAAAGTATAATTTTATCCAGTAATACTCCATCGAATGATAATAATAAACAATACGAAATACTTTACGATCCTTGCGGAAATGGTAAGTTAATTTTAGTGTCATATTAGTGACTCCAATTTGGCGACCATTTGTTTACATTGCGAATCTAGCTAAGAATTTCATCAATTTAATCTTTCGTAATGTCTGAAGACTGAGGGACAATTATATCCCGCAATACTCGAGTATATTTAAGAAGAAATTCGGAGGTATGTTTGTTGGGTTTGATGCAATCAAATTGAGTGTATTTTCTAGCTGTTAAATTATAGGAACAGTTAGATTTAGGTTAAATTACTTCTTGACTAAAGATTAATATAGAATTAAATACAGTTTCGGGTTTATATAAATAAGTACACGGGGAACGCCGGGCACCCAGCTAGTTATTATTAAAATGTTTCCACACACGGCGAATTGATTTCGTAAGGCATTTTGAAAGAATGAAAGTAGTAGCTGAATTCGATAAAGACTCAAACCACCGCGGGAACTGTTTTTTCCAGATCGTTAATATTTGTTGGAATTGTGGTTGTTTGCCGCAATTGCTGTACTTTAGTTGAACGAAGTCAGCATGCCAGTTCGTCAAGGCCGACCGCTGCCTAATCCGGATTAAGTGGAGTTTATGAAGCAATTTCGCGCTTAGTCGCACTAACATTTCTATGAAACCAAGTTTGCAGCTGGCCAAGGACTGCACTCTGTACTTCCGCTACACTTTTCTATAGAGAAATAAATATGGCTGTGATTTGTATTAATTGAGCAACAAGCCAACTAGGCAAAAAAAAATACTGTTTCATGTCAACGGGTAGGAGAAAACTGTAAACGTTAGAAGTAAAATAGTGTGAATATACTTACAATTATTTTCTTGTCCATTAAGATTATGTATACCATTTCTACACATTTCCAATACTTCCTTTCCATTTATAAAAGTTTACAAATCTTCAATATGTATTGTAATAACCATCGAATTAAATAATGAAATTTGCCCCACGTTGAGGTAGCAATTTGTAATAAATAACTATAAAATATTTAATGAAATGAAATTTAAATTTAATAAAACAAAACAAATTTATTCACATAAAATACAATTTAAATCTCTACTTTATTTCACCACATTTAGATCAAATTTTACTAACAATTAATTTTACCTTTTGTGGCATTTAAGAAAATTTATACCTTTATTTTCTTTTACAAAAAATGAAACTCAAAATCTCAGGGTCTCCACTAGGCCTGACAGAAAGAACAAAAATCCAATTACACTTGAAAGAATTTTACATAATATAGAAAATCAATTTATTGAAGTTACTAGAAACGAAATCTGACCTTTCACCTTTAAATTTACAGTTTACAAAATTATTTATTTTAAATCGCTACTTACAGGTTTTATGCCTTTGGGTTCGGGAAAACACTTCACTTTAATAATGGCCACTCTGTGCATAAATTTAACACAGATATTTTTACTGACACAAGTTTCACAACACAACACTATCCTTTCAGTACCCAAACTCCAGACTGCAGACTTCCGACTACTCGTATGAATGTTTCGCCCGCGGCCACCAATAAATTTGTCTAGTATGATTGACAAATTAATTGCGTTTTGTCTTATTGTCACCAAGACAGAGTTCAAAACTGATGTTCAACCTAACACTCCTTTCTCCTTCCAGCTATGACATCAACTTCTTTCTCCCTTGAGATTTGGCACCCGACTGCTTTCACCTCCTTCTCCCTTGAGATCTGCCATCCAACTAACTTTTCTATCAGCTTCCCCCTCTCCAGAATATTCCTTTTTCACACTGTTTTGATTTCCCACGTTCGGACCTCATCCGGCTTTCCCACACTCAGAGAGATACTCAATATTGTTAGATAAACATTCCCTTATCCCATAATTGGATGTCAACAAAAAACTGTTGTCATTTTTCCATTGGACCTCCTCTTCCGATGTCCGTCACACACCAGATCTAAGAGCCGCTAAAGACCCCCAATTAAAAAATATTTCTCCCTTTTGTGAGCCTTCATCCGCTGTCAATCATCATTTTTTACATGAGCCACCCAAGATCCCCAGTCTGAGTTGGTAAACAGATTTCAAATAATGGCCGTCCACCTCTAGTCTGTGTCGTGAAACAAAATATTATCAAATTTAAACAAATATAATGGCCTTCTTAACTAGGTATTACAGTATATTTCACTAACTGGGTGCCCGCAGTTCATACGGGAATAATAATATTGTTAACTTGTGGCAAAATAATTTGTCGCCAATCTATGATTGGGTCTATTATTTTTTTAAAACATTATAAATGATTGCACCAACATCAAGTTTTCTAAATAAAGAATTTTTGTCACCTCTTGACTCTATAATAATATTTGTACTATGTTTTCGCCTCTTGACATAGAAGATTTCGTTTGCCTAAAAGTAAATTGGGAAGATTTTAACCATAGTCTCAAAGATCGACCGTCTATCAAATACCTGTTCAAAGAGTCAAAATACGGTCTTGTAATGTTATTAATTTACACTCAATATGGCGGGTGTAAATTTAATATTACTTGAAACATTTTTACTCTATATATAAACGATTAAAATTTGATCGAAACCGTTTTCTTGTGGCAGGCAAACACCTCAAGGCTGTATAATGTCGGCCATTTTGTCACAATATTGTGGATCATAGTTTTATATCGCTAAGAAAGGTTTCACGGGTCTGTATAGCAATGATGTAAAGTTTCATGGATATCGGCTCAACCGTTGATGATCGGTGTGACAAATGACAACGGATCCCCTGATGCATTAAACGTAAAGATATAATAAAATCTTTCGATTCTGTGCCATGTAGAGACGTTAGTATTTGTTTATTTATGAACACAATATTCAACAATTTCATGAAATTTCCGGAGCGCTCTCAATGTTCTTCTTCTTTCGTAGTTGATACTCTCGGCATCGGAAGGGCGTGGGACAAGTACCAAATGCCCGAACTACCTGATGAAGGCTTTTCTAGGGTTTTTCCTGCATCACTGTTAGGTGAATTGTCGGGTAGGATCCTTAAACTACAGCCCGGGGACCCTAGTTAACACTTGGCTACTTTGCCGCATCCCCTCTTTCAGTCCCTTTCAACTGGATTAGGCCTGTCTACAGGCTAGAAAACATTAAAGCATAAGTTTGCAAAACACTTTGATTTCCGATTAATTTGGAAAAATTCCCTCAAGTGTCTTTATTATTTAAAATATAAAAACCGTATGTGTTCGATGAAAATTAACAAAAATATTATGAAGTAGCGAATAAATAGACGAAACTAAGTGACAATAAAAACATAGTAAATTTCTGCAGTCATCGTAGCTGTTTGAGTGGCGTGGAGTCATTAAAGGTCTACATTTCTGCAGCTGACGAAATCAACAAAGATTGCAGAAACGTTACGTGATATTTAATTTATCACTTAATTTTGTCTTTTTATTCTACTTCATTATCCTTTTATTAATCTTCGCCCACTTTATATTATTTTTACAATAAGAATTTTTTTTTGCCACATATGCTGCACCAGAAGGTTACCTTGCGACCTTTAGACTACATAAAGTTGGATCATGACGTTTAGAATTTGTAAGCGACGGAGTTCATTCTTGATATTGATCGCTGGTATTTGCCAGCATGTCAATTTCACAAGAAATTGGATCAAATACTTGCTCGTAAAAATTATATATTACGTAAATACAAAATAAAGTTACATTTTTTATTTACGGCGTTCATTCATTCTGTTACAGTTTGAACGCGTTTTAACAATATGAAACAGTCATTGAGACGAGGTATATTTACCGCTTTAGTAAGACTTCATATCTAAAATTAGTCTATAATGCAAACTCGATGACAAACGAGCTTCTATGTGATACAAGGAACCAAATAAATGATTAAAGTTCCTAATTTATTTATATTTTCTACTGACAGTATTTAACTTTCAAAAATATTTATTAAATATATTTATTTATCTCATTTATATTTATGATTTTTTTATTGTATATAAATTTTTTTGATTACGAATCATATTTCGGTGAGTTAGATTTTTCTATTTTATTGAGTTTTACAAATAAAAGATTTAGTTATCGATATATTTCGTTTTCTCATTTTTTTCAGCGATATAATCATTTTTGCATTTATATTTCCTACCTGTATACGTCGTTGACGTCCTTTTAACTACATCCACTCCATTATTATTCTGGACGTTGCGTTGTCAATCACGACCGCACAATGGCTTCATTAATCTCAACTTATTAATTTGCCAATTCATCCATCTTACTTATAAGTACAACACTAACGAGGAAATATTCTTCAATGGAATACGCTGCCTCCATATGCACCGGCTTTCTTAATTATCATTATTTTGTTCGAATTAATTAAAGCTGCAAACAGAATTGTATGCTTATTTATTTAAAATTTATTTATAATTTATTTAAAAAATATCGCCTTTTTCTTCACATTCAGTCACTACTGTTCTCCAAGACCAATTAAAAATCTGATTTCCCTGGTTGGTCGCCTTGGGATAGATAAATAATTTCTATTCAACAAGCTATATATATATATATATATATATATATATATATATATATATATATCTCTTATGAAATTCACAGCACTTAGCATTGTTTCATTAGCATCGTTCTCTTACGCTTGCAATTCGAACGCGTAGCACGCAAAAAATCCACTTCCAAGTATTATTAATTCAAAGACAATACTGTTATCCGTAGACAGTAATTCAAATGTAAATTAATTTTTCTCTTCACCCTGACTCGACAAACTATATAACCTGTGTTGTTTGCAACATGAGGAAGTAGAAATACAAATATTAACATTCATTGAAATCTGTTGACCCGTCTTGGAGTTTATCCAGTTGAAAGAGGCCAATAAGCAGGCACGTTAAGTTTTTATTTGATTAGATAACTAATTTGTTTCTGGTTATACCAACATAATCACGTTTTTGACGTATCCTAAGTCAAGGACTAATAATATAAAAAATGAATATTAGGAAATTAAACGTTAGAATAACCATCTTCCAAACATTAACTAATAGTTATGATAAAATACGAAGTTTAATTTAAGTTTTAGTTCGGCCATTATTTTAAATTTTTAGTTTATGTTTTTGTATTCTTGGATTTTTTTCTGACCGGTTTGGCTGTTTTCATGCTTTCTTAATAATATTGAAGTCAGTTAAATTATACATATTAGCAAGACATTAGTGAAAAGATCAGAACCCTTTTGTTTTCCCTTGTCATCGAATGTATACATTCAATGCAAAAACCTGATGAATTGTAATTGTTATTCTAAATATTAAATCCTGGGTCTTGATATTCGTTTTCACATTGTAAAGTTATTCAGTTTTTTGGATTATACGTGCCGATTGAGAGGTTTGCACAACTCTCTCAAATTTATTATTTAATCAATGTTTTCCGTAAAATTTCTCCACTCAAATGTGGCCGCCCCGTCGTTAAAGTTATATAGCGTTGACAGGTTGCCAACCGACTGTGTTCGAAGTACATCGAATCCATATCATATCGTATTTTCGATTTTATTGCCTATTTTCCATACAGTTGAACCGCTCACGAACTAGCAGCGGAAAAGGATAAGTACCTCGGTAAAAGATATATCCTGGAAAGATGCCCCGCAATTGCATCTCTCCGTATCGAATCAAGCCCACTAATGGCTCTTTCTCTCCGAGAATGTTCACGACTTTGCCACCCTTTAACGCTGCGAAAATATGTACCTTTTTTTTGCATACATACGCAGTTCGGGACAGATTTTTCAATGAAATACGATGCTGATTATCTTCTTTTCGTTAATGAATGATACTTTTCGGTTTCACCGTTATGGTTTAAACCATATTATTATTTACTATGTTATACATTTGGAGGAAGAGCTAGCAGATCGTTATACACAAGCAAATGTTTATTACCACGTTCGTAGAAGACAGTTTCCTGTAGCCAGTGGATCTGGCAGAGGTTCATAGCGCAAGATAGACCATGAATCAGCCTTGGCTCAGTCTAAGAGGCGCCATTCATGAATCACAGCTTCTCAGGTCCTGGCTGAATGCATTGCGCTTCAAGGGGGTTAGCAAGAACTTGATAACAAACAACGTGGTTCTTTCACAGCCCAAAGTATGATGAGTCACAATGTGGAAAAGTTTACACTCTCTACTATAAAAGTAAGAGGCTTTCATTGACTTACTAAAATAGAAAGACTGAAGTCCACATCATTGCGATTGGAAAATTAATGTATTCAGTCACTTCACACCTTCACGAAAAAGGTGGAGACTTCCATCTGCTGGCAAGGGCGTGGCGTCAGATTTTTGGGATGCATGTGGAATATTTTTAATTGAAAAACAATCAACGACGAGTAGGCCTATTATGAGAACTTAGTAAGTAAATATTTTATTTCCATAAATTTCAAATACAATATGGGAAAACGTCAAGAATTAATAACAAATACATATATAAAGGAAAAATGTTACAATATATATATATATATATATATATATAAGAAAATTAAGGGGCCTAAGATTATTAGCCTAATTATAAAGAGAAAAAAATTTATAATTAAAAACTAAAAATATACGTAGAATTCACTTAAATTGTAATTTCTTTCTCAGCCAAATACATTTTAAAACCAAAGAAAAATTTTTTCCCTTTAATTTGATTAATATTTTCGGACAATTTATGGAAAAACAGTGTGCCTTTTATGAGTGTGTGTCATTTTCAGCGTTTGACTGATGAAATCAAGAATAAACATCTGCATTTGGTGAAAAAGTAAGTGTTGTTTCATCACGACAATACACCAATTCATACATAAATTATCGCGATGTCCAAAAATCAATGAGTTAAAATTTTAATTTATTAATCGCGCATCCTATTCGCCATATTTAGTTCCCTCGGATTATTTCCACTTTCCAAGATTGAGGAAATGTCTCGGTTGTAAAATATTTGGCAACAATGTAGAAGTGGAGTCTGCAGTTGATCGCTATTTTGAGGATCTCGATAGTTCTCACTTTTAACGGGGTATCAAAGTTAACGAAAACCGTTGTATCGAAATCAAAGGACACTACGTTCAGATTTAAATATATTTTTCACCAATTTTTTATGTTTCCTTAGTTTGGTCGGCTACTTCTACGACTACCCTTATCTGTTCTGCCTTGTATGCAGAATTAATTAATTTGTATAGGACGATCGTCTTATAATAATTTAAATAGAGCTGATGAGATCTTTGACAGGAAGGCGTAGGTAACTTGAGCGGGGCATGAGGCTTTCCAATTGGGGACTTCAGAACTGTGATTAAATATTGGACAGATATCTCCCTCAAGCTCAGTCAAATGCTCCTCAATAGTTGCATATAACTATATACATTCACACACTCAGTCAAATGCTCCTCAATAGTTGCATATAACTATATACATTCACACACTCGTGCATTTTCATTTAAATCTGTTCCAACCTAAACGTTAACTGGAACAGTTTCGGAAAGGATTAGGCCAATATTAGTTATAATTTAGCCCGTTCCTGGAAAATGAGTATCGATCATTGGAATACAAAATGAATCCCTCTAACAAGACGTGAGGTCCAGACACTCGTCACTTGATGAGGTTTGGTAGGGATTTCTCGCTGGAAGTCTGATGATCACGGAGCTGCGTTGCCTCCTTGGTGTACGCATTTGGCCTCAAATTCTGTCGGGAACCTGCTGACGATCCCAGGACCATAGGGGTTCTTACGTCTCACGGGCAGACTCCATGAAGCCAGATCAGACCCAAATCGTTGTCCCAAACTTAATGATTTCTCTTCCCAGTTTTCAAAACCACACCCACCTCAGAGTTTTTGGGGAAAAAAACCGTTGGATACATTCTGACTGTACCAGAACTTTTCTCTGAGGCTGAATTGTTCATTTACAGAATTTTTTTTCTCAAAGAGGCGCTTAGGCTCTCAGACAGGCATTGATTTGCAAATTTCATTATTCGTAATCTGACCTGACCTAGCAAAATGCGCTCTCTAGGTACTTGCCGAAGCAAACTAATACTCCAACACCCGCCAAAATCCCGTCTTAAAGATCGACGCGCTACGATTTTATTCGTATAATATTTTTTTAAAATTCAAATGATACATAAGGACGTTTTTATGGATGGGAATATATGGAAATGTGTTATATGAAATATTAACTTTCGTTTTAGTAATCAATAATAATGTGATAACTAACTACTGTATTGCTTCATTTCGGCAGATATTGTGGACTTTTTCTCAATTTATTATCGCCTCCTTCCATGTTTCTATGAGCTGGCAGTTGAGCTTTTGTGAATAATAAGTATAATAATTCTAGTAAAATGTTAAATTTAAGTCGACTGGAAATTTTTAACATTAAGGTAATTACATTTTCCCCTTCTCTTTTATGTATAAATAATTTTCATTTATGTATTTATCTATGTTAATTTGTTTTACACATTTTCTAATTACAATTATATATATATATATTGTAGTAAATGGTAATTAAGACATTGTTGGAAAGTTGGATTGTAGAGGACTCATTATTAGTGGATATAGAGCGGACGCCGCAACAATCCGGCGAGGCAAAGAAAACATTGTTGATCAGTTGAGAGAGTTTACGCGCTCAAAATCTACGAGACGAAGCTTTGCAGTCGGGCAGTAGCGAGGAGAAAAGACCAAAATTCCAAGTCATAAAAATTTGAACAGTACAGTCGGTAAGCAGAAAGCGAATAGAACGGACGAAAAGAACTCATTGAAAGTTTTACAGTCGGCAGTCAGAACGAAAGAATGTGGTCCAGTCACAAACATACTTTCAAATATTAAAAAGTAAAGCAATATTCAGTCGGGAAGGAGACAGAGCAACTAGTGTGAATTCGCTGGCCATAGACGAACCAATAAAGTACATTTTCAACTAAAGTCACGAGATCTACAAATCCAGGTTGCAGTAAAGCATCGAGAACCAACCAACCAACCAACTAACAAACAACGCCAATTAGAGTCTGTGAACCTTTAGAGTCTGTGAGAACTTAAAATCAGTGATGTCCCCAAAATTGTGCACGAAAAACTAAAAATGAGACCTGGGCGGCCGTAAGTAGAGAAAAACTTTAAAATCATTTGTAAACCGTGTTTAAAAGATAAAAGTCAGATCGTTCAATAATTATTTAATTATCGATAAAATGAGATCGTTAATTCTTGATAAAATTGAAATTGTTAAATTCAACCTTTAGTATTATTTCTTCTGCAACAAATTTCGTCTATGTTTAGACGCCTTGATTTCCATAAAAAAATAAATGTAATTTTGATTATATAAATTCTGCCATTTATCAAACCCAGTTCAAGACCCTGAGATCCCAAATATTTTGTGTATTTTATACTTGTTTTAACTTTGTTAATAAATCTTGTTTAATAACTTTCACTTAAGTTGTTCATTTAAAAGCGCCCATCAATTTATTTTAAATTTTTACAATATATTTATATATATAATATTAAATTTTATTCGCGTATTTATTATTTTTATTTATTTTCCATATGTTGTTCTTACTTTTTTGTATCTGTGTGATGTCTCTGTTTCTCAGTTGTCTGTTATCGTGTTATGTACTCCCTTGTTAAAATTATCTATGTTAGCTGGAGATATATAGCTAGTCGGGTATGATACACAAAACACTAAGTGTCCACTGAATTTAATTATAGTGGGGTTAGCCGGAGATCGGTTTAATATGAACCATTGTTACGGCGACTTTTTAGCAGGAATTTTTTTCTGAAAACCTTGACACAAGGAAATATATTGTGTTCATTTCAGAATATATTATACGTCAAGTAAGTTATCCGTAAAATTTAACAGATAATAAGCGCTGCCTGTATATTCCATTCGTTTTTAAAGAATGATAGTGGTGTTGCTCCAAGAGAGAGTTTCCACATGACGACAATAGTCCCCTCCATCTTCTCCTACTTTCTCATCTGACAATTCATGCAATTTCTCATATATTATTTTTTTGGCTTATCCTATTTCCTCTGTAGAGAAAATCAATAAATAAATTTAAATCTACCAGCCATAGATTTCCCGTTTTAGATTTTTATTTTTTTATATGATACATCCATCGTTGGTCCGTTCGTTCGTTCATCCAGCTACAAATCCAACCAACCGTCCACTAAACCATTGTCCCACATTCATATATAAATAATTCATGTTTCAATACAATGAGCCATTACAGCGATCACACGCTTTTCTTTCTGTTCCAGTAGCGAATTAAATTCTAAGACTAATACAATACGTGATGTTTTACTAGAGACGAAGTTCCTTGTTGGAAGAAAGTTGTCCAGGTGATTTTGGGAGAAACGTATTTGCTCGTTAACCCGCTTATAATTGCTAATCAGAGTTAAAATTGCGTTAATATTTTTCGAGTGATTATTTGTTTAGGGACCATTTTCTCGTTCACGATATTAATTTTTCAGAGGAATTCTTGGAGATCTTCAGTGATCTAGTTACATGTCCGACCCCTCTCTTGGGCCTCTGGCTGCTGTTCTTTTACTGCCGTTGCTTCCTTGCCATGTTTCTCAGTTTTCCCTAAATATTAGCGCATGTCCTGTAGAGGCCGCTTTGAGTACACGCTTGCCAACCCGAGTAGCTCAGCATAACAAGAATAGGCCCTTCACTCATCACCATCATAAAAGAAAATCATTTGACGAGGTGGCAATGATAGATTGCGTATTCCTACAACAGTTCAGCTGAAGCTTCTTGGCGCTCCTATATTCTAATTATCAAGTTAAAATACCCTGAATAATACTCTGAATTTTAATTAGTAGAATATATAATACTTAGGTTCAAAGAAACAGTTTATGTATGTGCTAAATGTCCAAATTTGAATAATAAAACATTTTCGGCCATGGAAGTTGATAAAGCACGTCTAAATTTTTTAACTTAAACATTGTTTATTCAATAAATAAATAAAAAAACACAGCCTACATATCAGGAAAAATAAATTTCAATTAACTAAAAATAAAAATATTATTCTTTACAAGAATTCATCCATAATTTTGGGACTTCTTCAGGTAATTAGAGGAAACTTATTTATTCATGGATTGCATCCTATCAAACTTTTTAACCGGTTACATATATATATATATATATATATATATATATATATATATATACATGCATACATCAAAACTGTGTATTACCTGAATAAATCCCAAAATTGAAGGCAAAACGTTGTATTGAGTACGTTTTTGGATTTAATTAATACATTTTTCTGACATATTGATTTATTTATTAAATAATAATTGTCAGAATATATTAAATATTGTTTATTAAAATTTAAATACTTATAACTCACATAAATCGTTTCTTTAATCATGTAAAGTCTGAAGAGGTCCCTAAACAAAGTGATGAAATGTTACGTGGAATCTTAACTTATATATTACTAACTCCTTGGCTCGACAACCCATGAAGGACTTTTGCCTACCGAGACGGCTGTCCGACTGTCATCTTACATGACACATTCTGGATTTATGGATTTAAGAGTGACACCTGGTCAGAGAGTCGATTCTCCCACAGCCTTAACCTCAGTTTTCGTGACCAGGACGACCACAAATTTCCATGTCCTCGCCGGGATTCGACTTTGATGTGAGGCAAGGACGCTGGCCACCACACCACAGCAGGCGGGTTAACTTATATATTATAATTAATTTTTAATCTTTCGTAATAAATGTATTGAATGTTAGCCATTTTCTACTAATTTGAATTTAATGTAAATCGGACAGTGTTTTAATACTCTCAATTAAACTAATGTTGTGTAATTTTATGTTTTAAACTCTAACGACACAAAGAAAATTGTTTTCAACTCCTTCATTGCTGATATGATATTCATATGAGAATGACATCGGTTAAAAATTTTCTGTTTGATATTTATTTTATTTTTACTATAAGACTGAATCAATAATAACAAGACGATACGATCCATATGGGTTATAAAATAACTCATGGTCAGTTATGTGAGCTAATAGGTTATTTATTAATTTAGAGGACTTACTAACTGTTTAAAGTACCTTTAGAATACATCTTCTAATAAATAAAACTGTGTTTGTATGAATGTATGTATCTTCCGCATACAAATCTATAACCGTGGAGCACATTACACCAAATTTCGTACACGTGTTCGTTGCGTAGGAAACAAACACTTTCGGGGTGAGGCACGTCTACCACCCCTAGGAGCGGGGGTGCACAGGAATGGAAATATTCAAACATGCTAAAACGTCCGATATTTAAGTCGGATAAATATATTTAGGGGTGAAAGAAATTTATAGTGTTTCTACCGATGTTATTTGTGTATAATTCCAACCCCTTTCGAGCTTGGGAGGGGAGTTTTCTTAAGGGTGGGATTGTAGTGCCATTACATAAAAATAAGGCAAAAACAATCGAGTCGAATCCGGGGTTATGGTTGTCACTGAGTTTAATTATGACATTCAACTTGCCGTTTAACTCCCCCAGGGGTGGTGGCGGGTAAAATTTTTCGAACATGTTAAAAGGGCCGATGTATTCCCAGAATAAATTTTTTCCAGGGTCAATGAGTTCAATCACTTTCAGAATGGGAGGTTAGCTTTTTAGGGAGTTGCGTTGCGTTGCATAAAAATTAAGAAAAGCAACCGAGATTGGAGTATATTCGAGGTTTATGGATAATGACAACGCGGGCAACGCCGGGTTTCCAGCTAGTATAAAATAAAGCACAATTGTCTGGTTCTTAATAAATACAGGGAATTTATATTAATAATTAAACAACATATAAGTTTGGAAGCCCTTGTTAGCAGCTCAAATAGGGAAGGAGGATGTTTAGAAGTCATTTACAAAGATTTTGCGTGAAATCGTTATGAACCGTAGAGCCTATGAGATACATTTTCTGCTTACCCGCACGACAATGCGGACAGGTGTGTTGCCTATAGACTGCTATCCAAATCTGCAGCCCCGAACACACCGAATTGTTTTATCTAGCGTGGTACGTATAGCGCGCGTAAGTTGATGGAGTAGTTAGTCAGCCATGTGACCTTGCTGAATACGGAAGGAATTAAAATTTGTCAGTCAGCTAAGAGACATTGTGGAGTACAGTATAATTGAATTTAGCAGGTGGAAGGATTTCAGTCAAGGACGGAACTAAAATTAATTGAGTTGTAAATCAGAGACTGATGATTTTGTGGTAGAAGTCTCCAGTTTTCCGTTGCGAGTTCTCAATGATTGGCAGAGAACACAGAATCTAGGGAGTATTAATGCAGATATTCGGAGCTTGAACGGTGGACAGTAATTTGTTGGCGTGCGGTGTGTGATCGACCGGCAATTGGACGTGCAGAATCAGAGAGAGATAAACATTTTTTGGGTTTTCGGGCCGTTATAGTGTAAATTCAGTGGATATATGGCCTGTTCATAAGTGTTCGAGGTGAAAGTGCGTTGCAGAATCTTTATAATTGCCCTGGTACCGGTGCAAACAGTGATTAAAAAGGAAACATTTAAATTAAAATTGTAAACTTTAATAAAAGGTAGAATATCATCAGATTTCGATTTCATTTCGTTTTTATTCGATTTCATTTCGTTTTTATTCGATTTCATTTCGTTTTTATTCGATTACATTTCGAGAGTTTATAAAAAAATATTTATCAGTAGTAAATTGTAAAATTAATTGTTCTTTATTTAAAAGACCCAATAAAGACCCTGAGGTAAAAGAAAATGATATTTTTTGTATAAAATTGTTGTAAAGCTCAGCAAGTAATTTGTTTTGTAAGATAAAATAGTCGTGTATAATAAACTAATTTTTTAATTAAATTAATAATAAATGCTATTATTTCATGCTCCATTCATTAGATAATTTTCAATTATTAGTTCAATTTAATTAATTATCTTCATTATTGAGTAACCACATTTTAATGCCTTAACGAGTGGACAATCAAATAATTTTTATTTCTATTATTTTACTAATTACAATACTTTTAACGATTTAAATGGATTTTTCTAACATAATTACTTTATAATAACCGAAAATATTTTTAATTTATCAAAAGACACTTAGTTATGAGGAAAAAGAGAAATGAATCTGCAGTAAACTTGCTTTAAAGGTTCAAGTGTATAATTCTTCTTATCTCCTTTCTGTGATCACAAGTAACTTTCTTAAGTTTTTTTACAAGACTAATTAGAATGTTTGTGCCCAAACAGATTAATTTATAGGTCGTCCTACCGACCTTTCCGACATTAACGTACCTAGAAGCGCTTTAATATTTAACAATATACGTTGTATCTAATGAGCACGATAACCAACCTGTAAAAATGTTATTCCAGAGTTCTACTTAAGACCATTTGGGTTGTTCAAAGCCTGTAGAGTTATCGTACTGATCGGCAACTTAAATAGCCGATTCGTGCCCGTTATAGATTGTAAAAGTTACTGAAAAATTAAACGAGGTCGGCAATGTGTAGATTTATTAGGAACGAAGAAACTCTTTCGTTACTGAGCCAGAATATAGGTAAGCGACGTTTGACACTCAACTACATAAATCAAAACCTTATCGTTCAAAATTTCCGTTCACGTAAACATAATTTCTAGAGTTCACTCAAGTAACATTATTTGCCGCTATTTCTATTGAAAGTATGTTCTAAGGTATAATAAATTCGCTGGAAAAGTAAAAAAATTTAGTATAAAGTGAAATCGTAAAATAGGGGGCAGAGCTGAGAATCGAACCCGAGTCCATTGCTTTGTGCACAGGGTTTCTAACCACTGATATACGCCGACAATTCGATGTACGATTCATTACGAATGGAATCGACGGTGTAGCTCAGTGTTCGTAGCCCCTGTATATAAAGAAGAGAACTCGGGTTCGATTCCCGGTTCCTTCCAAAATTTTCCAATTCACTTCATAATTGAATATTATTTAGAATAAAAGCTTATAATAAATGAACACACCTGCCAACTTGTCAGAATCATTTTAATAAAATAAAAATTAACAGTATGTAACGCTCCTTTGTTTTGGTACCTTTTCAGGTGTAAATATTTTTCCACTAAATTGTAATTACTTATTGATATTACAAGAAATAAATTATATTAAGACCTACCAGCTTTATATATATATATATATATATTTATATATTTAGCGTTTCTATAAAATGTACTGTAAAGGATATCACAATGTTATATTATAATTAAAGTGTGTGAATAATAATTAGAAATATAGTTTTCGATCATTATTATTTACCTACTGTAACACAAAATTCAAAAATATAGATCCGGAGTGAAATTTTAACTGTCCAAACAGTTATCACATAATATTTACTAAAGAAAATATTTTTAAGATTTATCTACATAATGACATATCGTGTTGACGTAGGCTTATACGTAATACGGACGATGTACACGATCTTTATCACGAACTATTTCAGGTTGAAATTGCCGTAATCCTTGAAGACTATAATTAATTAGAATAATAAAGATAACAAATAAACGCTGTAAGTTTTAAAGTGCTTGTGTCTAACTTGTAATAAAAGGTTATGTTCAATACGTACAACAAAGTATATGTAAGTAGATGTCAAAATATTAGAAAAAGTTCGTTCGGCAAGTGCATCAAGGAAATGTAATAGTTGTATCACTATCTTTAATATTTCATGTAACCTGAGAATTATCATTTAATAAATAAAAGAAAAACAGCCAATTTGCCAGAAAATTTACTTTTTTGTTTATTTGTTACAGAACACTAAATTTATATTTCAACCTCTAATTTTAATAGTTATTGAATTCAAAACTTCATATTAACTGATGTGTTTAAAAATTGTAGGCGAAACGTCGTATTTTAGTGATTTTTGTTTTGATTGTTAAATACATTTTTTTTGACAATTTGACTGTTTTTATGTTCATTTATTAATCATTCGGTTTGTTTATTATATCAGGAACATCTAGTATCAGAGAATACTCAACCTCGGATGGAGCGTTTTTGGAAAAAAAAAAGTATTACATGCAAATACTATATTAGATATCAAAATTCAGGTATTTTATCCTGTCAGACATTATAGTGATAAATTGCACTGCAGTATGCAACGTGCGGGTCTAAGGTCAAAATCCCGAAAGACACTTGCCCGAAGCACGTTTTCCCTACGACATTATCCCTGCCCGTCAATATCCCGATGGGTGGTTTTCCCGAAACTCGATTCACAGGAAACCATTTTCCGAAATGGTCACTTTTCCGAATCGTATTTGTCGTTTTTACTGAAAATAATGTAATATAACTAGCATGAATAATATGCTATTTAACTTACTATATATGATTGTTATGCAAAAAAAGTTATTAATTAATGCATGCAGCAATTTAAAAAAAACTTGGTAGACATGTTACTTACAGTCCAGGAACAAACACTTTGGAGGTAAAGGGGCTGTCATTTTAAAAATACACGAAATAGAAAATATTAGTATTGAATTTATACGGGGTCGCAGAGGTTGATAGAGTCACTCTAGATGTTATTAGTCTCTAACAAGTTAACTAGCATTATGTGTTTTATTAGTATTACGCTCGTTTTAGAAAAACGACAGTATGGGAAACGCAATACGGGAAAGTGGCCCTTTCGAGAAAACTACTTCATATCATTCGTGTTTTGGGAAAACGGCACATCGGGATACTGATACTGACCTGTCGGGCAAACGACAACCTGGATAATGACATAGAGCTGATGTGTGTCGGGCAAGCTTCGTTCAGGCAAACGACCGGATCTCAGAAAGTACAACTTACATAAGGAAATATTCTTATCGGGAAACAGAAAAAGCTAGTGGTGTAGCAGAAGAAATAAGAATTTTGACTCGTTAGTTGACGCGACCATAAACTACTAATAAAAAATAATTTTGATATTGCAGAAATTAGCAAATATTGCGAGGGTGTAGAATTTACCGAAAAGGGTTCTGAACCTGAGCTCAGGACAGCGCAAAATCTGCACATTTGACTCTACACGAAACACCAATTCAGTACGAGATTGGAAAATAACAGCTATACGTTATTATTATTACGGTATATGTATTTGTGTGTACGTGAGATCATTCTTCACTTTCACCTCCTGACAATTTAAAATATTGTTCTCATGTGTTAGTTAATCTGATTCCATTTTATGGCTAGGATCCAATACCTTAATTAAGATAATTAAGATCCCTGTGGTGCAGTTGTTCCATTTTCAAAGTTGAGTATGCTTATGCACATTCACCTTTTTATCGGGATAGATGAGAGCAGGCACATGTTGTTCAGCATTTCACAAATCGTTTCTTTGATGGCTTATTACATCGATGACCTCGTGAGATGTACAATGTCAATGTTATTCAGCATCCATTTGTAAGTTCAATCTGTGAATCGATATGGGAGCTCGCCTTCTGTTCAGTCACGCAATAGTACAGGTCGATGTGCAACACAAAATAACAAATGACTAGCGGAAATTTTTGTTGATGATCTTTCAATATCAGTTTGACCAGATTCACTTAAATTATATTAAAAGATTTGTCGGGTTTCAAAACAGATAAGACAACCCTGGTGCATATGGTCTCAAAATGAAGTCTCATAATGCGTGATTAGAGATCGATATTAAAATTTAATTTGGAATTAGGTACAAACGACACGTTTACTCGCACGATTGTTATTCTCTAAGAATTAAGGATATCGGATGTACCGGAAACGCTGTAATATAACCATATATAGTGCGATTAAAATTAGATGGTACTTGGGGTTTCTGAGTGGGAGCCACTGATGTCACGTACACTTGGTCGCAAATATACTTCCATTCCAGATCACTGGAAACAGTAAAATGATCTGCGATTGTTCGACAACGCTGCTTGTCACACCCTGCATTTTAAGCATTCTGATTGGTGGATTCAGGGTCATTCGCCTTCGTTGGAGTTAACAGCCATGTGCCTTCTAAGTTTCATCTCACTGTAACTATTTTTTTTACTTTAGAGATTGAAGGCTTTACCGCCAGTGAACGACTTTCTGCCCGAGCAGTAAGAAAACCGTAAATCATTTCGACAGCTGTATCCACCATCGACACCTGGCATGTGGCTGAGCTAACCGCCGAAGTATACTACAGTGCATGTACTCAACAACCACCCAACTTCAAACACTAGAACTGTTTATTCGGATATTTTTTAATTTCTTCCTCATTCCGTTACATAAACAATTATTAGATGGCTTTCGTTGCTCTTAGCATACTTTCAAAGGTCCTATTTATTTTGTATCTTTATTGTCGCTAATTTGTTACTAGACGCAACGGAAGTGAATCCCTGGCGTGTATAATTTAATTGAACAACGGTTGAGTTTCTTCTACTTTTGTCGCAAAAATAATGCAAATTTTCTAAATGTAAAATGACTTTTAATCATTAACATAATAAACAAATTACAGTCACAAAATGTAGTTGTCCCCACTTCTTATATTAACAGTAACAGACTGTGTACGGACAATATAAAAATTATACATATTTACAAACTTAAATTTATATTTATAAAAAAACAAAACAAATTGGTCAATGCACGTAATGAAAGTAACGAATTATATTACCATAATTGGTATATTATATATTGTAATGACCATTAATAAATGTAATGAAAGTACTTTATAAATTATTTAATATTTTTATTGTCAGCGTAATATTGTGGCCCGGGTATTGTAGGCAACAGTCAGCATTGCGTAATAATGTGGAGTGTTTCAGGCAGTATTATTGTCGGCGATGTGTAATGTTGAAAGCTTTGAAGAAATTGACAGTCTGCGATACAAGCTGACCGGGTAAGGTTGGTTACAGTCTCCTCTGAGCGACGACCTAGGCCGGTTAGATTCCGATGGCTTCTAACCCACATCGGTTAGCAATATTGAACGAGATAAATGAAAAAGTTTTGATTGGAAAAGTTGTAGCCTACTGGCTGTCGTTGGACTGATTTCAATGATATTATACTATTCGCAGAAATATTGGAAATCAACTACTGATCGTCTGTGGTGTGGTATGGATTTAATCGCGTATGCTGACTTAAATTGGGTATAAAGTTACTATTGGCCTGTTTAATTAAAGCCATTTAAATAATTTGTGATCTAAAATCAATAATTAAAATAATTGGTGAAGTGAAAGATTTAGCGTGGTACGAGAACTTCTCCGATGTCTGGTTGTACAAAAATCCACTGTAAACCTTGTATAATATTTCTGACCGTCATATTTTTTATGTCAGTTTTATAGTGTAACATGCAAGTAAATTCATTCAGTATTTTGTAATACTGTTATAAATTTTGTTATTTCATTACGGGCTCTTATTACTGTTAGAGGCCCGATAAACCACCATAAAGGTTTCAAGAATCTTACACAAGCCGTGGCATTCATGCAGAACAATTGTGTATAAAAACTAATTCAATTTAGATTTTAAAAAATTTCCGTTTTTAAAATTGTATTTGCTAGTAGTCATTTCATTTATCATATCCGTCAATAAATAGTAGTTCCCTTTTAATGAATTGTTTAAATAAGTTCGATTTCCCTAATTGGTTACCACATTAATTGACACGCAACGTGATGACTTTCGTTTTATTCCTATGTGCTTATTACATTAATTGGCAGCACATCTTGGGCTTTGATTTTATCCTATTTGTTTACTACAGTATTTTAAATAAACTGCAGTTTTGAATTGAAATCAAATAGATTATCTAAATTAATTATTTACATAGTTACCATAAACACAAAACATATTTGAATAGTAAAATAACACTAAACTTTTTGTTGATTGGTTACCATAAATAAATAGCATATGGCCAAGATGGAATGTAAGAAATGTCTGAATTAATTTTTCTCGGAAAATAATCTAATAAATTTTATACTGATTTATCTGTATAATTTATAGTTTTACAGAAATGGCGAATGGAGACGAAAGCTTATTCAATCACTGTTAATAAAAAATTATTAGGAGAATTTAATTTTGTGACGCTTATTTAGTTATTATGCATAAATAAAAGATAAAATAATTCAGCAGTCTTAATAATAAAATATTGAAAAGGTAAAATAAATATACGGTGAAACGTTATAATCAAAATGTATGGGAAATAGGAAAATACAAATAACACTTGAATAATCTTAGTCAGTAATTTATAGTATAGAAAAAAAAATCAAAATATCTATCTCAGTTTACTGAATAGAATTCGTAGATTCATTATAACAACCTCTAAAAATTTCTGTTTCGTAGTGGAATATGTTAAACCAATAAGTTATTCTTTATATTTTATTATTACTAACTAGTCAACATGGTCGCTGTCTCTGATACTTTTTCGGACTTTATTTCCTGCAGCAGAATTTTTCGACGTTTCGAAGGGTTCTGAAATCGATGAAAATTTCACTATGCGTTTTTTAAAACAATGTTAATATTGTTTATTCATCAGCGTTGAATTTGTCAGATTTTTTTCTTGTCATATAAAAGGAATGCAATCGGTACATATAAAATTCACGAATTCCAAATTAAGTTGTTTTACGTTTATTGAATTTTGTACAGTTTAAAATTAGGTTAGCCTGAGAGGACATTCTCTGAAATTTTATATTCCACTTTATTAATTTCACGTATTTCTTTCTCTTTCTTTCCCTGTGAACAGACAAGGTAGACATTTCAAAAGTGCTTTACATCGCATATTGACTGAAATTTTGAACATGAGTAAACTGTGCGTAAGATGGGTGTCGCGATTGCTTTGAATGGAACAGAATCAACGTTGGGAGGATATTTGGATCGAGTGTTTGGCGATTTTTCACAGAAATAAAGCCGATTTTTTTTGCGTCGATTCATAATCATAGATGAAACATGGGTACATCACTTCACACCTGAGACCAGTCAAAACAATGGTCTGAAAGGGGAAGACAATTCCATCTGCTGGCAAAGTATTGCGACAGTGTTTTGGGATGTGTGTGGAATATTTTTCATCACCTTCAAAACGGAAAAACAGTCAATGGCTAGCATTACTGCAGCGTTTGAGTGATGAAATTCCGGCAAAACGAAAGCTTTTGGTGAAAAATAAAAAGTTGTGTCATCACGAAAACGCACCAGTTCAGGAATAAATTATCGTGATGGCCAAAATCAATGAGTTAAAGTTCGAATGCTTCCATGACGCACCCTATTCGCCAGTTTTAGCTCCCTCTGATTATTTTAACTTTCCAAAATTGAAGAAATGTCTCGGTAGGAAAATATTTGCCAACAATGAAGAAGTGGAGTCTGAGGTTGATTGATTCATTTGAGGAATTCCGAACGTTTGCCCGACACACACTTGCCCAATGGACGTTTTCCCGACAAGAATATCCTGATTGAACTTTTCCCTACAGAAGAATATCCCAATTGCCATTTGCCCGACAGTACATTATCCCGATTAATGTTTTCCCAACAGGTAATTTTCCCGATGGGTCGTTTTCCCGAAAGGTGAGTTTTTACGAAATTAAGCATAATATTAATATTATAGAACAATTTGTAAATGAAGTTATTCATTAATGCGTGGAACAATTTCAGTCAAACTTGGTCCACGTATCACTTAAGATCCAGGGTCAACCCTGTGGAATTAAGATAACTCTAGCATCCCTATGGGTGGGAGTAAAAGGGGGTGGCATTTTTAAAAATACAAAATATGTGATAATTGCGTATATTGGCGATAAATAAATAGTTTACAGGGTCGCTCATATTCATAATGGCACTATCGATACTTTTAGTGCCAAATTTCATATCCTAAAACGAAGAGGACAGGTATGAGATGGGGTGGAAGGGAATGACAAAAATTTGCATCAACTAACGAGATTGGTGCCGAATCTAGTGTTTTGGAAGTCGCTGAGTTCAGATATGGCATTCAAGCAGGGTTAAGTTAAAGTTTATCCCGTATTGAAGGGGGAATTATATGATACTGCTGTCGAAAATGGTGTTATAGTACTCTATTAGTTTAGTTATAGCATTCCAGCGGGGTTAAGTTTAATAAGATAGATAGATAGATAGATTTATTCACCATTAGCCCTCTAATGAGGAAATAGGATTCGTCACAAATGTACAGTAGCTAAATTACATATAAACAGAATTAATATTAATAGGTTACACACACACACACAAATTAATATCTTTTCACATATGTCTAGTCACCACAATCATACATACAACCTTTAAGAAACACGCACACGACACATCACTTCCTGGTATTCATCTCCAGTCGCTAGGAACGGAGGGATGTCGTCATGGATATTTACTAAAACAGAAAGCAGTGGCAGGAGAACCGAACCAAAAGGGGAAAGCTTGACAAACTATTCGGCAATTTTGTAGACAAGGCAGTTCAACGAATGTGAGACCGATTCAAAAATTCGTGTACGGAGTAATAAGTTCCATTCACAAGAAAAGTTTTACACTCCTTGACGAATGAGTTGTAGTTGTTGATGTTCTTTACATGTTCAGGAAGGCTGTTAAATAGTGCGATACCGGAATAATGAACGCTAGACTCGTGGAGACTGAGGCTGTGCTTGTCAGACCTGAGAACTGAACGGTTCCTCCATGATTGTCCCCGTTACTTGCAAAAAGGTTCATATGCGTTTAACAAATTTTAGTGTTTCTAATATGTAAGCGCTAGGTAGAGTCAGAATATGAAGTCTTTTGAACAGAGGCCTGCAGCTTTCTCTAGCATCTGAACCTGATATAATTCTAATGGCTCGTTTTTGCAGTTTGAAAACATCCAAGGCTACGAGAACAATTACCCCAGTTGGCAATACCGTAACACATATGTGAATGAAAGTAGGCAAAATAGACTAGTGAAGCAGTTTTTGTATCAACTTGTTGCATCAATAGTCTCAATGAATAAAAAACAGAACTAAGTATGCGCACAAGGCGATCAATGTGCAAGTTCCATTTTAATTTACTGTCGACCTGCAAACCGAGGAAAGTCGCATGATCTGAGAACTTATCCGTTACGATGTTGTTGGTTTCTGTTGTAAAACGAACTAACTTAGTTTTCTGTACATTGAGTGTTAATTTATTAGCGGCGAACCAAGTATTTAGGTTTCTAGATGCAATTGAGATTATTTAAATCAATGTCCGTAATTAACAAATTAGTGTCACCTGCGTATGAGACAGATTTTAAAGGTTCCATATATTCTGGGAGATCATTAATATACAAAAGAAAAAACAGTGGACCTAATATTGAGCCCTGAGGCACGCCACAAGAAATGCCCTGGTGGCCTATGAAAATAATTAGGAATAAATATAAGCAGATATCAAAGCTATTGATCTTTGTTCAAGAAAGTGTATCGAGCTAAAAGGAGACTACGTTGAGAAATTAATCTATGTTTTTCCCATTTGTTTATTTTCATTCGGACTATTACGGTATTTGGCTTCTTTTAAATGTTCGCCAAGAGAAATATTCCATTGATACAGGCTAAGGCAGTGTTCCTTTCATTCCACTAAACCGCCCAACAATCACGATATCTGATTTAAATTTTGCTCCGAATCGCAGACTATGTATTTATACGCCTTAGCTGAAAACGATTTCCAACTTGAAAAATCAGTACAGTGTGGTTCATTCTCTTCGGCCGATAACAAACTAGCACAACCTTTAGCCTGAGTGGAGGGAACGTGAAATCCTAACGACCTACCCCATCATAGGTTTCAGAACTTCCCCCCTTCAACCGGATAAGAAAAAACAAAATATGTATCTGCAGCAAGAATTAATGTCCCGGTAACGAAATGAAGCACCTTCGAGCACAAACACGTTCGGTGTATGTGCAGGTTATATCTGTCTGTCCGTGATCGTTACCAAGACGACGTGGTTATCTTATCTGCTGTAACTACAAGATGGCTTCAGCAGTGTGGCTCCTGTTCCTGTACGTATCCGTCATTAAAGGTAAGCCTGTTGGCATACGTGAAGGGTCATTTCAATTAACATACCTGAGTTCAAAGAAAAGAAGCTCATCAACTTCATATTGATTAAATAAACAATACAGGCATAAATAATATTGCTTGTAAACGTGTTTATCGAAACGCTCCGCGAAATGGCAAAAGCCTATCAGGAAATAGTATGAATCGTCTGCTGGTTCCAGACAAGTATGATTCGAAATAAAAAACGTTCAAAGTTAATTACTACACCTGTGCATATTTTTCTGTCAGCGATAATGCTTAACGATAATACGTGATATTTTTTCCCTCTGATCAGGGGGATTTCCCGATTAGTCATCTTCCCCCACACAGCATCCTTTCAAATCAATACGCTCACACACATACATATTTTCGTTGCTTTTTGACAGAAAACATTGAGATATGTGTTTTTGATTAAATCATCAACTTTAGAATCTGTTATTGTTAAACGAAGGAGCAAAATGGATATTGTTGATCGTCACTCTGTTCCATAAATAACATAAATTTTCATTTCCGAAAAAGTATTTTCAGCTTTAATTTGCAAAAACACGTAATTCATTAAAGTCGGTGTTTCCAACACGATAAACAAACTAATTGACGCATTTCAAATAAATATCAATTTTGTAATTGGGTAAGATTTATTATGTATGAAAATGACATATTTATATGCTTGTAAACTGCTGAGTCGTAATCCAGGTTGCATTAAAAAATATGAATTCGTTGAAATGTGTTTTCTTTAAATATTACAAGCAACAGACTAACATTTGGAACAATTATGCAGATATAGTCCAACAGTTAAAGTAATTGAAGGCTGAAAACAAGATGAAATTGCTGGTTTATAGTAGAAATATTAATACATAATACAAATTGCGATTATTTTCTATATTTTATGAACGTCCATCTCTCTCAAGCAAACACATGAACACACAAAAAAACGCGGTTCGATATATAAAATATTGCTGAATGGTGTTTTCTTGACTCAAATAAAACTACGGCGGATTGTTCAAATTCTACTACGGCTTGATGTTTAACACCGGAGTAATTCACCTTACCCGTAAATTAAGAAGCAGTAAAGTTATTGAAAGAAAAATGAAAGTGCGGAAGAACCGCTATTAACCATTCGTCAGTCACTGATAATTACAAAAACCAATTAAGCTAAACGGAGAAATTCATTCAGAAATAGTCCATATTTAACATAATTTTTTACATTATTTATAAAAATGTAGTAGTTAAGTGTATACTATATATTTAGATATTTAATGATCCAGACATCCCAACCACCTGGTTAATAGCGTGTTGATCCACCTTTGTTTATCTATTCGGCGAGGCATACAAGTTTTTGGTAGGCTTCTGTAGGTATCTGGCCTCAAATATCAACGCACAAGTCATTCAATTACCTTAAATTTGGGGCTGGTGGTTTGTGGACCCGGAACTGGCGTCCCAGATGTGTTCCATAGGGTTGAGATGAAGTAAATTTAGTAGCCAAAATATCAACGTGATTTCACTATCACGTACCTAAAACCAACTATTTCATGACTCTGGCCTTGTGACGTGGTCAAATATGCTGGTAGACGCCATCGTCGTCAGGGAAGACAAACATGAAGACATGAAGGGATGTTCACCAATGTGCGCTGAGC
The DNA here is from genome assembly GCA_037074705.1 of Zhengitettix transpicula. Lineage (NCBI taxonomy): Eukaryota > Metazoa > Arthropoda > Insecta > Orthoptera > Tetrigidae > Zhengitettix > Zhengitettix transpicula. The sequence continues at coordinate 197,035,517 of CM073590.1, forward strand.
GGTTCTCTCCGAAAGACCATTGCATAGGTCGCGAGAAAAAGGAAGGCGTACCCAATGCGCAGAAGGAGAATGTAGAAGGAGGGTAACTTCAGGATGGAGACAATCTTAGCGTAACGCTATCATTATTAAAAACATTCGTTATAATTTTACGAACTTGGTGTACAAATTTTTGACGTACAGCGAATCCTGAACTTAATAAATATATTTCATTGCTTAAATGTTTAGAGAATAGTTTTTATATTACCAAGCTGACGTAACAAAGGTTCGTGCTAAATACATCTCCGGCCTACTCCCACTACAACCCCAGTTCAGAAGACTGCGCGTCGTATTTTGAGACGATTAAATGTCTCTACAGTTATACTTTGCCGTCAGATGGCAGCCTATTCTTCTTTCCATTGCGGGCAAGCCCTGGACCTACAAAATCTTTGACGAGGAGTGAACGTCCAACAGCTTTTCGCCTAATCGCTGTCACCAATTACCATATATGCTCACGACAGTAGTTCGTCAATGTCATCGCCCTTTCCGAGATGATTGTTCTCATACGCCGTGCCATAACAATCTACCCCTTGTGTAAGTCACCTAAGATACTGATAAAGAAAGTATACGTTGTTGTTTTTTTTAAAAAAAGAAAGAAAATAGGATATCTCTTGATTTCTGGGAAAAATGAAGAACAGGAGGTAACACTAAACAAATTGATTCTGTTTTAACGATTATAACAAGAGAAACCGTGTTTATTTCTATTATTACAAAGACTAGTCTTCGGTTTCGTAAATTGTCTTCAACAGTTCTCTTGAACATTTCTCTTAAAACTGGTTCGAGGGTTATCTATTGAGTATAATAGAATGTTTCCATTAACATGAAGATATGGCAAACTCCTTAGAATACATATTGCAACAATTACTATTATAATCATTATCGAATAACTACAAGAAAATTATGTTTATTGTTTCGGATGGAAATGTAATGACACGCTTCCCGCGTGTTACCTATTCAAATAGTCAGACTAAATTCACAAATTATTAACATGAATATATGTTTAGCCTGGCGTCAAATGAAGAAAATTGTTACGTAATTCGAAAGGCCGGACATCTGACTAGAGGAGGAGCTAAGACGCGATCTCCGTTATCGTGAGTCCATGAAATATCGTTTCAGCTTCATACATATTTGTGACAATACAAAAGGTTACAAACACCACTGTGAACAAAAATGTGAATTTATTTATAAAATATAAAATCTTTATTTATTCTTCCAAATCAATTTCATCCCCTTCAAAGTAACCCCCGTCCGACAAAACGCACTTTTTCCAAAGCTTTTTCCAGTCCTCGAAACAGTCGGAATAGTCTTTTTCCGGTATAGCCTTCAATACCTTCTTGGATTCGGTTTTTATCTCCTCAATCGTGTCAAAACGGCGTCCCCGCATTGCCTTTTGAATTTGCTGAATAGCCAGAAGTCGCACGGAGCCAAATCAGGCGAATACGGTGGTTGCGGAACGTTTTTAGTTGAGTTTTTGGCAAAAAAATCGCGAAGAACCAATTAAGTATGACTTGGTGCATTATCGTGATGAAGGAACCAAGAGTTGTTCGCCCATAATTCCGGCCGATTGAGACGAATAGCTTCACGAAAACGACGCATAACGCTCAAATAATATTCTTTGTTGACAGTTTGGCCCGGCGGAAGGAATTCACAGTGCACCACACCACGATAATCAAAGAAAACTGTCAACATGACCTTGATTTTCGATCGACTTTGCCGTGGTCTTTTCGGTCTTGCTTCGCCTTTTGCACGATATTCGCTGGATTGGTCGGTGGTTTCAGGGTCGTATGCGTAAATCCAAGTCTCGTCTCCAGTAATGATGCATTTCAAGTGGTCCTGATAGTCAGACAGCAAAGTTTCACACACATCAACGCGACGCTTTTTTTCCCCAAAAATTGAGCGATCTTGGCACCAATCGAGAATTGACGCGTTTGAGGCACAAAACATTCTTCAAAATGGTTTGGGCTGAGCCAAATGATATTCCAACACTATCAGCGAGATCCGTAATTGTCCATCGACGATTTTCAAGTACCAAATCTTGGTCTTTCGGACGTGGCCCTCGTCGGTAGACGTTGATGGTCGTCCAGAGCGCGGTTCGTCTTCAACGCGTTCTCGGCCCTCTTTGAACTCGTTGTACCACTTATAAACGTTTTTTTGTGCCGTAGTTTGATCACCAAAGGCCTTCCGCAGCATTTTCAGCGTGTCCGCACAAGAATATTCGTTCCGCAAACCAAATTTGATGCATTTACTTTGCTGAAAAAAATCACCCATTGCAAAAATCGAAAAATTAACTTTTGGTTGTTTACAAAAACACGTGTATCTCGGAGATAATTTAACCTTTTAACAAACAGACACTTGGCAAGTATTATACAGTCCTACCAACCTAGGAAAAGAAATTTACCTGCCTTCCTAATACCAGGGAATTTTAAATGTCAATTTCACCTTACTTTTTGATCACAGTGGTATATTCACGATTCCAACTCCAAACACGAAGTCAAGGTTTTAAAAATGTTTTGATTCGCACATCTTTAACTGAAACTTCAGCTCAAAAATGTGTAAGTATCTTCTTATTCCTAAGAAAATTTAATTTTACTGCTTTTGTGATAATTTTATTTCTCTTTTTTTTTTAAGGAAATGAATTAATACCGTCAAACGATGCGGACGTGGTCCATGGACAGTCACTGATCGTTCGATTCCTGCAGCCATTTTCCAACCTTATCAAATGCACGGTGGCAGTTCCTGGGTTCGACTTTCCCATAGTCCTAGAGGAAGGACAGGACGGGAACCCTAAATACTGGGGATCGGGATACCTGGAGGGTACACAAATACAGTTAATTGTAAAAACTGTGCCTGACCTAAGATATTTTATTACTAGAATAACAGAAGACAAAACCAATTAAAAGCTCGGCTACATACCTATACAGTGTTTAGAATTAAATCATATGTTACACTTTGAATCGGAAAACATGTATTTTAGATAATGAATTCAATCAAAAAGAATAATTAATTCTGAAATATCGCACTTGAAAAGCAGAATTAATTCCATAAACATCAAACAAGATTGTCCTTTACGACATCTATGAATTGTTTTTACAGAATCTCTGACTTGGATCATCTTTGTTCTTATCTCTTTGTATCTCATATTTCCCCCTAGAACTTTATTTTGTCTTCAGTCAGTGTTTGACAAGAGCTACAGACAGGTCATTACGTAAAATAGTTTGAAGTATGAAAAAATTATAAATATAATTCGTCCTGTACTCAATTTAAATGTTCTTACAATTTAACATTAAATATATATTAATTTAATAATTATTATTTACATTCACGTACCGACAAATGTAAAAAGTTTACCTTACAAAAGAAGCAAATTAATTAAACTTGTCACAAGAGAGCACAAAGTTGCGTGAATTAATTCTTTTAACTTCTTCTTACCAAAAAATGAATCGGTAATTATTCAATTTCACACACTTAAACACTGTACATAAACATCATTTGAACAAATTAATTTTAATCCAGGTGCATAAATTATCAATAGTTGAAATATTTTGATGATTGTTGCCTTGACTTGAAAATGAAATTGTCATCTGATGCAGGTGAGTGTGGGGTTTTGCTGTCCTCTGTTAACAAGAGTAACGCCGGATATTGGAATCTAACAGCCACGTCGGAGTCTGAAGTAGTGTCGCAGGGGATTCATGTGAATGTCAAAGGTACTTTAGCTTAAGGCGTATGTTATCATAATTATTATTAAATAAAAACATTTTTCTCAGTTTGATTTATTGTCTCTTAGATTAATTGAACTATTTTTAAATAATGGAGGAAATTCGTCGTTTGTATAAAATCTAAAAATATATGTAGTATAAAGTATACAATTTTATATACTATACTTTAAACACATTACAATAAATTTATGTAGTTTTGGATTTTAAAGATCCAATTAATTCAGCTTACAATATTCATAAACATTAAAGCAAATTGAAGATATAGGGAGTTAAGCTGATCGTGGTGAATAATACATCATCGACACAAGTTTTTGCAACTTCTGACTTTGATATATTGGCCCCCCCCCCCAAAAAAAAAAAAAGATATGATGGTCTCTGATCCCGTTAAATATTCCACGTCAAAAGTCAAGTTATTTAAAAGAAAATTAATGCCACGGATTGTATAACCTTTCATAATGAATTTCATTTATCACTCGATTTGGTATTGATAGATTTAATTATACTTATTATTCAATCAAAATATTACTGCTTTACTTCATTTCTCAGAAATTATACATCTATAACGTCGTTCCCAAAAATGGAAAACAAATACTGCTATCCTAACCTAAAAATTTTGTTTCACGACACAAATTGCACGCAATAATTTGTTTACATTTATACAAATTTATAGAAATACGTTTCGTAAAGTACAATTAATTGTACTTTAATACAATTACAATTAATTGTACTTTTAATTCAATATAAATGTTCCTATTTCTGTAAATACCTTTGACTGAGAGTGCATTAATTGAATAACGACCATAAAAACTTTCAGAGTTCCGTACGTCATTTGAATACTTTTATAGTTACAAACACATAATTCAGCAGTCGTACCTTAGACAAATCTTATTATCTTCTGATATATTATACAGGATACAATAATACGTTATATTTAAAATTTTATAAATCTCGACCGACCCACATTTGAATGTATTATAAGGCGCCATATTGGCGTTATTAAAGATGGAGAATATTTCCAAATTAACTTTGCGCAAGGATGGTAAAGTATTTCGTATTGTTTTTTATTACTATTTGATGGAGTATTGCTGAAAAAAATTTAACTTTTTATTCAATCAAAATATTTCTGCTTTATTTCATTACGAAATTCAGAACTATATTTTTATGATGCGTCAATGTTTTGTCAACAATGTTATTTCAACTATAATTATTTCCACGTTTATTCTAGGGGTTTCTCGCCCCCACAGTAACGGTTCTCGATTTTGGCAGAATATATATACCAATTTTTGTTGAATTTTGTCCACGCAATAAAATTTGTATAAGGAACATACAAATATATATACAAACAACACTCTGCTTAATTTATTAGAAGAAGATATAGAAGGAATGAAAACTTTAGAGTGGTTTCGTTACTTTTGAATTTAAGATGTTTACGTCGAAATCGAATGGCTGCAACGAGATAAATAACAAATATTTTCGTCAGATAGTTTATTCAGAAAAATGCAATTTAAAATAACGTTCCGCCTTCAGGTTGTGACTTGACCGAAACGTTATATAGGAAAATTAGTGGTACTTAAAATTATAAACGGTCACTTAGTCCAGCTATAAGGTAAACTTATTGATCTGTGAACGTTTTAAATTTAAAGTTTCACTAACATTTCGATCAAGTCCCAACGTGAAGAAGGTACCGAAACGTTATTTCAAAGTGAATTTTCAAAATAAATTGTGTCATCGGTCATGAACTACATTTTATTTATAACTAATGTTTGGTTACATCAACACATGGCCCGTTGACGTGGCAGCTTGTGATTGGTGCTCGGTCATTCATGTAATGTGCCAGAGGACTCTGATTTGTCACCTCATTACTTCCTTTCCGCTTAACCACGCTCACTTTTTGTCACACAAGACACGCCTCGTATATGAAGATTAACGACAAAATTTAATAAGATTTGAAATTTTAGAAACTTACAGAACGATCCTAGTAACAAGAGCAATGCATTTGAACATTCGTTTGTTGTGTTTTTTGCTTTCGAGATGACTGTAACGTTACGGCTGGCGAGGCGTCCGTGGGTGATGAGCTGAACGTGACTGCGGGTCCTACTGAGAGCGCGTACTGCATCCTGCAGAACCCTCTGGGCCAAGCCATGCGCTTGAAGGACGGCAAGTGCAGGTGGACAGCAACGCGCACAGACGCGGGCCGCTGGAAGGTCCTCTACTCCATCCCTGGGAACCTTCGCGAGGAGGAGATGAACTACACGCTCACAGGTACAACTCGGGAATTATTACATGATGATATTCCACCATAAGTTACTTCTGTGGGAGAATCTGTCTGCGAGGGCTATTCTCTCGCAGACAGGACTTGCGAGGGATGTCCTCTCGCAGGCAGAACCTTGTAGGAGAAACAGGCAGGGGCTACCTTTGGGGATGCCTTTTCCTCTCTCCGTTTTTGAACTAAGGTTCCCACAAGCCGAGGCACCTCGGCCTGTTTTGAGAGGTGTATGTTCCGGGGTCATAGACCTTGGGCATACGGTAAGAGTTGTTCTCCGTTCCCATTGAAACAATCGGCCAGCTGCCTCCTAAACTGGTCGAGGTACGGAGAAGGGAATGCTGCGTCCCCACAGCAAACTCCTCTGCCGCTATCGGAAGGGCGTGGGACAAGTACCCAATGCCCCACCTACCTGATGAAGGTTTTTCTAGGGTTTTCCCTGCATTTCTTTAGGCGAATGCCGGGTAGGATCCTTAAAATACAGCCCGGGGGTCCTAGTTAACCCTTGGCTATCTTCCTCTACCCTTCCGCATCCCCCCTCTCAAATCCCTTCCTATGCTGTTAAAGGGGAGTTGCCACCATGTGGATTACCCTCATTTAGCGTGTTACCCAAAAAAACAGTTACTTCTAACAAATAGCATCCATTGTCCTTCGTCAACTTGGTACCATCAAAAAAGAAACACTGTGTGGAAACGGTTAACGCGGTACTTCACTTTGAAATGAATATTTAATGGAAATAATATTAATTTGATTGACTGATTTTTAAAATTTAACTTAAATATTGTAATAATTAATAAAAATAAGTGGCTTAAAATAAAAAGATTATATTTTTAAACAGCAACAATCAAATTTATTTAAATTCTTGAACAATTTTACAATTTAAAATAAAAAGTTTTCAATCTCTCAGGGTCTCAACTGGGTTTGATAACGGTGAATCATACAAAAATAATTAAAGTACACAAAAATTAGATTTAAAAGGAAATATTTACTCGTCTAAACATAGACGAAATTTGCTTGTCGACGACATTAATACTAATAGATGGATTCTACTTTAAACAATTTTTTTTATCAATAAGAAAGGAACGATATCTGACATATATCTTTTAATTCGGTTTATTAAATTTATTGTTTTTTTGTTACTTACGGCTGCCCAGGATACTTTATACTTTCGAAGCACAGTGACGGTTTTTTTTCACAGCTTCTATTGAACTCACAGATTCTAATTTAAATGTTTCTATTTCAATATCCGGAACCAGGAACCCCGGATTCGTCTCTCCCTCAATCGGTTGAGTCACTCACAGATTCTAATTTAAATCCCCATCCCAACTTTCAAATCCCTTCCTATGCTATTAAAGGGGAGTTGCCCAATGTGGATCACCCTCGTGTAGCCTGTTGCCCTAAAAAAAAATTCTATTTCAAAATCAGGAACCGGCCCTGGACAAGCCTGCGAGAGGATTCTCTCGCAGGTAACCTGCGAGGGATGTTCTCTCGCAGGCAGAATCTTTTAGGAGAGAAACGAAGGGGCTGCCTTTGGGTATGCCTTTTCCTCTCCGTTTTTGAACTAAGGTTCCCACATGCCGAGGCACCTCGGTCTGTTTTGAGAGGTGTATGTTCCGGGGTCGCAGACCTTGGGCATACGGTAAGAGTTGTTCGCTATTCCCATTGGAATAGTCGGCCAACTGCCTCCTAAACTGGTCGAGGCACGGAGAAGGGAATGCTGCGTCCTCACAGCAAACTTCTCTCCCGCTATCGGAAGGGCGTGGGACAAGTACCCAATGCCCGACCTACCTGATGCAGGTTTTTCTAGGGTTTTCCCTGCATTACTTTTAGGCGAATGCCGGGTAGGATCCTAAAAATACAGCCCGGGGGTCCTAGTTAACCCTTGGCTATCTTCCTCTACCCTTCCGCATCCCCCCTTTCAAATCCCTTCCTATGCTGTTAAAGGGGAGTTGCCACCATGTGGATTACCCTCATGTAGCCTATTACCAAAAAAAACATTTACTTCTAACAAATAGCATCCTTTGTCCTTCGTACCATCAAAAAAGAAACACTGCGTGGAAACGGTTAACGCGGTACTTTTCTTTGAACTGAATATTTAATGGTGATAATATTAATTTGATTGACTGATTTTTAAAATTTAACTTAAATATATTTCCTTGAAGAGGACTTCCCTCAAACACTCCGTGACGTATCGTCCCTGTTGGGAGATTTTTTTATTTATTCTAGATGTGTGCCCGGCGTTGCCCGGGTTGTCATATACCCATAACCCCCTATTTTACTTCAATTTCGGTTGCTTTTGCGTTATTTTTATGTAACACCCCTCCACACCCACCCTTAAGCGTGCTCCCCTACCATGCTGAGAGGGGTTGAAATTATACACAAACAACATCGGTAGATATACTATCAATATCATTGTCTCAGACAAATATTTATTCCACGAAAATATCGAACGTTTAACATGTTTGAAAATTTCTACTCTCGCTTTGGGGAGTTAACCGAGAATCTGCAAGTCATAATTAAACTAGGTGACAACTCCAATCTCAGCTGTATTCACTTTATTTTCTGGTAAATCCCTTCCACCCCCACTCCTAAAGGGGTTGAAATAATACACAAACAACATCGGTAAAAATACTATCAAACTAAGTAACCCTCGAAAAAAATTATTCAACGTTGCACACATTACTTACGGTACAGAAAATATTAGGCCCTCTTTCCATCGAGACCCTCGCATCCCTCAATAATTTTTTCGCCACTAACAACCTCAAGGTTCAGAACAATCTGGTCATATCATAGCGTTGCGTTCCAGAAACAGTTCTCCAATCTACCGTCTTCACACCAAACACATAAATTTAATGACAAATGGACTCATGTCCGTGACCGCCGAGCTGAATCTATGGGTCACGAAGATTTAGAAGCTGGAAAATGATTTTCTAGAAAATAGTGGAGCATGACGTTTATTCCTTCCGGCTCTGCAGACGTCAATGAAACCAGTTATGGAGTGTTGTTGGGAGGAATGAGCAACGTGTACTGAAAGGCTTTATTTTCATACTTCAGCCATCCCCAGCGGTTTGCTGACGAGCGAGACGGAGTCGGCGACGGTGAAGGGCGGCCGTGACATCTTGTGCGTGCTGCCCTCCGACGAGGACGACGTGGAGCCGCTCTTCTGCCGTCTGATCCACCCCAATGGAACGGGGTTCCACATGCACGAGGGCGCCTCCGACGGCCACTACAGCTACCACGGCGAGGGCCTCACGGGCAAGAAGGACCGCTGGGACTGCGGAGTCACCGTGCACGACCCTCAGCCCCACGATTATGGAATATGGACCTGCATCTTCGGATTCGCCTCCGGGAAGCTCAAGGGTGGCTTCGTCATCGTCAATAATCAAACGTGTAAGTAACCCGAACATAGCTTATTTCAGAACTGAACGAAGTTTGCCCTTTGGTTTCGTTTGGCCCTTAGACGTGTTGCTGACTTCCCACACTATCATTTTAATATGTAGCGATGAAATTAACACGTGAAAGGGGCGGAGGACATTATTTAAAAACACTACTTTATCTCAAGGACTAGCGAAGGATTTTGTAAGGGACAACGGCTGACGACTATCATTCGGCAGCGAAGAAATTTTATAAGCCTAGTTTAGCATAACAGCAATATGGATACCAAACGGTAAAAAAATAACAGTTAAATTTCGTGAGAACCTTATTTTTGCTGGAGGACCTTACTCGCAGGAACGTTCTTGGGGAGGGGTTGTAAAGATTCAAAGGTCGAAACTGATTCGGCACAGGAAGCCTGCGAGAGGATTTCCTTGCAGGTGAACCTTCCCAAAGGGGATGCCCTCACATCTCTCTGGTTTTTTTGAACTAAGGTTCCCACATGCCGAGGCACCTAGGTCTGTTTTGAGATGTGTATGTTCCGGGGTCACAGACCTTGGGCATACGGTAAGAGTTGTCCGCTATTCCTATTGGAATAGTCGGCCAGCTGCCTCCTAAACTGGTCGAGGCACGGAGAAGGGAATGCTGCGTCCTCACAGCAAACTCCTCTCCCGCTATCGGAAGGGCGTGGGACAAGTACCCAATGCCCGAACCCAATGCCCGACCTAGCTGATGCAGGTTTTTCTAGGGTTTGTCCTGCATTTCTTTAGGCGACTGCTGGGTAGGATCCTTAAAATATAGGCCGGGGGCCCTAGTAAACTCTTGGCTACCGTCCTCTACCCTTCCACATCCCCCTTTCAAATCCCTTTCCTATGCTATAAGAGGGGAGTTGCCACTATGTGGATTACCTTATACGTAGTCTACACCCAAAAAAAACTGATTGGTCCCCCTAAAAAAATTATTGATCTGTGAGAGATATGAGTATTTAGCAACACTGGGAATATAGAAAAAACTATCTGAGTTTATTGATAGAAAAAGCAGTATTTACAGAGATGGAGGAGTTATGGCAGTAAACATATTTACTCTAAAATATTGACAGAGAAGACTTCCAATATTTTGCAATTATCAGCCAGTTGCCGCGTCTCATATATATATAAAGGAGATTATATGAAAAAACACAAAAATCTTCGACAGACTACCATGAGTGTCCTTTTGAATAACGAGAGTTGGGAGATAGCAGCAGGAATTTTGAAATTATACTGATATATCAGTTGGGCTGGAAGTTGTAAAAGGAATTAGAGAGATTAGAAATGGCAAAATTCACCGTAATTTTATAGTGGAACCGACCTGTTTAGGTTCGATTGAGTTGAAGCTCCTAAGAAGAAAGGAGCCACGTAAAATATTTTATTATTACACCTAAGCGAAAAGACTTTCGCTGTATCCTGAGACCTGTAATAACAGTCGTGAGGACAGTTACCTGTCTAACCAACGCAAAAGAACTGTCACACGACTATGCATCACTTCAATGAGAATTTCGCAAACATATCAGACGCCAAGATACAGTTCCTATTGTGAACATGGGCAAGGTTATTGGGAAAATTACTAATAATAAGGATGAAGTTAACGTAATGATGGAAGGTATATTGGAAGACAAAAATAGCAGTTCTGAGTTTCATACGAATAATTTTGGAAAGCCATACCGAAATCATTACTCAAAATTCAAAAATTTTGAAATCTATGCTTCTTCGGGTAACTACTCATTCGTTTATCATTTATAATATTCGGCGGATCCGTACATGTTCTTAATAATTTTTTTTCCGTAGTTTATCTTTTTAAACGAAACCATAAAAGTCTTTCCGCAGCCCATTTAATGGAGCAATATTTATTCATCCGGCGCGAGAACGACGGAAATAGAAGATTGAAACGGAAGATTGCAGATAGAAGGAGACTTGGCATGACAGTCTCTTTCTCTCCCGATTTATTGTCACCTGCATCGACAGACGGTGGGAACTTATTTCCAATCTTCAAGGTCGAGTAGATAAGAAAGATCTGCAGAATGGTTGGTCCGCTTATATCAACGAACAAACCTTGCACAATATCTTCGTATGTCAAGATATTGCCATAGTGATTTCTACAAGGGTGATTATTCTAAAACAAAGAAACTAGTTACTGGGAAAATATGAACGATACGAAAATAATAAAGGTATATTCAGGGAATAAATCCTTGAGGTCGAAAATGACAAAATAGGTCGAAAGCTTCCGCCTATTAAATTTTTTTAAAAATATATACGGCCGAGTAAGGATTTTCTACCTGAATATTGATCTACCACTGTGATCAAAAAGTAAGGTGAAATTGTCATTTAAAACTCCCGTGTATTAGGAAGGCAGGTAAATTTTTTTTCCTAGGTTGGTAGGACTGTCTATAATATTTGCCAAGTGTCTGTTTGTTAAAAGGTTTAATTATCTCCGAGTTACACCTGTTTTTGTAAACAACCAAAAGTTAATTTTTTGATTTTTGCAATGGGTGATTTTGTTGAGCAAAGAACTTGCATCAAATTTTGTTAGCGGAACGAATATTCTTGTGCGGACACGTTGAAAATGTTGCGGAAGGCCTTTGGTGATCAAACTACGGCACAAAACAACGTTTATAAGTGGTACAACGAGTTCAAAGAGGGCCGAGAACGCGTTGAAGACGAACCGCGCTCTGGACGACCATCAACATCTACCGACGAGGGCCACGTTCAAAAAATCACAGATTTAGTGCTTGAAAATCGTCGATGGACAATTAAAGATCTCGCTGATAGTGTTGGAATATCATTTGGCTGAGCCCAAACCATTTTGAAGAATGTTTTGTGTCTCAAACGCGTCAAGTCTCGATTGGTGCCAAAATCGCTCAATTTTTTGGAAAAAAGAATAGCGTCGCGTTGATGTGTGTGAAACTTTGGTGTCTGACTATCAGGGCCACTTGAAATGCATCATTACTGGATACGAGACTTGGATTTACGCATACGACCCTGAAACCACCGACCAATCCAGCGAATATCGTGCAAAAGGTGAATCAAGACCGAAAAGACCACGGCAAAGTCGATCGAAAATCAAGGTCATGTTGACAGTTTCCTTTGATTATCGTGGTGTGGTGCACTATGAATTCCTTCCGCCGGGCCAAACTGTCAACAAAGAATATTATTTGAGCGTTAAGCGTCGTTTGCGTGAAGCAATTCGTCTGAAACGGACGAAATTATCGGCTAACAACTCTTGGTTCCTTCATCATGACAATGCACCATGTCATACTGCATTGGTTCTTCGCGACTTTTTTGCCAAAAACTCGACTCATATCGTTCCGCAACCACCGTATTCGCCTGATTTGGCTCCGTGCGACTTCTGGCTATTCAGCAAACTCAAAAGGTCAATGCGGGGACGCCGTTTTAACACGATTGAGGAGATAAAAACGGAATCGAAGGTCTTGAAGGCTATACCGGAAAAAGACTATTCCGACTGTTTCGAGGACTGGAAAAAGCGTTGGAAAAAGTGCGTTTTATCGGACGGGGATTACTTTGAAGGGGATGAAATTGATTTGGAAGAATAAATAAAGAATTTATATTTTATAAATAAATTCATATTTTGTTCACAGTCTTTCAATTTTTAAATGGAAAAATTAGAAGTGTGCTGCAGAAAAATGATAAGAACAACAGAAAATACACGTCTTTCGAACATCCAGGAAATGAAAACACATTAAATTCCCAGGATGATATGTTTGATTAACTTATCTATGTGAAACATTTATTTGGGCCCATAACGACTTTATCATGGCGTGGAATGCTGTGACCTAGATAAAATTATAATTTTCCGTACTCTTCAAAACATTGTAAACAGTAATTTAATGCATTTCTAACTTCTTACCCGACATAATAGGAAAACGATTTTCACTACACTTGACCGGCCGTAAGAACACGATAAATCTTGCATTCATTAAAACCGATAGTGAAACGAATGTTTGGAATGACAATCAATTTTTTCCCCTTTGTTCGATGTATTACACATATTAATTGTGCTGTTACATGATCGCCATGGCTCACAATTATTTATTATTATTTGTTTCAACAACCGCACGCCTGTGTGATGCCGTTCATTCAGAAGGAATTCTTATTAGTGAATTTTACGGAATAGCAACTTTAATTGGAAGGAATATTTGACCAAAACTGCTAATTACAGAGTACTTTACATTGTTTTTCTCTCGAAGATGTACTGAAACACAGTCCTAAGATACAAATCCGAACAGAGAATATTTTTATAAAACACCGCGTTATGTTAAGGTTAAAATGAGTAATTATAAAATATGTTTTAATAGTATACTAATAGATAAAGAGCCAAATAACAGACAAAAGTTAAATGACAAAATAATAACTAAAGTACGTTTCTACGATCCTTGTTGCTTTCGTCAGGTGATTAACAAACGCAAGTCCCACAGGAACGACACACCGCACAAGCCGGGAGACGAATTCTAAAATTACAATTTTGTCTAATTAGATTAAAATGCGTAATTCACTTAAAATAGACTCTTTGAATATATTAAATTTTCAATGGAAGCCCTAAACGTTTTGTAGCATATTATATAGTGTCAATGATGCACTTATTCAGTCGCAGCTGTTGCATATAATTTCGGAAGAATTTTTTTTTTTGTCGTAATTTTAGAAACTTATATAATAATTGAGTTTAAACAGAGTGAATTTCTGCTTCGATTTATAAGACTGTAACTGCTCCCTCTCACTCCTGCTAATGAAGCCAGCTGACCATCTCTGTGCTAGCCACGTCTGTAGAACACGATCTCTCTCTGCAAAGAGAAACGCGCATGCGCAGTATTCAGTTTCACATTCCTGCACCAACCGTATAGCTCTACAGTGCTGTGCACCAGTCAGTACATACAAGCAGGACCGTGCCGTGCTATGATTCAGATTCTGTCGCATCACAATTAATGAGTTTTCTTAAGAAGAAAAAAAAGGAGTCGGAATTTTAAAGAGTTGCAATATATTGAGAAAATCTAGAGCACGACCCTGCACACAATGTTGTCTACATGCATGGTTTACTTAGTGAAGAACTTCTCGGATGTTCCATTCTCTATAGTAGAAGAATAATCAAAGAGTAGAAGATGGAAGAAAGAAATATCCTACGTTTCGAACAGTATAAACTTTGCTCGTCTTCAGGGCAAGTGGTTAAGAATCATTGCTCAGCTCAAGAGTCCAAACACTCCTTAACAAAATAAACCTGCTAGATTTAGGTAATTCCAGAGAGTCTGCTATCGAAGCTTTCGCATATGACGGAAGTGTTTGGGAATTGCTGCTAAATGTATAGGGGGGTTCGGGGTGGCTTGTCCCTAAAGTAAACTGTCTCAACGTAGGAAAAATATTTTCGTGATGTGTGTTACATTGGTGCTAAATTATTAGCTTTTAAAAATTAGCCACTATTGGAAACTATGTAGTTGGAATTAGAAATGTAGCATATTACGGGACTGGGTCATTTGTCGCAGAGTATTTGTAAAACTATCACTGCTGTGGTATTATTAATATACTCATAGTTATCCTTGCTTGGGTTGATATTAGCTCAAATTAGAAACGTTGGAAGCGGAGTTCAACCTAGAAGCTCGCTGAAAATAAGTCAATCGGATCACATCGAATGCGGAAGGTTTAAACAAGCAAATCCTCGAATGGCGTCGGTTTACTCTACGTCGGGTCCATTCACCCCTTTACGGAAATGCCTACTAAGTTCAGCAATTCCAGGATGAACACGTAAACTCCCCGAGGAACTATCCACAAGCGATCCGACTACTCATGGAGGACTCATAGTTACAACGAAGGTTGAACGCAGCCAGAAACTAGACGACCAGAAACGGGAGGCCAAGAACCAACGCTATGAGCACGTGAATGCCCAAGTCGAAAACAAAAGCCGGACGAAAACTCTTCGTGTCGATCACAACAAAACCATTTAAGTAACAACAACACACTAACTCAACAGGCGAATGACAACTGACTAAATACGCAGGGGTCTCAACAGGCAGAAAATCCCTTCCATGGTTCACTTCAGCACCGTCGCTGGCGGAACCATGAAACATTCACGCAACGGGAGTGCACGTGCCACCCACCAAAATCTATGTCAAATTTTAATATTTCACAGTGGTCTGGTTGTCGAGTCCGCTCTGTTCATTGGTGGTTACCGAAAGCGGGATAAGGTTGTCGACCGACCGTACACAGACTCCAGAAGATGTTTGAACGGAAGCAACTCTCGCTTCCCCATCTTTGCCAAAGTTTCATTTGAGCCTCTGCATCAACATCTCTGGGCCATTTCTTCCATAAAAGCTGGATTTGTCGTTGTTATAACTCTAACTGGTCCCACAGGGGCGATTGGGATGGTCATACTTGAAGGATAAGGGCTGTAGTGATCTGCCTACCTCAAAGTGCCCGGGCGTAAGCTTGCGGAAGGCTTCGGCAAGGACTTCCGAAACTGGACACTGAGGGTGGTTATTAATTATAGCTTCGATCCTAGAGAAGATAGTAGCATAGCTGTGGCAGGGACCCCCTTCAAAATCTTAGTTAATAGCTGTTTGGCAAACTTGATAACCGTCTCACGAAGTCCACCAAAATTTGGAGAAAATGGGGGAATACATTTCCGAATGATATCCCGAGAAGCGAGATCATCGGAAATGGCTGCATGTTGGTCCGAGAGAAATTTGTAGAGATACACAGGGTCCTCAGCCGGGAGAAAATCCCTTCCATGGTTCACTTCAGCGCCGTCGCTGGCGGAACCATGAAACATTCACGCAACGGGAGTGCACGTGCCACCCACCAAAATCTATGTCAAATTTTAATATTTCACAGTGGACTGGTTGTCGAGTCCGCTCTGTTCATTGGTGGTTACCGAAAGCGGGATAAGGTTGTCGACCGACCGTACACAGACTCCAGAAGATGTTTGAACGGAAGCAACTCTCGCTTCCCCATCTTTGCCAAAGTTTCATTTGAGCCTCTGCATCAACATCTCTGGGCCATTTCTTCCATAAAAGCTGGATTTTTCGTTGTTATAACTCTAACTGGTCCCACAGGGGCGATTGGGATGGTCATACTTGAAGGATAAGGGCTGTAGTGATCTGCCTACGTCAAAGTGCCCGGGCGTAAGCTTGCGGAAGGCTTCGGCAAGGACTTCCGAAACTGGACACTGAGGGTGGTTATTAATTATAGCTTCGATCCTAGAGAATATAGTAGCATAGCTGTGGCAGGGACCCCCTTTAAAATCTTAGTTAATAGCTGTTTGGCAAACTTGATAACCGTCTCACGAAGTCCACCAAAATTTGGAGAAAATGGGGGAATACATTACCGAATGATATCCTGAGAAGCGAGATAATCGGAAATGGCTGCATGTTGGTCCGAGACAAATTAGAAGAGATACACAGGGCCCTCAGCCGGGAGAAAATCCCTTCCATGGTTCACTTCAGCGCCGTCGTTGGCGGAACCGTGAACGCAACACGCGTGAACAGGTGATGTAGCACACAACTCACGTGCCTTTCCGGGTTTTTTTCAGATTAAGAAAAACATTGGTCATCCAAGAATATTACTCTTTTTGGTCTATATAAGAGGAAGTTTCCATCATGTATGCGGCTTCTTTTGATTTCTTAACAGCTGGTATTGAGCCAATTGTACCGGAACTTGGACTTTGCTAGCATTGTGATTGTATGACTTTGTTGGTAACCTGCTCCCCCCTTCTTCGTCCCTTTCCACTAGTGCTGTATCCACGGCAACGACTCGTCACAGTAAGGCTTCCGTGACTTTTGCTGCTTACAATCGTCCTCGGGGCTTCCCCGAGACCCAAGCATCGACTCCGAAAGACATTCCTAGAAAGACAGCACGCATTAATTCGAAGAGTAAACAATTGCAAACAAAGGCAATGAAATAATAAATCTATAAACTAATATTTACATGTTGTTATCCCCAATGTTTTTCAGCAGTCGCCAATTTAATTAAACAATAATTCGTCATTTTCAAATTATTTAATATTGAATCGGTTTCCAGCAAGGTACGCGTCTGTCTTACGGACAATCCTGTAGAACAATATGATTATGACCCTCCGGTCCAGATCCAACATCAATCCTATCGAACTGCACGTTAGAATATAGTTAATTTATTGGAATCAATTCAGAATAGTCGAGTTTTAAAATACATCTTCCCTTGATCAATTACAATATTGAGGTAACAGAAGATAGCCCTTCCATTAGGTTGGCCATGTAATGCATTAATTGATTCGTTTCACAATGGTAAATTGAGATACTTTTCGTTTCTCTACTGACGTACTGTAATATATTGTAATAAACAACGGGTTAACGATTAATTTGCCCCACTTTGGTGAAGCCATTTATGTAATAACCAACTTGATAGGGTTAATTAACGAATCAATTAACGAAAATGTATTTATATTGTAATAAACACTAATGATGGGCTTTTTAAATGAATAAAAGAATTAATATAATTGCAAACAAAAGATTTAATGTGGCAATAACTCAAACATTTACAAATTTATAATATTGAATTTCTCAGGGTCTTCACTGGGTTTGATAATGGACAAATCAATAATATTTATAATCTTATCATCAACATATTACAATTAAAAGAAAAGGAAATTTACTCGTCAATTAAACTAGAACGAAATTTAATTGTGAACGAAATTAAAGGTAAAAAGATTGACTCTGATTAACAATTTTAAACAAAAGCGAACGAAATCTGACGGCTATCTTTCAATTACGTTTACATAATTTTTTTTTAATTGTTACTCACGTCTGCCCAGCATTCCAGCGTACCTTTAATTTTCGAAAACACTATTGCGGGTTTTACACTGCTTCTAAACTCACAGATTCTACACCAAATTTTTAAGCCAAAACTTTATAAGATGTCAGGAACTCGGATGATCCTCCTTTCGTCATCTATTGGTTGGCCGCTCGCCTTAGGTGAATTCTGCGATTTGTCGATTGGGTATTCTTTATTGTTCCGGACGTAAACCGAAACTTTTGCTATTTCTGGCCGGCTATGGACACAAAAACTGCATTTTCTTAGCAGGTTTCGACGTTATACTTTTATGAATGTTTTACTTTGTCCTGCTAATTGCCAACCCTGTTGAGTTCTCCTTCCAAAAACTGTTATACCTCGACGAGGTCTTTCCGTGAACTGTATCTCAACAAATCTCCCTGCGAACTGTACTTCACCAAACCTTCCTGCAAACTGTAACTCTCGTCCTGCAATTTGAGCGCGCATACGCCACTTTGACGGACCTTCCGACAAAGGAACAGAGCCGGATTTTCTATTGTTATTTCAAAAGCTCTGCCGCTACAAAGGATTTCTCAAACAATTTAGATTTTCAATTTCACAATTAATGTCTTAATTAATTGGCATTACAATATTTAAAAATTTATTGTTGATAAATTTACATTGTATAAGATCTATTTTGCACGCCGAATTTCATCTAGTTAACAACAAATACTTTAATTTTTCATTTATTAATTCGTGGCATTTATGAAAATACAATTCTTATATCATTACAATCAAATACGTCGGGTCTCTATATCTCAGGGTCACTACTGGGTTTGATAATTTGAACAAAAGCAATGTATAAACTGACAATTAACAATTCAAATATAAAAAGTTAACCTAAAACAATATGAAGATAAGTGAAACAGAAGAAAACTAAATTAAACGAAAACTGATTATACCTTTTTAATTATCGTTTACAAATTTGTATAAAAGTTTTGTTACTCACGGAATGTCTGTCTGGTACCAGATCTCTCTCTCGTATCTTGAAAACTACCACACTAAAAAGCCATTTTTACACTGACTCTACACTTCATTGAAATTTTTTATACACACGATAGAAATACTCGTCCTCTGCTGACTCGAACCTCGGATGAGCCGCCCCCTTTGGTCAGCTAGTGGATGCCGGTCTCCTCTATGCGAAAATTGTTCAATCAGCATGATGCAACCATTTGCTTCACCGTGTGCAAATTATTATGTAAATCTCTCCGTAAAAATATTTGCTTTCTTTCATGTAAAAATACGACATCTCGCCATTTGTACTTTATATCTGCAGACTTTACTGTTTGTTGCTCAAGGTGAACTGAACTGTATTATATCTCCCCGTCTACTTTTAACTGTTTCATCTCTCGTACGCAGATATTAGACTCCTTCACCTTTCATCGCCGATTCCAGACTGTCGTTCTCCAAGCGCATACTCAGTTCTCTAAGCGCGCGGTCTCCATTGTTAAACAAAGGAAAAAACCCGCGTTCATTGTCGCCTTTACGCATTCGTACCGATAACAATTTAATTATATTAAAACAATTACTGGCTTGTTTGATTGGTATTACAATATATTTTTTATATAAATTATAAGAATCTTCTACTAAACTATTGATTATACGAGTATACGTAAATTATATTATTAATCGTCTTTACAAGGTTATTACGATTGAGCATTTTCATTTTAAGCAGAGTTTATGTCTCTCAGTGTTTCATTTTTGAATTTAAATTGCTGCCACAATATGTACAAATTTCTATATGCGTTAAAATTTTATGTTATAATCCAACTCACAATTATGAATCTCTTTACCTATCCTTCGTACTGAATTCCCAGGCACTTGAAAGTTAAGTTCCACAAAACTCTGAATGGCCACTTGTGTCCTTTGGAGACGTGGACAATAACGGCTGCTGATGAGAATGCTGTACGAAATTTTAAACGGAAACCATTAAGGAGGATAAGGCCTTGTGAGAGAGGGTGAAGAATGGAGACTAAGTACAAATAAGGAAATAGAAGATATACTCAAAAAGGCGAAGTTATAGAGAAATTTATTAGGTCCTGTCGTAGAGATGATGCGTGAAGAAAGAATACTGAAGAAGCTGTTATATAAAGTTATCGAAGGAAGGAATATTAAGATTTTTATTTCTAACGCAAAATCTTTTAAGTGTCCGGATCCTGCATTCAGTTTGCTCACAGGATTTTCCCTCCGTAGAGAAACGTCTTGTATTGATTTTTATTACATGGATCAAGTAGGAAAACTAAATAATGTCAGTTCTATTAAACACTCTGGATGAAGATTTCTTGGGTTTCAAACTGCGTGATGTTTGTTTCGCAAAAAGTCTTGATAGATGAGTGAACTTCACTTGAAGAAGATGGCGGTGAATCCCGACAGCTCTTCATACAGCGGTTACACCAGCGAAGCCTCCAACCTCAATAAATTCCTCATTTGATGAACTGTTTTGATGTATCACTCTAGGCAGATCCGTGACTATAAAGGTTTCGGACTACTGAACTGATGTACCTGCTCCCTGAAGACGATCAGTTAGGAAGTTCAGGTGATTTCTCAACAGCCCATAACAGTTCGTCCATTTCACAATCCATCATTCTCTCGTTTTCCCCGTCAGAAAAAAACCTCTGATTCGTCTCGAATTAAATACAGTGAAACACCAGAGAAATATGTCTGAATATTATATTTATAAATAAACATAACTTTCCCCGGGGGTCGTCAAACTTCCTTCTTCACGAACACGGTATTGAGGTATGTTTCGCTAAGCTACAAGTCGAAAACAACACTCAAAGCGACCAAATTAAAATCAAGAGAAGGCATTATTTGGAACCCGTAGCCCACATAAAAAATTAATGCAAAAAATATACGATTAAAAAATTTATAAAACGGAACTGCTTTGATGTCGATTGCAGTGAATACATGATGAAGGGATAATTTGTTCGATATTTTCTGAACAGCATATATAGATTGTGACACCCGAGGCAAGACAATTCAACAGTGATCTCCGGAAATACTTGTCGATAGGCGTTAAGCCAATCGAACGATTAAACGTGGCCTTCTTTTTCAGTGTTCGACGGCAAGTACGAGGGCACTACAATGCACGACACGGTCTCTGTGGTGCAGGGCTCCAAAGGGGCTCTTCAGTGCCGAACACAGAGCAGCATTTCCTCGTGTTGGTTCACCCACCCCGACGGTTCATACATCAGTCCCAAGACCAACGCCAATGGAGGTAGTCGGTTCATGTACGTCGGCGACGGCAAGGACCTCGGAGTGTGCGGCGTCGAGTTCAACGCCACCCTGGACGACGCCGGCCAGTGGCTGTGTCATCTGGGAGTCCCCGACCATCTCAACGGAGACATCTCAGTGCCCATACATCTCCACGTAGCAGGTACGTCTCGCGCCCAAAATACGTCATCAGTATGCAAACATTATTCTTCCGTTGGCCTCTGGTAGAATGGATCAAATCTATTAATTCTCGAATATATATTATCTATTATAGTGTTTTTTACATAATATGAATTTTAATATAATGATGTACGGCCAACCAAGACCGAAAAAATTATTCGATTAATAAAAATTACATTTACAATGAAAAAGATAAACCATATTACGTTTCTTCCTTATATTCGGGGCCTCTTAAGGTGTTACAATATAATTAATAAGCAAAAATAACTAACTATATTCACGAACAAAGGAATATTGAGGGAGGGGTGGGGGGGACAGCGCGGAATAAACACACACAACACAACACGGTCTAACCGTACGCGCCTACTGAAGCATATTGGTTGCTCAAAAAGCAGCCAAAATATTTGACGCGCACTAAAGACTCAATTTAGGATTTTTTAGGTCATAGACTTTGTGTAAGAAGGTCCTAATTATGTGTTTAAATTCATATTCTATTGTAAATTTTGTTGGAGTTTTAAACGTGTATCATTTTAATATATATCTGGAATTTACAAAACTTTTATAACATTGTTCTCCCTTTTACTCGTAAATAATGTTGTACCACCTAGAGAGGTCCCAAATGTTGGAATGAAACATTGTGCGATTTATCGTCACAGAATCTTTTCACTATAATTTATTATATGTAATTTTTATTATCAACTCATTGTATAATTTTTTCTGACAAGGAAAAATTATTCTATTAATTTATAAATTGTCAGACAATGCTTAGTTTTAATTATCAAGTTTACTCCAATAGCCACTGAGGAATATTCAAATTTTGTGTATCTATGATGTATTCTATAGTGATAGCTAATTAAGCACATAATATAGGACATAAGTGTTGAAAGTAAATTGTAGTATTATGTCATATTCCACAGACCCTACCTAGAAACTCATCTTCAAGGGCATGGATTTAACCACAAAATGTACAGAAATAATAATAATAGCTTTTAATAATTTATTAATCCTATAAATTAAATGTTTGTTATGCACTATATTATTAATTGCACAGGGTTTATTTTGGTTAGAGTCTAATTCTGTAAATTTATTAATCAAATCATAGGAAAAACCAAGCAAAAATTTGGAAATTCTTTTTATTTTTTAATTTATGTTCAGTGGTGCCTTTGTACTTGTTGAATACAGCAACATCATTATAATGGACTTTTTTCAGTTTAATTCAAAGAGTTTTGCCATTATTTTGAGAAGTTTTTATTGTCGAATATGATTGGTTGTGGATTTTTGGACATTATTTATCACAATTAATGATTGAATGTCTGACATGTAAGAATAATAATGCCCAATTTTTGGAAAAGCCCTCTGCACATGTTGCTAAGAAATTTGACTTCACAAAGATTTAAGTTTTTTTCCTAATGATACAGAACACATTTTGTTTGAAGATGCATAAAATAGTTCCCACACAATTAATTGGTAATATCAATCAGTGAATGTTTAAATACAGTAATGGTTACTTTTTCTAAGGCATACTGTTTATTCTTTATTAAAATGTATACCTCAAATTGAAACCCAGTGCCACCATATTCAATAGGAAGGGGTATATCAAATTTTTGGGGGGCATTGTCCTCTTTCAGGGGAGAGGTGTGCTGCATGTCAACCAACCCTAATGTCTCTTTTCTGTCCAAATATATATATATATATATTTGTGTGTGTGTAAGAAGGAAATGTGACATACCCAAATGAACTCAGTTGGATAGGAAAGAGGGACAGAGAGAAGCTGACATACTTTAAATCAACAGTTGGTCCAGCCAAGCTGGGATAAATAGTATATAAACAATAGAGGGTTCCAGAATAGAACCATCTGTATTTCCCTCACCAGAGTTACTTTGGTTTCTGTAACTTAAGTAGAAGTTCCATAGTACTCCACAATAAGCAATAAAATAGGTCTGACCCATTCAGTAAATGAGCATTAATATTTAACTTGTAGGCCTTTTTTACAGTTGGCAATTTGGAAGCTGAAACATCACATTTGGAAGCCATTATTGATGCATCAGTTACAATTGGTTGCAGATCTGTGTACAATTCAATGCCGCTATCCATTTGCAGATTTATTCGACCTGATGGTTGGGGTGTGACCTTTAGTGGACAAATGGTAGTCAGGTAAAGTCAGTTAATCATTAATGTGCCACCCTTACATGAATTGTGTGTCCAAAATATAAAAAGTGATATGGCACAGTAGTAAAAGTGATTCCCTTCTACTTTGGAACATGAGTTTTGCTGAATTAAATTTGTTTACTAATTAATATATTTTATCAATTTTTATCCACTTCAATGATCATGTAATTATATAATAACTTTTCAAAATTGACAATTCTAGAAAAAATATAAAGAATTTGACTAGCACCCTATGGTTTCAATTTATGAGTATATATTTTTATTTCAGTTCAATTAGAGAAAGATACAGTTATGCAGGTCAAGGTCTGTCTAAAGGAGGCTGCTCTTTGAGAATTTCTTCTGTTAAACCCATAGACTTTGGAGAATGGAAGTGTGTTGCACAGCTAGATACAAAATCTAGTGCAGAGGAATTGGTATACATAAAATTATCTGAATCTGCAGGTAATACTTATTGACACAATCAAATCTTTAGATCTAACTTTCAGTAAGAATCATATTTGATCTAATTTCCTCACATTACTTTATAAATTCTACTTCAACTTCATTTCAAAGTTTTAAAAAGAAACGATATCCCCTAGTCTCTAAACACAAAGGTATTACAAGATGGTGGTTGAAAATCTATGCATTTTCAAAATCAGTTAGATTGGAAGTGATAAGATACCCTGATAGAAATTAGTGTTCATCCATGTGTGTGTGGGGGGGGGGGGGGGGATACAGAATTTCAGTTGGAACATTGTCTAGCACTGCTGAGTGTATTTCTCTTATGGGTACCTGGGATTGTAACTAAAAATATGGATCCAAATAAATCATAATTATGATAAAGAATGTAGATAATGAATAAAGTCTTCTCGGGCATCTAACATATATTGCAATACGACGATGGCAGCGAATGTCGCAAATACAATTGTTTACTCAGTTAGAAGCCTGAGGAGACTCTATTCATTGATCCTAATAAAGTTGATACACTATAGATATGTCACTCCTTATACTGTCTAATTTTAAATTTGGAAAAATAAATACCAGGAAATAATTTAGTAAATATAGAAATTTGAAGTAACTTCAAATATGTAATAACAGTCCTGTGTTATGCAAGAATCTGTACAGAAAATAATGATTAATTTTGGAGCACTAGTACAATTATGCCAAGAGATGAATAGTAAAGAACCTCAGAATATTTTGGTGTAAAACCAATTATTTTGTAAAGATAAATTCAACTCAATAACAATTTTGGAAGGAATAAAACTGTCCAACAAAATTGTAAGTCATATTTACTGGAATGCTCCAGAAATTTTGGTATACACACAGAAAACATTAATCATTGCAAAATGATTGTCACAACAAAATAGATTAGTATCCAGTGTGGAGACTTTTGTACTCAATTTTTTCATTACAGTAAAAAAAATTTTTTTTTCAGGTCTTTCTCCTGGAGGAATTGCAGGCATTGCAATACTGTGTGTGGCAACTGTAGGTATTGTAGGAGCAAGCTACTTGAGGTATAAAGCAAGAAAACAACGCATTCCTAAAACAACTTAAGATAATCAATGTCCATAAAGCTGTTTATGACAATTTACAAGTTTACTTAGCTGAAGACATTGACTTTCATACAAAACAAAGATAATAGGATATCAGTGACTCACTAAAATCACAGATAAACCATTTAAATATTCATGACTAAATTAAGTGAATATCCTAAATTCTCACAAATGAGTTAATGAGATTTTCTTATGTATTACAGACATTATAGTAAACACATAAATAGATATAATAAAAGTCCATAAAATAAACCGACGAGGTGATGTGATTTAAATGAAAAAATTTGCGGCCGATTGAAAATTAATAAAAAAGATAGCTAAATGGACAAAATAAGTGATAATATAAATGCCACACAAAATTTCTGGGATTCTTGTCCCTTTCTTCTGATGCTAAAAAGAGCTTAGAGTGACAACTGTACTCGTCAGTTGACAAAACTCAAAAGCTTTTATCGACTGACTAGTGGAGTTGTATTGCTCTAGGCTCTTCTTAGCACTTTAAGAAAGGGACAAGGATCCCAGGAACGTTGTGTGGTATTTATATTATCACTTATTTTGCCTGAATTTGGTCATCTTTTCTTATTATTAAAGCTGGTTTAATATGCTAACCATTAAAATTCAATTCAATTCAATTCAGTCAATTCAGACTCTGATAACTAGCATAATTTGAAATGCTACAAGTTTTTATAATTACATAATAAGGGGGTCATGACAAAAGTATCTGTAAGTGTCCCCAGCCAAAGTGTGGAAATTTATTGTTTCAGAAGTGTAGTAAACAATAGTTGTTGCCGCTGTCACAGCAGAATGTTAACAGCTGTCTGGTTTACAAGTCTGTAGACATGACTCTTCAATAGATAAAGTTAGTACTTAAACAGATTGGACTTATTATAATCAAAACTTTGAAAACCTATGTAAATCCACGATCAGAACATTCAATTAAGTTTTTCAAAATCTGTCCACATAATTTACCAACAACTTAAATATGGGCGTCAGTTTGCATTGAAAAGTAGCGAAATTATAAAACGTCAATAATTGAGTGTGATGGCAAAATTAGAACTTGTCAAAAATAGAAGACAATGATATATAAACAATGAAGTACAGATAATATACTGGTAAAAATTTGCAATACAAAAACCTAAAACCTATCGGTACTGAAGTTTTTTGTACAATCCTGAAAAGATGTGTAATAGAGTACAACATTTTAGTAGTTATGATTTTTGATATAAATACGAAAGTTAAAATGAGAGGATAAGTTTCATTCAGAGGATGAATTATTTAGTTCGATAAAAATCTAGTACTTCAGATATACATGAATAATAAGTGGAAGTAATTGAAATTGTCCAATTACCTAAAACTGATAATTTTTAAGATGAAGTACATACATCACTAGTAAGAAATATATTCATGCATTTCATGTAGAGGGAGGCAATAAACTACCATCGTGGAAATGAAAAGGATAAATATCCATAAAAATGCTAACTTATTTTACACAATTACAATATGGTTATTAAAATATTTGGTGAGGCAAATTTCCTTGCAAAAAGATTATGTCTAGAACAGGGAAAGTTGGTTAATTGGAACAGTAACATTTTTCCACCTTTAGATAACTCTAAACAATACACAGACAAGAATTCTGACTTTTATATTAACTAATAACCACAATATATTAACACTTATGTATGACTGATGAACTCTTAAGTAAATACAGAAATAATTTACTCTTAAAAATAAATATTGTACAATTAAATTTAAAAAACTGATAAACAACCATTCAACAATATTTATTCACTTCTGCAATACCACTCACAAATAATGAAGTCAATCCCATTGCACAATTTTTAACAGACTAATTCATACCAAGGTAATAAAACAATAAATAATATTTGCATTTCCATATTAATATTTGGAGTGTTAATTAACAATCCAAAATTAATTACTACTTATAAAAAAATATGAACCATTACTGTCTGAATATAAAAAATTATGTATTCATATGAAGTTAGTAGTACACAATTTTAAACATTAGTCACCATATAAATGCCTTAACCAAAGCATCAGCACCCCTCACCTCATTCAGACTACCAACAACTACTATTATGATCCATGAAAAATAAAATGATCTTATGAATATGAGACTATCACAAGAGAGAACAGCATTAGTTACAGTAATTACGTAAATCTCATTTCAGTGAAAAATCAGTCAGGTTTAAAATTCCCACTCACTCAACATCAAACATTTCTAAGAATTCATGCTTTCTGTTGTCCTAAATTATCTCTTCTTAATTTAATATATCAATCATTCGACTTGTAAAAACAAGAGAAGTTCTTAAACTGCAATGACATTGTCCAATACATCGTATTGACACTATTTGGAGAGGAACACCCAAGAATTTCTTGGATTATAGATGGTATTTATTTGCAGGAACAGTGATGCTCCAACCCAAGTTGTTTTGTGTATTTTCAGTCATCTGACCCTGCAGATCGTTTAGCTTTACGTAATCTTGGGCTCTGTCGAGGTACTCTTGGAGATTTTTCTAAAACATTAAAAATGGATATTAAACCAATATAACAGTTTATATCCCTATATATATATATCTGTGTGTGTGTGTGATATTAGTAAGCGTCAGAAAGAACTGAAGGTTGTAAGTGAAGTGTGGTGTCGTCATAAAGAACTGAAGCTTGTTCTTCAGTTCCTTATGGCGACACCGCACTTCACTTTCAGGTAACCCACAACTTCTCTCTCTCTTTCCTTTCCATACCAATATGGAAAATTTGAACAACCACCTTTGGTTCCCTATGGCTACACTGTACTTCACTTTCAAGTAGGCCACAAACTATATCTCTTTCCATACCAATATCACAATTATTTTTGACTAGTTATATATATAAATATACATATATATAAATATACATATACACACATACTTAAGGAAAAGGTGAGTAGGTCAAATTAACACATTAGGATAGGAAAGAGACAGCGATACCGGCTTACCTAAAATCAGTAGTTAGTCTAGTCTGGCACAGGTGGAAATTCAAATTTTTGAGGGTTTTGGGTCCCTTCGTCAGGAAGGAAGATCTGAACTGCATACCAGAGATGAACAATATAATGCCCGGCTGGCACACAGTTCAGATCTTCCTTCCTGGTGAAGGGGGCTCAGACCCTAAAAAATTTGAGCTTTCACCTATTCCAGACTAGACCAACTACTGATTTCAGGTAAGTCGGCATCACTGTCTCGTACCTATCCAAATGTGTTATTTAATTTGAGTAATTTTTTTGTAAGTATATGTTTGTGTATACACACACACATACACAAACACACACACACTTAAGGACAGATAGGAAAGTCTGACTGCAAAGTCAACTTACCTGAAATCAACTGTTAGTCCAGTTGGTCAGAGGACAGAGTATATTATAAATTTTCAACGGCATAAACCCCCTTCATCAGGACAGAAGGTCTGAACTGTGTGGCAGCTGGGAACAAATTGACCCAGCCATCAAGCAGTTCAGAATTTCCTCCCTGACAAAGGACTCTCAGGCCCTCAAAAATATGAATTATTTTCCTCAAACCAACTGGCCAAGTAAGTTCACTTCGCAGTATCTCTTTCCTATTCAAAAGTGATTTATATATAAATATATTAGTAAGGATATTACATTGTAAAAAATAATTGTGATCTTGGTATGGAAAGGAAAGGGAGATAGTTTGTGGCTTACCTGAAATTGAAGTACGGTATAGCCACAGGAAGCCAAAGGACATTCTTCAAATTTTTGGATGCCCTCAGCCTCCTTCAATTTGAAGAACTTCCTTCGGTCCCCTGTGGCTACACCGTCCTTCAATTTCAGGTAAGCCATAAACTATCTCTCTTTCATTTCCATACCAAGATCCCAATAATATATATAAAATTCTCTCACATAAATGTGTGATATCCAGAAGATAAAGTACAATCTTCCTGCATTATATTTTATTCCAGGTTTCAAAAGTGTTTATAAATTAATAAAAATTAATTTTTTTACTGTGCATGTTGTCAACTTACTGATACTGTTGAGTGTTTCCCTTGGCACCCAATCATAATCAACATCATTGGGATTTGATGTACCCTTTTCAATAGTTGGCTTCTTCCCAACTCTCTTCCTTCCAACAGAATAAAGGAATTGCTGGCCAATAACAAGCATTAGTACAACACATGCTGCAAGGAATACATAAAGGAAAAATGTTTCCCCATCAAGACCTTCCTCCAGTTCTATAATTTGAACAGTTTCATTGTAGACAGCTTCTTGAAAGATACCACCAGACTGAAAATTCAAGAAACATCAAAATATCAAATTAAACTGTCACTAAATACTAATACTGTCAGAAATACTAAGTTTTAAAAAAAGATTAGATTTTTACTTTGATTCCGAAAAATTATGTAACTTAAGAATATGATTTTTGTAATATTTATATTAAATGTTACATATAACAAAATATTATGAAAGCTGTTATGTGAAACAACACAAAAGTTAACATTGATATTTACCAGATCCCTATAGTTCAAGTTAATATTTAGTCCAAATGGTCGCCCTGCAAATGCTTCTGCAGGAATAAAGGAATAAGCCAATGTTGCTTCATTGTTTGGCTTTACTACACGATTATATGCAATGTTAGAAAAATTTTGTATGTAGAAAGTGAAGTCCATTGGATAGCGGAATGATGCTTCTAATGATTCCAAGATAAAATCTTGACTGCCCTTATTAGTGAAGCCAACTAAAAATTCTACAATATTTCCTGCGGGAAGTTCTGCAAAAAATGAAACAAGTTTAATATACTACTCAACAATACATGGAGAATAGTGTTTCATATGAAATATAAACTCTAAATAACAGATACAGAATGATTATTTATGATTGAAACTGTCAAAATAAAATTACATCAGATACAAACCTATATTTTGTATGTACACACTTAAATGAATAAAGAAGTTATTATTAATAAAGTGGATATTTTTCATTACATTCTTTACAAAACATTATGAATCAATTTATTGATTTATCCAACAAACAGATTCTCTAATAAGGTAGCCTATTTTTATAAGTAAAAAATACAGATCATAAATTTGATAAGATTCCAATCTCAATCTATGTCACTTTTTAAATATTTAACTTACCTAAGTTTGCTCCAGAGATGGCTGTAGAAGGCTTTGTAAATAATATTGTTGTGTCAGCATCCGGTGAAGTACCAGGTTGAGCCTCGTCATCTTCGGTTCCTTCATCCGTAACTGAAGTTTCATCACTGTCACCTTCCACATCAACTATTTCATCATCAGTATCATCTTCCTCAGCATATGCCAAAAATTTTCCTACAATAGAAGAAAATAAACTTATGTGAATAAATAACAAATACAACATCAAGCACCTTGGTTACGGTAACAAGCCACAAGACATTTAAAGGTTGAAATGACTTAATTTCAAATTTAAGATAATTTATCATGGAAATTTCAGAAATATTACCCTGAAATGTAGGAATAGGCTCTCTGCCAGGACAATAAAATGACAAGTTGAAAATGAATTATATAATTTTATTTTATTTTCTAAGAAAAGGATATTATTATAATTGTTGAAAAATACCAATTTGTCCTTTTCCTGATTTATTATAAATCACTTATGTGCGTAAACATGAATTAGAAGACGCTTTCAGCTACATACAGTATTGTATGTTTCCAGTTAAAAACAGCAGTAGCCGAAAGTTTTTCGTAACACACGTTTAAATGCATGAGTGGGTTTGTCGTAAAATTGGATAAGGGCAAATTTAGCCAACAATAAATATTTAATAAAACTGATCAGTCAAGTGTTAATTGCTATAAAGTAAATGCATGTACACCCTTAACCATATGTCATTAATTTAAGTCAGGAACTTTACAGAATTCCGTAAGAATAAAATCATAATCAAGTTTTAAAATCAGTACATGAAATATTTACATAATTTTTTGTTAATATTTGGAAGAGAAAGTTTATTTAGTTAGTGCAACTTCTCATCACCGGTAAACGAAAATTTCGACACTCACCATTATCAACAGTGAATATAACTGCTGGTAAAATAAGTAAACATAAAATGAAAATGTTCTTCATCGTTGCCCAATGTTTTCCACTCCAAGTACGACGATACTCTCAGCAACCTATCCGATCATGTGTTCGTCTAGTAATAAGGTAATAGCTTCTGCTGAAATGTGGCCTGCACGCGAACTGAACGACGGGAAGTCCACGCTGACGTACGTGGACACTGTGACCAAAGATGCACGGCGCGTTTCGCCCGTAATCAGGGCAGAACGCAAAGTTAATCGTGAATAAAGATTGTACACGCTCAGCACCGCCACGTCTAGTTATTCCAAACATCTTCGCAAACCACTACATCACGCTAATGATCTACTTACTCAAATGTAATCTACTTCCAGATATTTTCATTGTTAGAATCCATTACACATAAACGTTGCACGTCTTACATAAGTAAAAGAAATGTGCGCCCAGAAAACTTGTGAAATTTATCTACTTTGCTTGTAGTTTTATCCTGATGTAATGCAGTTCAATTTTTACAATCTTACTTCTCTTTTCAGCGACAAGTATGCCGTCAATTGGGGATAAAAATATGGTTTCCTCTTTTCTAGTGTATATGTTTAAGTAGTTCTAAATCAAAATTGTTTCCTATTATTTTAGCAACCGATTTGACGGGTACAATTTCATTGTGCTACTCCGTGTTAATCCGTCATTGATAGATACGTCTCCTCTCGTTTTGGGGGCGAGATTTTTATAAAGAATGATAACACTGAATAGAACCATCCACCGTAGATAAATGGAACATTAGCCACGCACCCGACTGATTCAAACGAATTGTAGGATGGCAAAATGTGATTGATTTCGGGGATGAAAACGGCCATCAATTACGCACTTTATTATTGTCCTTCCCGGGACTATTACCATCATGGAAACGCACATTTTCATCAACTTCATTGTTAATGCAGATGGAAAGCTGGGTTGTTAACATATTTGAAAATACATTTAATAGATCTGTAACTTCGACATGTTACCAATTATGTGAAATTTGAAAATTCTTGATAAAACTGGACATAATGGTACTATCAAAGTACTGTCAATATCATAATAATACTAAATACGACCTTCATACAATTGTTAGGGAAAAATAACAAATAAAATTTAAATGAGCCGTCGTTTCGACACGGATTGGCGTCTTTTTTTCTAACAGCGAAAAACTTAAAGATTTCATTTAGTATTATAATTTTTCAACAGCCGTTAATTTCTATTTTATATAGGCTATCAGTATTCTGACCTACATTTAGCCGAGAAGTGATGGCTTCCGATAAATGGTCTGCGATCATCG
Source organism: Zhengitettix transpicula (assembly GCA_037074705.1). Classification (NCBI taxonomy): domain Eukaryota; kingdom Metazoa; phylum Arthropoda; class Insecta; order Orthoptera; family Tetrigidae; genus Zhengitettix; species Zhengitettix transpicula. Next base: position 197,068,202 of record CM073590.1, read on the forward strand.
AAATGATATTACTACTAATAATTTTATTAATGAAAACCTTGGAAAATTTCTTTCATCCAAAGAAATTGTTGACTAATTGGTCAGTAGGACATGCGACTATTTACGATTCGGGATTATGTTGGTCTTTACGAAATCGTCAAGTGCGAGGGCACGATTTTCTTCTACTACCAAAGCGTATGAGCGCGAGGTAGACCTCGCTTATGACATGAACAATTAAAAACTCTCGATACAGTACCATGCCTGTCTTTATTAACTTATTCGTAGACAATTAATTTTTGTCTGTCTCCAAAACTTTCAAACTTGAAAGCTATGTAGCCCATGTTATACCTGGAAAAGATTAAATTCGTTTAAATATTTTCAAACTCGTTTGCGTTTTAATTTTATTGATATACAAATAAAAAAACTGTCATTTTATCCAACACAAAAACGAAAATAACTTTGTCATATCCGTTTGCCTAATAATGTGTACACCAAATTTTATAAAAAATAATACCCCAATTTCAACGGCAATAATAATTATGCATAATATTCAAAATATTTTTCCTTACTATTATTAACAATTTTGCAAATCTTTTTTATTACTATTTTAACTTTTTTATTACTCTTCATAAATTACTTGTCAATAACATCAATTTTGTGATGTTTAAAACACTAGGGAGCTTTCAGGTCTCAGGTACATTGCAAAATGTTTGTGTGTAGAAATAAAAAATGATAATTTTTGCAAAAAAATGTATGCTTCCTAATACTTATTGTTTTTTGTACATTTTGCAGATGGCCAAAAGCTCCTTACTGTTATAAAACTGATGTTATTGGCACATATGTGCAAGTAATTTCTCAAGGACTAAAAAAAGGATTGGCTAAATTAATTGTTAATAACTATGTATTGCAATAAAGTTTGCCAACTAAGCCATTTAGAATAGTGTATGTTGAAGCTATGGCAGTAGGTAAGTAGGTGTACTGGGACTATTGTTGTCCTTCAATCACATCAATTCAGTAGCCAAAATGATTTTGAGCCAGAGTACATTGAGGCTTTGCCGTGAGAGAGTATTTAAAAACAGACAGTAATTAGAGACAGTTAAACACCGCATTTTATATACATTTAATTCAAAAATAATTTTATAATACAACCACCAATTTAGAACTAACAATTTATTTAAACAATTAAAAAAGATATTGCATAAAACTCTCACTTTCTAAGTACAATGAATTAGTTTTATTCCTCAAAGTGATTCAATTCAAATCTTCATGATATTTAACAGAAAAGGTTTCACTTTCTCCACAATGTCAACTGTAGGGTCAAGGGATCTTCCCAGTCCCTCCAGGACCATAATTGCAAGCATTACTGAAGAATAACTTGAATCCAGCTTAACCTTATGTTCAATCATGGTTGAAAAGAGAGATGTCAATAATTCTGAAACTTGGACCTGAAACAAGCCAAAAGTAATTTCAACAGAACTGATTAATGTTAAGCAAATATTACCCTTTATGAAAATAAAAAACAAATGTACAATCTATTTCATATCTGGACCAACAAAAATTATCCTCTGTGGAAATAAAAATAAAATGCCATTAATAAAAATAGACATCAGTGTTGAGAAACTTAGACTACAAGAGCTGAAGTTTACTTTTCTCAAAGGTCTTACCACATGTGTCTAAATTTGCACTATTTGCTAGCTTACCAATTGGTGTTTTGTTTAACACCAATTATTTCTTCTTCTTTCTTTTCCCAAAGTTTAAGATGATTAAATTTAATTTCATTACGAATACTTCACAAGTATTTGGTGAATAGGATAACTTTTTAAAATATTTATCTCAGTTCTCAACTGTCAGAAACTTCAATAATGCTCATATCTCAATCTTTTTCTCTTATTGACATATTCATTAGTAATAATTAGATAAAACAGCCGAATGACAGACAAAATGGAGTGATGATATAAATACCACACAATATTTCTGGAAACTTTGTTCCTTTCATCAGGTGATTAAAAAACAATACATCCAGGAGTGTCACTCCCACACAATCAAATTGTGGTTGTGTCACTCCTGGCTCTAGTGTTTTAATCACCTGACAAAAGGAATAAAGTTTCCAGAATTTTGCATGGTATTTATATCATTACTTCATTTTGATCATCATAAATAACATGAAATAACTGCTTTGAACATTGTAAATTTTAAATTTTGGGCATAAGTGTAAGCTATAAATCTTAATAATACAAGCTGCTTATAAGTGAAAGGATAGAAGATCACAAACTAAATAAATCTTCAGTATATTAGTATTAAGGTTATTTAATTTTTTTACCTGTGCGAGATTTACTTTTTTTGCAAGAGCATTTTGCACTATATTGTGCATCTTCTGTTTAAATAACTCCTTATTTGTGCACTGATTAATTGAATTATCAAGAAACAACTCTGCAACTCTTCTTCCCTTAATTATAAATACATAACATTAATTGCATTCTTATCATTAGCAATAATGTATTAAATTATGATTACAAACTATACATATGAACTAATAGAAAACAACAGTAAAATACATCACTTCATTTAGACAACCAGTACATTTGGATACTTTCTTAAATGTGAATACAACTAGTTTGTTGGATATAAATCCACATACATAAAGCTATGAAATTATCTTAAAACAAAATGAAGACATTCATACATAAACATATGATTTACAGAGTTTATTTGTATGGTAAAGGCTTTAAGATGTATTGTGTTAAAGGCAGGACAACAAAATACTGTATTATTCTAAAATAACACTGTGTAATCAGCCAGTGGCAGACCTTATATGTCACAAGGAAAGAGGTTTCCTGTGTACGTATGACACTTCATAGACAGCCAGAACATGGACTGTTTTTCTTCCAAAGTAATTATATATCATAATTTTTACTAAAAAGACTGTTGACTTACATCACCAACAACAATTGCTGAAAATACATCACGTAAACCTTTTTTCCCTTTATCATCCATTGATGAAACAATCCCACAATCCAATATTATCAGTTTCAAATTAAATTTAGGAGTATTATTCCAAAATAACAACTTTCTTGAGTCAGTGGATTCAATCTTCTGTACCAATATGTTCCCTGGATGCATATCGCCATGAGTAAAATTATCATCAAATACCTAAGTACAAAGAAGTTTAGAGTTATATGAGAAAAATATTTTACATACCAAACTAATTTTGTATTATGTAACCATCACATGCATACCATCTTGAAGAATATGTTCAATCCAACATCTGCTATCAAAACATTTAGCTTCTCTTCGCTGTGTGCTATTATGAAATTCTCCAGAGGTTCACCTTCCTCAAATGTTTCTACCAAAATATATGGAGTAGTTAGCTCTCTAATTGGCTGTGGAAACTGAACAGACTCAACTCCTTCAAAGTTTGCAGAAAATTTTTCCAAATTTTTAGCTTCAACACCCATGTCTACCTAAATATAAAATATTAAAATTATTCTAATATTTTTATACATTTAAGTACATATTTTGTTATGATTTGAGAATAATTCTTGTTTCTTATAATCACACTTCAAATTAGTTTCTTTACCTGAGCTGTCATAAGTTGTGTAAAATCAGACACACAGTCAACAAGACTAAGCCATTTAAGACTTGGAAAAATCCATGTCACAAAAGATGCAGCAGCTTTTAAGATGGCTAAATCTTGTCTAGAAAAAAATTGGTAACCATTAGTTCTATTCACATAATGCAATATTTCACTAATATTGATTATGAAGTGTAATTGCTCAGAGATTTGAACTTATTGATCAACTATTTAACCAAGTTAAGGGTGCACTGATACACATTCAACACAATTACTTTTATTTGTTATAAATATCAATATAGGCAAAATACTATAGCAAATAATAGAGTGACACATCCAAATTTAAAGCATAGATTTCAAATTCCACTGCATTTTTTCATTACACATAGGGAGTATAATTTCAAATTTGTCTGGAAATAACTATTACCTCAGAAGTGTATCCATATTTGGATGAAGAACTTTTACAGCAACAGGGACAAGGTCACTGTCAGCTCCTGTTAAAAAAAAAGAATACAGTTGAAATTTTGCTATAAATTTTTTATATTATATATATACATATACATAGGAGGATTACGCTTTAAAGCGTAATCACAAAATTAGTTCCAATTCCTTAATGGATTCTCCTAATATTGTTTGTGTGTATATATATATATTCAAACTTGGATACTGAGGAAGGATAGAAATAAATAGGAGAAATAGGAGGATTGTGCTTTATGTGAATTCATATGCTCGGACAAAGAATTACGCACATAGAAAAGCATATGTTCAAAGCAGAGAGAAGGGTGGAAGAAGAAGGTATGGTGCGCTTTTCGTTATCGATTTGTACAAAATATTTTTTTATAACTGTTAATTACTGCCTGGAAGCATGGGAATGTGGCTTGCCGGGGTCGAGCAGCAGACACAAGACAATGGCGGGGTGGGTTGGAAAATCCGCAAGTCCCGCAAGCAAGGTCAGGGTCGGCCAAGGAAGGGGTAGATGACCGGAAGGCTATGGCCCTAAAATAGATGGAAGAGGGTCACGTGTGCACAAGGACCAACCAGGAGAGAGGGTTTTGAGGAGGCAGAGAAAGAAGTCTGCGAACAAGAGAGTGGTCGTGGAGATGAAGGTGGACCGTTGGTGAGAGTGGACAAGAGATGAATTTGGACCGTCGGTGAGAGTGGTCAGGGAAAGTTGATCCTGAAAGATTTTGGTTCTGCACGTGGGTCTCCGGTCTTCTGCGAATGCTGATGAGACAGATAGCCGCCAACGGGAGTCGACCCTGTCCGAGCTGCAGACCTGGTAAGTCGCGTTCCATGCTTCCGGGTATCGCGTCGGTTTGCCACGAGAAAAACCACGGTTAATCTTGAGAAAGGGAGGGGGTTACATGCATCCCTGGCAGGCTGGAGAGCTTTTCGTTTTGTATAAATTCTGAGAAAATGAATTATTGTTTTTTTTAATAACTAAATATTGCATTTCCCTTTCCTGCAAGAACAATTCTTGCAGGTGGCGCCCAACAAATAGTTAATTTAACCGTTAGCTCACCACAAAGGAAAGACTGAAAATATTTGACCCAGGCGGGACTTGAACCCACATATTCTGCTTACTATTCTGTGTACTAAGTTTGAATGTGAATTTGTTCCTTAATGGATTCTCCTAATATTGTGTGTGTATATATATATATGGCGACACCGCACTTCACTTTCAGGTAAGCCACAACCTATTTCTCTTCCCTTTCCATACCAATATTGCAATATTATATATATATATATACATATATATATATATATATATATATATATATATATATATATAAGTCCGCAGTCGGATGTGTGCACGGAATGGTGTAACACTCCTTCCTGAAGAAGGAGGCTGAGAGCCTTTGAAAATTTGAAGAATAACCTTCAGTTCCTTATGGCGACACCGCACTTCACTTTCAGGTAAGCCACAACCTATTTCTCTTCCCTTTCCATACCAATATTGCAATTATATATATATATATATAATATAATATATATATAATAGATGGAGACAAACCACCCATTCCTCGACACCTTAACAGCCTTAAGTCAATCCCCACTACCTCCTGACAGTACAGGAGAGCAGCTTCTCAGAAAGACCCCAGATAGAACCACACATTCTCCCTTCCTTCTTCTACTTCCCCTCTCATGCAACTAAGTGGAATTATCTGCCCTTAGAGTTCAATTGTTAGTGAGACTCCTCCCACGACTGAGAATATTCAGAGGATGCTCTCACAACCTCTCTCACTCCTGAAATGCAGAAAGCACATAGTCTGTTAACCACATAAATAGGATTAGAGGGAAATGCTATTAGTTTTAGGGGTAAACACCATGTGGTCTGCCCTGGGGCTCATCCCGGATACTACCTCCCATGAGCAACTCATGGAGGTGACACCTCAAATGACTTATCCCACAGTTTACCCACATATCCCTTTATGCCACACCATTGGGAGTCCTTTGTTTCCAGAGACTCCTCCCTCTACTGAGAATAGTAACAGTTATATACTGCTCATGCATGCAGCTCCCACACATGAGTACTGGAAGCAATGAGACTTGCCCACATACGTAGGATTAGAAGCAATACTACCAATTTTAGGAGTAGGCGCTATGTGGTTTTTCCCCCCGGACTTAATAATTTGGATACTATCCTGGGCAGCAGCAGTCTCAGACAACACCTCAAATGTCTGTTTCACTGCCAACTTTATTCAGGATTGTGAGTAAGTGACCATTTAAGTATTCCAGCACTTAGCTTCCCACGATTATGCTTTGCTAGTAGTAAATCCTTATTGGTTAATATAAAATGCATACTGTTGGCTTGGTGCAACTTCTGTTTCCAGGGAAGATGCATTCTGCTGAAAGCAAGGAGCTTTTCCCAAGGACTTGAGGTTTTTCTATCAAACCTGGTCCCCCACTATTGGATTTTAGTTACCCAAGCTAGCACTTCCTTGAGGGAATTTATGTGCACACAAGTCCAACTCAATTGTGAGCTGAGCTGCTGCCTAGTACACAAGGCAACAGCAGACTACCCCGACTACCAGATTTTTCGCTGAAGGTTCTGGTTAACCTCGTGCATTGCTATCGAAGGAATTACCTACATGGGGTTCCACATCCATGAGTCAACTTCCTGGGGTCACCTTTCAGTACAGTTGCACTTTCAGGTCAGCAGGTACCTCACTCCCACCTAGTGGCTCCATACTATTGGGCATTCTTCTGCAGGTGAGCTCCTGGTACTTGACTTTGAAACTTTCATTCCCAAACAGAGAATGACAGCCCTACCACCCAATAGTGTCCTTGAAAGATAATGGCTATCATAATAAGTTAGGTAGGTTGCACTCCCACCTAGGGGAGAATTACAGCCAGGCAGTTTTGTCATCGAATAACTGAGGTTAACTATGTCTGCCTGCAGGCTAGACTCAGTTACTAGCAATCGCCATTGCAATTCCCAACCCTAGACTGTCTGACTCCTGTGCTCATAGAGGATACTAAGCAAGCCAGTCACCTGGCAGGTCAGCACAAAGGCATATGAAAACTGCACGTCCTCGTAGGTCTGAACATCAAGTCAACCAACTGATCAGTGCCAAATTAAAACCCTGTGTGCCAGCCATCCTCAACTATGTTGCATACAGGGTAATTCTCTCTTGAAGGAGGATCTTTGAAAATATGACTCGTTCAATTTCTATCAACAACTTATGTGGGTTAATAATAAATGTATTAATTACTAGTACAATCAGGAGCTCGGCTTGCACCACAGTCATGACTATTGAAAACTTTAGTGGTTATTATAATAAATAGGAATTTTCATAACTACCTAGTTTGACATAGCCAACTATTAATGTAAGGTAAGTCAGCTGCTTCATATATATATATTCTGTCTAGATGAGTTAATAAATTTGACAAAGTCACATCAACCTTAGTTTCTTTAAAATATGAATATGAATACCATACAGACCATGCTCAACCATATTTTTGATGCAATTAATAAAAGAAAATTAATAACTTATACAAAATATTCTTGGTTTATCAAACAGGCAAATTGAATAAACTGAGAATCTTATAATTCAATAATTATACCAGGAAAGTGTATGTTAATTATTTATTACTTATAATTTGCAAACTCAAAAGAAAACCTTAAGAAATACAAACTAATGAGCACAGACAAGACCATTTCGTGTTATTAAATTAGAAAATACCATATTTGGCATAAAGTAATGTCATATCAAATAAAAAAAATTAATTTATTAATTATACCTGTATTTTGCAGGTAATTTCCGGTGTAAGTTTCTGGAAATTTTATCCATGCCTTGTAAACCTAAAAGACATAATTTTCTTCTTAAACATACATAAGTTGATAAAAACACAGACAGATATAAAGAACAGAAGGAAAATGTGACGAGGTCAAATTAAATAACACATTTGGATAGGAAAAAGAGACAGCTAACTTACCTGAAATCAATAGCTGGTCCAGTCTGGCCAAGGTGGAAGTTCAAATTTTCAAGGGTCTGAGCCTCCTTCATTAGAGAGGAAGATCTGAACTACGTGCCTGCTGGGCATGAATTCAGCACACAGTTCAGACCTTCCTTCCTTCCTATTTCAAAACAGCAAAACTAAAACCAATGCTATGGTTGAAATATGTTGATAACATTAATAATTTGGCCACATGGTACACCCTACTTAGAAGCACAACAAGAGTATACACCTGAATATCAAGTGTACTATGGATGTAGAAGAGAATAGAATACTAGTATTCCTGGATGTATTACTAACCAGGATCCCTGGCACATTGCATGTACAGGAAACCTACACATACAAACTGTTACACGAATGCCAAATCCCATAACAACCTGGCACAAAAAAAGGGGTCTTATAAAAACACTATTTAACAGAATCGAAAATATTTGTGACCAGGAAAGTTCAACAGAAGAAACATCGTATCTGAAGATGGCTTTAAACCAGAAAGGTTATAGCAATAATACTATATATAAAGCCCTTAAGCGCAGGACCACTAAACAGGAAAAACTTTCAAACAGAGCCTTTCTTACATATGTGGGAGGCAGAATATTACGCTAAAACAGCATATTCCCCATGTACAAGAGTACAAACAAAATTAGGGAATATGTTTTCTCAGTGAAGGATCAACAAGACAAGTTACTCAATAAAGGCATATACAAAATCCTGTGGGAAGGTTTATATTGGTGAGACTGGCAGTTCTGTCCACACCAGATTGAATAAACATGAAAGATATCTGTGCTTACACCAATTCCAGTTGTTTGCTGTTGCAGAACATGCCATGGTTATGAACCATAGAATTGACTTACAGGAAGCAGCAGTGCTCTAGAAGGTAAAGTATTATTGCACCTGGAAATATTTCAGTGTCCCAACAACTTCCACCGGGAGAACGGATATATGGATTAACATGCAGGTCGACTACATGTCTGAGTAAACAAGGAAATTCTAGAAAGGACAGACACAACAAGGGCCAGAGTGGGAGTGACCCTGGATGTCCGAGCGATATATAAGCCACACAGACAGAGAGGGCGTCAGTCTTGGCCTAGGCTTGAAAATGTTCAGAGCTATCAAACAAAACGTCGGGAGGAATGGCAGAAAAATATGCACCCTAAAAACCCAAAAATTGGTACAAAATACTGACATCAATATGACTAAGAAAACAATCAGTAACCACTTTTTTTATGTATATTACAATATATATATATATATATATATATTGGTATGGAAAGGATAGAGAGATAGGTTGTGGCTTACCTGAAAGTGAAGTGCGGTGTCGCCATGAGGAACTGAAGGTTGTTCTTCAAATTTCCGCAGCCGGCCGGTGCACGGAATGGTGTAACACTCCTTCCTGAAGAAGGAGGCTGAGAGCCTCCGAAAATTTGAAGAACAACCTTCAGTTCCTCATGGCGACACCGCACTTCACTTTCAGGTAAGCCACAACCTATCTCTCTATCCTTTCCATACCAATATTTTTGACAATGTCACATTCTTACTATTACAATATATATATATATATATATATATATATATATATATATATGTGTGTGTGTGTGTGTATATATATATATATAATTGCAATATTGGTATGGAAAGGACAGAGAGATAGGCTGTGGCTTACCTGAAAGTGAAGTGCAGTGTCACCATGAGGAACTGAAGTTTGTTCTTCAAATTTTCGGAGGCTCTCAGCCTCCTTCTTCAGGAAGGAGTGTTACACCATTCCGTGCACCGGCCGTGTCCTCATGGCGACACTGCACTTCACTTTCAGGTAAGCCACAACCTATCTCTCTGTCCTTTCCATACCAATATTGCAATTATTTTTGAAAATGTCACATCCTTACTATTACTATATATATATATATATATATATATATATATATATATATATATATATATATATATATATGTGTGTGTGTGTGAAGTAAGGAATTGTAACATAGTCAAATTAATTAATTATATATAATTGATTAAGGATGGAACACTGTAAAAATAATTGGTAAGGAACTGAAAGAGAGAAGGGTGGCAATTTTACTGTAACTGAAACTCAGCACCACCATTCAGGACGGGAGGTAGCATTCAAATTGTAGGATTTAGGCTACTTCTTCTTTAAATAAAAAGCCTATGTACTGGTTAGTAATAAGCCTGTCAAATTATCAAATGCCTAAGCCATCTTCAGCAAGACAGAACATATATTTTTGGCGAGTTCATTACTACCTAGCCTGGATATCTAAATTATCAATTATATCCTTTTCCTGTCCATATTAATTATTTCAACTATGTCACGTCATCATCTTTACTTTCTTTATATATTGTGGTAAATTCTTTTGGGTCCCACAAGTTTGGGCGACAAAATGTAGTAAACAGTTTGTTTACCAACCAGTATTTGAGCAAACGAGAACAGTACTATGCCAACTCTCTATTTCCCTTATGAAGAATAATTTCTGAGTAGCATATGTGTACATATCATAAGATTGGTCAATTCTTGGGTGTTATTTTATCAAATGAATAACCAAACTTAGCTGATTTTAATAGTTTATTGAATTTTGTCAACATAAATTACTCAGGCATGGTTATGAAATACACAAGTACAATTTTGTACAGCATCTCCTAGCTTTTGCTCCTGACTTGGAACTGACCTTTCAAGGCAACAACAATAATGCCTGCACACGCGCCCCAATTTGCAAAAACTCAACAATACACAAAAATATTGAACAATCAACAGACACTCCCGTTGATATGTTATAAAATATATATTTATGCCCGGCTGGCACACAGTTCAGACCTTCTCTCCTGACAAAGGGGGTCAAGTATTCACTCCCCCCTGCCAGACTGGTCTAACTATTTATTTCAGGTAATGCAGCATCACTGTCTCTCTTTCCCTCCTAAATGTGTTTTATATATATTGTGTAAATATTTTTCAACTAAATATAACCATATTAAACAAGATTCTGATTCTGGAATTTGTTGAAAAACTTATAGAAACAATTGGTAAATTTTAACAGAAGTCCTAATCTACAGTCTATAACAGAAAAATATGAGGGGGGCAAAGTCTGGCATTGTATATTTAGTTCATTGAACTGCTTTTGTCATATTGAATTAAGTTTTGGAAATCTCTTTAAAAATGATTTCATATATTTATTACAGATACATTCAAATACTTATTATTGTGAATAAATAAAAATTCAATTACTCCATAAAATAATTAAAACTTTCAAATAAATTAATACAAATCTGACCTTACAAAAATTTGTATCACAACTTACTTGCTAGCAAATTGTTTCTTCTACAAACCACTGGCTCTCAATTCCTACATTATTTTTAATTTGTTTTATAGATTTACTCCTAATAAACCATTTTAATATTTCTAGTTTAAACAACCATTGAGACAATGAGTACCTGAGCACAGCATCCTGAACCAATTGGCTGCTTATCCATCCTAACAAAAATATTGCCCCAATTACTACCAAATGCATTTACTAGAAGTTCAGAAGTATAATTCCAATCATGTGGTGTTCTTTTTCTCTGTAATTTGGCCATTTGTTGACAAAATTCATCTGAGAACATGTCTCTCCTTGTTGATGCCCATTGGCCTAGCTTTACAAAAACTGGACCAGCTGTTTCCAGACCTGAAAAATAAAAATCTTTACTTGTATAGTAAATAAATAATAAAACTTGCAAATATGTAACTTTGCAATTACTATAAAAAATATATAACTTTTGTTAAACCAATTCTGATGTTTGGTATCAAAGAAAAACTGTTCAATTCAAGATTTACAGAATAATTGTTTCAAGATTACAAGAAATAGTAATTAGTTAAGGAAATTACTTTAGTAAAATTAATGAGTGGTTCTAATAGTGTAAAACATTAATGAAGTAGATGTCCTAAATTTGTTATGAGACAAATTATAACTTTTGTTACTAATAGTTTTACATGAGCTATATTCATTAATAAGATTGATTTATTCCATAATTTAAGTAAGTTTTGCATTGCAAATAAATTAAACACTCCCATTCAAAACGCTCTGTTGCAGGTTTTTCATCCTACAGAGTACTTTAATGTTTAATACTCACTTAATCAGATAAATTAATAATAAATAAAATTTAGAAATTCAACTGAAATATCTTAATAAGATCATTATACTTGAACATTGGACACAATGTCCATTAACTGATAATAAATAAATGTTTTATATTTTGAAGTTTATACGAAAATTAAGATACTGTAAATACCAATACCAATAATAAACATCTCTTCTTATTCTCTATGTCCTTAAACTACTAGATAAATTAGTGAATCTAAAAAAAGAAATCATGCACAAAACCATAACGTGTAATGAAATAATATATTTTCTGGGATAGGGTTACAACTAAATCATACACATTCAAACATTGTTAAATTTGATTATTACTACAAAAGTTGTGCAATGGAATACAAATTTTTATTTGACAATGCCAATTACCTAGTAACAAGACTCTGAACCAAAACTTCCTGCATCGCTGACCCATATAAAGCAATGGGCTTAACAAAATAATAGGTAAAAAAATTAGAAATAGTTTAATAAGGCGAACAAAGATACATATTATTTCCCATAACATATTTCCTGTAGTTTCAGAATTTTGAGTAACACTTAATACTTCATCTAATACTGTTTCTGGATGTGGGAGTGCAGAAATATAGCTGCATTTGGCGTTCCAAATTATTGAAGAGCTCACACTAAATTGTAAATTCATGTGCCAGGAACAGGTTCTACTAAACATTCTACATTTATCATAAGTAAACATATTGATATGTTTTGGTTTCAGTTTTATAGAATATCGATGTGTTGAACCACATTTCAAAGTATACATATTGGTTTGTCGCAGGGTTGTGGGTACAAAAATGTAAACACGAAATATATTGAAAAAAGACTTCATAACCTGCAATTTTTTATAATACTGTCAAATAGATGCTAAATTAAAGAATGAGGTACTTTTCTTAAAAGTGTTCAATACATTAATTTCTAACATTTTGACGCTACAATAATTTATTAATAATAATAATACTTGAGCAAAATGCAAATCATAATTTATTCGGGTACTTGTTTCCGGATTATCTCGAAAGAAAAAAAAATTTTCAATGGGAAAAATTAAGTGATTTAATTTACAATAGTTTCTCAAATTCGTACTACCGCCTGAACTACATTTCACGTGTTTCCAGAAACCAAAGATCTCACAGATAGACCTAGTTGAAATATAAGAACATTTTACGCTAACTGAATTTGCCTTGCGATCAACATTAGAAAAGACAGCCGTTTGTAATTACTTTTTTAAGAATGTACACGTGACTCATTATATTCATCCCTTTAAACTAAACTTACTTCAGTTGAAGTACAAATTATTTAAGGAATGAGATGAAATTTATTTTCATTTATTAAAATTGTTCCCAAAAAGCTGGAATTATACAAAAGAAAGTTCCATTTATAGGCCAGCTAAATTTTCCAGATATTACTCCTTGCAAGAAATGAATACATTTCATTAGTCAGCAGAACATCATCACATTTTTTTAACCACGATTTAAAATATCGTAAATAACAAAAACATTGTAAACAATTAATTAAAATTTGTATGTTATTATGATGGATGGACATGAAAGAAATAGTATCGGAATGGCCAACACAGTACAAGAACGAACTCCCTCACAAACTCGGCGTAAAATTCCAGCCATAAAGTCAACGATCGGGATTTTCTATGAAACTTCCTCTCACCTTGCTACTATACAAAAAATAAATAAAACAAAAGGAACATTCCTCATTTAAAAATCACTTAGTTTCGGGAGTTTGACGTCCCGTTTCTTCTTCAAGTGCCAAATTGAACTTCTTCTCTCATCAGGGTTCACATCTTCACCAAATCCAGCATCATTCCTGGGCTCGATATAAAACTTCCTCGGTCGTTCCCTCAGCTCAGATGAATGTGTTCATCGAGCCACATACGTCCATGTGAAACAAGATTCAATAATTTCGATTTCTTTTGAAAATTGAATCCTGGAACAGCTCTCTCTTTCTTCTAGCGGCCTCCAAAACGTGTGTCTCAGTTGTCTCTGCAATGTGACCTTGACTAAATTTATCAGGTTTCGCGTATGCAATGCAGTAAAATTGTCCTCAAGCCCGGAACAAGACTCTTTTGACAAATTTCGTGACGTTCCCTATGTCCACGCCTTCAATTATTTATGTGAACTACTAAAACGTTTCAGATTTTCACATCTCGAACATGGACGCAGAAGTTTCGGACACGTGAAGAAGTACGTAGTAGAGCCACTGAGGTTCTTCTACCGAACTGAATTACAGAAATGCAAGACTCTCGGTTGATTCTATATTTAGCGGACTGATTCAAATTGTCCACGACATTTTGATTGTGTCTACGTGAAGTATTATTGTGACCCAGTTACATGCATTTATAACCAGGCCCGACGCTGGTCTCCTCAGCGTCCGCTTGCAAAACAGTCGATGCTGCCCCATCTCCAGGCTCGTAGAAAGGCATTTTAGTTTGGTTTGGGAGTGTATAAGAAAAAGAAAGCTTTTAGAGTCGAAATATTTATTGTCATTACAATGTTTTTCACGTAGAATTTTCAAGAATCAATGATTTAAAACTTACCTATTTACTTAAAAATGACTGGGTACTATTTAATTAACCTAATTAATAAGGTATATCTAAGAACGGTAATTCTACTAGCTACTATCTAAAACTTGCTAAAAGCAATTTTCAATTCGTGTAGGTTTACTTATTTTATGAATGAGTTATTTTATATTTGGCATAAAATAAATCTTAGTTGTATCAACAAAAATTGAACTATTATTGCCTAGTATCCAAACTGGATAATATTTCAGATTATATCGAAATAATGAATAGTTTGTGCAATTGGGTTAAACATGTCAATTTATGACACATAAGTATATTTCTCCATATATAGACTTCAAAATGCTTTAAAATTTCATTAATGATCAAATAAGAATGTCTATTTTTATTTAAAAATAAATTTAACTCCTGTTTTGGGAATTTAATTTTCCGTTCTTTGTCCTTATAGGCCTACGATTGTCTATGATCGATCCTTCGTAAGTTGGTTGAATCTCCAAACGTTTTTGGTTCCTTCTTAATGAATATCAATATATTATGTTGGTATGACATAATAAAAAAGCGTAGGTAGAAGTGATGAAAATGAGTCCGAGGATGAGATTGCTGTTTGCCCCCCCTCCCCTTCCTTAAAGTGCCGCCCACGTGCTGTGCACGCCCGCTTCCTTGGGCCCCGTTTAAAACATCAAAACTCTGTAGTTCATTATTGGTTTTACTTTTCTTCTGGCTTCAACCAGTATTCTTTTGTTCAAGCATGGCCCCCGTTATGCTACTTTGCACAACTGTCTTCCACTATTTTCGCCCAAGAGTATCGTAGTTTGTCGAATGGCGTCCCATGACTCAATGGTTGCGCCTAAATGTTTCGGAAACGAGATGGAAAACTACAGCAACATAATTGTCAATACTCAAAATATCCATGTCACCCAACATCTCTAGTGTATTGATAAAAAAAAATCAATCGCTATTTTCTGCCATTTTGTGAAGCGTCGCATTTTTATACAGATTACAACAAACTGTTCCATGTGTCATAGCATAGTTTTCGTATCTGCTTTTGTTTGCTATGCGAAATCGGTAAAATAATCAATTAACTGTCTTTTTGATATTTCTTATGCCACCTTTGTATTGCTGCGCCTTCATTAATGTTTCCTCATTCGTAATCAATAAAGCTATTTTAAAGTTGCTCTCGGGCACAAGCTAGATTTTCAATCTAATAGTCACGGCCATTTCTATTTCAATTCACGGGCCCACGTTAATTCGCCATTTTAACCTGGGCCCATAACCTGCTGGAATTATTAGATTCAAGAGTTTGTTGAATACAAAAATAGTACTTAATAATAAGCTTAAAAGAGAACGCAGGACAAGGAACTCTCTCATTAGTGAAAGTATTCTACAGCTGATTTCTTATATGTGGAAAAACTACTTCAACAAAGACAACATTCTTGTAACATTTTCTCTTAAATGAGGATCTATACAAAACGGTGAATAATGAAATTTTGTTCCCCTTTTTATGTTTCCAAGTTGTGGCAATTTCTTTGATATGACGAAAAACAATTAGTTTAATGATATTGTTGCATTTTTTTTTGTTTGTCACATCAACCAACGCAGTTATTAGTGACCACATTCACTTAACAAATTACTCCAACATTTTTTTTGTACATTATATCATTGGTTACAAAGGGTTGGTGGCACCTAGAATACAATATGGTTTACAGTATATAGTATTAAAGATTATATACGGAAAACTGGTAGTGCTATATATTGGGGTTCGTTGAGGCATTCCTTATAGCCACCCGGGATTCCATAGTCTCTTCTTTTTTATAGTGGGTACACACAATCGTTAACTACATGTTGCATTTTTATTATGTAAAATTCAAATGATGCTCGTGTGGACAAGAATACTTGATTTTAATCTCAGATCAAAAGCTTAATGAAATGTAAGATAGTAAAAATTCAACAGAACTAGCAGTTTAACATGGCCACTGTTATTAATTTTATTACAAATGGAACTTTCGTACCATAAAAAAAAATTAGGAAGGAACTCCTTCAAGGATTAATGAAAGAAGAAATGGCAGCAGAATAACACATTCTGTAGAATTTTAAAATATGTTTTAATACAAGTGGATGTATACAAATGTTCAGTAAAAATAATTCACAAAACAAATCATGAGCAACATTCCCAAAACAGGAACTTTGTACAAAATAAAATGTATTTAAAATAATTGATTTAAAGCTATAAATAATGATAAATAAGCCCAAGTAAAGAAACACATATTTAAATGACAAGATGGTGTATATACACATAATTTGGTAAATCTGTCACAGACAATGTTAAATTGTGAATTGTTTGGGATAAAAGGAAGACAAGACTCACCCCACACATATAAATTATTTCTTTTGTGGTATAAATAGTGAAATTTAAGAATAAAAAAATAATGGCAACTTTAAGCGTGTTTGATGTGTGGTTCCATAGTTATGGTAGGCCTTATTTTAGTGTTAGAAATCTAAATTAAATGATTCTAATTTCAGAAATTAATTAAATATTATTTAAAAGAAACATGAAGAAATACAGAATCTAACTGGTATTTTTTCTAATAAACAGTCCTTGTATTACTAACCAGGTGATATTAAGTTTAAAACTCATAAGGATAATGTAACTCAGTTAAGGACCCAACAATACTTTAAAAAATCACTTTCCTCCTCCTATATTTTATAATTCAAAGGAGAGAAGAATATTTAATTTCACAATTAAAAACACCTCAACAACTTGGTTTTAACACCATCATAGAATATCAGAATGAAAATCCTTGCAATACATTATTTCTGGTTTAATGTTAAAAAGTAGGCTACTTAATAATTTATTCTCAGTTTATGAACCCAGCAAATTTTTGTCAGAACAAGTTAATGCAATGATCAATTATCAGGTAGACTGATAATGATGCTGATTAACATAAAAGTATAGTATTCTGACATGGCTGATAAACTGAGAATCATTTATTAAACTGAAAAGTATTCAACATGTTGTTGAAGTGATGGTACTAATTCTCACTAATTATTTATTTTTCTACTCTTAAGGTTTTGAAAGGGAACAATGAACATTTTAAATCATACAAAACTGCTTTAAGCTGCTATTATAAATTTTACAGATCTAGAAAAATGATTTACCCTGACAGAGTTAAAACTTCTCTTAGAATTTGGATGCCAATGTGCTCTGAGCCCTCTAGACTTAATAAGTAAATAGAAGGTTTTTGACAGAATATTTTGCCACATTAATATATCCAAATTATCCCATACATATATGATTTAGTATAAATCATTAGCTATAAAAATTAGAAGACAAATATCACATGGTTAAAATATGCCTAAAATCACTCCATTGATTTTAAAAATGAATTTGATTACTTATTGCGTGGCATAATTTTTTAAAGTATTTATTTAAATTTGAATACACAAACATAATAGGAATATTCTTTGTACTACAAAAAATCTTTTGTGTGTAAATATGTAATAAATTATGGTGCGACACTTTGGAACTAAGAAACCTTGTCACATTTTCATTAAGTCCTTTATATGTAGGGGAATGTGTGGTAAGACGATGAACTTAGTATTTCTCTGATGCTGTTATAGCTTTGTCTAGGCACTTTCTGAGAGTCCTAGTGACAGGTAAGGAAGTTCCTTACAAGTATTGGTAGTTCAGATTGTTTTGACTGAGGAGTGATTTTGTAATCTGTGCGTCTAATTTTTTGACTAGCAACGCAAGAAATTACTTGACTACAATGACATAGAATTCATTGTGGTAAAAAAAAGTTAAAAACCAAAATGGCAATGTGGGGTAAGATGACGAAGAGTTTACTACTTTGTCATCTTCCCTGAGATGTACTTTTTTCTATAATTTTTTGTAATTAATTGTTAATTGCAATGATTTTTTAAAATTTTATTCTATATCATAACTTATGTATATTTAAGTTTTTATAACATACCAGGAAAAGTGACAGAGGAATGTAGGATTTAAAAGCACTGAATGCAGCTATTGCTGAAGTAAAGAAAAAATCTAACTGTAAATGCTGCAACAAAGAAATATAATGTGCCAGAACCAACATTGATGAGATATTTGGGGGAGGATGTGGTCCTAGTGAAGAAATAGCTACTATAACTGCACAGCAGTCCATTTCATCTGAACGCTACCTCCACACACAGCTTGCCATTACCTCATTTATGGGTACCAGCTCTTAAACTGTAAATCTTGGGAACATGTTGCATAAGAATTTTCTTAATGTTTTACATAATTCTTCAAGATTTAATTTCATAATGGATAATCTTGTATTATATTTTTAGTGTTTTGACTATTTTTATAAGGAAATATTTTGAAATAAATTTTCAGCCCTTGATCTAACCCTATTGGTAGGGCAAGATGACAATTACATATTTTGGGTGGACAAATGTTTTCATCTTTCAAGAGAAGATAGCAGAGGATTATAATTTTTTTATTAAACATAAATGTTGAAAGGAGTTTTCTTGTAAATTTCAGATTCTTTATCAACTTACTAAGCCCAGGGAAAATATTTGAAGCTTAAATTAATCGTCTTACCCCACCTTCCCATATATATGATATTAGGAGAATCCATTAAGGAATTGGAACTAATATATGTATATATATATATACACATATATAATGTGACTTGGTCAAATGATTGTTAATGGTAGGTAAGGGAGTCTAAGTTAACAACATAGTGCATGAAGAAGAGGGACACAATATCTGAAAATGTCTCAGAAATCTCTAACTGGTAGAATTTCTTAATGGTGGAATTTGTCTTGAAAATTCAGATAATCCCAAAGTATTTCTCTCTCTTTACCTATCCAAATAGATTTATCCATCATTAAATGGTGTTTTTACACTAGTGCTGAGAAACCTGCAACCTAGATCTTTCCTAATAATATTTCAGTATTTAAATGCTAGACAGTGACTCAATTTTTATAAATATCAAAATATAGGCACTTCAACTAATTTGTTCTAAATATAATTTAGGCCAATTAATATTTAATTGTGCAAAAGTGTATTGCATTTTATAGATTAAATAATGAAATTTTCTATTAAGCAGGTAAGTTTTTTAAAGAAGCTATACATAGACAATAAAGAAGTTGAAAATATGTGTGTGTGTGTGAATGATATTTAGCTTCGGGTATTTGCTACAGGGTAAAAAAAATTTAAGCATTTTATTTAAAAGTTGAACTATTCCTGACAACATAACATATACCCAACAACAATATTTTTCTGCTATTACCTATTACATGTGACTATGGTCAAACCAAGTTTGTATGTAATTGACAAATAATTCCTTAATGGGCTTTATGCACAATTATAAAACAATTAAGTTTTTGAAAGACAGTTTACATTAACAACAATCTATATTTATATACATGTCTTTTCAACTTAGTTCATGTGACAGTATTAAAATATTTCTAGTTATCAATAAATATAATATGTAACAATATATGAGAATGATATGCAAATAGGAAGACTTCATTTCTACTGTAACACCAAATCTGTAGCATTGAAATAAGCAAAATATACTTTTAATATAATAAAACAGACAAAAAGTATTTATGTACAAATTTGAGTCTTCAAAATGTGTACAATATGAATTTGTATCTTACACAATTATGACACAAGGTACACAATGGAAAAGATACGTATTACTATAAAAATTCTATTTTAGAACTACACTATTTACCACCACCATTAATTACTTAAAATACATTATAAATACCAGTGCTGTACTAGCATAGAATTACTACAAATATCATTGCACCTTACACAATATCCTTTTGAAATAATATTTATTCCTCCACAATTTTGTATATAGCTTGTTAAGTACTGAGCAAGTAACAGTTTGTTATGAAACACACCCCTCCTCAACTAAATTATATACAGAAAATATTGAATTCCTTTTTTTGCAAATTATGTTTTCATGACCTTAAGAATTCTGTCAATGTATTATTTAAGTAATAGATATTTAGGTAGTGAAAGTTTCATGAACTGCATTGAGGAAATGATTGTTATAATAATTACTATATGAAATGACTCAATACAAACAAATTTAAAATGTACAGTATTTAATTCTAAAAGTTTACTCAAAGAGGATTCACAGAGAAAAGAAAACTGTTATTAGATGCTAACGAATTACACTGAACTGTGCGAGACCAAAAAAAAATTCACTAACAAAACAGAAATGCATTAATAAAAATTCATGATTAAGTTCTTACAAACTATCAGAAACATGTTATCAAATGTATAGTGTAACAACTATTGATAAAAAGCAAATCTGTTATGAAGTCCTCATATTAGGTCATATTATTTTTGCATTTAAAATAAAATATATATTAGAGATAATGTTGCATTGGAATGAATGAATTGAAGAATTATCACTCATAATATAAATACAGATTTAAGAATAGAAGCTAAAACAAATACCACAGATATTTTATACATAGTAATAAAAAAATAAACTTTTGTAACCGACCATTCCATAAATAACAATGGGGAAAATAATACAAATAATTTGAAACTCATTATTATTGGTATCATATTTGACAGAATGACTGAACATTTTCATCAGTCAAATGCAATAATTAAGCTATTAATAATTACTATCATATAGTAATATTTTTCACTTTATGTGAAATATGAAAATTCATGTCAGACATAGATCTTTACAGAAAATTCTATGAAAAATGTAAATGAATGTTAACATATATGGTATGTATGTACATATTTCTATGTCCTATCCAAATGTCACATTTTCCTTATATATGTAACACATTTAGATAGGAAAGAGAGACAGTGAAGTCAACAGTTGGCCCAGTCAGACTGAGGTGTGAAAATATTTTCTCAGCCCAACTGGGCCAATTGTTCATTTTAGGTAAGTTGACTTTGCTCTCTCTTTCCTATCTAAATGGGTTATTTAATTTGACCTTGTCACATTATATATATATATTAGTAAGGATATGACGTCAAAAATAATTACGATCTTGGTATGGAAAGGAAAGAGAGATAGTTAATGATATATATATATATATATAATTCAACTGGATATGAATGAGAGACCGAGAGAGGCTGACTTATCTTAAATTGAAAGTAAGAGTTGCAAGGCGGGAGACCTGTACCATAATAAATTTTCAAGGGCGAGATCCCCCTTCTTCAGGAAAGTAGGTGTGAATGTCTTGTCAAACGCTCAATGAATTGGCATGTCAGATTACAAGTGGAGCAAGTTAATGTAACAGAAGCAAGAGGTGAAGATAAAGCAAATACCAGCTGAGGAGCAGACAATAAAATTCAAAGCCAACTTTACCAAACAGTCACACACTGACATTTGACAAGTTATTGTTTCCGAGTCTGGCAACACAATTTGTCGAGTTAAAGTAAGTCACTTACTCTCTCTGTGTGTGTTTATATATATATATATATATATATATATATATATATATATATATATATATATATATTTAGTAATTGTAATAGTAAGAATGTGACATTGTCAAAAATATTTGCAATATTGGTATGGAAAGGATAGAGAGATAGGTTGTGGCTTACCTGAAAGTGAAGTGTGGTGTCGCTGTGAGGAACTGAAGGTTGTTCTTCAAATTTTCGGAGGATCTCAGCCTCCTTCTTCAGGAAGGAGTGTTACACCATGTAATGTCTGCTCCTCAGCTGGTATTTGCTTTATATTCATGTCTTGCTTGTGTTGCATTAACTTGCTCCACTTGTAATCTGACATGCCAATTCACTGAACGTTCGACCGGCCAGAATGGGTAACACTCCTTCCTGAAGAAGGAGGCTGAGAGCCTCCGAAAAATTGAAGAATAACTTTCAATTCCTTATGGCGACACTGCACTTCACTTTCAGGTAATCCACAACCTATCTCTCTTTCCTGTCCATACCAATATTACAATTATATATATATATATTCACGAGGTTTAGGTCCTCAAAAATTTGAAATTTTATTTCTGTACAGCCTGACTTGACCAACTGTTGCTTTAAGGTAAGTCAGCTACCCTGACACTCTTTCCCATCCAAATGTGTTAATATTATGTATGCGTAAGCCTCCTTCTATAAGAGAGCGTGGTATTCCAGCACACGGGATGACTCTCTCCTGAGGAGAAAGTCATTCTGTGAGCTTAAAATTTGACGAACTTCCTCCTGTTCTGCATGATGATGCCACCCACACTTTAATTTCAGGTAAGTTACCTACTTTCAGTCTTCCCTTTCCATACCAATTGTCTTAATTATTTTGGCAATGAAAGTATGTAAGCATTAATAATAAGACTTTAAAATTATTAAATAAAAGTGATATCATTAACACACAAATAAGTTAAAATGAGTATTAAGTATTAGTTCCTTGAACACAATTTTTCAACTTAACCTGCCTTTTTTAAAGACAAGTTTCCAAGTATTCATTGAACAACACATGATCTCTTAATATTTTGCTTTATAATTTATACAGGACAGGCCAACAACAATTAAAAAATAATAAATAATGTAATTCCTTAAATACGTTAGGCCTACTTGAAACATATTTGTGTGATAAGACACAATTGTGCAAATACTTTTGAAAACCATAGGGCACTGACACAAAACATATTTTCCAAGGTTGAGTCTGTTACAATAATAACAAAATGATATTGATAAGCAGCATTTGCAGAATAAAATTTTTATAAAAATATATGCCATTAATCATGGAATTATATATTGACACATTAAGATGCGTATTTAATATACATACATCAAGTTCATTAAAACCAAATTGAATTTTAAATCAACAGATTGAATAATCTACATTAAAAAATATACTTGTACCTTCAGTATAAAAATAGTCCGTATATTTTAAATAACATTCAATGTAATACATAATAATAATAACATAACTGGAATGTAGACACTTATAAATATTCTGTATTGCTTTTTCCTTCAATATTAATAATTTGCTACTTTGCAGCCATAATGTGAATGTTAAATCTTTAAATATCCAACCTATAAAATATGTTGAAAACATAATTAATTATATATATATATATATATAGTAGTTTAATATAAATGTAAATTAATAATTATTTATTTATAAAATTACATTATTCAATAATTTAAAGAAAAATTTGATTGAATAAAAACTTTACATTGCATGTGCTTAGCTTATGAACACAAATTTATATGAAAAAAGTGTCGATAACAACACCAATTTTAGTATTTGAGAGTCTTTATAACTAATTGAAATGCAAGGACATTTAAGCATTGAAATAAATTTCACTGAGTACTGTTACATATCTTCACTTGAGAGTTTATTTCAAATTTGAAATAATATGTATATGAATTTAAGGCCTCTCAAAAAAATTGACTTATCAAAATATTTTACAATTAGTCATTAATATTTGTGACAAACAGGTTCAAGGATTGAATGAAAGGTAACAATATTGTAATGACAAGATTGAATTAAAAAGGGAACAAAAGCTATTTCTTGAAATTCATTAAAATAGTTCTTAATGCCTTAAATACAGGCATATTCATTAAAATAATAATGTGAAATATGAAACTAAAAATACAATTAGTTTTAAAGTAAGAAACATAGTCATGCTCATTTTTATTAATAAAATGAAAGTTTTCATCAAATTTGAAAGACAACATAATGATTTTAATAAAAAATACTTATTTCAATCAATCCAGTACTTTCAGGTGAATAAAGTATTACATTCTTCACACTTAAAACTGCCTTCAAGTAATACTGTTTAAAGGAATCAATAAAAATATCACAACATAACTTCTTATAATAGAGGGGGAAAAATTATTGGAATTAGTTACTGGTTAAATTTTCACAACCAAATTTATTAAATAGGCTTTTAAATATAATGTATTGAAAGTAGGATGCAAATATATTTTTGAACCATTAAAGCTTTTGAAATTGCACATTTAACAATATAATTGACTTATAGTTCTAATTTAATACTAAATGCATGTATGTTTTTGAAGGATAATACTGTATTTTTTATTTCAATTTTAATTGGAATGTAATAGAGGTTGAGTGTTCTCATTATAACAATATACAGCACTAAATTGAAGACATTGTATCAGATCTAACAAAATAATGTTTTCAACGATATTATCATGAATATATTTAATGTATGAGAAATGTATCAAACATCTTAATACACTGATAGATTTATAAAGATATTATTGGTAATATTAAATCAGTTTGTGATTATAGAAGTATAAAGTTCCGACAAATTCTCAGATGAAAATATTAAGCAAGTATTGACAATCATATAATTAAATGAAAAATAGCAGATAATTACTTTAAAATGCCAAGTAAGGATAGTTTTAAACCATGAATGTAACATATTAAGGCATTAATATAAAGAATTTAAAAGAACAAACTGTATCCTGATGGGCAAAGCAGGTTTCTATAAGTTAATTGATATGTATAAAATTTAAGAGATTTACAAATTTGAAGCATTGAAATTCTGACTGGACAGAAAATTATATGGCTGATAAATATGGAAATAAATAAAACATTTTCAAGGTGAAGTATTGTGCTACAAGTATTATGCAACTGAACATTTTATATTTAGCCCAGTTTCCTTAATTTGATTAGTTTTTTTTTTAAAAAAAATTGTGTTTCTTTGTTCAAATAAAGTGCTGAGGACCTTACAGATGAATCAATGCAGTGCTAAATCCAGAGGCCCCTTAGACCTTAATTTGATGTTGCTTTTTTTTAATAGGAACAAACTATTCATGGAATATGAGACAAGTTTGAATCAAAAATTAAACTGAATATGTCATGCAAACTTAACAGGAAAAATGTCTGTCAAATACTTGGACGAATGGGCAAAAGAATCCATGATTTGGTTAATTTATTAAATAGGTTCAATTAATTTTATCAGAGAATAAAAGCTCAATTAATTAAGCAAATAAGAATGTTTAATGTAATTATGACTATGTTGTCAACTGATTTTTTTTTTTGAAAAATGAAGGAAAAATTTGGAACTTTTTTGAAGTCTACTTCCACCGATTAATTAGAGTGCAATTATAATTGAAACTCGCTTTTCTAGTAAGCAATCAATACCTGCACAACAATAAACCAATTTGAGTTCTAACTAAATAAACTATGTAAACCTTACAATAAAATTGTTCTTGTGCATGTTTAAATTTATAAATCTGAAGATATGAAATGGAAATAGATGGGATTAAAGCACTAATCCATTAGTCAAGGAATGACTCCTGTCTGATTTTTGTATAGGAGACAACAATAATGAAGTACCCAAATACTGAATTCTGGCAATTATTTTTCAAAATTAAATCATATTTCTCTTAGTTTAGAACTATAAATGAATCTGCTCAATGAATGTCTTCAATTTAAAGCAATATCACAATTGGATAATATACCCTCCAATTTTGAGGAATTAAATGTACCTAAAATATTCATAATGTAGCAGTATACGAGCAATAAAAATACATAATTCTACTAATACTTTACATACAGTCTTTTTCCAAATTGGAATACTAAAATTTCGTAAAAGTTAATAAAATCTGGAAAAAGATGGAAATATCAATTTATGAAATTACACAGCACCGTCGTGTTCGAGGATCACCTACTATTTCACTTGTGTTACCCGTGAAACGGCGAACTGGAGCTGAAGAACCTAAAAAGTTTGAAGAGGGTGATAGTAGCATTGGAGAGGTTCCAGAAGATTCCATAGGACTGCTGTTACGATTTTGTGCTCGTTGCTTTTTGAGATCAGCTAATGTACCAGCGTTGATTGTTACAGTCACATTAATATTAATCTTACCATTTCCTTCAGTAACATAACTTGTTTCAGCAGGTATTTCTGAAAAAAAAAATTAAAATTTTTTTAAAATAATAATATTTTGAGAAAATTATTGAATTTAACACCTTATAATATAACAATTTAATAAACATTTAAAATTGCAAACAAAATAATGTCACAGAATGAAGTTTATAGAGTTTCCCATGCCTGTTTTATGATAGATATCAAATCAAACAAATTTCATTGATACTTTCCTACAATAATAAATAATTTTAATATTTATTATTTCTAAGAACGTCTCTTGAATGTAAATAGGTGTGGCATCTGCCAATTTATTTTAATTGATAAAAAATTACAAGAATACAATTTTCATGATTTCCAATATTATCAAGAATTTTTAAAGTAAGAATATCCAGCTGAAAAATTGTATGCTATACTTTTCAAATATATATATATATATATATATATATATATATAAATATATATATGTAATATGTATTAATGCATATAATTAGTTTCATTTAGTACTTGAGAGAGAGGGAAAAGGAAAAATAGAAAAATAACTTACTACAAAATGTTAAGTTAAAAAAATGCAGAGGTACTTGGATATATCATGCAACACATAAATGTCTTAGTCATTAATAAAATAGTTTTACAAAAATAAGTACTTTCTCATTCTTCAAACTATGTTAGTTGTTTTTAAATGACAAAAATATATATAATAAAAGTTTTTGTACAAAGGTAACTTATAATAGAATGTGAATATTGTTCATGCAAAGAAATTATGTACTTCAAATTAGCAAAAATATTAAAAATTCTAGATATTATGGTCTTCAATAAACACAGGCTACCCTTTCCACTGACTTCACAAAATTAATTTTTGTAATTGTTTAATTCAATACAAAATCTGGAGTTTAGTTGCAGAAACTATTTGGCATATTACTTGTACACATGATGCCTTTTTCAAGAATATTTTGTCACCTTGCTTATTTACACACAGTTTGCATATTCTCTGTCGCTTACAACCCATCTGCCTAAGGGTCACTTTAAGATGCCCATGTAACTTTTGCAACAATTTCATCCATTCATGTAAACACCATCCTCACACTCATCCAACAAAACCTAGTTGCCAACCACGAGCTAGAAATAAATGAGATGTCTGCCCTGTTCTTTATTCTTCCCCAACCATCCAAAATCTCTCAAAGAAACAACAACACATACCCGATTCAAAGAAAACATCACCTGTCTCTGCCAATCAATAAAAAAATAAAATATAGACATCCAAGCACCCTCCACCAGCAAAAGTATTCTCAAAATAACAGATATGTCAGACATATATATGAAATAAGGATGACATTGTCAAATAATTAATTCATCTGGATAGGAAAGAGTGATAGTGGTCGACTTGCATTAAATTGATAGTCACCGGACTAGGTAGTAATGAACACAGCCTGACTAGGTAGTAATGAACACAGCCTGACTAGGTAGTAATGAACGTGGTCAGACAGTCTGTAGCTGGCCGGTGCACAGAATGGTGAAACACTCCTTCCTGTAGAGCCTCCAAAAATTTGAAGAACTTCATTCAGTTTCCTGAGGCTACACCGTACTTCATTTGCAGATAAGCCACAAGCTATCTCTCTTTCCTTTCCATACCAATATCGCAATTATTTTTGACAATATATATATATATATATATATATATATATAGTCCGCAGCCAGCCGGTGCACGGAATGATGTAACACTCCTTCCTGAAGAAGGAGGCTGAGAGCCTCCGAAAATTTGAAGAACAACCTTTAATTTCTTATGGCGACACCACACTTCAGTTTCAGGTAAGCCACAACCTATCTCTCTTTCCTTTCCGTACCAATATCACAATAAATATATATATATATATATATATATATATATATATATATGATTAGCATAGGAATGAGAGAGGAAATAGTTTACCTAAGTGTTAAAGATAAATCTCATGAGGCAGAGAATTGTCTGACTTTGGGGTGTAACACTCCTGAAAATTTTGAATCATAAGCTTACTCTTAAGTTGGCCACATTCTTATCATCTTTTCCAGGCAAAGTATAGTGTCTAGAGGAACTTGGTAAAGTGTAGTTTCCCGAAGGTTATTTATCAAAATTTTCAATTATGTTGGAATGATTTTAAGTATGAGGTGGAGGGTAGATGTAACTCTTGTGAAATTCACAACCAGTTTTATAAGAAATTTAAGATCATTAGTTAAGTGCCAGTAAGGCAGATTTTTGTTGGCTGAATGTACCA
This sequence comes from Zhengitettix transpicula, assembly GCA_037074705.1. Classification (NCBI taxonomy): domain Eukaryota; kingdom Metazoa; phylum Arthropoda; class Insecta; order Orthoptera; family Tetrigidae; genus Zhengitettix; species Zhengitettix transpicula. The sequence goes on from CM073590.1 coordinate 197,096,945, forward strand.
CCTAAGCAGGATTTAGAAGTGTGTTAGGTTAAAAATGACGTCTGCACCCCAACCTGAGTAATTCTACAACTGGCGAACATGAAATGAAGAAGCCAATCAATAAGATGTTAGGATAACCTGATAGAAGTAAGATGAAATTGAGAGAATCTTATAAAATAGATAAATAGATGTAGTAAAATTTTCATTTCTAAATAGGATAATTAACAACTGGAATAATTTCCAATTCGGAGTGTTTTGAGGAAATTCCTCAAGAAATAAAATTAAGGTTGAATCTAAAAAAAGAAAATTAAAATCATAATCCAATTTAAAGTGAAGTTTAGTGTTCAATCATGATTATTCCAGAGAGTGTTTCTTCTTTTTTTTCAGGTTACAAATATTCTAAATACAATGTTTTATTATTTTTAGTCTAAGCTATATAATAAGTAATGTTATTGTATCTGTCACTGGGATATTTGCCTATTTGTAGATGATTAAATAAATACATGTGTACAAGAGGAGGTCAGGTAATGGAATAAGATATATGGAGACCAAATTATCACAAGGGATCAAAAAGACTGTCATGGCAGACAGAACACAGAATTAAGAAAACTATGATTTTTAAATTATATGTAAGAAATAAGTGGTTGAAATAATTAATATTATGTATAAATAAAATATAAATGACATGAATTATTGTTTGAATCATCAATTTCCATGTTTTACAAATTTTAACTTCTTGAGAGCATTTGTGAATGAAAGTTGATGTGAATTTGAAAAGAAGCAACAATTTATTATTTTGTTTTTAATAATATGGCTGTGCTATATTATGGCCATACATGATATCAATATGTATTAGGATTGATGAATATTTTTATCAAAAATAATTTCTATGCAAAAAATTTAGTAAATGAACAAAATGCATGCTCAAAGTTTGAAACATACAGGCCTATTTATGAAGAAGGTTATGATGAATGGTTGAGTGTTTGAAAATATAAACTGCAGCTTTGAAGAAAAAATACTTTTGGGTAAATGACACTGTAGGATAGTTCATCTGTTTTATTTATACTACTATTTTGTATGGATTCCATAGGGAATAGAAATAAATGGTTGCAAATATTGGTTATTACTGTGTTTAGAAGAGCATTGTTATTAAGGGTAATCAGATTAACTGGTAGACTTTGTAATGGCAGATTATAATGGGAAGTTTGCATGCACACAGGTTCTATGCAAGCTGATAATATCTAACTAAAAATTTAAAACTTATTATAAAGATCAGTTTCATTTACAACACAAGCATGAATTTTTTTGTGAATAATAAAATAATTAAAAAAACACTTCAGGAAAATTAAATATGCAATGTTAATGGACACGATTTTCACTATGATAATAGATATATGATAGACATGTAACTGCCAAGAAAGGTAGGTGAAAATAGTGTATTAAATTTGGAAAGAATTATACATAAACATGAAATCAGTGCAAATAGAATTATTGAGGTTCAATTTACATTTGTATTATTTGTGGATGAAATAATGTTTTATCTCTAGTGACAAAATTAATGTGTGTTATGTTCTAAACAGTAGTGAGATGTGATTATATGCATTTTTTTATTCTCATGCAAAACCACATATTAATGTAATTGATTGATTACAAGTAGGCGTTATATTGCAAATAGTCACTACTGTGTTGATAATATTAACTAATCTAAGTTAATAGACAATTTTAAAATTTCAAATATCTAAACATAAAACATAACTTATGATAACTTTTAAACATTCCATAAAAATAGTTTGAAATTAGAAGGGATTATTTCATTTATGTGCTATGGTTTTTACTACACAAAAATATTAAATTAATTTTATCTTACCTGTTCTTGCCCATGTCATGCAAGCTGCCATGTATAGGTAAAAAAATGTTTAATCTGAGTTCAACAAATGATGTTTCAGAACACTACATTTATGGCTGGTAGCAAAGTATGCCATTCACTAAACTAATACTCACTCTTATGAGCTTAAAACAATGAAGTATAAATTACATAATTATTTATATAGAAAGCATTTGAATACCACAACAAGAGTTAAATTGATAGTTATTTGTTACATATATATATAATGTTTCTCTGAACTAAATACTTATACAACTTTATACACTAATTACTTTTAAGATTAACAACATGGAAAAATCTTTTTTTTAACCTAATAGAAAAGTACTTAGTTCATTCAAATTTGAATATGGATCATTTATGGAACTGATTTAATAAATTATATAAAGCAAAATGTTTACATTATAGTTGCATCAATTACCAGTCTTTGTGTTTGTTGATAATAGTGTGAAAATAATTGATAGACATTATTAAAATCTATAATTTTCTATTCTGTCAATTTACAAATACTGATATTTTTGGTAATTTATTAATTATGTAGCTCCATATAAAAATAGGTAAATTTCTTCAAATAATTTGAATGCTAAAAAACTTTTGGCATTTGCCATCATTACTTTCATTCCAAACAATTTTGTGTACAATTCCTAAATCATCAGAATTCCTGAAGATTTGGTAATTATATATTACACTGTTAGGAATATTTATATATATATATATATATATATATATATATATATATATATATATATATATACAATATTAGGAGAATCCATTAAGGAACTAATTCACATTCAAACTTGGATAGTGAGGAAGGATAGAAATAAATAGGAGGATTGCGCTTTATTTGAATTCATATGCTCGGGCGAAGAATTACGCACATAGAAAAGCATATGTTCAAAGCAGAGAGAAGGATGGAAGAAGAAGGAAAGACTGAAAATATTTGACCCAGGCGGGACTTGAACCCACGTATTCTGCTTAGTACACAGACGCCTTAACCATCTCGGCCACCGGGTCAAGTTCCCGACCAGGCAAATATAGACAGTCTTATTGTGGACAATTAATACTTCATTCCCTCTACTCTATCCATTCCTCCACTAAAAACTATATAAACAATATAATTAAGAAATTGATAAACTTCTTGTCATCTTTGTGGAGAACATTATAGATTTGCAAATCAAAATGTCACTCATACAGGGAAAAAACCTCAACAATAAGTTTTGTTTACCCCATAGACATTGTTAAGCCAAATGGTTTGGTAAATAATTACATCCCATTATCTGAATCAAGAACTTCACAAATCAATTCGTAATAAAATTGATTTATCTGCATTTTAGTACTATATTGAACAGAATGTAACTTCCTTCTCATGAGAGAGGCAAATGCCTTCAAAAATTTGAATGGTAATGCTGAACTTCAATTTCAGGCAAGCCACCTCCTTTCTCCCTTTTCTGTCCATGCAAATTGTTTCAATTATTCTGAAAATGTCACATCCTTGTGTGTGTGTGTGTATATATATATATATATAAAATTTCTTTAATATTTGTATTGTCAGCGTAATATTGAGGCTATATCATTGTAAGTCAGAGTGGCGCAAGAATGCGGAGATAGGAATATTTCCAGTATCTATTGTTGTCAACGATGTGTGTGATATTGAGAGCTTTGACAAAATAGTCAGGTACATATAGGATGAAAAAGTCCTAGAATGAATGTTGGAGACGTGACCGGTGGTCAGTGGGCCGGAAATTTAGCAAAGTGAACTAAAGTTGTGAGCATATTTAGGTTGTGAAAAGTGAATACCATAGCCTATTAAATAAAGTTTCTTTGAAATAATCAGTGAAGTGTATAAGCAGTGTGGTATGAGAGCAGCTCTGATATTTTGGCATGTAAAATAATTTTCCAAATATATAAAAATTGCGTACCGTCAGATTTATTTAGCTTTAGATTTTTTGTTGTTGACATTCTCTTGTAAATTTAATTATTAGTTTTGTAACATTTTGGTTTTCATTTGACTTGGTGATAATTGCAAATTACTGTAACTATTATAGGCCCAATAAGCGGCCCTGAAGAATTAAGAATTTCATTAAAAGGCGTGGCAATTATTTAAACGTTTATGTACAGAATCCAAACTAAATAGAAATTTGTAATGAATGTTTTATCTTTAAAAGTTGTTAAAATTTAGTTATAAATCCCATTAATTATCCACATCATGGTGGCATTGTTAGTCTACCATTACAGTTTTACGAATCATTTCTTTAAATTATATATATATATATATATATATATATATATATATATATATGTGTGTGTGTGTGAGAGAGAGAGAGAGAGAGAAAGAGATCAACAGTTGGACTGGTCAGTCAGACAAGAAAATATTTCGAATATTTGATGGCCTAAGCCCTGTTCATCAATAAGGAAGGTCTGAACTTCGTGCCGGCTGAACTCGAATTGACGAATTCAAACTAAGGAGCATATATATTGAAATGCATTTAATATAATGCATTGGATTAAAAACAGCGCACATGTCGTAAAGAGAATGCGAGGGAAAAGTGATTGCGGGTCCTGTCACGAGGTGACAAGACGGAGCGGTAAGACATTTATCTAGGATGAGTGCTGGTGAGCGGCAGAGAGGAAGCCGTAATTTGTAGGGACAGTGTGATGGTGCGGCAATTAGGTCTAAAGAGTGATTGCGGGTCCAGTAACTTATTGGTTTGGGGAACGGCGTGGCGAATTTGTAACGCAGAACGTGGGCGAGCAGATGGTCCCAAAGTGGTTATGTTAGAGCAGGCTATTGTCTCTGATGAATGACCTGACAAGTGGCGTATTTGCTTGGGACTTGCAAGAAAAGATCTTGTGCGAGTCCTGAGTAATTGCGGGGGCGAAATACTGCTGCTGCAAGCATGTCAAGTGGCGCAATTACTTGGGATGATGAGGGTCCAGGCACTTGTTGACTTAGGATCTGGAGAAATTAGTATCGCGCACTTGTGAGGGGAGAGATCCAAAGACAAATTGGACCTGTCACGATTGTCGGGTTTCGGACAAAAGATAGCAGCCGGCGGAAGGACTCCAGCGGCCGGGATGTAAATTTCAGTAATGGGATTCTGTCACCGCACCGTTGCGACGAAATTTTGCATCAAGAGAAAAACAAGGAGGCTAGTGGTATATATAGGGAAAATAACCTATTGTGTGGACAGTTAGACAGTCAGAGGCAGTCAGCGAGAGTCAGCGTAGGAGAGGGGTTCTGTGAACCTCGACAGTTAGCGTGGGAGAGGAACGAGAGACAGTCAGCGAGAGTCAGCGTAGGAGAGGGGTTCGGTGAACCTCGACAGTTAACAGTTAGCGTGGGAGAGAGGTGCAGGACGCATCGAAGAGTCAGCATCAGTCAGCAAAACTATAACAGCTATAAACATTTTTAAAATACAGAAGATCTATCTGTATGAGTAGGAGAATTTGACCTGTCTTCGATGGTAGGCGACCTGGATGCAGCAAACGACGTCAAGGAGTGTCACGACGAACACCTGGGATATTTCATTGGATATGGAGAACCAGATATTGGCGAACTAGTGATATTGTGTTAGAGTCAGTGAGTGAATGTCAAGGATATAAAGTGCGTGTCAAAAGAACGAGTCGAAGTAAACCTGAGAAACCGTAAGTTGGAATGCATAATATTAACAGATGTAAACGTTATTAAAGGATAACAGTCAGATGTCGTTCTCTTCTTTTGATAATAAAGTTAGAAGCAATCTATAGGTTAAATTCATTAATAAATTTAGTAGATACTTTTGTTTAATTTAAAACATAAATGTTGGGTCTTTTTTAATAGTTCGATTCTGTCCGTTGTCAAACCCAGTAGAGACCCATGAGAGCAAGAGTTCTTATTATAATAGTAAAATATTAAATTCAATTGTAATTTCTGATGAAGTTTAATAAATTTGTTTGTTAAAATCAAAAGCATATATTTTTTTTATGTATACATTATGTGGTATGTATATATATATATATATATAGATACACACACACACACACACACTCATACAAACATATTCCTTAGAGACGAATGTAACAAGTAGGAAAAGAAAGGGATGAGAATGGAGAAAGGATGAAACATCATTCTGATAATAATTATTCTAATTATTATTATAATATATTGATACAATATTTAAACATTCTATTATAACTACTGCAACAGTGACTATTATAATAATATTAGACGATGTTGAGTCCAGGACTTTGCCTATACTGTAAGATGTGCTGGGAGGAGAGTTCTCAAAGATGGAGTTCAGCTTTTGATGAGTAGGGGGGTAAGGCTTTAAGGAGGGCCAGTGTAAAACATTCGTCAAAATTGTTGGAGGTGTTACTGTGCAGCTATTGGAAATTGGATTTTGGATAGTTTGACAGTGTTGCGGTGGTTAGCAAAGTGTTCAGGGAGGAGTCATCAGGTTTGGATGATGTAGAAAGCATTAGCAATCAATTTGGTAGATGTTGTGGGAGGAGAGGCAGGTAAAGTTTTCTTCGATTTTATAGGTGGCTCATGCCCACAGTCACAAGTCAAACAATTTTGACCAATGTTTTCACACTTACCCTTCTTAGAGCCAACCTCCCTGTCTGGTCAAATGCTAAACTCTATCTTTTGGAACTCTCCTTCAAGTACATCTTACAGTTTAGGCAAAGCCCTGGACTCAACATCCTCTAATATTATTATAATAGTCATTGTTGCAGTATTTATAATATGTTGAAATCCTGTATCAATATAATATTACAATAATTATTGTAATGATTAATTTGAGAATGATCTGTTTAATCCTTTCCTCACACTCATTTATTTACTTTTCGCTTCCTTTCCTTTACTTTTTACCTCCCACTCTAATGTTTTTGTGTGTATGTATTTTTCAATTGTTGTAGCCTTTGCTTCATAGGGAGACAGAGAATTGTTTTTTTTGTGTGTCAATTGTTACTGTCTAATGGCTGTTTTAATTTGTCAATTCGTGCCTGACCAGCACACTATTCAGACCTTGCTCACTGATGAAATATATATATATATATATATATATATATATATATATTTGTGATATTGGTATGGAAAGGAAAGAGAAATAGCTTGTGGCTTACCTGAACCTGTAAGTGAAGTACAGTGTAGCCATAGGGAACTGAAGGTAGTTATTCAATTGTCCTTCTTCAATTATTTTTGACAATGTCATATCCTTACTAATATTATATATATATATATATATATATATATATATATATATATATATATATATTGTACTTTCAAAATTAATTTATTAAAACCAGCATTTATCTTAAATTAAACTCTGACTAAATTAGTAGAATGCATTAAAAATTATCAGAAGTGTGTAAGCTGAAGGGTATTAATAATAGAGAAGTGAGACAGATTCTAGATACATTATTAGCAATGTTATGTGAATTAAAGCAGAAGGGAAACATTGAAAAAAATTATCACTCTTGTTAGCTTAATAAATTAATTGATGCAGATTGAGCATTAAATAGTAACCTCATAAGACCTGGCAAACTTTTAGTTAATGAATACAATAAGTGCCCAGAGATTTTTAGCCATATAGTATAGCAAAGCAACTGCAGAAATAAAAAAAGGCATAAAATAATGGTAAATGCTTTTTCAAATATAACTGTCTTAAGATGAGATATTCAACAACACATTTAAAACATTTTGCTTACATTTTAAATTGCATATTACACACATATGGTATGAAAATTCTTTCATTAAATGATAAGTGAAAATATAAGCGTTCACTACTCAAATTGCAAAACAACTCAGAAGTAATAAGAACATCATTCTTTGGGGTTCCACTGTATGTGTGGTATAATTAAAAATCCATAACATCAATATATCCTTAGTAAATGCAGTTAATGCAGTAGAATGGGATGGAAAATATAATTTATAAATTCAGCACAGACTCTGCATTGTATAAAGATTACAACTGACTAATATATTTAACTACACAAAGACAAACTGAAAAAATATTTATTTTTAAAACTGAAAAATCAATCAAAATACATTAGTGTATAAACTTGATTACTTATTATAGCATTTATTTAAATCGAAACGAGAAACAGAGAGAGAGAGAGATAGAGAGAGAAAATATCAAAAAATCAACAGGGGATCTCCATCATGCAAATTTCATTCTAAGTTTCAAATTTAATTGTTGGATCATCATTTAATCCTTTGAGTAAGATTTTTTCATTAAAATTTATAATGATGTAGTTTCCCTAAAAATATAATTTTTGTATATACTGACCATACATTTGTCCATGATTTAAATTATTTATCTTAAAGATATTTATAAATGTTATAAAAGCTGAAACATTTAAGTAATATGGTCATGAAAATAATAATTGTAAACAAAGATATGTAATATGAATAAGACTTGACCATATTTTAAGTAAATTCTATAGGTATTAAATAGCCGCCACCATTACAAACTTAATTTTAGCAATTCTGTTACATGTTAGCACTTAATACTATTAAACCTCAAGTCATATTTACTAGAAAAGTTTAAAGGATTATAGAAAATTGTTTACATACAGCAAATTCAAATACTTACAAAGCATATTTATAAAGTATTCACCAGTACCTTGTCATTCAATATATATTGCATTTTTCTAAATAAATTATTCTAATATATAAATGACCAAAAAACTGTGCATGTCCCAAAGACCTTATACATATAAACAAATTGCAAAATTTTAAATATAAACTACATACATTAAACTTGGCCATTTGAAATGCTGCAACATAAGCATAATAGTATATATAAGTATAAGGTGTATATATTAATGTACATGAATAGAAACCAAAACTTTGTTTACTGTACAAGTAAACTAAATTAGAAAAATAATGTGACAGTGATGCTACAAAATAATTACAAATTTAAATGTATTTAATAATGCAGTGAGAAAGTCCTTGAATTTATAAGTGTGCTTATGATATGTCTATGGATCAGGAATTGTCATGAAAAAAATGGACTGAGAGCAAGTGTAATAAATAGCAATAGCAGACCCACCACCACAACAGCAACAACGCACAAGTTCAGGAGTCGGCACTGGGCCATGGTCCTACCTACGGCGGAAGGAGCACCTCTGCTGTCTGGACCTTCAACATTAGCTACCACATCATCAGAACCATCTTTCCCTTCAGGCGCACGTCTAACGTCCACTAAATCTAAAGCTGGTGCCACATCACCATTTACAAATGTTTGTTGAGTTGGTTCTGCAGCTGAATCTTCCACAGGAAACACCTATCATTAAAACATTTAAAAAAATTAAGATTATTTTCACCAGCACCAGAATAATGCTATGTTTTATCACTTCTAAGCAAAGATATCCAGAGATGGATATTCAATAATGACATTTAACACATTCATGAGATGGTTTGCACAAAATGGGAGATTGTGTGTGGAATAAAATCTAACTTTATATAAATAGTAATGGTCAAATAAGTCATAAAATAAAGAATAATATGTTAATTCATTACATCCATAAAACTTTAAATGAATAAACAAAATAGCCAAAAACAGACTCCAGGGTGCACATTAGGACTAAAACATGTAGCTTAAATAATTAAATTATAATTTTAAAAGTTTTTTGCTATTTTATTTATTCACTTTAAATATTTAATAATTATAAACAATCCATAGTCTCCAAACATATCATCAATTTGAAACATTCATTTTATTGGTAAAATGCTAAGATTTTAGACATTGACATCAGGTATCATTCCAGGCTTATTTCAGAGATGCTTCACATTAAATCCAACATTCCAGCAATTAATGTACAGAAACTATGATAATCAACAATTGCTACAATGCCTTATTGTTACTCTAACCCTTCTGCTTTCCCATTGTCATTGCATTTTATTTGCTTTTGTGTTTGTCAACTGCATTATACGGTTGTGTCGCTCTAAGCTCTTGTGTTTTAAGTTTTATTAGCACCTGAAGAAAGGAACAAAGGTTTCCAGAAATGTGTGGCACTTATATCACCACTTATTTTGTCTGCATTTGGCTATTTTTCTTATTATTAATTTTCAAAACAGATGTATACTTTTAATAATATAATATAAGGAATTTCACACAATGTGTAAAGTAATTTGGGTCAATCTCTACAAAATTCTGTCATTGAGATAGATCTTCTGGAACACCAATATGCGTGATATCTGTCACACACCATTTCACATAATTCACAAACACAATTCACATCTGGTTGATGAAAGCTTTTTGATTTACAAATCTTGTGGTGAAAACCGTGCACGGCGAAACGGGTTACCGTGTGTCGTAATTCGTATGATGCTCTCCTCCATTCGTTTGTCATCATGGCGGTGGTACTGTAGAAATCGTCCCATATCTGGTTCTTCTTTTCCTTTAGTTCTTGGATCACGTGTTGATATGCAGGTGTAGATGGCAAAGTTAACCCTGTTGTATAGCGTAGGTCTTCTAAGTAGAAAGGTTCCCTTGTGAGCTGATATGCAAGTCGTGATGGCGTATATTTTGAGACACACAGTATCTTTTTCAGAAAAGTTGCCTTTATCTTTTCAATATCTTTCAGATTTTTTCTATTTAGTTTCTCCCATATTAATTCCAAACCATATGTGACTATTGGGGTGACTTTTGCTTTGTAGAGGGAGATGGCCGTGTCTATGGAGAGTTGTCGTATCATCCGAATATCTTGCATTGCTCTAATAGCTGCGATTACTTTTTCTTTCACGTGTAGTGTGAATGTGCTTCCTGTCAGTTGCAAGGTTATCCCAAGGTACTTGAAGTTGTTTGTAACACTTATTGGTCTGTTGCCGAGGTATAAAGTGTCTTTCGTGCTGTGTCTGCCACCTTTCCTGAATATCATTGCTGCTGTCTTTTGAAGGTTTATTTCTAGTTCATTTTCTTGAGCCCAGTTCGTCAGATTGTTTAAGGCCTTTTGTAGATCTTGTCTGGAAGTTGCTGTGATGACCATGTCATCTGCATACACATAGAGACGCGTGTTTTCTGTTGGTAGTGATTCGGCTATATCTGCAGTCGCAATATTAAACAATGTATACTTTTCATTCTGATATAGCAGAAAGAGTTTAATGGTATTTGTGACCCTCAAATTAAACAAAAAGACCCAAGTATTTAATGAAAGTTAAAACATAGCAATAATGTGTAATTAACAATTCTATTAAATTTTGAGTTTCACTTTTTAACATTAATTGCATTATTAATAGATGCAATGTGCAACATTTCATTCACTGATCTTGGAAAGTATTTGTTTTCCTCATCCAAAACTTTTGAAGTTTTGTCTGTCCTAGCAATCTATCTTATATATTACATTACATTTGCCAAAATTTTGGATTTGAACGTCCCATATTCTAAAAAAAAAAAATATTATTAATTTGACCAGACGACGTGTTGTGGAGGACATGAATATTTTTTTTACTACAAAGTACATGGTATGAATTATTTTATAATTGTTTTCTATTTTAAATATCTTAGGATGATTATGGCATGTTAGTTCCCAAAAGCTACAGAACAAATATATTGAGTTTAGACAAGTGACTATCAAAATAGGTTTTATTTCTACTTCCAACTATCAACATTTAACAGTCAATCAACCCAATGCAAATATATATATATATACCTTCAGTTCCTCATGGCGACACCGCACTTCACTTTCAGGTAAGCCACAACCTATCTCTCTATCCTTTCCATACCAATATTTTTGACAATGTCACATTCTTATTATTACAATACTAGCTGGGTGCCCGGCGTTGCCCGAGATGTCATTTATCTATAACCATCCATAAGACTCCAATTTTGGTTACTTTTGCGCTATTTTTATGTAAAGCTCCTCGAACCCTATCTCTAAATGTGCTCACCTCCCATGAAGTCATTGACTAAATATATCGGCCGTTTTTACATGTTAGAAGATGACCACCCCCACAAATATGCGATAATGAAAAAGAATGTATTCCACGCAAAAATCGGCCGATTACATTGTCTGAAAATTTATTCCCCCGCCCAACACCTCCCAAACCCGTCGCGTTACCCAGGTTGTCACAATTAGATTCAGCGACATTTATAGTCTCGGAATTGATTCGATTCTCGGTTGTTTCTGCGGGATTTTATTTAACGTACCTCCACCCCACCCCTAAGCTTGCTCCCCTCACACGGGTTAAATTATACACAAACAACATCGGTATAAATACTATCAAAGTAATTAACCCCAGGAAATAATTATCGCAAATATCGACCGTTTAACATGTTTGAAATTTTTCACCCCCGACCACTCCCGCTTCGGGGACTTAAACGGTCAAGTTTAATGTCATAATTATACTCAGTGACAATCCTGATAGTTTCTGGTTTATTTTTATCTAATGCTACTTCCACGCAAACCCTTAAGGGTGCACCCTTCCTAGTCCGAAAGGGGTTGAAATTACACACAGAGAACATGTAGGGAAATTTTATTAATCTAATTCATCCCGAAATATATTTAATTGACGAAAAAAAAGCCGGTCAACTCATCCCAACCCCAGCCGATACCCGCGCGTTGTCCAGATTGTCATAAATAAATTCAGCAACATCCATTACCTTCGATTTGACTCGAATCTCGGTTGTTTTCCCGTTATTTTCAAGGAAATTAATAGCTCAGTAACAATCCCGATAGCTTCTGGTTTCTTTTTATGTAATGCTACTTCACGCCCACCCTTATGAGTCCGAAAGGGGTTGAAATTATTAATAGAGAACATGTAGGGAAGTTTTATTAATCTAATTCATCCCGAAATATATTTAATTGTAATGCTACTTCACGCCCACCCTTAAATGTGCACCATTATGAGTCCGAAAGAGGTTGAAATTATTCACAGAGAACATGTAGGGAAATTTTATTAATGTAATTCATCCCGAAATATATTTAATCGACGCAAAAAACAGCCGGTCAACAAATCCCAACCCAGCCGATACCCGCGCGTTGTCCAGATTGTCATAAATAAATTCAGGGACATCCATTACCTTCGATTTGACTCGAATCTCGGTTGTTTTCCCGTTATTTTCAAGGAAATCCCCTCCAGCACCACCACTATCATGCCTACAAACAACATCGGTAGAAATACTATCAACGTCAATGGTCCCGGCATTTATTTATTCCACGCTAATATCGATGATTTAACATGTTAGAAAATTTCCATCCCATCCACTGCCGCCCATTGGGGCTAAATGGCCAATTTGATGCTATAATTGAACTGGACGACATCCATATCCTTGGATTTGACTCCAATCTCGGTTGTATTCGCGTTATTTTATTGCAGCGTTCCTCCACCCAACACCTAAAAGTGCTCTACTGATAATACCGACCCGCTTCTGGGGGTGGTAGACGCGTCTCAGCCCAACAGTCGGTAGACACACTATCAATATCTGTGACCCCTAAAAATATTTATCCGACGGAAATAACGACTGTTATAGCGTGTTTAAATATTTCAACCCCCGTCCGCCCCCGCTTCTGGAGTTGGTAGACGCGTCTCACCCCGACAGTGTTTGTTTCCTGGTCGCAAAGAACACGTGTACGAAATTTGGTGAAATTTTCTCCAGCTGTGTAGATTTGTATAACGAACATACAAATATACAAATATACAAACATACAAATATACAAACATACAAACATACATACATACATACACTCATTTTTATTTATAAAATTAAACGTCGTTATTAATGGAAACAACATCGATAAAATAGTATGAACAACACCACCCCTAAATATGCTACTTTCCCGTGGTGGAAAGGGTTGAATTTTTACTCATATCACATCGGTAGAAACACTATAAATCTAGTTTACCCATAAACACATAACATTTTGGCAATTTTAGAATAATAGACAATTCTCACCCCCAGCCCTAAGCAAGCTCGCCGCTAATGTCTAAAGGGATTTATATTTTCAACAAAATCCGTTGAAATAGTATCCACGTAATTCTCCTCCAAGAACGCGCAAGAACTGACTATTTATCTCCCCTTCCAACCCCCACCCTTTCGGGTTAAATGGGCAATTAAAAATATTTATCCGAAGTAAACTCACTGACATCCATAACCTTCGATTTGACTCCAAACTCGGTTGTATTCGCGTTATTTTTCTGTAAAGCAACTCCACCCCAAACCCTAAGGGTGCCCTTTTCCCAGGGCGTAGGAGATGAATATTATATTCAGATAACATCGGTAGAAACACAATCAATATCTTTGACCCCGAAAATATTTATCCAAATCTAATACCTGCTGTTTTAGCATGTTTAAGTATTTCAACCCCCGTCCACCCCCGCTTCTGGGGTTGGTAGACGCGTCTCACCTCGACAGTGTTGTTTTCCTGGTCGCAAAGAACCCGTGTACGAAATTCGGTGAAATTTGATCCACCGGTATAGACTTGTATTCTCCACCCCAAACCCTAAGGGTGCCCTTTTCCCAGGGTGTAGGGGATGAAAATTATATTCTGAAAACATTGGTAGAAACTCCATAAATATGTTGGACCCCTAAAAATTATTATCCGACTAAAATATCGGCTGTTTTAGCATGTTCAAATATTTCCACCCCCGTCCACCCCCGCTTCTGGAGGTGGTAGGCGCATCTCACTCCGACAGTGTTGTTTTCCTGGTCGCAAAGAACCCGTGTACGAAATTTGGTGAAATTTGCTCCAGCGGTGTAGATTTGTACTCTCCACCCCAAACGCTAGGGGTGTTCTTTCCCCAGGGTGTAGAGGTTGAAAATTATATTCAGATATCATCAGTGGAAAGACTATAAATATCTTTGACCCCTAAAAATATTTATCCGACTGAAATATCGACTGTTTTAGCATGTTCAAATATTTCCACCCCCGTCCACCCCCGCTTCTGGAGGTGGTAGGCGCGTCTCACCACGACAGTGTTGTTTTCCTGGTCGCAAAGAACCCGTGTACGAAATTTGGTGAAATTTGCTCCAGCGGTGTAGATTTGTACTCTCCACCCCAAACGCTAGGGATGTTCTTTCCCCAGGGTGTAGAGGTTGAAAATTATATTCAGATATCATCAGTGGAAAGACTATAAAAATCTTTGACCCCTAAAAATATTTATCCGACTGAAATATCGACTGTTTTAGCATGTTCAAATATTTCAACCCCCGTCCACTCCCGCTTCAGAGGGTGGTAGGCGCGTCTCACCCCGATAGTGTTGTTTTCCTGGTCGCAAAGAACACGTGTACGAAATTTGGTGAAATTTGATCCACCGGTATAGATTTGTATTCTCCACCCCAAACCCTAAGGGTGCCCTTTTCCCAGGGTGTTGGGGATGAAAATTATATTCAGAAAACATCGGTAGAAACACCATAAATATCTTGGACCCCTAAAAAATATTATCCGACTAAAATATCAGCTGTTTCAGCATGTTTAAGTATTTCAACCCCCGTCCACCCCCGCTTCTGGGGTTGGTAGACGCGTCTGACCCCGACAGTGTTGTTTTCCTGGTCGCAAAGAACACGTGTACGAAATTTGGTGAAATTTGCTCAGTCGGTGTAGATTTGTATTCTCCACCCCAAACGCTAGGGGTGCTCTTTCCCCAGGGTGTAGAGGTTGAAAATTATATTCAGATATCATCAGTGGAAAGACTATAAATATCTTGGAACCCTAAAAATATTTATCCGACTGAAATATCGACTGTTTTAGCATGTTCAAATATTTCCACCCCCGTCCACCCCCGCTTCTGGGGGTGGTAGGCGCGTCTCACCCCGACAGTGTTTGTTTCCTGGTCGCAAAGAACACGTGCACGAAATTTGGTGAAATTTTAACCAACGGTATAGATTTGTATTCTCCACCCCAAACGCTAGGGGTGCTTTTTCCCCAGGGTGTAGGGGATGAAAATTATATTCAGAAAACATCGGTAGAAACACCATCAATATCTTGGACCCCTAAAAATTATTATCCGACTAAAATATCGGCTGTTTTAGCATGTTTAAATATTTCAACCCCCGTGCACCCCCATTTCTGGGGGTGGTAGACATGTCTCACCCCGACAGTGTTTGTTTCCTGGTCGTAAAGAACACGTGTACGAAATTTGGTGAAATTTGCTCTACCGGTGTAGATTTGTATAACGAACATACAAACATACAAACAAACATACAAACAAACAAACATACAAACATACATACACTCTTTTTTATTTATAAGATATATATATATATATATATATATATATATATATATATATATATATATATAATATAAGATAAAATAGCCAAATCACAGACAAAATGAAGTGCTGATATAAATACCACATACTGTTTCTGGAAACTTTATCCGTTTCTTCAGGGGATCACAAAAACACAAGAGCTACAGATGACAAACTCAAAAGTCTTATTCTATATTTTACTGTGTGGTTTCCTGTATAATATATGATGATTTTAAATACCAAAAGATGTCATCATCACAGGACAAAACATATTTTGCACATTATAAATTTAAATTTGTATGAATAATTTGTAATTTCATATTTTGATGAAATCTTTATTTTCTGACTTATTTGGCCACTACTTTCATTTAAGATTTCAGATAATTTTCAACTTAAAATCTAACAATGTTTAAATATTCAGTAATTCTAAGTTTTTACTGTTAGATTAGGAATGTATTCAACCATTGATATTCCAAATAAAATAATGTATATCAGTGTGAACATGTTATCATAATTTTGCTTTAAATGTGAATATATTAGAATGTAATGTTTATAAATAAATTGAATATCAAAACTTACATCCCTAGCTTGCTGCCTTAGCTTTGCTTCTTCTACGGCATCTTTCTTCGTAGTTAGTGTTTTATCTCTTATTGATGTTCTCCTTACTGACTGAGTACGTGTATTAGACTGAGATCTTTTAACACGTCTATTTTTTGCTTCTTGCATACGTTTTGTTTCTTGTTCACTTCTTAACTGAATTATACGTTCACGCAATTCTGGGTCTTCACATATATCTGGAAAATTTATAAAAGCACAATTATTGCATCATTTAAGTATTTCAAAAGCAAAAATTACTCCTAAATTAATTTGTTTCATTTCAGAGTGTGAAGGTTTTCCCAGCTAATTGGTTCCAAATACAATTCTTGAGTTTCAACCCGGGACAACATTATATTCAGCAATGTTTTAACGGCAAGCTCCGCCAATATCGCCAGGTTGACAGTTTTCCTGATGATGGCAGACCTTGTCGCCAAAACATTGAATAAAACCCAATAATAGTATTTATTTAATTTGAAGTAAAACTTGAAAAAATTATACCTAACTATAAAAAGTGAATTATATACAGTGGAAGCCACTTATTGTAATCACAGTTATTGTTATCATTCGGTTAATATTACCATTCAGTTAATATTATCATTCTAATTATGTACCACCCAGACTATATTATATATATTGTAATATTAATAAAATGTTGTTTATTGTGATCAGAATTCTTTATGTTATCATTCTTTTGAAAGTCCAGCACACACTACAAGAGGCATTTGTGGAAAAAATGCAGAAGAATATGTGTACCTGTTCTAATAGACGAACAATGTTAAACTTCTATTTTTGAATCCTAATTGAGGTTTTTAGTTTGGTTCATGAAGCTGAGAGTTCCCATTCATTCATAAAATCAGTCAACAGTGACGTTACAAATTTCTCAACCCTTCCTATGTGAGACATTAAAGAATAGATACATTATTTTTCAGGCGGTGAAGAAGAACAAGAACTTAAAGTGTAAGAGAAATCGTCTTGGGAAATAACATGAGGTTGTGTTCTATCAATGTGGTTCACTAATGTTCATGAAAACGATGCTCATGCTTATGGTCCTCTGATGTGTTAAAAAGCAGAGGAGTATGCTCAAGAATTTGTAACAGAAGGACGGTTTCTTCATTGGAAGAAAAGGGAAAACATTGCCTACAAATGAACACATGGTGAACAGAATGATGCTGATCCGGCTGCTGCTGACAGATGGTTGGTCGAGGATTGGCCAAAAATTCTCTCTGATTTTTCTCCCAATTGTGTGTACAATGAAGATGAAATTGGACTGTATTTCCGTGTTATACCTCAGCACACATACTTGATTAAGAATGAAAATGCTAAGGGCTATAAAACAAGTGAAAAACATTTAATTGTTTTGTGTTGCACAAATATGTCTGGCGATAAAGAAAGATTGTTGGCGATTGTCAAAAGTAACAACCTGTGATCACTTAAAGGCATTAAATATTTTCCTGTTGATTACTCCAATGCATGGATGACAATTTCCATATTTCAAGAATGGTTATTGAAATGTTATAATAATCTGACTGGAAAATTAGTTTTATTGATTGACAACTGTGCAGCACACAGAATTAATTGTGAATTAAATAACATCAGTGTTGTTTTCCTAATCGGCCAATATGACTATATTATACTGAAAAATTTGTCTGACTGAAAATGAATCATAAGAAAGATAACCAAATACAGGCAAAAGGAGTGATAATATAAATACCACGCAACATGTCTGGAAGCCTTGTTCCTTTATTCAAATGCAGAAAAAATGCAAGAGTCTAGAGAGACACAACTACACAAGTCAGTTGACAAAACTCAAAACCCTTCAATATTACAGCCATGAGAACAGGGAATAATTCGAACTTTGCCATGAAATGTGCGCTAGAATTCTTGGGAACATGGAAGACACACAAAGAAAGTGCTAATGTTCTATGAGAAAATGAATGTTCTTGATACCCTACACCTATTAGCTATGTCATGGTATAAAGTGTCAACAAATACAATTCTGAACTGTTTTCTTCATGGGGGATTTTCCAGAGAAGTATCAGAAGTTGAAGAAATCCCATGCACTCAACCACTAAACATGACAGGAAATGAATTTCAGGAATGGATGGCTGTCGATGAAAACATCACTACATCTGCTGGACAATCAGAAGACAACATACGTAAAATAGTTACTTCTACATACTCGCAAGTAACAGCAGGAGTGTGTGAAGAAGAAGAAAATTATAAGAATGTTATGAAAACATCTCAACCTCAACAACGGCTGAAATGAGGCAGGCATTACAAATATTGTGACATGGTGTACAGCACAGGTCTGTTGATGTTCAAAAAAATTGAGAACAAGGTTTACATTAATGGAATCCTCAGAGAAATCCAGAAACAAACCGTAATTGAGAACTTTTGAAATTATAATTAATGTGTCTCACATTGTATGTATTACAATATACAGTATAACAGAGTATTATTTATTAAATAAATTTTAATTGGCAAAGGCATAAATGAATCATATTATGAATGGATGAATAAGCTACACAAGTACTGGTAACTCTCTTTTTTTAATTTATAATATTGAATTATACAACCTTACGATGAGAGGACTTAATAAAGATAATAATAGAAATTAATAATATAGATTTACTTAATTTTCAGACTTATTGGCTGCTTTATTTAATTAACTAGCAGTATGTCCAATGTTGCCCGGGTATTTATTTATATGCGCCAGAAAGGTATTTAATTCCAGTCAAGAAGTGATTATTCATAGCTTACCTATGCAGAGGGAATGCTAATTTCATCATAACCCATAAATTCTCCCACTACCAAATATTATCAAAATTACTCTTCAAAAAAATATACTCGGTACCTTAATACAATCAAAATTACACGCACTACCGTAAGAGAGTTAATTATGCCTCCGGTGCTCTAACTGAGTTAAATTTTCTTCACGTGATTCAAAAATCTAATAAATCAACCCAGAATCAAAACTATTTTTCACACTTTAAGAGAGTAAAAAATTGAGTCAAAGTTAATTTCAGTTCCTTAATAGAGTAAAAACACTCCCAGTATGCTAATAGAATCAAAAATACTCATTTAAGGTAGACAAAAATAGTTCCTTTATGTTATGAGAATCAAAAAGATTCTTTGAACCCTAATACAGTAAAAAATGCTCTCGGTGACTTAAAGAAGTCAGATATATTTCCAGTACCTTAAGAGAGAGATAAAATGTCCTGATACACAAAGGGATACAAAATATTCATGTTACTCTAAAAGTGTGAAAAATACTCCCTGTAATTATTTATAATGTATTTAAAATGCCACCCCTTCCACCACCAC
This sequence comes from Zhengitettix transpicula, assembly GCA_037074705.1. Taxonomy (NCBI): domain Eukaryota; kingdom Metazoa; phylum Arthropoda; class Insecta; order Orthoptera; family Tetrigidae; genus Zhengitettix; species Zhengitettix transpicula. Next base: position 197,116,906 of record CM073590.1, read on the forward strand.
ATCTATAGGTGATAGGGGTGTCTTACTGATAGTGATTTTTTTTTAAAGTGGGTATTATCTGTATAAAATATGACAGATTTTGCTCTACTTTTATAAAACTGCATTGTTCTCCTCTTCCACCACTCCTAGGGCCATAACTACAACTTAAACCGGCATTTGTAATATTATTATTAACCTTGACAACTTCTATCACCCCAGATTTGACATCAATGTTGGTTTTTATCATGTTATTTTAATGTGATAACCCTTTACCACATTCCAAAAGGTGCTCCTGTCCTATTCCCAAAAGGATTGAAATTATACAAAAACACTGGGAGAAACACATCCATCGCATTGATCCCAAAAAGTTGGCCTTTTTATCAGGTTTGAAAATCTGCAGCCCCATCCATCCCCAACCCTGGGCAACATATGGCAAATTGAATGTCATAATTAATCTCAGGGACATCCAAAACCTAGAATTGTCCTGCAATCTCGGTTTTCTTGTAACGCCCCTCTTCCCCCACCCTTAAGGGTGCTACTGCCCTATGCCAAAATTATGCCCAAAGAACATAGGTAGAAATCTCTTGACCCCCAAAAATATTTAATTGATGCAAATATTAGCCGTTTATGAAATTTGAAAATTTTTGCCTCTGTGCACCCCTGTCTGTAGGGGTTAAATGGCAAGTTGAATGTCATAATTAAACTCAGTGACATTTATAACCCTGGATACCAATCTTGTTAGTATTTGTGTTATTCTCTTAAAACCCCCACCCCTAAGATGCAAGGTGTTGAAATTACACAATGATAACATTGGTAGTAACACTATCAATCTGTTTGACCCCAAAAAATATATATCTGATGAAAATATCGGCTGTTTTAGTATGTCTGAATATTTCCATCCCACAAAATTTAATTATAATTATCAATCTATTATATACAAATATTTGATTAAGATACCTATTAATATAAATGAAAAATGTAAGATGCAATAAGATTGTAAAAACCTATAGATATTGGGTAAAACATCTAGTTCACACAATACAAGAAATAAAATAAGAATTACTGCAGAAACCTTGAGAAATATTTCACAATAATTCATATTAAAATGATTTGGAATTTAAACATCCTATGGAAAGATATAGTAGTGTAATGTATGTAAAATATAACTAGGAAGATATAAGTGCAGATATAAAAATAAATAAAACCAAATGCAATTCTCAATGAATTATTTACAACATTAGTGGTTTCCTAGGTATTATTGATTACACATAAATACACATTACTGAATGCACTGTGTATCAAAAAGGATGTTACAACTTTATAAGTTTATATAAATTCATTCAAACACATTACAGAAATGGTTAAAATGTCATTTTATTTAGTACATATGTCAAAACTTCATCTGTTTTGCTATAAACACCTAACAATTTATGTAATTTGTTTCAATAAATTTCTATAAGCTTAAAAAGTTGTAAAGTCCTCTTTGATACACTATGTACATTAATTAATGTGACCCCGTAGCTAAAAAGCAAGTGCTCAGAACAATGTGTACTTGGAAAATTTTGTTGATAAAATATAATATGAAAACACAGAATATTGACAAATGGAATATTAAATATAGAATAAAAATATGTAAGAAACTCAACACATATGGCAGTTGGTATTAATAATTTAATTGACAATAATGGGTTTAACTTTTCACAGAAAGACTGAATAGTATAGAGGTAATATTGGCAATTGTGTGCAAAATGCAAAAATTACTGATGTACGTTGACTATATTGCTAAACATTCTGTTTAAGTGGTTGCGTTTCAGTTATGGATGTATGCAAAGTTTTTGTAAACATACAGGAAAAGTAAGGAACGTAGGTTTTCCCGGTGTAACTGCTGGATAAAGTATTCTCGGGATTCCAACCGGGTAGCGTCATTTAATTTCCACAACATTTCGATGACTTGCAAAGATCTCAACTTTGTTCCGACCAACAGAACACCACCGATCAAACAAATTATGTGCGGCACAGAATGGGCCATCCATGGGATTCCGGGAGAGGCTGCAAAAAAAATACGGTGTGAAACCTGATGTATCATGGGTAAGACCAAACTCCTGAAACCCAAAATGTCACATAAAGAACTTTTGGCCTTGAGACAACTGCAGGAATGTGACGATATTTTGGGCTTGCCTGCAGACAAAGGCAACGAAACTGTGATTTTGTCTTCGCTGATTACTTGGAGAAGATGAATGATCTACTACGAGACCCCAGTTATAAGAAGATTACACACGATCCTATGCCTCGGTTGTGCAGAGAACGAAAGAGCTCATCCGCCTGCCTGAGATCCCGACCAAGATAATGAGGTTTTTAAAACCTAGGGCACCCACGCCTCCATGGATATACAACGTGCCGAAGATATATGACGACAATGTACCCCTGCAGCCAATCGTAAGCGCCATTGGCTCTACAACATACCACCTGGCCAAGTATCTGACCAAGTGCTGAGCCCACTGGTTGGGAAGTGCGAACACCACATCAGAAATTCCGCAGAGTTTTTAGATATCATATGAGGTATGTGTATGGGACCTCACAACATCATGGTTAGTTTTGATGTAGTCACTCTTATTACAAGAGTTTCCATAGTCGACACATTGAAATTGCTAGAAGAGCACTTCCCAACAGAGGTTACAAAACTGTTCCGACACATTCTTACCATCACATACTTTCACTTCGGGGTGAATATTATTAACAGGTTGATGGCTTGGCAATGGGTTCACCTCTCTACCATCGCCAACTTTTATATGGAACACTTCGAGGAAGAAGCCCTAAAAACGGATGAATTGAAACCGAGTTGCTTTTTTAGATACGTGGACGATACATTTGTCATCTGAACCTAAAAATGGATGAATTGAAACCGAGTTGCTTTTTTAGATACGTGGACGATACATTTGTCATCTGAACCTAAAAATGGATGAATTGAAACCGAGTTGCTTTTTTAGATATACGTGAACGATACATTTGTCATCTGGCCACACGGTACCAAAGCATGACAATACTTCTTACGACACCTAAATGGCAGACATCCCAATATACAGTTCACTATGGAAGTGGAAAATGACAGAAAACTTCCATTTCTAGATGTGTTAGTTAGGAGAAAGCTGGACTGCACTCTTGGGCACAGTGTGTACAGAAAGTCCACACACAGATCTGTACCTAAACACATGCAGTTTCCATCATCCTGCACAGTATTCTTATGGAGGTTGTGGCAATTAGAACTACCCATAGTGAGCTGATCAATAGGGACACTGGTTACCATCTGAGCAAGGCTTGGGCCCCGGCCGTTGCCATGCTACGGAGGTCTCGTACGCCAAGAGACAGGCCGGACATCCCTTGGAGTACAGCTGCCAACGTGGCAGCGTGCGTGGCAAGGTCGCAGAAGACGATTCCAACGAACTGAAGACGCAGCGAGGAGGAGATACCACGAGTGGCCCATCCCTAGCATCTACGTACCAGAGCCTATCAAAACATCTCATGCTCCAGTACCACGTACTGGGCTATATAAACAGCCCTACCTACAATGAATGGCACTTTACCCAAAGAAGATGGCGGTGCAAGCCATCGAAACGTGGAAATTAAACGACGCTACCCGGTTGGAATCCCGAGAAAACTTTATCCATACAGGAAAAGTTATTGATGAAGGAAATACTATAAATGTAATACTGTAAAACACGAGTGAAAATATATGATTCACCAAAGAATTTTTTTTTTGTAATACTAATTGGGACACAAATATGGAATTACAGAGTAAACTGCTAATCAAGAAATATTTAGGATATATGTTACCCTTCTACAGGAAAATTATTGCTAAAATGATAATGTAGATGAAGGGAATGTTTTACAATGGAAAAATTATTATTCAAAAAATTATCAAAGTGATATAGTGTTTTGATTTTTAAGATGGTATATGAAGTTAGTTTTCAATATTATAAGAAATATCATTATCACAATTGCTTCATTAATGTTCAATATGTGGATAACAAATGTATCCTGGGACGGAAATGTGCTCTATATGTTAAGCAATGACTTATTGAACAGAATAAAACAACTTAAATGATAGTCAATAGACCTCATTGCATGGAGAGAAGCTAGCAAATGGATAACGATAGTTCTGAACTGGAATTTAGAAGACATAGGTAACCAAGTACAGAAGTATTTGATGGGAGAAGCAGACAAATTTTAAATATTGTGGATACTAACAGGCTGAATTTGTAGAAATTTGTAGAAAATATAGAAAATGATATTACAGATTAAGTCAATACGATAGTTGCTAACCAGTCTTTGTCAGGTCAATATTGGAACATTACAAACAAATTGTGACAAAGCTAATGACATCTCTTAAAACTATTTAAAACAGAAAGAAACTTGTGTCATTCTCACACAATTAACACACATTTACATGCTTACATATAGGATTATTAAAGATAAGGGAGAATATATAAGAAACACATGCATAGAGATAATTGACAGGTACATACCTTAGCAGCATGAGAATATTAAACCTGAGGTTTTCTCTGGAAATATTACATGCTGGAAAGACAGTCTACACAAATGCAATTCAACATCAAAAGTATGAGGAGTAGGACATATATTATAATCAATGGTTGCATATGAGACCAAGGTCATAATCTTCTATTAAGAACATATATTTGTTTAATTTAACGGTATTATAGGAGAAAATAAGTTCTGTAAGGGATCTTAAGGTACATAATTAATTAATTCTAATTAGGATACATTCTGGGACAATAGACTGGTGATATTTTTATGTTATGAATCGGTATATTGTACGGGAATTTTAGGGCAATACTGATGTTGGAAGGTCAAGGTATACATGTCTTCTGATTCTACTAAATGTGTAATCCACTCAATGGTGACATTTGAATTGATGGGGACAATTACATTGTGTATGCTGGGTGTAAGCATGAGTAGCAATGTTAACTACAGACAAGAACTGGGAGTAGACAGAGGTCAGTAATGTACTTAATGAGGACATATAGAGTTCGTTTCAGACTTGTGTTTAATTAATATCATTTGGGATACAAGATTATGAAGTCCTTTCATACTAAATAGGAAATCACCTGTATTTACAAATGTTTGCATTTATAGTTTGCCAATAAAGTAGTTCTGATTTTCAACCAATTATCCCAGCTAAGTAAAGTAAGCCATATTAATCCTATATCCACTCATCTGGTTACCAAAGTGATTAAATATAACTAAGAAGATTGTAGAGAAAAATATCTCTTGGCTTATTTAAAGAGTGTTATTCTTTGTAACAATGCATTAATGAATACAACAGATAACATAGTCAACACTCACCAGAAGGAGTTTCATCATGTTTTGTTTTTGCATTCAAGTCAGCTCCATTATGAACCAACAATTCTAACACTTCGAGCTGTGAATAAAAAATATACATATACACTTAAGAGTTGATTGACAAAATTATGCAATTTATATGATACAATAGAATATTACATGCATTACCATATAAAAATATATCCTATTGAATAATCAGAAACAATACAGCAATTTATGGCACAGGTCAAATATTAATGAATATTTTAATCTATATTTAGTCAGCGATTTGTAACAGCAGTAAATTTTGCAAAAATGTAGAAATGAGACAAATTTATAAAAATGATGTCAAAGAATACTTTCAATACATACATGCCCCCAACAAGCTGCGGCATGAACAGGTTGCCAATCATCACTGTCACGCACATCGGTCGATACATTCTGATCCAAAAGATATTCCACAACTCTCAGATACCCATTGGCAGCAGCAATGTGCAACTGAAATAATGGAAATATTCTCAATGGTCCCAAAATGGAGATAAAAAATAAAATATTTAAATTCACAACAAATATGTTGACACAGTTTTATGACTAAGGTGAAATATAAAGAACACACGTGGAACATATTTAAAATTGATTTCAGTATTATACAGATTGGTGTTATACGATATAAGATTTTTGAAAAATGCTCTGATTAGATTATATGTCTCCCTGATAATCCAACAAAAGTTAGCTAATATTCTTCAGTTTCATTTTCCTTGATAATGTTTGTATACATGTAAGTATACATCACTTAGTCTAACAATGTTACAGGCAAATAAGTAAATCAATAATTAAAATGAACTTGTAAAATATATTATTGGATTTTTATGTTTTTTATAAATTAACAAAAGCCAATTTGAAGTCAGAAAAAATATATTTATTTATGGAAAATTAAACTATGTTTCATCGCTAACGTTTTGCTTTTGTAATATTTAATTAATATATTGTTATAATTTTAAATTGTTTCCATTGTAAACCACACTCAACAAAGTAACTTAGTCTTTTCTGGTCATTCTCGATTTAAATTGTGTATTTCGGCCACGGCAGTCACGGGAGAATGACCTGACTATCAATATTTGTAAGTTTACCTAAATTTATATTGTTGTTTTCAACCAAATTTTTCTTAAAAATTTTATTTTAATCATTGTAATTGTTTGGTTTGGTTTTGTAGTGTTAAAATTCAACCTGTAGAGGTCACAAAGGTAGTGACAAAATGTAGTTTAAATTCATAAATAAATATATTTTTTCCTGACTTCAAATTGGCTGTTTTTTATTTATAAGTTGTATTAATAGTCAAAGCATGAGCAACAAAATTCTTGCAGGCGATGCGCTTGCATGTATACACAACACACCGGTCCATATTGTTGATGGAATTGCTCTCAGCCGTGATGCAAATTGTGGTGGAATGGACGGACCAATCGCTACTACTTATGGACCAAACCAGAAAACTCTTGATTGGTTAGACAGAGTATATAACACACTCTTCCCGAATTTCGACAACAGTTCACCTGATGAAGATGGTGGTGTCCCCCATGGAAACATTGTGTTTAAATCACGTTACCCGACCAGAAAACCGAGAACTCTTTATACAAAACTGATATTATTTTCAAATTTAAAATAAATATAAGGCAGCTATAAAACTTATAAGCACTAATTTCTAATACTTTTTTTGTACTTACGGGGGTGGCTCCCTGATGATCTGGAGCTTCTATATTCTGCCGAAGTACAACTGCTTGCTGAAGATCATGGAGCATTTGCATTTCAGTAGCTGCTCTAGTATCATCAATCAGTTCTTGTGTGACACCACGCTTAGCCATTTCTCCTTCAATATAATCCAAAGCTGCCTCATCTTCACATATATCATAAGGCATATTGCCATCTGCATTCACAGCTAGAAGGTTTGCACCCCTGAAAAATTATATAGGAATGAAAAGTTAAAACAAAAAATAAAGGAATAAAACGAGGTCAATCAGATGCTTTTATGTATCTTATGAAAAACTCAAATAAGTCATCTTAACAATGCCAAGTAAAAGAAAAGGAAGAAAAAATATAAATCTTTGAAACCTATCATTTAATATAAAACTCTACTTTTTACAATTCAAATACTTTCTATTTTTACAAGATATATAGGTGAAATGAATAACAACTATAATTAACAAATAATTTATTATAATTTCAACTCAATAAATAAGATGATCACATTTTCCACGTACTGAAAAGAATATATAGATAAAGTTTTGAATATTACTTTAATTAATTCTTATCCCATAAATTTTATTAGTAAATATATCTAAATTATACTAATTAATATAAAGTTAAACAGTTAAAAAGTCTAATAAGAAATAAGCTTAATAGTTCCACATTATTTAGCTAAATCCAATACAAATTGATTGACTAATTTAATAATTATTGTTAAAAGTAATTAAGACAAAATTAACCATTTTTATTAACACAATGGTATTTAGAAAATTAACTGTTTAAACTGTAATGCTTGCTATATAGGTCAAACTAAGAGACCTTAAAAACAAAAATAATCTCAAATTTAATTTTCAAAATTATTTAGTTGAGAACTAGCATATTATCCCTAAAAACCATAATTTTGAATATAAAAATCAAGATTGATGAGTAAAATATATATTTGATCCAACAGTACAGTAATAATGTTAAAAATGACACTAACAAAACTTAAATTAAATATATTATACATTGTTACTGTAATGCGGTAATTTTTAACTAACTTACACACTATCATTTAATTGTAATAAGTATGAAAAACCTTCAACAATGTCTTCCTTAAAACTCATTGTTATACTTATATATCATTTCGGTTACAACAGGCAGAGAAGCCAGTCTGCCTATGAAATTTACTCAGAATTTATTTTTATTATATTAATTTTTTGAAGATACAAATTGCTTGTGGCTAGTTAATTATCATTATTATATTAGTATAAAATTAAGAATTACTCATATAGGAATATTGCCTGGAAATGAAACTAATAAAACATAAAATGAAATAATAAGTCAAATGACCAATAAAAGGAGACAAAACACAAACTGATGATTTTCAAAGATTTGAACTCGGATACGATAATTTTGAATGTTTGCAAAATTCTCAGAATCTAGTGTTTAAAATCATATTTAAGAAAATCTCTGGTCAACAAAGTCTTGGTCTTGAAATTGAAACATATAACTAAAGTTGTTCAATACTGAGTCTAATTATTTAGATGAAAATATTTAATTATTAATAAAAACTTAAAAGTTTCTATAGTAAAAGTATTCTCAATTGTTTATATTAATACAAAAGTTCACTATTGATAAGATTTCACAAAGGAAACAAGTATATAAAATCTAAGTCTAAATTTTGATAAGTTATAATAAATCAAAGACCTGTTACAATACAAATACATTGAGTGGAATAATATATTTTGACCTTTTCAAAAGTGTGCTAGAAGAATATTACCTGTTGATGAGGTATCTGACAAGGTGCAGATGACCGCATGTTGCAGCTGCATGAAGTGGTGTCCATTTTTCACTATCCTCTGCATTAACATTTGCTCCATATTCCAACAATAATTTCATCATTTCTTCATTGTCATCAATACAGCACTAAACCATAAGCTTTCATTAACATTATGAAAGAGACATTTACTCCTTTTATAAAGTAGCATGAACTAAGAACATAGTGGTCAATAAATTAAATAATAAATGAATATGACCTTTATTATTTGTTCTGTATATATTACTAAATTACCAATATTTTTGAAATAGTGTAAAATCCACGGATCAGTAGTAACAAATTAAGTTTAAATTAAAAAAAGGCTAAATGTATGTGTATTGGTAGCTGATCTGTAAATAATATTACTAAGAGTTTATCGGTGATTGTAGATAATAGTTGTGGTGTATAGTTATAAATATTAAATTGTAATAATAGATAATAATAATAAATTCCAATAACACACACCTTATATATATATATATATATATATATATATATATATATATATATATATATATATAATTTGGTGACAAAGTCACATTTAAACTTGGATAGTGAGGAAGGATAGAAATAAATAGGAGAAATAGGAGGATTACGCTTTATGTGAATTCATATGCTCAGACGAAGAATTACGCACATAGAAAAGCATATGTTCAAAGCAGAGAGAAGGATAGAATAAGAAGGAAAGACTGAAAATATTTGACCCAGGCAGGATTTGAACCCAACTGTCAATACCCACCAACAACAAATCAAAATGCACTGTACTCTACATGAAAAAGGCCAGATTATCGGCAATGACAAGCTGATTTTCCTCAATAACAATGCATCATCCAAAACTACTTCTAGGAACTCGGAAGAAGAACGAGGCTAATGACTCCAAAAATTTGAAGAACCTTCTCTTTTCCAGAATTGTGATCCCGGTTGGTGTATGGAATCTAATTCTCTTTTCTGAAGAAAGAGGTTGAGAGCCTCCGAAAATTTGAAGAGCATCCTTGTGTCCCAGTTGGCTATGGTGAGGTTCAAATTCAGGAAGGCACCAACTAACTCTCTTTCCTTTCCATACCAATTTTCTAAATAATTTTGACAAGATAATACCCTTACTCACATTTATATAAATAAATATATATTAATATGCAAATAATCAATAATATAAAATTTGGAAATATTTTGTAAACTTTGTGTGTGTGTGTATTAGCCATTGGCTTTTCTTATATTAGATAAATAATCTGTCTATAAACTTTGAAGTGACATATGAACTAAGCATTAATGGAGATGAAATTAATTTGAAGCTTGTAAAAGTAAATATTCAAACAGAACATTTCTAGACAGTGACAGTTTTCAAAATGATGAATTATGAACAAGCATTTATAGAAATATTAACATTTGTTAAATATACATTAAGAGCAACAGTTGATATGCCAAGTACTGTGAAAGAATTTACTGCTAAAACATATCATGTTAGTACCTGATGTAATGCAGTAAGGCCATCTTCATTTGTTGAATCGGGGCTAACACCTTTCATTAAAAGTCTCCTGACTAAAATTAAAAGAACAGAAATGATTTTTAATTAATATAATATATTAACGCACTCATATGTAGTATCAATAACAATTATATATTATCATTGAACAAAGGTTGCTCAAGTGAAGTGGGAAAGATTGCGGAGTTTGCCATTGAAACATTGAGGCTTAATATGACTTTGACATGGACAGAACTTCAAGAACTACTTATTAACGAAAATATTAATGACCAAACAGTTACATTTGCACCGAAAACTTTTATTACAAATAAACATAACATTTTATCTCAACATTTGTAACATAACCAAAAAAAGAGAACTGAATATCTTGAAGAACTGTGGAATGCCCAGTAATATATATTAAAATAAAACAGGTACAGAACACCTCCTTTCATATTTATCTGCAAATTAGTAAATCAAAATGTATATTTTCTGCATATTGTAATGCATTTCACAACTATATTGAAATTATAACACACTGTAAAACATTTAAGTATTCCAACAAAAAATTGGAAACTGTGGTATTAAGGAAAATTTATATGCAACCAGACAGATGAAACAATCAATGGGTCATTGTATACCTTCAAAATATAATAACAAGGTTTCAACTTGGGCCAATGTTTCTGGAATCAGCGTTTTGACAGAATCTTCTAGTCGACTGTTAACCTGGCTTGACATTGAAACATTGTCCTGCATTGAAACCTGAGAATTACACTTGGAGCAAATTCTCTGGGGAAAACTTTGCTTTTTAACTGTATATCTCATTCAAAATGGATGATGATTGGAAATATTACAAGTTAGGCCTCCTCCATGGCTGTCATCAATAACATTATCAAATTCAAAATAAAATGAAAACTTAACAGAACAACACGTCTATTGATCCCAAAATTTAATGAACAAAAGGAATGTTTTTAAATAAATTGGATTATTTACCCTCATCAATATCATTACGGGCGGCTGCTTCCAACAACATAACACTGTCACTGAAGTAAATATTCCTTTTAACTGATTTTGTGTTGCTTTCTCTGTTGCTTCCTCTATGTCTCAACCATTCCTTTTCTCGTTGACTCCATAGTTTTAATTGTTGTAACCTTCTGAATCGAGCAAGGTGAAGTCTTTCTTGGGTGCTCATGTGCTCAACATGAGCCATTTCAGCTACTAAATCAGCATGCTCCATCTTTCACTGTCTGTAAAATTATATATATCAGATCAGTTGACATATGTTAATAAAAGTAAGTTTGTAATTTAAGGTGTACCTTCAATGCTATCATTGAAATTTAAATATACCAAATTCATGAATATGTTATAGGAATGAATTATTACATTGTACTTAGAATCTAATACTATTATAGTCAAATCGATAAATGTCTATTAATAATACCGATGAATGACATAGAATATTACAAACAAAGATCACGTACCCCGTAAACATATTGTAAATATTTTATATCAAAAACGAAACTTTATAAGTGTTTCATAATTGTCACGCATAATGTTTACAGGCAAGTTATTTGTTAATACATTAATGTATGGATATGCAGTTAAGAATAATTTTATGCATAACTTACCTATTTTTATAATTTATGAAATTTGTCCAGGATGCAGCATCTCCCTACATTTTCGAATACGTGTAAAACTTCAAGAATATGTTATAAAAAAATGTCCAAATAATAACACTTTTGGTTGCTTCAGCTAAATGTACGGTTGACATTGCCTGGTTCCGCTTTTTTTTCGCACTAGTTCAATCAGACTTTTACCTGTTGTTAGCAGCAACTAGTTAAAAACCAGCCGCGTGTCATTTCTGTATGCCAGAAGAAACATAAAGTACGCCGTTCCCAAGAAGCATACAATTACTTTAACAAATTTTGTAACGTATTCATCTACGTTCAAATACGAAAGCATTTAAACAATTTTGAAGAATGTAGGTCATCTATTGTTCGTACAATTTATCATTATAAAGAGATGTCTTTGGAACGCCGAATAAACGGATGTATATTTCTTGATTACGGATACGCAAACTTCTTCGTGCGAATATTTGTGCCTTCTTTGTCCTTAGCAGATTAACATGTTAATGAAAACGTATAGGAACAAGGTCAGTTTACACCTCGTTGACGTTGGTGTGCATTCCTTCCACATGCCCACATGTCGTCTGCAGACGTACGGACACGATAAGATATTTGATTGGAGTGCTTGCTGTTAATTAGCGTGATTGTGATAACTTTAATGAAAGGCTATTAAGTATGTCGATTGCTAGTCGTAGTTTATATGCAGTACTGTCTGGCCTTTGTGCATCTGCGTCTAGCTTATTTGGAAAACTAGCTGGAGTATATTACTCTGACGACACAAACGTAAGTTTTTTTTTGACGAAGTGAGGTTAGAAACTATGTACAACAAGTTGTTTAATTCGTATAGAAAGACAAGTATTTGAAAGTTTGAGAAATAATATTGAAAATTGATTAAACATTTACAAATTTGTAGGTATCTAAGCTAACTGCTGTTGTCCTAGTCGTTTTGATGATAATAAGCAATGGTGCAGTTTGGACATTATTCCTCAAAGCTCTGCAGTACTCAAAATCATCGGTATCGGCGACAGTAATGAGTTCGGCAACAAATTACTTTTGCTCTGTAAGGAATAACCTGTGATGCGGATTGTTTAAATTATTTATGAATTCAACTTATTTGTATGTTTATATTTGACAGGCCGTCATGGGAGTTCTGTTATTTAAGGAAGTGACATCTTTATTGTGGTGGTGTGGAACAGTTTTAGTTCTTCTAGGATTAATACTCATTTGTCAAAATGATAGAATAAAGCAAGATCATCACGAGTAAATAAAAAGTGTCTGATGTTGCATACGTATAAAAAATAATATATTTTTATTTAACTTCTCTATTGCAAGGGATTATTTCGCTTCTAAAACATGTGAGTACATAGCAAAAAAAATCTAAAATTGTTAGAAATTAATTAATGTAATTGACATATTCTGAATATAATGTTCCGATGTGTATGTTTACTGGCAATTTGATATATTTGTGAACACTTTAACTTACATTTGAAGTGACAAATTATGCAATATTCATAAATCATTTAACACTACACAATGATGTAACATGATCTTAAATGAAATAAATTTATTAGTTATTAATTAAGAAATGGCTGTCAGGATGGAAAAATCTTGACCAGACCAGGAATTGAACCCTGGACCTCCATGGCTTATATGGCTGATCTTTGTTTGAAAGGGTTTCTTCTGTTCTGTAGTGACTATTTGGATACTCTTAAACTTATTTCCAGCAAATGAGCATCTTGACATGCTTTCTTTGCAGAGACTGTAGAAATCAAATGTGTTCTTCATCTTTACCTTCAATAGTAACTTATATGAAAAGGAGTTATCCTTTACATTTTAGGACTAATTACCAATTTTACTGTTGCCAATTACTTTTTAACTCATAAGTAATGCAGTGTCTTAAAGATGCTCTTTGTAGATTAAATTCTTCCATTTGTAGAGGCTTAGAGTTTGGCCTGTCTTGTTTTAAAATATGATGGGATTTATATAAGTAAAATTATTATGGAATCAATGTTAATAAGAATCTTGTGTCATGTAATTAATATATTTTCTGAAAGGCTCTATATTAATTATTCTGAGAATTATTTTAAAATGAATATCATCATTATTATTATGATATAACATTACAGCTTATTTAAAAGTACATTGTGTAAAATTAATTGTAAACTCCATTAAATCAGTTTTATGGCTTTAGAAGGCACTTCATAAATTCAACTAGGCTTCATTTAAATGTAATGTTTTTGATTTATAGCAACTTGGATTATAACAATTTGAAAGAATTGAGTAATTGAAGAATGTGCCCAGTAAAGTTGCTCTAGATTACATACTGTAAAGCTAACCAATTTTTCTAGAACATTATTTATGTATATAATATACTAACCATTCTTTAATATGACATCCTTCTGAATCATAAATTGGATATAGATTTATGTCTTAATTTATGTAGAGATTTAAACAATATTACATTGAAGTAGATAGTTTTATACCAACGTTTGATAAACAGCATATAAACAATATGAACAGATTGTGGAAGAGGGTTCAACTTGTTGTGTAACTGGAGATGTCTTTGAAATAAACAATCAAATACTGTTAGCAGCCATAGCCTATCAGTACTGTATTATATGCCAATAACTCTTAAACTCAGTGTGGTTTACTTAAATTAGGATCTCAAAATATTTTACTGCAAGCCTTCAGTCTGCCAAAACTTCACAACAGCACAAGCCTGTATGTAAAGATGATATTTGACAATGTAATTAAAGTGATTAGCTTAACAGAACAGGAACAGGGTGAAACCATTTGTACCCAATATATAGCAATCCGACTGTTCTCCGCTTTAACATTTAGATATTACATTGAGACTTAATAACAAACAGCTAGTCACAGGTACAGTATACTAAGTGCATTTAATAGATAAATGTTGAATCCAATTTCTTTTGAATCATTAAAGATAAACAAACACTTCTGATTTTCAGTCGTAATCTCTATAGAGTGTGGTGGTGAAGGGTTAATTATGAAATATTAAAAATGAGCTAGGGATTTATTTTAAATCAATACTGATGTGGTCTCACTTCCTCATTTTAGGCAAATGGAACACTGTAGAACATTCTGTAAACCTGTGTGCAATTAAAATGCAGGAAATGTAACTGAAGTGACTGTCTTAACAGGAAAGGGAGAAATAATTTTTATCCCTCATATACCACTCACATTAGTGGATTTTATTTTTATTTTCCATTTTCAATCACTATCAACAAGACATTGAGATTGTGTATTAAATTTTGTGAACTTGATTGGAGATTGTTGTATTTTTACCATGGACAACTTTATGCTGCTTGCTCAAGAGTGGATTCAGTGGATTATTTATTTATCACTTCCGGATGTGAAACTAAAACTAAACTAAGAACAATTTAATCAAGGGTTACTATAGTGAATTTTTAAAATAGTTTATAATTTGTGTATTGTGTGTATGGCTTTAAAATATAAGTAAATAAAATTACATGTACAATATCAATAGAATTTTCTTTACATAAAATTCATAAATAAATACCCAGCTATAATGTGGTTAAAAGTATGTCAATTGCGGTTTCGGCATGGAGGGAAGCTGAAACAGCTCTCTGAAAACAGTAGAATACACTGGTACTAGCCCGAGAACCGATTAAATCGCGACGTTTCGACGACCACAAGCTCTGTCGTCGTCTTCGCCTATGCGGTTTAATCGCTGTTGCTCCCCGTGTTAACCCCGAGAACTCTTTCTGCAGCAACTACACCGGGAAAGCCTTCGATCATTGAGTACTCTGATTGCTGGGCAACGTTGCTTGGCCAGCCCTTCTTTTTAAGAATTCTGATTGGTGGATTCATGCACATATTATATTTTCACATGGTTGTATGAACTTCACACATAATCACCAAACAGTTTATTTTCACTTTTTAGTTCACAAAATTGAAAAAAATTGTACCTCATACATGTATAAGTATCAGACATTTCCCCATAATATTTTTGCTTTATATTAATTGAGAAAATGTTTTACCTTTTGGATTTTACTTACAAATTTGGTGGGTGCAAAAGTAAATTTAGGGATACAGTTCTCTATTTCAGTTGTTGCAACTCTTTGCTTAAAGTGCCGACACGCCATTCTTGTTGCTCGACCTACCTGATGCAGGTGAGTGTAATGGCCACTATGCGGATTACTCTATCTACACAACCTTCTTCTATTCTTTGAAAATATTAGTATTTTCTCATAAGCATTTCCTCGTGTATATCTACATAATTAGAATACTTCAATTCAGCAAGGGTTTGTCATTTTTTTAAAATGCTGCGTAATTGTCCAATCCGGCGGGAAGTCATTCTGTCAGAGGCATTAAAATTGCACATGTCATTTTCGGCGAACAGTGAATCAGCTATCGAATTTCAAAAACTGAATGGTGAAGTCGAATTAATAAGACTCGTTTTAGTCGGATCGTCCTACCGATTTATTTCAGACAAGTGAATAGAATTTTAGAACGATTCGAAAATCGAGACACCTAACCTTCCGTATTTCATTTAGTTTACTAAGTTAATCGTAAATACAGAGTTTTTAATCAATATGGAGAAACACTAAGATAATTATTTTTTTGAGAAAAATACATTTATTTGGAAATCAAACACCCTGGTTTATATGTATTGTAATAATCAACTATAAAACAATTTAAATATGGTAGTTAGCCACACGTTGGTGACGCCAAGATGTAATATATACTAATTTAAATATGAAACAGTGTCCACATTGGTAATGCCAAAAATGTGGTATATAAATAAAATTACAATTAAATAAAACAGTTAGCCCGCGTTGAATGCATTAATTTAACTACTTTATCTTTAAATGAAAGTATGTTAATAATAAAATTTTATTTAATTAAACAAACACATTAATTTATTATATTCAAAAGAATTTAAGTTACAAGATAGATATTTATTTAACTTAACATTTATTACGTACAATCCAAAATTCTTACTCTTTCTCTAAGGGTCTTTATCTGGGCCTTTAAATAAGGAAAGGTATTACTTTGTTTAAACAATCAAATCACTGTAAAGTTATTCAATACCCAAATATTTACAATATTAAAAAGAAACGAAATTTAACTTTAATCAAAGGTTTACAATAATAATTTAATTGAGGTATGACTTGCAGTTTCTCTGGTACCAAAGCAATTTTAACTCTTTCAGCAACACTTGCACACAATTTTCTAAAAAACAGGCCATTCTTTTCACTAACTTTATACTTCACTGTTGGATTAGCAAGACTTATTCCGAAATTATGCCAATTTGCATTAATTCAAATAATTCCTCCACATGGACTTTTCAAAATTATTTGGCGTAAACTGGAACACTCCGAAAACTTCCCGCAGCAATATCCGGGTGCATGCTGTACTCTGCCTCTACTTAACAACTTTACTTTTCAGTACTTTGAAAACGTCTCGTCTCTTTCTGTTACGACCGCTTTCTGCCGTTCTTGATCGCCAACTGCTCTTTACGTTCTCAGCGCGTTAACAGTCCTACAATGCTTTAGACCTGTTATTCTTGTGTGTGATTTGTGTCTGTTTGCCGATAACAATTCAAGTCCACAATGTTTTTAATTATTAATTGCCTTTTAATTACTACAATATATATATATATATATATATATATATATATATATAATCACATTTGGATAGGAAAGAGTCTGTCTCTCTTTCCTATCCAAATGTGTTATTTAATTTGACCTCGTCACATTTTCCTTTAGTGTATACATAAAAGAGAAATTTACTGTTACTTGCCGTTATTCTCTGGAGATTCAACGCAAGATGAATATGGTCTATAACTGTGAACCACCATCCTATATTTTATTAGCCGTATGTTATAAATGCATCAAATTTCTCGCGATTTTAAAAAATGGCGTAGTTGAAATATAACAGAACTGAAATGAAAAATTAACATCTGTAGTGAAAGTTAATAGAACTATAGCTTAATACAGACAAAAGAAGTGATGTTATAAATGCCACACAACGTTTCTTTCTTATTGTAACGAAACTGTTTCAAGTATTTTAATGCTTCCATCTCCCATCTTCATATAGAGTAAGACGAGGTCAAATTCGGTAAGTAAATTTATAATCTAAACATTATAATTCTTTGTTTAAGTCTTATTTTGGTACAAATATTTATTAATGATATTTAAAATGTTAACATAAATTATTCGTATTCAGTCTAGGCGATAAATATGTATTTTTCTCCAGTAAGGCTCGTAAAATGTCTAAATTTGACCTCAAATCGTTTTTACAAAATACTTGTGCCGGTTTCGTTCTTGTAGATGACGTAGCCAAAATGCTTAATTTTTTGTACGTAACCCGGTTTTGTATCTGCGTATGCTGCCAACGCTTATTTTATAATGTCTGCGTTGCATCAAGCAATTTTAACAAGAATGCGACGTGAACGACGTTTCTACGATGAATAGTTGCGATCATATAATAATCTCTGACTGTGTTCCCTTTACGCTCCTAAACAATCCGATATGCGCAGAAACTGGCGAGTTGTGTGCACCCCCGCGAAGGTTTCTGTCGGGTTTTCGAAGCGTTAAGAAACTTCCAAGGTGCATATTATAAAATGAATGTATTTAGTCAATATCAAATACTTGAGGGCCCAGTCTATTAATGAGTATAATAATAATAATTTTATTCCATTAAACTTTGTACAAGTTGTAGGAAACGTAAAATTAATAACAAATAGGTCAAAACAAAAGTGGTAAAGTTAAATCATTCAGTAGCTTATGTGTATTTTATTACGTAACCGAATTTCTAGAATGTGATTAAACATGTCTTCATATAATTGTAACACAATTTTTTAACTGTACTGTACTTATAGATTATCTTAGATGATGTTTCAAACAATAATATTTTATAGTGAAAGCATCGTTAGCTAAGAATTAATGTTGAACTGTCATAGTTTCTTGTGGTAATGTCTCAAAAATACTTAGTTGCTTGTTTCACAAATCATTAATAAATGGACAGAGAAGATTTATTGAACAACACTCCTGCTGCAACTTACTTAAATTTGTAACTGGCACCATCTATAACAATTGAAGTTTTTATAGCTACAGTTTAGTATGTTTTCCTTGAATAGCTCCAAAACGATGGGGGGAAATTCCATCCGAGTTGTCATTCATATACAAGTCTTCGATCCACTAGCACTGATGGAAACTGATTACACAAATACGAATTGATTGGTGTCGTTTATTAAAACTATAGCATTTTTTAAAAGTAACAAAAATAAACATTTTTTTAAAAAAATATAGTAGACTAATGATAAACGATAATAAAGTTTACTCCATAAACAACGGACGGAAATACGAAACATGACAACGTAATTATTGAGAAACGCGCCTGGAAGGCAAATTTGGCGAGAGAAGTGATGATGAATTGATCTCCTGAAATTATTATGTCCTAGAAACTTCTATTGACATCTCTCTAAATGTGAAGTGAATCGCAAGTTTCCAACAACAAAAGAGCAGAAAAGACCAAAAAAGAATAAGCAAGTTATGAAGTAAGTGGTTTTATTAGCAACACATTGAAAACTTTTGCACTTTTTTAAAAACATTAATTAGTAGGGGGGACGATCTAGAAAATCCTGCACTGAGTAAAACGCTCCTTTCAGTAGAATATTTTTACATTGAATCCCAAAACTTTTTTAGTTATTGTTGTTCTTTACATCTGGATGAAGACTATTGAATAAAACTATCCCTGAATGGTGAATACTTCTCTGGTAGAGAGCAAGGCGATGCTTGTCTGATCTTAGACCTGAGCGATTTCTAGTCTCGTAATCGTGAGACTCGCTATTCCTTTGAAGAAGATTCATGTTCCGCTTAACAAACTTTAAAATTTAGTGAATAAACACGCTGGGAAGAGTTAATATTCGCAGAATTTTGAAAAGCGGTTTACAACTGGATTTATTATCCGTGTTAGAAAGTATTCTGATGGCTCGCTTTTGCAACTTGAATATTTCAATGCTTCTGGAGCAATTGCCCCAATTTGCAATGCCATAACACATAAGTGAATGAAAATACACAAAGTACACCATTTTCGTAGTGTTGATGTCAACATGTTGCATCAAGGTTGTGAGACAGTAACAAGCCGAACTGAGTTTCCCAGCAAGCAGATCTATATGGTGAGTCCACTTTAAATTGTTATCAATCTGAAGACCCAGAAAAGGCGCCTCAGCCGAGAACTTCTCTAGAAGGTTGTTACTACCATCCGCTGAAAACTGGACGAACTTGGTTTTATCTAGATTTAGTGATAATATATTGACTTTAAACCAAACATTTAGTTGGTCCACAGTGATGTTTAAGTTTCTAACAAGATTATCGACATTTTTATCTGCAATCACTACATTTGTATCATCCGCGTAGAGAATTGATTTCAGAGGATCTACGAATCCTGGAAGATCATTAATAAAAAGAATGAAAAGTAAAGGCCCAAGAATCGAGCCTTGAGGAACACCGCAAGTAATTAATTCCCAATCAGTTAAATGAATATGCCCATCTTTAGTTTCGACCGCTACCTTTTATTTACGATATTTTAGATATGATTTTAGGAGAAGTAAGGCGTTTCACCGTACGCCATAATATTCTAACTTTCCTAGTAAAATTTCATGATCAACCGTGTCGAATGCCTTAGACAGATCAGCAAATATTCCAGCTACTTTCAATCCCTTATCCAATGAATTTTGAATAAAGCCGTACATTGCACTATTTGTGGATTTTCCTTTAAGGAAGCCATGCTGGGAGAAACTTAAAAATATAATATTTGCTCAAGAAATTATGTAATTTGATGTGAATTATTTTTTCAAAAATTCTGGAAAAGAACTCACGAGCCGCCACCGCATATAATTAAATGAAATAGAACTTCTATTTTAATATAATATGATTAATATTAATCATTATGTTTACAAGATACAATATATTTTCTTTTAGAAATCGGCCACACAGTAGAGAGGCTATTTAACCAGATTTTTTTTAGTTCTACTGCAAATAACTTATTCTCTACTTTCTTTATATATTCTTTTATATATTATTAAACAGTATTGTTCCCTTAACATATGGGTCGTCTGGATTATCTTAAAGGAGCACTCATGTTTGTTATCGACAATGACTTACGTTGACGAAATAATTTACATGATGAAATTACTCATGTTATCAGAGTAAACAATATTCTATATTTAATAGGTATATTAAATATGCTGACAATTATAAATTTCAAGGGTCTTACTGCAAATTTTCACAATAGATTGAGAAGCCTCTCCGTTAAAGGTCAAACGGTTATAGAAACTGTCTCACCGTGTACGAAATCGAATCTGACTCAATTAATCACCGAGTGCAGTCTACAGACACGAGACTTGACGGCCGCCTGAATAAATGACTGCCGTATCACTGATCAAATTGGTAACCTAAAACCAGACTCAATTGCCGAGTTTCGCAGTCTGCTCTTTGTCTACTCGATAATGTTAACATAGAAATTGATCTAGCATATATACATGAAAATTACGATCGTTTAATCTGCTCGGAATCTCTGCGTGTATAAACGCTATGGTAAACTTTTGAAATTACCACATTATCAAATCGTTATTAGACACTGCTCTTAGATATTTAATACAATATAAGGAACGAAGTAATGAGCTCTTGTTCTCTACGTATGTGAAGTAGAGACGTGTGTTTGGCGAAAAAGCTTTGCATTTGATTTTTAAAGTGCATTTTGACAAGCAAATACGTTAGTAACTCAATAAATTCGCCTGACTGCTATGGTTTTGCGGAACGAAATATTGAAAATGGGCTAACATATCACGAGATCAGTTTTAAGCTTGATTTCATGCCAAATGTTGGGGCTTGGCTGATCATTACTTTTAGTTCTTTATCGATGCTAAGTGTTGTGTTATGTCAATAAATTACACAGAGCACTTACTTCAGGAGTGATCAGCAAAACGAGTTCTGCAGAAGATTTACGCAATAAGAGGTATTTGAGGGAAGAATAAATTTATTTTTCTTTACAGCCTTTTCTAAATCAAACATACTAAATAATTCTCTTATAGAAAATCAAGTCTCTCCTAAGTTTACGTATACATATTTTTTTTTTACTTAGACCTAATGACTTCAAGAATAGTTGGGTCGACATGCTTTTATTGCCGTCGATACAAAATATTGATTTGTTCAGATATGAATTTGAAGTAACAATAGGAGACATGCTATTGATAGATATTTTGGTGTCTAGAAGACAACCACACTACAGAAGGTCGTCATGCCATCATAATCGCATGATGGCGCTCTCTTCACATTTCAGTCGTACGGCTCGCCGGTACTTGGATCGAACGTTTGCTGATCGGTGAATAGGTAGAGGTGGCCCAATTGCTTGGCCTCCACGCTCACCTGATTTGAACCTTACCGATTTCTACTTGTGGGGCCAATTAAATTCATTGGCGTGTTTATCTCCGGTGCCTGACATGGAATCCCTTCAGAATCGAATTGTGGCAGGTTGTGAGAAAATACGCAATATTCCTGGAATTTGGGATCGTGTTCGCAGAACCATGACACATCGATGTGAGGTCTGGATTCAAGGAGGAGGTTTGAACATATTCTGTAAAGGCAACTACCTGCGGAAAAAAAACAACGTTACGGGGAATTTCACTGTTTAGAAGGCTCTAACTTCGAAACCAAGCATTTGCGGTCATACGTTATACTGAACTTTTTTTATTATCTACACGTGAGGAATACATACCTTAAATTATGCCCTAAATTTTTTTAAACACACTGTATATAATTTATATCATCACATCTTTTGTTTGTATTTGGTTATTTTAAAATTAATTTTCGTATTTTACATTCGAACTAAACTATAAACAGTGGTATTCGGTTAAATACGTGAATGATTTTGTCATGAAACAAGGAAAAACAACTAAATCAATGTTTTCAGGATGAATTAAAATCTAAATTTCATTCACGATTAAAATTTTCTTATCCTACTTACAATATTTGAGGATAATACAAAACCTAAAAACTTTGTGATTTTCAAATTACGAATTTTGACGTTCTTTCACATTCGACAAGATGGTTCTCATTTAAATTTCTAATCCTTCCTTTCTAAAAACAGTTCTCGGATTTCAGCTATGGACGTTGTTTTAAAAAAACACTATTTATCAGGTATGTACCTCAAACCTTGGTTGCATACTATAGAGGACAGTTTACTCAACATATTCACCGAGAAATCCTTCATTCTGTATCTTTTCGTCTGCCGTAACCTACATCATCACTAACAAATTTGTGATAAGTTTTTGTTCGTCTTTCTAACAATAAAAGGTTATCTGGATTATAACAACATATAATTATTGAAATACTCTATTTAACATGTCACATTCATGCAATAAAGAAATTAAAAATTTAAATTTTATTTACAATGGATGAAATATTGTCAGAGATGGAAGTTGTATTTTTCTGTTTGTTTACTTATAAAATTGACACCATACACATTTCGTCAAACAAAAAGGAATATAAAATAAGATAGATATTTCATTATCCTTACTAATTATTAACTTGTCGCCGTCAATAACTCGTTATTTTTTCTTTCAAATAACTCTTGGATATTCACTTCAGAATATGAAGTCTAAAAACGCTTTCTTTTAATGAAGGCACGGAAACAGAAGTGAATACCTTCCTTCGATAGTGAATAATAACTGGAAATTCTGTATAAATAATCAAAGTTAATAATATCGTCTACATCGCTACATATTTTGCATCGATACCAGGGAACCGAACATATGATCTAATTTCACTCTGCCGTATAACCGAATTCAGGACTACTTGAACGTGATCACAGTTCTCAACAATCAGAGTTGAAGTATTATTGTGGAGTTACGTTTGACATTATTTTTTTACATAAAACAAATATTACAATTGAAAAAGCGCAAGAATGTATTAATTTTACATACTGGAAAACATTTACCTGCAGCAGTTGAAGGAGCATTAGTTATCATATACGTTCAACTCATATCATTTACAACCCTTAAATCGGTTTTCTGCCTAGAAGATACGAATTGTTTTCATAATCACGGACATCGACTCTGAGAAATTTAACTTGTAAATGTAGAGACTGTAATAAACCACATGTACTGGATGTTTAAAGCTAATATTCTATGTCTTCATGTACAGGATAACCTGAATAAAAATTTTTCTTCCATTTAACAAAAATTACTCGGAACTACCAAAAAAGTTGTCAGAATACAAGTTTTATTTTCTGTCCGGAGATTAACGATAGGCTACTATAAAACGGACCATAATATCAAACTTAGATCAGCCTGATATACGCTAAGAATATTTAGAAAGCAGAGCTAAAAATCTGTCTCAATAATAATATACCATGGTTATTTTCATTCTGTTATGTCTCACTCTGGTCATTGCAAACACGGCTCAAAAATATTTAAACAACTGATGCACGATGAGAGAATAAAGTGGTCCCGAAAATTTGGTAATTTACTCAATATTTATTATTTTTTAAATTCTGTTTTTAGCAGGCAACCATTTCTGGGTTCGAGGTGGAGTGACACGGTGTCGACCGGGTTGCATTTCCTAATGAGCGCTTAGTTTTAGTTACGAGTAGTGTTTGAAACAAACTGTTGTGATTTTATCAAGTGTTGTTCAGGTATAGTTTTTTGTAGAATTTTCGACAGTTCATAAATATTTGTGAAGAATAAAAATCGTATTTCAGAATTTTTTTTCGAAACAACAGGCTCTATTACGATTTTATATCATCAAACATTGTACGTATTTATATCTCATTTTTAACGAAATACACGTGTTATACACGCAAAAAGAACTCCTTCATCAAGTTGTCGCAAGTTTCCTCTTCTGTCGCAATATCACTAAGCTTTGATTCCTATTGTGCTTCCTGTAAGATGATACTTATTGAAGGATACTGAACAATCCGCACATAATAGGTGAAGGAATACCTTCAGAGGACCGCAAATAATGAGTCTGAAGTAATTAATTGATTTAAGTGTTTAGTGTTAAGTGTTAAAACGGAACGAATTGTTCCATTTTGTAAATTTTGTATTGTAACAAATCTGTAGCGACCAAGTATGTCTTACATTCCGGGCCGCTTGCATGTGAGGAATTTGAATGTAGACAACATTTTTGGGTACTACTAATCGTAAGTAAGCACAGAAAGAGCCTTACCGTTACATTGCCTGACAAACTATATCATCTGAATTTCACAGAGTTTAACAGAGTTTAACAGGGAAAAGTTGAGAATTGAATAATTGTTTCCAAAATTGGCGTCAGGGTACTCAATATATTTGCTAAACACCTGGCAGGTGTATTCTCACTCAACTAAGGGAATAATAATAGCACCACGATAACTTTGACTACGTAACATCAGAAAATATCTCACAAGTTACCTCAAGAGAAGTAACTAATGAAATAAAAATAAATCCAAACCATAAGAGAGCACTAGGATTTGTTCTAATCACAGGAGAGATTTTAAAGCATCTGTGTAAGAAAGGAATAGAAATTCTCACCTTCTTATTTAATGCAGCATTCAGATTAAAACATGTCCCTGCGTGCTGGAAAGTAGAGGAAGTTATCATGCTGCAGAAAACAGGAAAACAACCCAATAATGTTAAATCTTACAGACCGATCTCTCAACTACCAATAATTTCAAAACTGAGAGAATCCTGGTCAATAAGATGCTGCCAATAATAGAAAATAATAAACTAATACCAGATTTCCAATTCGAATTTAGACAGAAGAACTCAACAATAGATCAAGTGCGTAGAATAACAGATATTGCTGAACGTGTACTGGAAGGAAAGCAATTATGCTTAGCAGTCTTCTTAGATGCTTCGCAAGCTTTCGACAAAGTATAGCATGAAGGCTAAACAAAATACTCCCGAAGCAAAGAATATTCTGACCTCAACGCATTATACACTAGCGATCCCAAAATTGGAAGGAATGAGGTAGCTACAGATGCAGATGACTCAGCGTTTATTGTAGAAGTGAAAGACCTAAACCCGTATTCACAAATAAACAAACAAAAGACTCAGGAGTCACTAAATCTGAAGGGAACTATGATGCCATGTGAGAACAACGCCAAGTACCTAGGCATGACTATACACCAAACTTAGATGGAAAGTGCATGTTAATAGAAAAAAATATGAATTAAGCATAAAATATAGACAATACTATTGGCTAATTAGAAGAAACTCCAATCTACCAATTTCCAACAAACTACTGATTTACAATGAAATATTTAAACCAACGTGGCTCTATAGTATTCGGAATGTGCCTATGAACAAACACTAAGTGCATACAAACGTTTCAGAATAAAGTGTTAAGAAACATAGTGAATGCCCCCTCGTATATCCGAAATGCCGATCTCAATATGGGTCTCCTGATTCCGACCATAAAAGAAGAAATAAAAAGGTATGCTGGGGAACATGAAGCTAGGCTTCACCTGCACATCAACCCAGTTGTCGGACAACTTCTGGAAAATCAACACCGTACAAAAAGATTGAAAAGAAGAAAACCAGCTGATCTTGTATAAAGTGCAATGTATAAAAGCAGAGCACAGTGCATGAGCGAAGTGTACATAGAACCAGAAAAATCTAGAAGGCAGTATTGGATAGACTAGTCGTTAATTATATAGTTTGAGCTTTTTTGAAGTAAATTAATGGTTGATCTTAAAAGACTAGTTTTAATGGAAGGCGCACAGTTGCTGATATTCGGTATGGAACTCCAAAATTCGCAGAGAGACAGGTTAATTATAGAACCGCAGAATTTTAACCACAGAACTGTTGTTGCCCTTCCAGTCCCCTTACGACCCATATGTGACTGTGAATTATGTATTGGAATTCTTTACCACCACACTCACACTCAGAGGTAGGCTGTGTGTTTAGCCGCAGCTCTGAATCCTTCCATGTAATTTTTACTGATTGTTACAGCAGTTACATTTTCAATCATTAAGAGAAAAGAATATCCAGATCACCTTTATCAAATTTTATCGGTCAAATCAACGGTTTTTTTTATCTTCTTATCTTGATCAGCTTCTATCAAGATATTTAGGCAAAAATATTTTTTTTATTGTTTCCCTGAAAAAGCAATTGAAATCAGAAACTCTAATAATATTCAAATTATTATTTGACTTTATTTTGTGCCAGTTGTTACAAGTATCCTTGAGTTGAAGATTTCTACCAAAGCAGGTTGTTGCTAGGATAAGAAGTCTCCACTGTAACCTCACGCACTCCTATCTGTTTTCTAGGTTACCGCAACCTGAATTGACGTATGCAAGGCTGCCCTGACGATCCAGCATGTCCTCTACGACTGCCCAAAGCACAACAGGATTAGACGAGCCACTATTGAGAAATACACAAGAAGGGAGATATGTATCTTAACGTCGGAAATAAATAACCTTGTAAAGTTTAGTAAGGAAACAGGAACTGGCATTCGAGATGTAATCTAATTAGACGATGAATCTTAGGTTAAAAATGATATGTATATATAATATGAATCAAAGGTAATAATTTCATGTAGTAGGTATGGAAAAGTCACCAATGAATAATATGTTGACGAGACTATACACAATAAATAAAAAAATACTTAGAGTTCGATTTAAATCTAAAATTTTAAAGCGGAACCAACTTAAATGATATAGTATGAAGGAACTATCCGTAAGAGTGCAAACTGAATTTTGATAGGAAAGTCGATTTCTTGAAACTAAACAATAATTAGTATCAGATCTAAAAAAAATCGATTATAGCGCTTTTGTCACGCAACGCTCCTTGAAACTCTGGCGTTCTCTGTCTTAGCAGAACCCACGCATGAACTGGAATATTTTATTAAAAACTTCAGCACGGAAACTCCTGACTCAATCTCGGATAATGGTTCAGTCATTAGAGCAAGTCTGGAGGAGTCCTGATAACCTGAAGAGAGAGAAAAAATAATTGGATTTAAGCGAAGACTAAAACATTGAAACATTAATTTGATTTATTATACGTGTTACTTGGTCTTAAACACTCGTGTAATAGTGTGATGGTTTGCAACCACGGAAATTCACGTTAATGCTCTATTATGACGTGTCACATTTTATACCACCAATAAAACATATTCATGCTATATTCAGATAGAAGGGCCTGTGATTGACTAAGTAGTAAATGTCGAACGTCAGCTTGAGTGAAGAGTGATGCTTCGAGTTGAATTCTGCAACAAGGAGTCTGACAAAAAAGTTGGATCCACCCGACTTTTCGGTGCAAAACAAAACTTATTTTACTACCGTTTACGACGCAACGTTGTGCAGAGGCCACGTTTCCGAAATATATGAACGTCATAAATATTTTCATGGCCCATGAAGTGAATGAACGTATGTAGAAAGAGCGGGTCGATTTGGGAGACAATGTTTCACGCTTCTATAAATCAAACGAATCGTTTGATTGAGTACGGTATCGATTCGTCTATTGGTATCAGTGTAATGCCGTACCAGCACCCAATACCGATACGAATATAGAAGTCTGATCTCATACATACTAAGTAGTTTCTGGATCAATAGACAACGATCAAGTGAAAAATTCAATTAAACGAATATATTAAAAAATTATATGATTTTTTTTGCACGAATAAAATCACGTAGGCCTTCGGGACGAGATTGTTCTTGTTATAGAGAAATCACTCAATTACAGAAAGTGTAGAAACTTTTATTTTGAACTCAACTTCCTACGTTAAACAGCAAAGCGATGAGTAACGGCAAACTTTATTCTGAGAGGTTTGTTTTCGGTTTCATGACATTAAAATTTTGAGAAAGAGCCAATATTAGAGTGGTTTCTAAAAATCTATAATTTTCACTAACAAATTGCAATAAATTATAAGGAAACTTTCAGCCATTGTTTTCAGCTTACTTAAGAAATTTCATGTCGATTTCGTTTTACTGTACCCTAAATCTCGTGATTCACGTTTCGGAGCACGTAATCTACTGTAACCACTCTGAGCTGAGAAATGTACGTTTCTCTTCCAAACTGGACGCGATAGCGAAGTGCCATTTTATGTGCAGTAGTGAAGCACTTAACTCGTATGAAAATATTGCCGTACTGTTAATGAAATAGATGCATTTATACATGGATAATTTATAAGCTTTTACGCTCCTTGAAAATTGCTCATTCATTCTCATAGCAACTTCCAGAATGTCGAACATATATAAAGTAATTAAGTTCGCTATTCACATTGGAATAGTCGGCCGGCTGCCTCCTAAACTGGTCAAGGCACGGAGAGCGGAAAGCTGCGTCCCCACAGCAAACTCCTCACCAGCAATCAGAAGGGCGTGGGAAAAACCAAATGCCCGACCTATCTGATGAAGGTTTTTCTAAGTTTTTCCCTGCGTCACTTTTAGGCGAATTTCTAGGTAGGATCTTTAAACTATAGCCCGGGGGCCCTAGTTTACCCTTGGCTACCTTGCTATACCTTTCCGCATCCCCACTTTCAGTCCCTTCC
Source organism: Zhengitettix transpicula (assembly GCA_037074705.1). NCBI lineage: Eukaryota > Metazoa > Arthropoda > Insecta > Orthoptera > Tetrigidae > Zhengitettix > Zhengitettix transpicula. Next base: position 197,146,360 of record CM073590.1, read on the forward strand.
CTATGCTATACGAGTGGCCTCTATGTGGATTACCCTATTTACCTATCTACACTTTATACTTCTTCTCTACCTTTTCCAATCCCTTCCTATGCTATTAAAGGGAAGAGTCCACCACGTGGATTACCCTCATGTACATGTCACTGTAAAATAAATCTATCAATGTGACACTCAACAAGGACTACAATATATGAAAAATATTACTTACTGCTAATCCATTCAAATTTCCAGGTTTAAAAGAGTTTATTTAATTTAGTAGTCCAAAAACTTCGGTTTCGCCATACTCATGCCAAATTTTTTTAAAAATTAAAACACGTAATATTAAAAATTTATACAATAGATATACTTTTCGAAAATAGGAAATAGAACAATTTATTTTTACTAATTTAATTATTGTCACGTTATTGAAAACAACTCAAAATTTAAAGACACGAAAACCAAGGTAATTTGTACAATAAACTGTATATATTCACACACCTGCATGATATATATTATATGATTAATCAGTAAATCTATAGAAGAACAGAATGGGTGGTTTACAATAAAAGGTCAAAGTCCTGGAAGAACATTGTCTATATATAAAAGTTTCAATTAAGTATATTTACCTACTATCAATTGCGTAAATAAATAAAAGAAACGGTCATCACGCCAGAAACAATTTAATACAAAATAATAACGTTTCGTTCTTTCCTTTTTGAGCTTCTTCTAGTATAAAAATATAAATTAACAAATTAAGTATTGATGAATTCTACAAGTATAACATAATAAATTTCGTATTGATGAATGAAATTTATTTCATGCAAATATATATATATATATATATATATAATATATTATATTATATGTATATATATAATTTTGGAGAGAAATTTGTAAAAGCGTGAGCTATTCACGCACAGTACATCATGCTTATCGAAATGGAAGCGCAGTTGTATTTATTTATAAAAATATAAACTAAACAGGTACAAACATTTTTTATAAGATAAAATAGTCAAATACTGACAAAAGAAAAGGTGATATAAATACCACTCAACGTTTCTGAGAATCTTGTTCCTTTCTTCAGATGCCAAGAAAACACGAGAGCCAAAACCGAAATGGCTATCATATCTTATTATAAATATTTAAACAAACGTGTTATATTTTAATTTCAAATTCAATTTTTGTCGATGTCCAAATTTTAAGTTTTGACCCTAAGTCGTAATTAGCTTATATCGGTTACTTATACGTGGGGGTCAGGTGTTCAGTCTTTATCTACTGCAAATATATATATATATATATATATATATTAGAAGTGACGTTTTGGAGAATCTTATAATTAATAAGCAAAATATAGGAATAATTTTATTCAAGTCTAATATGTTAAAACTATAAAAGAATAAAACGTGTGTGTTTTAAGTATACAAATAAAATAAAGAATTAGCCAAAAACGGACTAAATTAAGAGGTAAAATGAATAAATTACATATTTTTGTGTGTTTCTTTGGCTACTTATTTATCTAATTAGTATTCTATAGATATTAAATCTAAATATTAGCACAGTTGTGCTTTGTTTGCTTGAAATCGGATCTATATATACATATATTTATATTCAATTTTTTCTTTTAATTTTATGTTTTTCTTTATGTACAATTTTTACATTATTAATTTTATATATGAACTAACATAATTTGTTTAAATCAGTCTTAATAAAATTACACTTTTCAAATATTTAAAGAATTAGTTCTTGTTGTTGTTTTATGAAATTTTCGTTTCATTTGGATTCTATATTTTTGTGGCATGAATACGAATGTGAATAAGTGAGTAATTATTACGTATCGTAATAATGACGTTGCTTAACAAAACATAATTCGGTTTCCGAAAGGTCAGAAAAACGTTGACGTAACACATGCAAATTCGTTGGTGTACAAAATCTCGGAGTTAGAAATTTGTTGACAGGGGTTTTGTGAAACGTGTAGAGGCTTTTCCGGGGATTCGGTTGTCTGTGGTGTGAAGAAGAGCAATCAACATCGCATTTGATGTGAAAATCCGGACAGATGTCTCTAGAGCTAAGCTGAGTTAAGTCAGTCTGTGCCCATGCTAGTGTTCAATAATCCTATGATCTAGCTCTGAATACCCGTCCAGTCTTTCCCTGGAGACGGACACAATTTTCTTTCTGCTTGCGCCATGGTTCTATCGCATGCCTTTTTCTTTTCTACTACTTCATTTAATTCTTCCTACCGTTCTTCTGGACCAGATCTTGTTCTGATTGACATCTTATTTACGATATTTTAACCTTTCACTTTCCCTCTCTCGATGTTTGACTTATTCTGTTTCGTATTTTGGACTAACACTTTATTTTAGTACCCTTTCCTTTCCTACGTATCGCAGAGAATGTACTCGATAAACGGTTCTACAAATTTGGACATTTTGAGCACCTGCGGATGATTATATGTATCGTTGATATATATATATAATTAATTGGGCCATTAAATTGATTAGGTATAATTTGAATTGTAGCGAATAATTGGAATTGTAGTGAATAAATTTAATTGTAGCGGTATGAGCTATCAAAGACACAATGGCGGCGAGTTCTTTTCCTTTGTTGAAAGCCGAAATGGAGAATGCGCGAATGTACGGAGCCAGAGTCGAGAAAGGATGAAACAGTAAAAAGTCTTCGCTGAGATACGTGGCAGTTCGGTCCACAAAAAAAAATAAAAACAGTAAGGTTCTGCTCTGAGCCTGGGTCGAGCAAGGAGAAACAAAACGCATAAAATCTGCGACGAGAAGAAAGTAGTTAAAGTCTGGACTCTGCATATGATAAGTAAAGTCTGCAGACGTAAACTACAAACCATGAGTTCCTATATGGAATCAGGAGTTTGCTTCACAAATTGAACAATCTTCGCATTGAGGGATCCGGCAACGGCTAGTTGACCAGAAAGGGGAGACAACAACCGAGGTTCCTGATAGCTGAGGACGTGCACTTCGACCGTGTTTGTGTAAAATCTGCTAGGAAGTTAGAATCAGTGTAAAAATTTGCATTTTTAGTGTAGTGTTGAAGCTACAAAAGAAAGAGCTGGTACCAGACGGACAATACGTGAATAACAAAACCTATATAAACTTGTAAACGATAATTAGAAAGGTCAGATTTCGTTAGTTTCTTTACATTTAGCCATCTTTCATTTCATTTATTGTCATATTATTTTAGGTGAATTTTTATGTTTGAATTGTTAATCAGTTTATAAATCACTTTTCTGTTAATTATCAAACCCAGTAGTGACCCTGAGAGAAGAGATCTTAATTTTATTGTATTTGTTTTAATTTTGGAAGCCACAAGTTAATAAAATAACAAATTATTTTTATTTGTTAATTTTTGATAATATTTTCTTTTAATTAACCTTTCGTTTGATAATGTATTAATTCTTTTAATTAACCCTAACTAAATGATCATTACATAAATGGCTACCACAGCGTGGGGCTAATTTAAATTAATCATTTAATCATTACCATATATATATATATAATACTTTTTACAGATTTTGAGATAGGGTTGACGAAAAAGGGTCATATAAACATAAATCCGACAATTCATAGATTTTAATTTAATAATGAAAGGGCACAATCATTCTTGTATTATATATTTTTTCTCCTAATATATTTTCTCAATTATGTGATAAATTTGATAATTTATCCATTAATTTTTGTTATCTATTAATTTCAATTGGTAATTAATATATCGTCATTTTTTATTTTCCCATTTTTTATAATGTATTTCTTCCGTGTTTTCATTTTTTTTGTAATAATTTTTTGATTGTTTCCTTTCTTAAACAAAAATATTCTAGGTTTCTATAAATCTTAGTCGTTCAAGAATAGTGTTAAGAGAAAGATTGAACGACAGTTCGGATTAAAATGAGACTACATACACACAAATAATAAGCCTTATAAATAATATTCAAAAATACAAGAACTTATGTAGAATATAATAAATTTTTTACGTCTGAAGAAATCGGAAAATGGATTTGGTACAATTCTCTATAAATAATACGATGATAAGAACATAATTCATGTTATATAAACAATTTCAACGTTGCATTTCAAAAAACAAAATGCTTTTCAGAATTGTTTTTTCAACATTATACAGGATTCATATTTCTTACTACCGATACCTGATTTTTATCGATAATTATGTGACAAAAAACTCATTAAGTCATATTCACGTTATAATTCAAAATTGATTAAATATTGCTAACTCATTCTGATGAATGGATTAACTGATGTTATATTTAATTGTTATTCGCTCATGGGAAGTCATTTACAGAATTGTTGTCTTCTACTGTATTTTTGTCTGTAGTAGGAAAGGATGTCTAATTCTTTGACGAAGACGCCTCCAGAAATTCATGTCGTGTTTTTAATTACGCTAAATCCATTATCGAGTTTTTAACCGTGATGCTCCAACTGCTAAAATCATAAATTTTAATTACGCTGTATCAATGCAAGTAAAGCTAGATTTAGTAATTTTATTTATTATCTTTATACCTTTTAATTAATAGGTGGCGTCTTTCAGGGCTATATTAAAAAATAAAATTATTATTTTACAAGATCAAAAATAGTGTAATGGCCTTTCAGGAAAAGAAATTAACTTGGTTAGGTTTGCCTTTTTCCCCCATTCAAAAATTTTTATTTCAAGTGGACACCTAATATGTAAATATAAATCTATTTTTCGTAAGGAACGTAGTTCATTTAGCGATACAATATTTAATGATGGTAACTAACAATAGATTCGCTTAAATCAGACTATTTAAAAATTAGATCAAACAGTAGTCCAGAAAATCTGAGGTACGAAGCGAAGTGTGGACAAATCCCACTAATCGTGACGTCTGTTCATTGTATTTAAGATACAATTGATTATTGTGAACTTGATATAAATTAAATTTACTGCGATACGAAACATTCGAGTTATGCTTCGTCTGTTGATATGTAAAGGTAAATACTCGTCCATTCAAGAAATAACGAAAGGTATTAACTTCAAAAGCACACAAGTAATCAGAGATACAGTCTGGCACAATTTTTGTGGAATACCACTTGAATGTGGTTTGGCGTCACCTGCTGCTACATTATTTCAAAACAGCAGAACAATACGATAAATTTGAAAATATCACAACTGTAACTTGTATGTATTAAGATTAAGTCTACAACATTCCATCATTTGGTATCATGAGTAGTGTGATATATCTACTCCAAGGAATAGGCAATTTGAGCTCAGGTTAAACCGTCCGATAAGAGCGTCAAAGCATCATGAAGCACTGACTCAAATCTGTATTCATTGTCCGGCAATGGTTTGAGATGTTCCGCGTGGAATTGGAGCTGCTTCCGCGTTGATATCTTTACACCTCATCTACCTCGCTTATCAACCAAACAGAATCTCTCGAGTGTCAAATCACAAGTGTTTCACGTCGAAGATTCTTCCCTCTGATCTCGGACCAGTTGTTCTCAAACTCACGCGATTTCATCAACGATAGCCTTTTGCAAGTCAATTGTCCAATAGCACCATCGTTTTCGATCGCTTTTCTCACGCACGGGCCATCGCCCTAGGTGGAGAATCTACTTGCGTACACTTCGTTCGTGACAACTTCCTATGGGGTTTAGATTATCTACCCGCCGTTCTGGCGCCACTGCAGGGCACGCATAAGATAAACCATCTCCGAAAACCCTGTTAATATTTAACACGATTAAAATAAACTATATTAAAATTAGGTAATTACACATCTATCGCGCTTCAGTACAGTAGTGTATATTACATAATATTCTTATTTGTTGTATTATTACAGTCGAAGTATCCAAATTAAAAACTTTCTACCATATATATGCGAGTTGCCTGAGAAGTAGTATACTCAACAATTAAATCGTAATTTAGCCGCTAATTAGATAAAATAGCCAAATAATTAACAAAATAAAGGAAAAATACAGGATTGTCCGTTCGAATGTCCCTAATTTCAATTGTATGTGGCGGGTAAATAGTTGAAGATAGAAACTTACAGCAAAGCTTATATGAAAGTAAAACTCAACAAGTTTGTAATCCTGTCGGTAAATGGTGCAAAGACACAGGTTCGTCTTCATTTATCAAAGTGGCGACACCGCAGATGAAAGCGGAATGCAGAGTTTAAATCCATTATCGAGTCTTTAACCGTTATGCTCCAACTGCTAAAATCGTAAAGAAGTCGCTCGATACAATTTAATTACTGGACCTTTGTTAAATAAGCAATTCGGAAGGGCGTGGGACAGGTACTTACTGCCCGACCTACCTGATGCAGGTTTTCTAGGGTTTGTCCTGCATCACTTTTATAGTTATAGCCAGGGGGCCCTAGTTAACCTTTTGCTCCCTTCCTCTACCCTTCCGCATCTCCCCTTTCAAATCTCTTCCTAAAGGGGAGTTGTGACCATGTGGATTACCCTCATGTAGCCTGCCTGTTACTCTAAAAAAAATGTGAACAATGGCTGTACATCACTGCAATGGGGACTACGTAATAGCAAATATTTCAATTGCACATCCTCCATATAGTGGTAATAATTTTTACACGGTCGATTAAAAGGTTTCCTTTGTTCGCCTCCCGTAGAAAGTGTCGGGACGTGTCTTCCATACAAATGCCATGCTTCGACATCTTAGTGTTCATAGCACTGATCGTTTAAGGCCACCTTCATTCAAACAAATAACTGTCGTTGGTCGATGAATTTACCTTTGATATGAGAAAACCTATTGGAATTTTTAACGATAACAATGAAGCATCTAACGAATCAGTTTGCGACTTGAGCTGTTTGGACAAGAAAATAAAATATTCCGATAAAAAACCGAAGTATGGTTCTTCAGTAATCCGTGCATTGATTTAAATTTGTTATCTTAAATAAATATATTAATAATATTGCTTTGCTAATTTTATAATCTACGAATTTTTATTCTATTCAGATAAATCATTCTTCGATGAAATTAAATAAATGGATAGCATCCCCATGCATATTAATGGCTTCTATACCTTTGTTGTCTTGGAATTAACATCCTGAGGTCGAGGATCTGAGACAAAGTCGGCAATTTACGGTTATCTCGTTGAATCAACGGTATCCGCCCGTTTGTAATTAAGTGCTAAGTTCTGTGATATGCTTCGTTGACTGGAAATCTGGATTATTTTCATTAATCTTTCCTCGTCCATTAAGGGGAACCTTGGAACTCAGTGCTCTGGACCCAGACTTCAACGCAAAGCTTTCAGGTATTTTACTTTTAAATTTTCTGGAGACTGCGGAGGCTCTCCCGATAACTTGACTGCGCTATATTCTCAATTTTCCTTCTACGGCTTCTTACGACTCTCTTACTTAAGGGAAAGGCTACACGTTAGAAGTAAAACTACTACATATATTTTTATTTCTTTATTCGTGGCAAATCAAAAAATGAAATAATGGGATGCTGGTAACTAAAATATGATACAAAAATTCAAGATTAGAGTTTATCGAAATATCTATAAAATTAGTTGATATTTAAATTAAAGATATTAGATTTATTTTTGGTATGAGTACGTCACCCAGTTTGTGCGGCATGAGTTCTCAAAGCTCTTACGATTTTTCATCACTTCACGAAGGCAACAATGATTTTTTTTAGAAACGTTGTGTGGTATTTATAATATCACTTAATTTAGTTTGTTCATTATCTATTTGTAAATATATATTGTAGTGTTTTCTTTGTTTCATGTACGGTCTGGAGTTACTACGGGATTTAATAATTCTCACTGTTCGGCTCCGTGGAGTGACTTGTCCGTCGATTGTGTCGTGCTGTGAGTTACTCTATAATATCTCTTGTACTCTTTGCGTACTTCCACATTTATTTAACTCATTGGGGGTTTTTATTTAAAAAAATATATTAATACGTTTTGTAAGAATACTCTATAAATATTATACTGTACTCTTAGTAATTGTAAACCGATTCTTCTGTATTCAATCGTAGTTATTTACGTATTTTTCTTAGAAATTTCAAATAATAATATAAATTTTGTACTGTATTCTTAGTTATATCGTGCAGTGGAAATTTTTTTGTTGTAGCTTAACAAAACATAGTTGTAATTTCATGTATTGACGTATCCTATTTTCTCAACAGAAGACTAATGGAATTAATAAAAATGTAATATAATCCAAAAATTGACTCGATGTTGTGTTCACTTGTCACTTCACCATAGCAGTTCTTAGATTCGTTTTTTTTCTTTAAAGCCGCCCTCAACTACTTCATGCATTCGGAAGACTGAAATTAAGTTACATTATAGAAATAAACTAAATTAATTTTAAACTGAATTTTATTTAAATAAACATAGAAAAGACATGTAACGTACAACAGTCAGTTAAAAATATTTTATTAACCAGACATCAATAAAATATTAGCTTGAATTTCATTCAAATTTGTCAGTTTAAGGATAAGAATAAGCTTTTGTCCCTTCCGGATATACTCATCTGAAATCGAATTGAAATGATTAGTTCTAAATGTAAACTAGCGATTCTGTAAGTAAAATAATAATAATGAAAATTAATAAAAAAATTTAAATGGTAATTTATTAGTGTATATAATGTGGTGGAAGAATGTTAAATACATTTTAATTGATTTATTTACAGTTGCATCAACAGCTCACGTTATTATGGGAACTCAATTTTCATTGTCGGGGGACGGATTTGACGAGAACATCCATGCCCTCGCCAGGATTCGAACCCACGACCTCTGTGATGCGAGGCTGCCACAGGAGTTCGGCCTAAGCACATTGTTAACACACACACACAAAAGAATAAGATAACCTGTAAGGACTAAAATACTCCTTTGGGATTTTTCTGTCCTTGGTTTTAAACCAGGATAATCGAAATTAAGGCTCACAAAAACATTGATACCTAGACAGACTTTGAGGGGTTTATGTTATGAGATCGCAGACGTTGGGTATAAGGCAAATAGTTGTTCGCTGTTATCATTGGACCAGTCGACCAGTCGACCAGTCTGACCCCCAACTAATGTTGCGTTCCCACAACAAACACTGATCTCCCTTTTTCTGGGAGTGGGGCAAGTACCAAGAGCCCGGCGTACTGATGCTGGTTACTTTCTGATTTGTTCTATATTACATTTAGGCGAATGGCAGGTAGTACCCATAAACTACAGTCCGGGGCTCTTGGTCTCCCTTCTGCATTCCCCCTTCCATCCGTTCCTATGCTAATGTAGAGGGAGGCCACAACGTGGTTGACCCGCACGCAGCCTGTCACTCAAAATAAACCAATGCTAGCTAGCTTGACTCTTTGTTGCATTCGCGATTCGGTACATACATGCAAACACACACACACACACACACACACACACACACACACACATATATATATATATATATATATATATATATATATATATATATGAGACGAAGTTAAGGGAAGTTGCCACCACGTGGATTACCCTCATGTAGCCTGTTACTCTAACAAAAAACGAAATTGCTTGAAGGAAGTCTGTAGAAGCTGGTCTCAATTCTCGCAGGTGGAACCTTCCTGGGGAAACGGAGGGGATGCCTCCTTCTCACTCTGGTATTAAACTACGGTTCGCATGAGTCGTCGAGACACCTCGGTTCGTTTTGAGAGCTGTTTGGTCCGGGGACACAGACGTGGGGCATACGGCAAAACTCCGCTTATCTAATTGTAACAGTCGGCCAGCTGCCTCCTAAACTGGTCGAGGTATGGAGAAGGCAATGCTCCGTCCCGACAGCAAACCACAAGCAAGCCATCCGAAGGTTCTGGAACAAGTGCCAAGAACACAACATACCTGATGCACGTTTTCTGGGGTGTGCCGTTCATCACTTTTAGGCGAATTTCGGGTAGGATCGTAATGAAACCTTGTCTATCGTGGTCACCGTTTCGGATTCCTTCCATATCAAATCACGTCCTTATCTATTAAACGGTAGAATACTCAACGTGGGTGAACCGCAGTTAGCCTTTTACTAAAAAAAATTAATTTCTTAACAGTGTTGATTTGACGCCGATGGAAAAGAACCGTAGGTGTATTCACGAGTTGAAGAACATATATTATGTTAACTGCTTTTTGAATTTTCTTTAATGCATGCTAGTCTTTATTTTATTTTAATTCAGATTTATTACGTCCAATAAGGACGTTATTTTTAACGTTATATTGATCATTTGTAATAAACTTGTGACAAATATATTTATGACTGGTTAATAGAAAGCTTTTAACTAACTGAATTTCATTTTTTTCAATCCAGGCAGACGTTGTCAAGCTCACAACATCCGCGGTAGTGAACACGACACTACCAATTATGTAATTTTCGGCTTCTTTTTGCTGACACGAGTGAGTACTATGCTGTCGCTGGACGTGTTGCTTAGGCCGTGTTCCAACTGAGTGGTTCACTTAAGACGGTGACGGAGGAAGACACACTCCAAAATGGCCTCCCCCCAGCCCACTTTATTTTTCATACTTTAGCTTTGTCCTTCTCGTCTGCTTTTACTTGCTAACATTCGTCACCCCTCTCTCTATTGGGGGAATTGTACGAGCAGATCTTTGAATGTGTGATATTTGGGGCAGTCGGTGGAGCATCCCCCCTTTGCGCCCGCCGCGACCGGCGCGCCCGCCCTAGGCGTATCGACCAGGCGCAAGCACGGGCACAGGAACAGCCACACAGTGCTAGACCGCCAGTCGCCCGACACGGGCCGGCCTGCGATGTGAGGCCCGGAGGCCCGGCTACTGCAGCTATGGGGAATGGCATGAACAAGGTATGCTTCACGACAACCCTACAGGAACCCCCGGTTTGATTTGTATCCGCGATGTTTCTGTGCTCTCGAGCACTTCCATACCGCTCGTTACGCCGACTTGTCAAAACCACGTGCTTATTTTTACTCTTCGACAAAGGGTCCAAAAAAATTCGATAAATTACCCTTGTATTAAACGATACTTATAATACAATTTTTACCTTGTTAACGGTATTAATTTTCCAAATTCCTTAATTAAGCACAAGCAGCGAAAAATGTTCTTTGGTAACAGCCATCACTCGCACTTATCTTTGCAAATCCGTAAAAATCAGAACAAAAACTCTAAAAAAAACCTAAAACTTGACCCGGTATTTTCATTCGCGAGATTATGAATATTGACACTTTTGTCACAGTAAAATTATTCTAAAATAATAGTGGTATAATAAACCAGTTATTCCTCAAAAGGATTCGTGCTACGATTTGCGAGCTATGTCGTGATAATATCGTATACAATAATACGTACCGTGATTTGTTGCATATCTCGTTCAATTTCGCCCCGACTCATATTACCCGCGGTGTGTGCTTTGGAACTGTTCCATAAATCTGTCGCACCGACTAGTTCCTGGCCCTCGCACAGCCACGTGCTCGTTTTCTCTGTAAACGCCCCACTAATCTCTATAACCATAATACGGCTATTTAAATAAAAGGGTTCGGTGGCAGTAGGATAACATTCCATAAACCCCTGTTATTTCACAAAAAGCAAAAGTAAATAACCGCTGCCCAAATTATTGACTATGCTAAAAAATCATTTTATACAGTAATAATACTAATTATTATGGATCGAACTATTGAAGTAAAAATTATTCGGAGTATTAAATATAATATTCTAGAATATTCCACTAATTTATTTATTAACTTAGAATTTTACAAAAAAAATAACGTCTGTTGAAAATGATAATGTTAAAACGACCTTTATAACAGACAAACTTAAAAAAGTAAGGAACTTAAAGTAAGTAAATTTGGTTTCATCAAATGACCCATAATGTTGTTTATAAAATTAAGTGTTCAAATTGTGACTTTTGTTATATTGGCCAAACAAAAAGAATTTTAAATATTTGGATTAAAGAACATATTTTTAATTTCAAACTGTCATCTTTAAACATAGTCCAATCACCAAACATTGTAAAATTTAATCACAGTTTCGATTTTGACAACACCTCCAGTTTAGACAGAGATCCATATTATTGTAAAAGACTAATTTCCGAAATGCTGTATATTAAAATCAATACAAATACTTTTAATTGTCTTTTTTCATGTTCTTTGGCTCTTAGTTTTTATCTTTAGTTCATTTTGTTGTTCAACTACAGTCAGAAAAAGACGATAATCCGCAGACTTAAATTCAAAATTAATTAGTTTAAGTTCCTTTATATTTTAAGTTTGACTGTTGTAAAGGTCGTTTTAACATTATTATTATTAGACTTTTTACGCTCTATGGTTTAAAGACAAGAATTACTATAAAACAGCTGTTTTAGTATATTTTGCCATTGCTTAGGAATGTATTCCATTATTGACATAAAAACCCTAAGTCACTTTCTAATAATATAATTCTTTCACTTGAAAAAAATTTCGCGTCCTACGATTCATATTCGTCTATAATATATACTAGAATAATGTTTATAAAAAACACACCCATTATTTTTTGTTCTAACTACCAACTTTCCAAGTCACGGATTCCAGGTCAAGGAATGTAACAAACATATTTGTTAAACTAAACATACTTTATTACATTTGTTCTTATTTCTATCTTTTAAATATATTTATAACTCCAGCATAATGTTTTACTATCTCACTCCCTTCAATTCTGTTATTTACAATCTCATTTGCCTTTAAATTAATATATAATGCTTCGGGAGTTCGCAGTTTAATTTTATATTTCATTTTACACAAAACTATATATTATAGATTAATAGAATTATTATTGATACAGTATAAACATCAACCATTATATGGAATACAATCCTTTCTCCAATTAGCCGTTCATTATAGTTATTATATTATATAAATTTACTAATAAAAATTTAATTAGTTAAAAAATGCACGAGTTAAAAATAAACATTGGGTAACATTTTCATTACAAATGTCAAATTTTACATTTGTATAATGGGATAGGTATTGTGAGGAAGTCAGCTACGAATTGCAATTAAAACCACTACCTACTGTACACCAAATATAATTATTAAAGTAATTTACATTAGAAAAATATCCTTAAACAGGTATTTATGTAAATTCTATGTAATCACGTTTCGGCAATTTCACCTCTTCCAACAATTATGTACTCAACTGGAAAGTTTTTTCAGAGAGAAGTATTACGTAAAAATGAAATAACCTACATGTATATCAAGTCGGAATTTTGGTTTCTCTCTTGAACACACATACAGCATTTCTGCGATGAAAATTTAAAATTAAATACTATCCAAATGAATTTCTTAATTTGGGAAGTATTAATGCTAAAATTATATTAGATTACTTAAATTGGGCAGAATATTTACCTATCACTATTTTTTATCACCAAAAATAATTTTAAAAAAATCATTTAAACTATTCGTATTCTTAGATGCTGCTGGTAACTCATTATATAATACTAATATCGAGTATTTTGTAGTTCTTAGATTCAAACGCTCAATAAAAAAAATTCCCTATCCCTAGAATTATGACAATGGACATCTAATTTTATTTTTATAAAAATATTTAAATACTCGGGTTACCGACCCTTATCTATTCTATAAATAATAAAATTAATATTCAGGATACGTGTTCTGTAATGAAAATAATGTTTATCTTTCTGACAACTCCACATGTCTATTCTCTTTCTTCACTTTCCTTGATGTGAAAATGTTACGTATCTGACTTTTTTAAAATTTGTTTTCCAGTTACCTCTTAGTAGTCTTCATATCTTAAGACCATGTTGGAAACGCGAAACAATAGTCTTCTATTTACATATTTCGAATACATATTTTTAAAGAATTTCTGACGAATTTCAGTTCTTAATGACTCGATTGAGAATCTCCTAGATTTTTCAAAGTTTTCCCATTCACCGATATTCTTGTCGCTGGAAGCGCGACGAGGCAAACGCGGAGTATCTGTATTTAATTTTTTAGGCGCTGAGAAACAAAGGTAGATTTGAACTCGTGAACTTGTAGCATTTGATCATGTTCTGACATTAGTCCTGTATTGATCCTTACTCATTACACAGCGAGAAAGACACCTGTAACATTTATTATAAGTGTTTCTCGCATGAATTCGATTGCAACTAACCGTATTTATTTGACTAAAGATCGGGTTGTTCGCTGTTCCCTTCCTATGCTATTAAAGGGGAGTTGCCACCATGTAGCCTATCACCCTTTAAAAAAAAGACTTTCCCGGTGAATTGAATTAACAAAAGCTTCTCGGGTTTCAACCTGGGTGAGGTTGTAAAAAAAGCGACGTTTGAGGGTTATCGCTGTCATTGTCTTATAGGTTGAAGTATTTATTTTATCACTTTATTTTTGTCTGATAATTTGCTACTTCTTTATGTCATTAAACGTATTTTTATTTACTTAATTCAACTTTTATAGGGATTGTAGCGTTGAAATAATTTGGAATTTTATTCGTTTTCTATCTGGCGGATCAGTAGGTTCCTTTCGCTCATTTAGAGAAACAATCGTTTACAATATATAGGAAACGTTAGTAGCAGTTCATAGTTTGTTTGAGTTTAAATATATTTATTAATGCAAAACAAACCAAATGCACCAGTCGTCAATTCTTTGATATTAGGATTCGCTGGTATTTTGAGGGGCTGGTCACCGACCGCTCAAGTTCGTGGCTGGCTACTCACTTCAGATTTCGACCTCCCGAAATCTTCAAATTCCTTCGGTACATGTTTTTAATCTTTCATGCTCGTCATATGTAAGTTTCTGGAGCTCTATTATTCACGCCTAATAAGTTTGGCGTCACTTGAAATTGTCAGTTCTCTTTAGGTCTTTTGTCGCCAAGAGTGCCCTTTATCACCAAAAAAAAAAGGGCCCGAGACCACCGTCAGAGTCCGCCATCTGGACAAACAACGGCTTCCGTCCGAAATAGCGAGCTTTTAATTAAAATTTAATTACACATCCATATACCACTTCAACAGTTTTTAAACTACGTCAATCGCATCTGTGACATCCACCAGTTAAGTATTGTGATCTAGTACACTTTGATTGTTTTGCATTGATAATTGAAATACTAGTCCTGAGTGTACTTTACATAATATATTTACTATAAAAGACCGTAAAAATTCAATAAATTAATCTTTCGCGATGAATTTAATTATTTTTAAGGCTTTCTGGTCGCAGTGACAGTTTTATAATTTATGGACACAGCAATATTTGTTTTTCCTTCAATTAGTTTATTCTAATTCTCTTAAAGAAATTAAAAATAACTGATTTTTGGATGGAGACTTCCTGTATACACTTCATTGAAAGAAAATAGTAATTTTAAATTTTTCTTTTGTGAGAATTAAAAGTTAGCATACTTCTGTCAAGTGGTCAACTGGTCAAGAGCAAAATTTACGGTGAATGTTAAATTCGTAAATATTAGAGGACAAATACGACAAAGAGCGAATTTAACAGAGATGATATTGGAGGTGGAAACTGTCCAGCTTCCGCGACCTCACGCACGCAACACTGCGTAGACCTGCTGACTGGACAAACAGAGCTGCCATTACCAAGCGCGCACACACAACGCTATTGGATCCTCGCAGACATGCTTGCAGGAATTAGACGTATTCAGATGAAACCATTCGGCCACTCCTTAACAGAAATATTGGGAATTTTGAACCTTCAAGTTTATAACGCCGTAGGAAAATTATATTACTGTACACAAGAAGCTTCTTCGATTAAACTAATTTCTGAATTCTTAAAGAGTATATGGACGAATATTGCTTAAAATTTATCAGAGAGTCCTTATTATATATGGCTGCGATTTATTTTTTTTGAACCTATTAGGAATTACTTCACAGACCATTTTTTTGAAGAATTGAATTGATACACGTTTTCTTTTTAATTCCCCCCACTCAATCCCCCGAAATCAAACAATAGATTTCTGTCATTCTAACAAAAAATAAAAATTATACTTAATTTACTGAAAAATTGGCTTTTCCCAATCAGAAACGAATCAGTTTCAAGAAACTTTAAGTAAGAGCATTTAAACAAGCTGCAGAATACAGAAACAATAAATAGTAACGTCTTAATTTGACATATTATTAGTATTTACGGTCATAATAAGAGAAAAATAATATTGTAACCTTTTTTATTATTACTTGTTTTTTATTCTTATGTACACCCTAAGAAGTTATATTGACAATAACCAATTTTAAAACAATGATGTTAAGATAACAAAAAACCATATCCAATAACAGAAATCAATACGAAAAATTATTGAGGGAAATATATTTTATATGATATTAATTCCAAACATACGATAGTAAAGTGATAAATTCCAGAATTACCAAAAAAAATATAAAACTGGAAATAAATTAATAATTTAACTGTATTCGTGTCTTATTACAATTTTTAATTTCATGAATTCAACACTATTGCATTATATTTTTTGATAATATTAATAACTTAAAATTATTTATTTAACTGTCCCTTACATTAATGTGAAGCTTCAGGAAATATGAAGCTTTTATTTTATTTTGTCGGCAATGTTTTTGGTGATGCCATCATCAACTTCATTTTCCGAAACAAATTTGGCTTGGCTACTAAAATATGAAATTCCGGTTTTAGTTTTAAGAAATTATTAAATTGTAATAATGTTTGGTGTATGTCCCAGAAATATTTCGTATTATTTTAAGTACATAACTAGCTCCTTAAAATGAGGAAAAGCTGAATGTATTTAAATTGAAGAAATTTAAGTCTGATTGAAAGTAATGAAGAAGAAAGATAGCCAATTGAGACAAAAAAGTGATAATATAAATAGCACACAACGTTTCTGGGACCCTTGTCCCTTTCGTCTAGTGCGAAGAAGAGCCTGACGAAAGAGACAAGGATCATGTTGTGTGGTATTTATATTATCACTTTTTTGTCTCAATTGGCTATCTTTCTTATTCATGAATGTATTTAAATTCATCTTATACGCCAAAATTATTGGATCAAAATATTTTTGTAAAATAAATTTGATGATATAAATACAGAAAGCTTCTTCAACAAAATAAATAGTTTTAATAATTATCACTTTTATTTCCTTGGGCTTACGGTAAGAGTTGTCCGCTATTCCTATTGGAATAGTCGGCCAGCTGCCTCCTAAACTGGTCAAGGCACGGAGAGGGGAAAGCTGCGACCCCACACCTAACCCCTCTCCCGCCATCGGAAGGGCGTGGGACAAGTACCAAATGCCCGACCTACCTGATGCAGGTTTTTCTAGGGTTTACCCTGCATCACTTTTAGGCGAATTGCCGGGTAGAATCCTTAAACCATTGCCCGGGGGCCCTAGTTCACCCTTGGCTACCTTCTTCTATCTTTCCGCATCCCCCCCTTTCAGATCCCTTCCTATGCTATTAAAGGGGAGTTGCCACCATGTGGATTACCCTCAAGTAACCTGTTACCCTAAAAAAAAATTGAAAAGATCCCATAGACAGAGTGATATCGTTTTTCTGATTTCCTTCTTATCTAAAAGTGTATCATCTCTCATTGCGGCGAATCGATTTACCAGAGGTCACATACACCTTAAATATAATTTCCATATTTTTAATTTTTTAGTTTAGTTGCGCATTACATCGATGTAAATTGACGTCGACCTCCTCTAACTTATTCTGGCCTCCTCCAGTTTTCTTCCTAGGGTAGATAGAATATGCATATTAAATTAAACACTGGGGATGGACAGGCTTAAAAATCACTTAATTCTTTTTTGAGGAAAAATTCTCTGGTAACTGTGGTTATTACTTGAATGCGCAAGTTAACAATTTACAAAAAATGAAGAGGAATAAATTCATGTGTAAATGCACAAAGAATGTATAAAAATCAAATATTTATTTTGCTGCTGCAATGTTGTTCGAAAAGTAGTAGTTTGTCAATTTTATCCATATACTTTATTTATCACGATTTTCATTTAATTTGTTATGTAGAACGTATTATGTGTGTTCCCGTCTTTCGTTTTGAGTTGAGTACACTGTGATATTAAGAACTATGGTTTACTAAACTGTCAAATTAGATCAGTTCAGCGTACCCAATTGGTTATAATTTGTCTGAACTGCTTACTGAAAAGAAGTCCTTTATTACGCACTAACAATGGACGCGCAGAAGTCAGATGGACACGAAGCGGCTCTATCGACATGTGATTCTGTTGGAATGAGCTTGTTTATGTTGCTTTGTCGTCATTACAACAAATGCATACCCAAAATATATTATTTGTAGACTCCATTGTTTTTTAACAGAATTATTTGTTTTCTGCTTAATTTTTGGATTATTCTGTTCAATATATGCAAATATTAATTAACAAAACAATCATTTCTAGTATACATTTTATCCGAAGACCTTACTCAAACTTTTCTGTTCTTCTGAACGCCGAAGGACGGAATACCAGTTAAAACAAACACTGAATTCATTACAAACGATAAAGTTGCGGGAATGCTTATTCGCCGGGGGAGAAATTGCGCAGAGAATAATAAGTTGTTGGTACAAAATATTTATGAAAGATTTTTTAGCTCTCTGCTATCTTACGAAAAGAACAATTGATTAACTGTGAATATTGATCTGAAGGTATAATATATTCACAGACATAAAGTAACAGTAAATTTATTAAGTACGAACACAAATAATGCTAAAGAATATTTATAAAACAAAGGAAACATTTTAAAAACTTCTATTATTACTGATGTAATAATAAAAAGGTTCAAACGGTTTGAATTATTTTAAGGTACCTTTTATGATAAAATAACAAGATTTGAAATTTAATTTCGTAAAATTTGAAATAATTATGAAATTAAACGTATTTTTAAGAAAATTGTAATTTATCTAAAGGAGAATTTAACATAATCATTGACTAAGAATGTATTGCAAACCAAATTAAAACAAAAAAAAATTGGAAACCAGTTTCGCTCTTACGGAGTCCGTGAATTCACAGCGGCAAGTGGTTTAATTGCTCTGAATGAATTGGACAAGACCATTGTATGACGTAATTTCAAGGATTAGCTGTCCCATTAGTGGGTCATAGTGGTTGTTTCAATTAGTACTACAGATCTATAAGGGAAATGTTTCAGACAACTATGATTTTTGTTTACGAAAAATGAACAACAAATTATTTAATACTTCTTCCATTATTTAATATATTTTTTCGCTTTACAAATAATAATATTCGTTTTCGTATCCCTGTGCAAAATACATTGAAATTTTTTACTGTTGTAATACGTAATTTAAGGTGTGAAACTCATTAAAGTGACATTCAAAACTACTTTACCCTTTTTGTATAAAGACGTAATCAAATTAGAAAATGTTGTGCGTAGAAATGTGTGGTAGATCTAATGTAATTAAGTCATACACATATCACTATTAAGGGAAAAAAATTTCCGATAGAATTAGAAAAAGATTAATTTAAAATCTTTTTTCGATTATTATCAGAATTATTTCATAAACATGTATCAGGTTACTTTACTTCCTATTAAAAGTCGAAACTTTACGAATTAAATTTCATTTAATTATTAGCTACGCAATACTGACAAATTTTGATTTGCTTTATGTTTTTAAATTAATTTTCAATATATATTTTTTACCTTAGGTCGAATCGATGTTTTATTTTTTTAGGGACATAACAAAACCAATACTTATAAATATAATATCGATGGGTAGATAATTAATTGTTCAGTGGTGCTGCGTTTACCATTATTTTTCTCTATACATTTCCTTATTATAAACATGTGTTAATGGTAAGAAATTAGGGAACTACAGAATAAAAGTTCGGACACCTTCGACGAACATCGGCCAACTCCGGCAAACATAATACGTCTGGTGACATGTTTATTATATTCCCTAAAATAATAAAATTCAGCTAAATCTACCAAATAAAATCATCATTTTTTTCTAATAGTTTCAAGACGATTTGTGATTTCACTTATTATAATAATGATTATATGACCATTTACATATTATGAATGTTTTATGTTATGCACTTCATAGGTTTGATCTGGACATAGCAAAGATTTCAACTACATGAAATTTTTTCAAATAGTCATAAACCATCCGTCCTCTCGTTGTATCATAAACCTGACGTATTTGTGGTCTTTGGAGTTTTCGCAGGAGCCAGCTAGTATCGACTTACTACTGAACGATAATTGTTAGTGTTGTGCATTCACGAATAATTGATAATCAGAATAATTTGCTGATATTAGAGGTTCCTGTAGTATCCTGCGTGAGAAACAAGTACTCAGTGCACAACGTCTGATACTAAGGCAGATAACTCTAAAACGCGAAATTTTAATCTCAAGTATGGAAATGATTCTTAACATTCATACCATGAATATTTCAGTTCATTATCTACATCCTTATGAATAACTCGTAGAATGGTCCCAACAGTGCCGACAATGGATCGCAGAAATTTAAACCAATAAAAGAGCCTACTGCGCATTGGTTGTTTAACGAGACACGAGTCTGGATTATACTTGTTTGTTATTGGATTGTTAAACGTGCTTCATGAGCTAGCAATTTATTCCGCTTAAACTAACCTACCGGAACCTCGTATATATCAGGGATCAGCTACTTTACATTGCAGATGAGCAAAAATATTAAAATGTGGGAAATATTACGAGAGAAATATTGTACAACTCTCTTAAATATAAAAAAATAAACAATTAAATGGGGGAAAAAATTAATATGCGTTTGTTCCATCAATTCGTTCGGATAATTTTGCCTTATTTGAATATTTGTGTACCCTCTATAATTATTCTAGCCATGCTACGCGCTGTAAAAAGGTGGGGTGTAGGGTGGATTTCAAAGATTAATTTTTTCCGTTCAGAGCTAACATTTGGAGAAGACTTAAAGTTATTCCATATTGAACAAATTTTAAGTACATTACCTTTTCATCGTGATCTGTTTAATTCACGTATAAATTAACAAATCACTGTGATTTTAATAAAAAAAATACGATGAGGCATTATTTTAAATGCTTCGGTTGTTAGAAAATTACGCAGTAGGGAAATAAACCAATTTTTTTTTAGGGCAACAGGCTACATGAGGGTGATCCACATTGGGCAACTCCCCTTTAATAGCATAGGAATGGATTAGAAAAGGGGGGATGTGGAAGGGTAGAGGAAGGTAGCCAAGGGTTAACTAGGGCCCCCGGGCTATGGTTTAAGGATCCTACTCGGCATTCGCCTAAAGAAATGCAGGGAAAACCCTAGAAAAACCTGCATCGGGTAGGTCGGGCATTGGGTACTTGTCCCACGCCCTTCCGATAGCGGGAGAGGAGTTTGATGTGGGGACGCAGCATTCCCTTCTCCGTCCCTCGACCAGTTTAGGAGGCAGCTGGCCGACTATTCCAATGGGAATAGCGAACAACTCTTACCGTATGCCCAAGGTCTGCGACCCCGGAACATACGCCTCTCAAAACAGGCCGAGGTGCCTCGGCTTGTGGGAACCTTAGTTCAAAAACGGAGAGGAAATGGCATACCCAAAGGTAGCCCCTTCGTATCTCTCCTAAAAGGTTCTGCCTGCGAGAGAAAATCCCTCGCAGGTTTTTTTTTTTTTTTTGGGTGTAGATAGGCTATGTATAGGGTAATCCACATAGTGGCAACTCCCCTCTTATAGCATAGGAAAGGGATTTGAAAGGGGGGATGCGGAAGGGTAGAGGAAGGTAGCCAAGGGTTACTAGGGCCTCCGGGCTATATTTTAAGGATCCTACCCGGCATTCGCCTAAAAGTAATGCAGGACAAACCCTATAAAAAACCTGCATCCGGTAGGTCGGGCATTTGGTACTTGTCCCACGCCCTTCCGATGACGGGAGAGGAGTTGGTGAATACGAAATTATTAATGGCGACTTTCTCTCATACACCTGCGATATTTATTGCTCTCGTAAGTGATGGGAAAGAGCATAATTGAGGTCTGAGACGCATAAGTTGACTGTCAGCTTCGAACTTATTAATTCAGGAGAGTCAACTTAAATTAGTATGGGTAACATTCTTGAAACCGAAGCCATAAATTGCTGGCAATGGAGTGAAGAGTTTAGGGAGCGATATATAATGAAAAAGGAAAAAAAAGGGGAATTCTTTCATTTAATTAAATTCAGTCCAGTTAGGTTGTTCGTTTCTGTTGTTACGGCGGCGGTAATAAAGCGAAGTTTGATTTGATTCGATTTGTTTAGTTAGGTCTGAGAGGAACCGAGGTAGTTAGATAACTCAGCGAGGAGAACATTTATTTTGAGAATAGAGACTATCTTATAGCAGAGAGGAAAAAGGAAGCTGTCCGCACTTTAAGGCATCTGGTGCAAACAAGGAGAGCATTTTGTTACAGAAGCTATAAAACAGCAGTAACCGGTAAAAGTCGCCTAGGAACAAATAACGTGTACCAAGAAACATCTAACAGATACGCATTTTGAAATATAAAATGCTCAGAAATTTTTTAAAATTTGCCATTTATTCAAAATAACTACCCATGAAACCACCTGGAGAGAAAATAATATTTTGCTAAAAATTGTAAATAATACTTGTTATAATCTTTGAATAAAATTTTTTACTTTTAAAATGAGAATATTTTAAATAAAAAATTAACTCATCTCGGACAATTAAAAAATTTAAATATCAACGTAAACGAACAAACTTACAAAATATATTATTTAACAGCACTTTAAATTCAAAATAACTCTTTATAATTTCCTAAGTTAATAGAAACGTAAGAAAAACGTATATTATACTAGTTAATTTATTGTTTTTGTGGGATGAAAGTTCTCTACCTTTTTATACTTTAAGCATTTCCAATTTAGGGCGTTATTGCGAGACAACGTTGACTATATAAGTTGTGGTAAGATCACAAGCTTTCCTCTTTGAACAGTTAAGACTCTTTGCCGATGGTTTCTACTGTGGAAAGCATTTGGGTGAAGAAACGAAAGACAGCTCCTGTCCAAACTAAATAAAGCTAAACAAAATTTCAACTTGTAAGTTGTTGAAGATTAACAAGCACGCTCTTCAAAACGTCCATTAACATCAAAGCAACAATTTAACCGAGATGTGTTTCGAAGCACGAACCAATTAAATGAAAATTATTCCATTATTTTTATAATGATAGCTACTATAAGCTCATTACAGTTACGTAGAAAATAATTTATTTACTTTGTCAATTTATTTCGTATCGTGAATATGTTTGTAGCCTTCAGGTCATATTTCACGTCTTCTCGGTTGAATCTTTGGGTAAGTACCCATTCTTATCCACAGATGCCGCGTTTCGTGTGGTGTGACTTTTTTTATTGACGCCCCGCCAAAAACATAATTACATTAAAACTAAATGCCTTGATACAGCAATACGCAATATGTATGATTATGATATAATAAAAAAATGTCAGACTGTAAAAAGTCAGATCGTGAGTCGGGATAATTTTAAAGTGAAGTTAATGGAAACCAGACGACAGAGGATTGATAGTCTTCACGTATTTTAAATTTTAACAGGAAGTAGTGAGGAATGCACGTGGCCATGTGTGAAAGACATATTTTTTTACCGTAATAAATCTCAAGTTTTTTTTATCAAATAATTAATAAACAATTCACATGGACTTTTGAATCCAAGCTTTTCGTATTGAACGTTAAACGACAACTTACCTTTCGCTACTATTAACACGTTGGCGGTCTTTGTGAATGTTATGAAAAAAGTTTTCCATTAACAACCAATTTTTTCCAATAGTTGAACATGAAATGTTTGAAACAGAGTCAAATGTTTGACTGTACAGGAAATATTCACTTACGATTCCAATGTCCTAGAAAATGGAACTTCGTAAGCGACAATTATTTGCCTTCGGAATGAATAATCAGATATCGTTTCTGTAATCGACGAACAGGTTATTTTAAAGTACAATTTTACTGCAGAGAAGTAAAATAACACCAGTATGATTTCGACTACTGGCTCAGTTATTTTGTTTCATAGCCTTCCTTGTATCCCCTTGTGTCCCCATAACCATGCCAGGTAAATAAAGTTCTTGTTTCCTAGGTTCTGCGGCTTAAAGGGTAACTAAGTATATTCGAACTTATTTTATATTTCAAATATTAAAAAAATATTTTTAATTTTTCAGAACCAAATGGAGGTATTTAGAATCTATACGGTTTTGAAATTTTCTCTCTGGATATAATCGTTGCTATTAATTCTACTTAACGGGAAATACAAAAACTATGAACGTTAATTAGTACATGGTCCACACAAGCTGCTCGTTGCGTAAAGGGGATTTGTTTTCAGAGCCAACCATAGCTTAAACAAATATTTTTGTTAGTAATATACGTTCCTAGTAAATACGAGTATTAAATATTAAATTTTATTTAATTACAACTTATATGAATTAAGATTAGATAGATTCATTTGAATTACTTTTCTACATTTACTAGTGCAAATCTTAATGGTGAAATTTAATGTAGATTTAACTTTTTGTGTGTAAATTATTGTGACAGTTGGATTTATTTTAACAATGTACCTGCAACGTTCCATAACATTTTCCGATATAAAACTCCGATTTCTCATTACAATATTCAAGTTTGCTTATCGCGCCACTAAAAGTCTAGAATGGACTCGGATACCAGTAAAATTTAAACTGGAGAATATCAGGTCACGTGTTAAATATCTCCGAATTATCTGAAGTATCTCGAAAATATATAATGTAGGCAAACAAGAAAAGAACGTAAAAATTGGATTATGAGCTTTAAACTGCGATTGTAATTGGAAAGCGATAAATTCCTAAAAGCCTTTTGACATTTGCATACACAGAAAAGACGATTTGTGATTCGTAATAAAAGCTAATTATAATTTCATTTTGATTTTATTCTAGCATAGCAAAGATTTTTTCGTGGTTAGATTAAGTTCCAGTTCTCAACCATTCCTTTGATTATCTTGAGTTTGTTTGACGATGTTATTAAAACTTAATAACTTTTTGGACTGAACCAGAAATATTTTAAAACAACATAATAAAGAGGTTGCGTCTTGCGGGTATCAATCGCCATAGTAAGATGTACACAAATTAAGATGCCTGTTTCAATTTATTATATCGCCAATGACGTTTTTAAACTTTTTCTTTTTGAAGCAGAAATAAATTTATTTCCGGAGTCGTGGGACAAACGTGAAAGACGAACGAAATTTCACTGCTTATTGAAATGAGTATTGAAATTCCCCTTTCTGAAGCAACATGTAATCCGAGTTGCTGTGAGTGTGTCTCTGGTTCGTCTTTACCGAAAGACTTTGGAGCGAATCGAACTGCTTCTGCGCCATGTAGCTGAAGTCATTAGCAAATGTCTACTGTCAAAAACGTCAACGAATTTTACATACGATTCGAAGTTCCTTTGGTAATATATTCAGTGACGCAGAGAAATATTGCAAATAAATGGTGGAAATTAGTCGTTTCTTTTTGTTTGATTAATTTGTAATTTTAAAATGATGGCAATATTAAGCTCTTTGTTTAAAGTCCGTTTACGCATATATTTACTCTCCAATGGAGACAATAATTTACTAAATATGAGTTGTAGCCGATAAAAAAAAACCATTACCTGCGTGAATCATACCGTTGGTTTTAGTGTCTTATCCGAGAAACATTAAACTCTTTTTTTATTATGAGTAGCATAAGAAACAATCGGATTAATACCAGAACTCTGGTGTTTTAGGTACACGTGTTTTATTCAACAGATCACATGCATGATAAATGTTTTTTTACATTTTAAATATTTCTATAGAAACAATGCTAGCAAGTACCGTGAACGAGTGACAGTATTTGACGAGCTCCGGAGAAATACTTATGGACGTGTCTACTACCTTCATATATAAATTCATTTTATTAGTCCTGTTCACGTCCGATCATATTTTTTCCCCCTTTGGGGAAGTACCCATTCTTATCCACAGATGCCACGTTTCGAGAGATGTGACTTTTTTTTTGACACCCCGCCAAAAACAAACAAAATTGTGGGACCGCTTTTCCGCGAGTGGAACTTAAATAGAAGTACAAGACCAAGAGGACTCTAAAATCGTGAGACAAAAAATTATTTTCGTGGTTCCAGTTCGTTTTTCCCTTAGAAATTTCTAGAGACGTTCCAGGATAATTCAATTCAATAGATATTTTTTAACATTTAAAAATATTACCATGAAATAGGAAATAATAATATGTATAAGCAATTTTAGAGCGCATTATACGAGGGACAGGAACAACAGTAATAGAGTGAAACGTGATTTTTTTTCGGATCTATACAGTACGCCACATTCAAGTCTTCTAAATAAAATAAAATAAATAAAAGTAATAACCTACACACATTGAGATAATAAAAAATTGCCTTTATTTCAGACATTATAGTATCTGTTTTTCTAATCATTACAACTTAAGAATGGAAATAAATACAATTATTACAATTATTTTATTATTAACTTTTGTTCTTAATCTAGGTGGTTTATAGTTTGAATTTATCTATATGTTAATTAATAGATTTTCGACACTTAAAATTGTTCCATTTAATGGTTTTGCTTGTTTAATATATTAGATTAACTGTCTTTTACGTTCTAATTATTATCAGCAACGTAAATATTTGTCTAACAAAGGGAACATCAATTCTAATTTATGCATCATAAGATGTAAATTAATAAAAGGTATTCCCAAGTTTATCATTTGGAATATATATATATATATATATATATATATATATATATATATATATATTTGTGTGTGTTACAAGTACATTCGGTTATTGGAAGAACGCAAAATCTCCTAGTGGTTGCAGACTATTATATTTCTATTCGCGTGGTAACTAACATCATATTCAACGCTAAATCAAGGATTTTGCTCTTGTAAAATATAGTACAATTCTAATCATTCGAAAAAAATAAAATATTTTTTACATTATTTTAGTATGCACTTTTTTGGGTAGATATAGATAATTTAGGATTTGATTTATTGTAAATATTATTTTATAGATTTTAGGACAAATAAATTATTTGTTTGACTGTCATGCTCAATGTATTCTATTTCCTTTCTTTCGCATAGAAAGAAAGAAAAAAATTGTAATTGTATTAATTGGAACCTTCATTATTGCACTGGTAAGGATAAATTTTCAACTAAGCATATTTCACAACATTGTTCTTGGATCCGATTTTAGTTATGTTATTCCTAAGTTGAACACATTTGTATAATATCTCATCGAAATAATAATTTCTCTGTTTGAGAATAGAGGCAGGGCTAGGACATTTTACTGACACAGAATTAGATGCTTTGAAACAGTGGAACTCCGCACTATGTTTTGAATTGCAGGCGGGAATCTGAGCCTATTAGAAAAAAATGTAAGATCTTTCTGCACTTTGTAACAATCTCTGAACTTTGATCTGGAAGACAAACCTTTTTTCGTGATTTTAGATTCTTCTCACTCTCTGCGATAAGACGCTCAAAAAATGAAATTATCATAACAATAGTTTTTAACGGCAATGGTTTGAGATTATTTTCTTGAACTCCGTGTCACCTTTTTCGGGAGTGGCTCAGGTCATGCGCTGTGGAGCGCATGAGCGAGAGTGTTGCTATTTGTAGACGCTTTGCCGACATCAGCTCAACGATAAATTACCCCTTTGTGCTTTTGTGCTGTTTTCTCATATGGAAGAATACAAGTTGACTTCAAAGTAAAAATATTTTAGTAGACGCTATTTAGAAGAACAAATTAACTAATTAAACTATCGTGATACTGATTTTACATTTCTTCCCCACAAATGCTCCAAATTTTTCTACGCATAATATTTATTTTAAGGGTATACAATTGAATTACGAGTCCCTGATTTATCAGATATGGGGATGTGCTGCTGCCATGTATGTGAAAAGATTACTGGTCTTACAGAAAAAACCATTTACGTTCATTTTTTAAATGAAACGAATTGTTTCTTGCCAACCTCTAAAAAATACAATATTCTTACAAGTCTTGTAAATATAAACATAAATATAAAAACTTCCCTACGTAAAACAAACCATAAATTTACACCACAAGGGTAACTATTTCAGTCAGAACAAATTTAAAAAAATTATAATTAACCTTTGATAAGAAGCTCGTTTTCAACAAATAA
The DNA here is from genome assembly GCA_037074705.1 of Zhengitettix transpicula. NCBI lineage: Eukaryota > Metazoa > Arthropoda > Insecta > Orthoptera > Tetrigidae > Zhengitettix > Zhengitettix transpicula. The sequence continues at coordinate 197,174,360 of CM073590.1, forward strand.
CTGAAAATATAAAAAATTAAGGGAATTTTTTTTCTTTGGCTTTAAAAAAGTACTTGGCTAAGAAAGCTATATATAATCTATGAGAATATTGATTGAATTATAATTGAAGTCATTTTTTTATAAATGTGTAAAATTAATTTAATTGACCCAGGCCACATTTTTTTTGGAAATTATGAATTTTTATTTAGATATATTTATGGATGTACTAATATTTTACCATATTATATATATATATGTTTTCCCATATCGTATTTTGCTATTCTTGGGAATAAGAAATACTTACAACATGCTGCTAATCACAAATACACAACAAAAGAGTATTTTGACTTCGATGAGATATTAAATTCTTACAATTTTTGAGAAATAGATGGATAAGTTAAATTCATAGTAAGATGGTATACAAAAATTGTATCTACAAACAGTCGTAAAATATTCTATGTGGATCATTATTTCATAAAATATGAACGTCTTATTCTGTAGAATAGTTGCAAAATTGACTTTGTACATTTTATAAACTATTTTCTTGACTTTCATGCTACCATAAATATGTCTCAACTATTTGCGTAATCTATGTTTCAAAATAAATTATTTCTCATCTGTGTGTTGGGTACGTCTTATTAGTCTAAGGAGGGTAAAATATGTAAAATTTTATATAATTTTTTAATCTTTTATAAGTCGCCACAATACATACATACATCTTCCATATCTTGAAATTCTTGGTTTTTACACCAGTTAAATTAGGAATTGGTGACATTTCTTTCGCATTTTGCAAAATTTTTGTTTCCTGTAGTGGAAAAGGGAATATTTAGCATATTCAACAACGGGTCTTATGAAATAGTCAGATAGTACAGTATTAATGGAATATACTGTAGCGCGATAGTTTTATTATTGATATATATATGTTCAATTTTAATATAATTAGATATTAGCAAGGGTTGAGAGCTTGGTAAGTTGGAATTTGAGCAGGCGCCGCCGAGATGGGGAGATAATCCCTTCAGTCTGGAATTGGACACGTATGATGTTGACCCTCGGAAGTTACCTGGACTGTCACACCGTGGGAAACGTCTCTCTGAAAATCCAAAAAATTTGAGTTAACACGTGACTGCCTGAACCAATGAAATTTCTTGGTTCAGGAAAGATCGATCCAAAGATGATCGAGACGATCGATTTTTGACATCCAGCGAGGGGCTGAAAAGAAAGTATTGACACAGAGGGACAAACCGTCGCCAGCGACGGACGTGCAGCCCCAACTTGCAGTTTCGAGAGGACCCGGAGAGATCGAGGGTGCCACACGATAACAGCCAGACATCAACGAAGGTAACTGTCAAGTATCTCAATCCTTGACGCACCTAGGGGGAATTACCGTAGACCATGTTTAACTGAGATTAAGGGATCAGATTGTTTTGTCAGGCAAACAGAACACTGTATTTTTTTTATTTTAATTGTCCAAGCTCAGTTAGGTAATTAATAAATTCTATAAACTATCCGTTACTTCATCATTTAAAAACCTACCACTACAATACAATACGATTAACAGATTTTCTTTCAATGTATAGAATTAGTGGTGATTGAGGATAGTTTTGCACAATTTAGATCAAGACGTTCCCGCGTGTTCGCCTCTTCTCGACTACATGATTAAGAAGTAATGTTCCTTATTTACTTCACCACTAGCAACTCCCGCTTCCTTCACGCAACTGGTTGCTATCTCGTAGTTATACCTCTAATATACTAAATTTAGCTTAAGGCAACTTAACACGAGTGATTTGGTAATATTAATGAATGCAAATAGAACAACAACGTTATGGATGCGGATCCGTAATTATTAAATGTCTAAATCACATTTTTTAAATACATTCGCGAATACATATCCCTTGTTTATTAGTTTCTTTTGGAGATAATATTAAAGATCAATATTCTATAAACATCCCAAACGTATGACGTATAACCAGAAACAATACATGGTATACACAATCTGAATTTCAAAATTATTACCCTGACCAAATAAACAAATGGTAAACAGATGAAAATAAACTTTGTAATGCAAGAGCGTAATTATTCCCTGGATAAATTTTATTTATATATCGTCATTGAAAATATTGAGTATTATGTAGTAATATTTCCCAGTTGAATTAGATGTTCCTCTGTCGCCCTAAGGATTGATCCAGGCACGACGTTTTTGTCAGCCGGCTGCTCATAAAACCTAACAATGAAATTGTGTTCATATAAAATTCAATATACGTAGGCAATTACTTTTTGTGTCGCTGGAATGTGCCGTAAAAGAGAAATTAGAAAAATATTGTGCCTGCTTTGTGAACCATAGTCGGATGACAACTGCAATATGAAAATTCATGCATGTTATTGAGATATATAACATATATTTTTTATTTTCGCGTTGAACAGATTATCATAATTTATCACAAACTTCCAGAATAAAAAGAAAGAATTGTTTTTAACACGTCTCTACTCAATAAAGATATGTGGCTTCAAAAATGTAACGGTAAGCATATTAGGGATTCTATTTACCGGCTATAAAAATATTAGTGGCTATGACCATTAATTATAATTACTAAGGACTTTTCGCACAGGAAAGAAATTTACAGCATTGTAAATGTTAATTTAATTTATTTTATGATACAAGTTAAAAACGTTTGAGGAATAAATATTCTTTGAGCCGTCCAAATAATTCTCTTTATGTCAGTATAGCGCAATGAAAAAGTTTCAGTATGATTTTCCCACCTATCCAATAAACCGCTCTTTCGTATTAATATTTGCTGTAGTGCCATGCAGCTTGTACTATTTAGTCTGCCCATCTGCGGAAACGCTTTGAAGTTTCTCAGAATAATGAATCCGAGCATCAAAGCCTTGAATTTGGAAACTGTGTTTGTCATTGCATTCGTCTATTCAAATTAACTTCGCTAATTGCTACACATATTTCACATTAAAAGAATGAAACTGGCACTAGCTTACATGAATAATACAGACATGATTGTTTAATGTCTTCCAAGAGATGAAAACACGAAAGAATTAAATTTATTAATAAAAAATAACATGAACACATTTTTTAAGAAATGGGATAAATTTTTAATTTTTTTTCAAGTACCAAGTATATATATGATCGATTATTTTTGTATGAAATTTTAATGGAGGTAGTAAAAAGTTTAAATAATTCATTTAACAAAATATAAATAATATTAATTTATGCAATTGAATTACAGGATTTATAGAAATGAGCATTAAAAAAAAAAGTCAAGAATAATAAGAATTTATTGAAATCAGTGTTTGTTGATCCGTGCAGACGAAACTACAGTAATAATTTACGTGTCTCTTTTTATTTCAAAATAATGTTGAAATGGCGAATTTTTAATTTACCCCTGGTTGAACTCGCCTTTGAATTGAATATTTTGTGATTTACGTAGGCGGGACTCCCGTCGTTCAAGTGGAAGTTGTGTCACAGGTGGTCATGATGGCGTAGGCGGTTGTGGTCGGCCTGGGGTTGTGAATCAACCCTGACTGGCTGGCCACTTTCCTGTTTAGTTTGCAACACCTACACCAGTTAATTGTAACTCATTCTGCTTTCCATCTCCGGTGGCGTTTACTCATAGCTTACGATGAATCAAAGCGCCTCTCTGTCTCTCTCTGACCGTACTCACACATTATCACTTTTTTTTTCTCCGGAAATTTTAAACTCCTACCTTTCACTCGGTAAAATTCACACCAAAGGGAGTAGCTGTTCAATTTCTTCCAGGGGGTCACATGTTCTTCACTATCCTATATCTTTTCATGTCACGACTACACTAGGCGCAAAATTGGCGCTTCTAGAAAGTTCCGGACGCTTGTTTCCCACGTCCTCGAGCCCGCGCATTGTCATCCTTGTTTTGACTTCCGCCGCGTTATGTCTGACTTCCGACAGCCTGACGCTGTCCTTACAATTATGACGTCTCATTACCTGCCTTGGCATTCCTCGACGGACCGGCATTTGAGAACTCCATTAATTTGGTTTTAAAACTTCAGTCTAGCCTGAATGTGGTTTTTAAATTTTCCTTAAGAATCCCCAGAGTGACATTGTAGGGAATTTGCATGATACATGTTTAAATAAAGAAAATTTCATACTTATGTTTATAATTTATTGGTTTGGGTATAGATACGTCTGATTACCATGTAGATTGTGATCAGGTAATTTACTGATTTATATTATCTGTCTTTCAACTTGGAGTGACAATTTTTTCTTTGTTTCAATCAAACCTCACATATGAAGTTTTCATTTTTTTAAGTTTTATGGAACTGTAGAACAATACCACAGTCGCCACCTTAAAGTTCAAAACTAACCATTTGCATTATACTGAAATCATCGCAGGAGATGAGTGTATCATTTGGCTCACAGATTATTTATAATTTTCATAATGATGAACTTGAGACATTAAAGGTTGTAGAAAAGTTATAATATACGAGAAAGAAACATATAATTATTACACTTATTATATCTCAATTAAATAACATTCAAACTAACAACAAACTAAAACACAATCAGATAAAAAGAAACTATTGTTTACCGTATATATATATATATATATATATATATATATACGAATATATTTGTGGAAGTACATGTCACTATAAACAACATAACATTTTAGTATGGAAGAAAGAAATAACCACATGATGCTCAAAAGTCCTCAAGTTCCCGTTTGACAACAGCAATAAAGTCATTGATGTTCCTCAAAGTGGTGGAAGTAATTCCTGGGAAATGAGTACGATTATAGAGAAGATTAGGCGATGCGTGTCAAATTGTTGACGTTAAGCGAGTTCTGGGAAGGCTTTGGTGCCATTCGTCAAACGATCGATGAATCTGTTTAATAATAATTTTCATACTTCTAATGTGTATTAATTTCGACACCGTTATAAATGCCATTCTATGAACTGTATAGTTCTACTAAACAATGATCTAATGACAAGTTTTTGTAGCTCAAATATTTCAGAATAGGACAACGACAGCAATTATACCAATTTGAACATAATTGAATGAGAATAATCAAATACATACTCTTCGAGTTTTCGTTAACATTCTCGGATTAATAATCTGCACTGTATTACAATTATTTTTCGTCCTTTTCAATTTTTCCAAGGACCGTAGAACATTTATTTGTGGCAATTCTATTACCATCGAGAGTGAGTTAATTTAAGAAAAATATAGCAAAGATTAGTTATTTAGGAGTTACATATTAAACAAAATTTATATTCACTTAACGAAAAAATCGCCACTGATTTTTAAGTAATATCTACAACCATTTAATTCATGATTTATAACTCTTCCATTTTATACAAAATTTCCAAAGTTTTGTGTACATAGTATAACTTCCTTGCTATTTCAGTTCGTAAATTTAATCTTTGAATTTAGTTTAGAATCCTTGTTCTATAATTCTTTCTTTTCACCACAACATGTAGAACATGTAATTTATTTAATTTTAACTAATATAGTCTTATACAAATGAAATTATAAATAATAAGCGCCACATCAAACATTTCTATTTTCCGTGCATTTTGTGTGTTAATATTATTAAAATATTCACCTTTAACAATTTTTTGTGTCACTAACGTAAACTTAATGGAGTACACACATATTTCAGGAGAATTTACATTTAAAAATTAAAATGAAAGGAGGAATGTGCTTTCCCGTAAGCAATAAAATCAGACAATATTTTGCACAACGTATTTTAAAAATCTTTAAATTGTATAAAATGCATTATTGTAAAATATTAAAATATTTTTTGAATATGATCTTCCCTATGTTTCAGACATAAGAATATATTCATCTAGTCTAACGTAATATGAATATATTTATTAATATATAAAATTAATTTATTGTTGAGTTCCCTTTGAGAAATCATTTTGTGAGGGTAATTTGTTGTTATATATTTCCATAAATCTATTCTGAAACCTTTTCCCAAATATATTGTTAAAAAACGTAGAGGCAGTTAAAGCTTAATTTTAGAAACGTAGTATTTTGAACGATTGCTGAAATTATTCGTGGTAAAATTGCGGTGTTACTGCCGTCGCAATTTTAGAGGAGCCGGAATACGTGCCAGACACTTACGGAATATAATTCGAAGTAGAGTGGCAATAAAATTCGTACGCTAGTCTTATATTTTTATTTTGCAACTTCTCGTCTCTCATCATCTATTCACCATTACTTACGCGTTCTAGTCAGAATAAATTTAACGTGATTTGAAATATATATAGTACTTTTACCTATTCCTTCTGTGTTTTTGGTTTATATTAATATTTTTATGCTTTTGTATTCTTTTATCAAAATGATTAAAACAGTTTCAAACACCTTGCTATATCTGAAATGTTTTATAAAGGGATAATTATTCTGTTACTTAAAACATTATTCTAAAGCATAAAGTAATAAATGTTATTAACATATTTACAAATGAATTATTTAATAAACACGGAAAGGCAAGAGTAGGGCGGTTCTGAAGCCTAAAATGTTCTAAAAAAATCCCTCAATATTCAGGAATTACTTAAGGACACACAGAGCAACTTATTATTAATATTTTGGAGGGTTGTCTATGAATAATTTTCTTTTAATAATATTTTGAAGATCTTTTCCGAATTTGCCACTTTTGTGGGCAAGATATTAAGTCAGAAGCTAAACCATGTTAAATATTTTCTGTATTTGGGCTGGATGTAGAAAACCACTACACGTCTTAATGATTTTTTTTTTCATTTTGTAGAAACATAACTTTTATTTCAACAATAGTAATGTTTTATTGACTACATTTTTGTTTTACGATTTAACGGCTATTGCTTTTGTTGAGCAGAAAACTGTCAGTTAACCGCCAGGTTTCGCTATAGTACGGTTCATGAGCTTCCCCACTGTTTGCGTTTTCGCCGGGGACGTTCTCTCTGCTGGAGCTTTGTTTGTTCCTGCGCGGCAGTTTGGTTGCCGCTCACCTGGGGGCGCAATATCAGATCAGGGGCTTCGCCTCGCTGCGGAGAATCTTCATTTACGCTTCCACATCCGAGACAAATACGAACCCCATCTGGAACGCGAAGGCGGAATTCGTTTCGCAGGTCTCATTTAGGGTTAATTTTCTGTAATAAATTCTAAGTTTGTGGTCAGTCCGTTCGGGAATATCAACCAAGCTTCTACTCATTATCAGCATTCAAATAAAATATAAAAAATAACGAGAATCTGATATGTTTTAAATGGGTACTCTGAGATTATCATATCAATGAAATGAACTATCAGTTAGGTGAGACAGAAAAATCTAGTAAATACTACGACGACCGATACAATCGCCTTGTGCTGTACGATAGTCCTTAATTTCATTCAAATTGTTTACTTTCGAACGCCTGTTGCATTGAGAATTTCGGATACTAGTGTTGTCACCGACATCTCAAACTATTAAAAAAATAGTTTCATTGTTCCTTCCGCCGGGTTTAGAGGAAAATCATAAATTATATAAAGAACTAATCAATCATAACCAAGTTACTACGTCATATTGGTCATGTCACCGATCGAGCAAGCACTAATCAAAATCCACCATGCCAGATTTTAATCCAATTGTCTGTTAAAATACGATTACAAGCCATAAGTAGTAAGAAAAATACTTATTAGAACAAGGTAATTAAGAATATAATATGGTGTTATTATTATATAAAATAAAAACGTTTGATCGGGATAAACTTAAAAACGACTGCTGAACAGATTTAAATAAATTTTCATGTATGATTCTAGTTCCTCAAGTTTACTTCCAGTTTACTGTACTCACTAGAATTTCAAGTAAAGAATGGGAACTTAGAGTGAAGTCAAAACACATTGAAGTCTTAGTACATTTTATTATTATTAATAAGAGTTTCTTTAGGAAGACTATAGTAACTTTTTTTTATAAACGAGATAGCCATCATAATAACTTTTTATTAGAAGTTTATGGTCGCGTCAACTTACAAGCTAATGAATTTCTTGACTTCCTTCTGTCCGCTATTACTTTGGAGTAGTCGGTCAGCTGCCTCCTAAACTGGTCAAGGCACGGAACAAGGAATCCCGCCGTGGGAATGGCGTGGGGCAAGTACCGAATGCCCGACCTACTTGACGCAGGTTTTTATAGTGTTTTCCCTGCATAACTTTTAGGTTGCATGGTTGGATCATTAAAACTACAGCCCAAGGGTCCTAGTTAACCCTTGGCTACCTTGCTCTACCTTTCGACATCCCATTTCTCAGTCCCTTTCCTGAGCTATAAGAGGGGAGTGGCCACTATGTGGATTACTCTGTATATAGTCTGTCTACACACTCTTCTTTATACTTCGAGTCGAATTCTGTTAGGTTTTCTTCACGTCTTCGTCATTTTACGGTTTTTATTATAATTTGATTTATTACGTAAGGATAACTGCATTGTATTTGGATTAATAACGCTTGCTACAGAAATATAAACGATACGTGTTCATGAAATGCTATGTAGTCAATAGTCCATTAACAACGACTACGCAAGGCTGGTTTATAATAAAACGTCCCTGGAAAACAGGTTTTCAATTCACGGATAAACAATTGAAAATGTGATCATGGCGTACGACATTATTCTTCGCAAAAAATGAGATCTTTTTCAATGTTCTGTAACGAGGGCGTAGAATGATAAATGGAAGCACATTATTGCACAGACTGTGATTGATTACTATACAAGGTCGTAATTGCATGCTGATCCTAGATTCAGTATATTCTACTAGAGTAATTGTTCCTAGTTATGTCTCTCAGAAGCGCAAACTTTTGTCGGTCAAGAAACTAATGTAATGAATTGTGAAGCTTCAAGAATTTGGTTTATTTCTACACGTCTCGATAATAAGATAAATATTTTCACAGAATAAGAAATTTGTAGCGGAACATAGTTAGGAGCCCACGAGAGGCAGATAGGTTTACTCACGTGTTTGGGTAAGCTTCTACAATAGGATCTAGCTATAGTGGCGTAGCGTGTCACATAAGTGGTCAGAGTTTGGTGGAAATGTTTCGGTTGAGCTGAGCGTCAAGCGTCTAAGCCTTTCTTCAAACTAAGACTATAGAGCACTAAATTATTTTAAGCGGAGACACTGCTCCCACTGATGCACGAAATCATATAATTGACCCTCAATATATAAATTAATTTATTTATATAGTATATGCACATTCATTTATCTATTTGGTTTTTTACGCTGATAATTTTATTTGTTCTTTTAAATGTTAGTTGTACCAGTTCACATAGCATTAACTACAGGATTAATATAGCAAATGTGAAGTTGTAAATAAATTGTTTCAATAATACAATTCCTGATAAAATATAATAAAGAATTGCATAAAAGCATATCGTAAATAAAAAGATATAAGTTTAGGCAAATAAGAAATTGGGTAAAAATGATTTTTTTATAAGTAAGCTAATTTATTAAATCATTTAAAAAAGCAATCTTATTTATTCAAATTAATTAAGTCATATAATAATATTATTTATTTTTGAAGCCCCAGTAGCTTACATTGGTACGGTGTAACGTAACGCAGGGATCGCAGAGTCACTTAAGCGAAATGGCGTCACATTCTATGGTCTAGAACAAATCAAAAACAGCCACGTCAAGCATGTAGATGTCTAAATATACGAGAATATATATTAAATCAATAAACTAGTGCTCCTTAAAATAAATATAGGCAAAATACATACTAGTGGGAAGAAGGTCAGATTTAAATGGATAATTTAACTAGTCTCTCTTACAGACACTAGCTTTAAACTTTAGTAGCTATATTAAGGTTTCCGTAATCTGTGACGCCTAGGTCAGGTTTTGCGTGTGTAGTCATTGGCCGTTGGACCCATTGGAGCAGTCGGCAAGCTGCCCCAAAATCATGTCTAGGTATGGAGTCAGGAGTACTGCTTCGCCACAGAAAATCACACTTCCAGTCATGAGAGGGCGTGAGACGAGTACTGAGAGCCCGAACTACCTGATTTAATATTCTCTGGGGTTTTCATAATTCCAGGTAGGATCATTAAAATGCAGCCCGGGCAAATTATTTAACTCTTGACTACTATTTACTCTCTTCCTTTTCTATATAGGAAAATGGCCATAATAAATCTGCCTGTAATTGAGAAAAAGTGTTTGTTAAAATAAAACAAGTGCATTTTATCTATAAAGTTAATCGAATATTTTCAAGTCAAAATGCCTTTACAATATTTATATTTTTTTCATACATATATTCTATAAAGCTCTTATCCTTGTATGTTTGACATTTCACATGTTACATTTAGTAAATTTCACATTATTTAAAGATTTTTCTTAACCTTCTGACGGAACTGAGCTGCAGATATCACGAATAACAGTTTACCCTTTAGTGCCACGGAAAAAGCAGAAATGAAATTTTTGTGTACAATATAAAATTTTATGAATGAGTGACAGCACCATTCCATTTATAAAATCTTAAATTGAATAAATTATAATAATTATCAATAAACATTTATTGTTTTGTTTATTCATGTTAGTTATATATAGATGTAATTTGTTGTTGTTTTACTCCATAAAAATGGAATATTTGACATACCAAGACCGACGAAGGTTGTTTGGTCTTAAAAACTGCATAGTTAGTTGGAATGTAAATTAATATTATCAGAAAAAAATGAAAAATTTTTAGAGAGATAAATTAATTTAATATTTAATTAATGGAAAGTAATTGAAATATATTTAGCAAGTTTTACCAGACAATATTTGTACAACGTTGAACAGCGTCCCGTTGAAATCCTAATAAGTCTGAAATTAAAGAGTTATTTATGAGCAATGCCAATATAATATTCTATTATTAATATTATACATTGGAACACTCAAATTAATTTAATTTAATGTTGCAATTGTCTACAAAGAAACTAACCAAAATAGAATATAACGTAACATAGTGAAATATGCAATGCTTTAAGCTGTCATGTGATGCTTATGAGTGAATGTGGTTGGTTGTATTTTTAAGCTGCCTTTCTCTACTCAGCTGTGGTCTGTGTTTCTCAGAATTCCCTCTTATTACGGCTCAACAGACCCTACAACCTGCTCGCCTTGTCCTGGGCACAGTTCCTATTTTGCTTAAAATGCACATCAGAGAATAATGTGAACGGGATCGCATAGAAAATCTAAGTTCTGAAAAAACTACCGATAATTTTTATTACTAATTTTATTACAGATTTTGGCCAATAATTACGAACGTCTAAAAGTATCTGGGTAGTCAGAGAAATTTGATATTCCTTTAATCTCATGTACACTCATACCCATACAACATTTTTTAATCAAAGTAGAAAGTGAAGGTTGAATTATTTCGTCCAACAAATTGCGTTCCTATATCAATATTTCCTCATAATGACTAATATTATGAATTTATTATATTTATTGGAGGAACTAATGATTAATTCTCGTAATAATAGTGGAACAAGAACCACTTTGAACGATATACATTCGTCGCCCCAGTATGCAACAAAAAATAACGTATTTAGTGACCCCGGGATCGGAAAGTAATTATAGAATCACAATTCTAAATCGAGGAACATCAGCAGCCAAACTTGGTACTGAGCGCAGAGAGAAAACTAGCGTTAAATCTTTCTTCAATGCAAAATAAAAATATTTTTCATTAATGAATTACATATCATAAATTTTCTTTCAGAACCAATTTATTCTCGAACGTTTGTTCATATTGGAAATTAAAAAGATAAATTTCCCATAAGTCAGAAAAATTATATAATATTACGAATATAAAATTTAAATACAATATATTCTGTGTGTTGAAAAAATTATTAGCAAGATATTATATAAATCGTATTTAACTTCAATTTGTATACATTGCCAAATTCTTCAATTAATATCTGCTAAAAATTGATAATAAATATATAAATTTTGAGTAAAATTTCAAAGGTATGATCTGGCTGAACCAAAGCATAACCTGAAGAAGTCGTAAATTATAGACGAAAGGTTGTGTACTTACATTTTGATCAATTATTTTATCCACTTTTTCTGACTTGGTAAAGTTATTTATTTATTGTACAATTAATATAGCAGATAATTATATTTATCGTACTTAAAGTTGCTCACCTCTATTTATTTTTCGTCCATATAGTTCATTAAATCTAAATTCATGACTGTATATTACTTTTGTAAGATGTGGGCATCAATTCCTGATAATCGTAAATACTGAACAAACATCCAGCTAAAATAAAGGAATTAAGTGATCCTCCAGTTAAATTCAAAAGTGAACTTCACAAATTTCTGATTAGCCACTTCTTACATGGTGTAGAGGAATTTATGGTCTATTAAAGTGGAACAACGTTGTACATAGTATGAACTTCTAGTTATTTCAGCTGGAATCATATGATAATGAGAATATTATAAGCATAAACTTATGTAAATTTAAATATGTAATGAGTGAAATAACTTACTCAATTCATCTTAGTGCTACGATATTAACTATAAGTTAAGAACCTCATATCACATGACACTTCTCACGTCCTTGAAACCTTGCTACGCTTCGGGATCAACGGAAAAAGACTAATGTAATCTAATCTATACGGACACGACTGATATATTTTTGACTAGGAATGTGCCTCGTCAGAAGAAAGATTCAATATTCAATGCAATATAGCATAAATATTTCACTGCCCTTGGGTTGTGTAATCTATTATTTGACAGCCAATCATTTCCGCATTCCAGGTGGAGCTAAATTGTGTATCCCGGGTTGCATTTCGTTACATGCGCTCACGGTTTGCAACGAGTGTGCGTGTAACTTTTTTCCAAACTACTCAAATGCCCTTATGCCTATATCTTAGTCGTATGTCTTTAGTTTCAGAATTTTTTATACATAATTGTAACACCTTAATTCTTCGTTCTTCTGTGAATTCATTTATTAACGGCTGCCTATTCACTAGCAAATCCGTACATGTACTCACACACAATACTAAGTCGTTAGTCATAAGGTTTGGAGCTCTCATGTTGGGCTGATTGTGTTGATGCTGAAAGTAAGAATGACAAGCTTCCATTTTCCCGCTGTAATTCGAACCCCAGCTCTCTGTGTTGCGAGACAATGGCGCTGACCACTCACAAGGTTCGCGTCTATATAACCGTTAAAATTAATTTCGATGTCCACACACGGATTCGAGCCTCAGGAACACTCTTATGTGTTTCAGATGTAGTCAGTCCCATAATTGCAACTCCGCGGCAAAGAATTATGCTGTCAATCAATTCTCCCAGTTTTTTAATACTACCTGGCAGTCAAAAACATGCCAGATGCTCTATCAAGTGTTCTTTTGTGTGAGAAAAGTAATGACTACTAAAACGAGCCATTTGTATCGTAGAAACATTTTAAATCTGCTGAATTGAATGGTTTGACAGCAACACTAAATTTATAATAATAAAACGTGTACTCAACATTTGCGCCGGAGGAGGTGAATCAAATTTTTACTGATAAAGTAAGTGGCATATTCATAGACAAGCACACAAAGAGAACGAGGAAATTTAAAGGGACTTATATGAGAGGTGTTTTTGCAGAGTTTAACCATATAGAAGTGACAAGTTTCCAACGAATACGGAGAAAAGAAAGTTTTAAGTTTTACTCACGTATTATAATACTCAACAATAGCTTTATCGTCAAAGAGTAACTTTTTGTTCAGGGTCGCTATCAATCTTTTGCAACCAACCTGTCATTATCATAAAATACAGTAAAGGAATATGAACTCCACCCAAGGCGTATGCTATAATGTAAGTAAAAAATATTTGAAATTACGCCACAGAATCTGAGTAAGACGCAAGTTTGAATTTGTAACAATTCAGTTTTTTATTTATTCAATTATTTTATTTTTGAGTTCAAATTTGTTTTTAACATATGTTAGTTATTTGATTGATTAATTTTTTCTGTTATTCTGAAGGCTCTTGCGATGTTACATAGCAGTATAACTCAATAGCATATATCCCCCGGATTAGAGCGTCGAATCATGGATTAGGAACAGGGCCTTAAGCCCCTTAAAGGTCGACAGGAGACCAGCCACACACGCACACACACAAGCAGCTCAGTGACAACGTTATTTACACGCACAGACACAGTGGCGAGTGAAACTGGAACGTATATTTCGATTCATTAAACTCACTGTAAGAACATTTCAAAAGTCGTGTTTACAGTTATTTGCTTCTTTTATTAATATTTTAACAGGCGTATGTGAACATTATCATAAGTTTAATATGCTATCCACGTACAAGATACCGCAAATCCACGACTAAACACCATAAATATTCCAATAGATAATGTACGATAAAACTGATCCCATTTCCCTGGCCTGAGATTATATCGTAACGATTGCTAAAAGCACATTTTTACTTACGTTCTTTAGATCACCACCAGTCAGACAAAGAAAGACCAAACTTTGTCAGGACGTTTTGTTTCCTATTAATAAAAAGGTACAACACTAAGTCTTTTTATACTGCTAGGAAATACAAACTTCCTCTACCCTTCTGTATATCCCCATTAAAATCCCTTCCAATGCTATTAAAGGGGAGTTGCTACCACGTGTACTATTCTCATGTTCTGTTCTCTAAAAAAATGCTAACAATTTCTTCCTTATAATTTTTTTCCCTTCAAAGTTGAAGTATAAGTATTTTCTCGAACAAAATTGGAGTAATTTTTAAAGTTGATATTATTCATAATTAGTGAAAACTAGACAAAGTCATAATTTATTTAATCATTAATTTTAATGTTCATAAATAAAGTGCATAACGTTTCTTCCTTTTGTTTAAAGACTTCTTGAATGTCTAAATTTTTCTGACAAATTATTTTATTAAAATTTACAACATATTTTAATTGTTTCCTTAATTATATACGTTTGAAGAGGTCTCTAAACAAAGTGAAAAAATATTATGTATTTTATTTAATTTTAAATTTAAATGTTTATCAATAAATTCTGACGTTTAGCCTATTTCCAGTAATTATATAGTTGAAAGTTGAAAAAAAAACTATTTTGACGGTCACTTGCTTAAATTCAATATTACAATAATACAAAGTTTTCATTTTTAATGTTTAATTATTTTTACATTTCTGTGTTTAAAATATGTTTATTATCTTTACATGCAAACGGGATTCTTTAGTGGTTCTCTGAGAGAAAGAGAGGGAGGGAGTCTTGGAATTTGGTGGAAGTAACGGCAGATTAGACAGAAAAATTAATTAAATATTTGGTGGAATTATTGCCGTTTTCTACTTCAATGCAATATTAAAACATAACTAAAACTATGTTTAAATCCCATTATTATGCCCGTTAAATTATGAGATTAATGCAGCCTCTAGAATGCAATATATCAATTGGTTTGAACTACAATAGGAATTCGGTGAAATCCAGAATTACAACTTGAGGTCAGCAAGAGTTTCCAGGGGATTTCCCGCGAAGACCCGAAGAGAGAAATTCGATTGCTGTGTGGCAGGATTAATATTATTACTTTTTTTGCGTATAAACGATGAATTATAATATTCAGAAGAAAACATGACAATACGTTAAAAAATTATTTGAATATAATTATGAAAGAAGAATTGTACCAAGTACGGGAACGAGCATGTAGCTGGAATTTTTGCACCGTATACGAAAATATTCCAATGTTACGCGATTACGATGCAGTCAGCAAGTTCAAAGAGAAGGATTGCTTCTAGAAATTCTATTAGTTTATTTTTATAGTGTCATCCATAGCATTAAGCTTTGGTGTTACTAGAAAGCGATATAACATTAATAAACACATAGGAAGAATTAACGGCGGAAGTCAAATCCAAAACGATCCGCAGTGGAACAAAGCATAATAATTTTAAAAAAAAATTCACTCAAGTGTAGGCTAGGGAAACAAAACTGGGAAAATACGGATTTATTATTTAAAAATACTCAGACGATAACACAAAGGAATCGCAAATAAAAAATATAGTTTCCTAAGCAGAAGTTCTCGTGTTAACGTGAAGGAAAAATGGTAATATTGATAGAATAAGAGGAATCGTTCGGTCGTACAGCCAGTCGATGTAGTAGGATCTTTAACGAAAGTATAAACTCCATTAGAGTGCATTTGAAAAAAGAACGCCAAGGTTTGACACCAATCGTGGCATTCAATTAAACGAATGTGCACAAATGGCAAGTTATACAAATAAATATTGAGCCACGCTTGTACGGGAGGGCTATTTGATATTGGAAATGAGTAGAAAGTTAGAAGTGAAGCTGTTCGAGATGGACGATGAAATATACGAGTTTTATATATATACTATAAAGTAGTCAGAAAGTAAACACTTGTGTTTGTGTTGAGATTATTGAGGAAAAGGAGGTGGCAGTATATGTAGCTGGGCGACGCTACAGGTTGAAGAAAAGAGCTTCGAAATAGCTGACAATGACGTTTTATATATTTATCATTTTCCCAAAGAAATAGTTCTTCGTCTCCCTACAATTCAATATAGAAAAGAAAAAGAGCTGAAGATAGTTTCATACTCAATGCTTTCAAATACCATTAGTAACTTAACGCTCATTGAGGAAACAGTTCAACAGTTCTCGGATTTCTAACAAGAGTATTTGTTGAACGGCGATTCGATGACAAGCTCTGTCATCATGTTCCGGCGCACAACAATTATCCTACTCAATTAGAAGCCCGAGAACTGTTTGATTAGCAATCAAAGTTTACATTTATTATAACACTGATAACAGTTCTACAAGTGTCTCTAATCAGTCACTGAAATCGTCATAAGTACAATTCGAAACAAAAGATAAATTGTTGTTAGCGTAAAAATTACGCGCAACTGAAGATCAACTCCATGTTGTCGACAATACGCGGATGCTTCTTTTCCGAGAAATATCTATAATAGCTTTCGGAAAAATTTAATATGAGAAAAAATTACACAGTATTTGAACATAGAATTTAATTGTATGTATAATAGTTTTCGTGTTACTCACTATTTCTTTAGTTTACTACATTATAATTTAATATTTTCAAACTGCAGGAATAGTTTCAAATTTTACCATCCTTGAAAGTGATCTTAAATCAAAATATTAATTTATATATTTTTTATTACACAGTTATCTTCTTATCTTGCGATTTTACAGTTGTGATAATGATGATAATATATTGAAATTAAAATGGTAATATGCGGTTGGTTGCAACCATTATCTTGTCCATAACAATTATCGCGTATTATATTACATTGAATTCTTATTACTAAGGTTGAAATTTAAAAAGCTATAAAATTTATAACAGTATTTAGTAGAGGAGGTCTGGTGGACGTTTTATTTTAAGTCGTCTTTGTTGAGGCTCTGGAGGAACTGAGGTTGTAATTTCAGCGATGGTTGGATTTTTCTTCGCGTATTAATATTTATTAATAAGTCGAAGAAAATGCAAAACTTTCAATATTGGTCACAGAGGATCATAATCGTGTGGTTAAATTAGTCACGTCGATGTTCTAAACTCAGCATTTGCATTGCCTCGGATATCTCAAAAGTCTAATATATTTAATAATTATGATGATTACGGGATTTATTTTAAAGAGTCGATTCCGATTATAGGGTTTATATGTGTTGAGAAAAACTGTTTTGGCCATGAACTGAGAATCTTAACGTGACGTTCGTCACACTGGCCATACATACGTACTACAGCGATATTAATTGGATTTATGGATTTATAAAGGTCTAAAAGAAAAAAAACGTCTGTGAAATAAATCCCGACATAAAAAGAAATCATAGCACTTAAATAGCTAATGAGAAGATAAGCACTTCAGTAGTTGATTATTTCTGAACGGCAAGCAAGATGGAAACATCGTCTCAGCATGTTTGTAGACGCAAGGCAGCATGATTGGGGAAGGTGTCTTGATTACTTTTTCTCTTCGCAATGATGTTGTTCTAAGGAGATTGGATCCGAAAGAACGAAGCTCCCTGAACAAAGGGCAGCGCAACGGCACGGATGCAAACCAGACGTGTTTTCTGCTCATATCATCTCGTGTTTTTTTTTTCCTCCAGCATTTCTTACACAAAAGGAATTCGTTTCACTGACGCACCCAAATGAAGCGTACGTTTTTTTGTAGCAATTTTTGTTACACAACTCGTTACGAAATATTTCTGCAGACTATGTAAGACGACCATGAACAATACTAGGTTGAAATTATATTAATTTAAAATGTTATAATAAAAATTAATACGACCTTAGTTTCCAGACTAATTTAATATTAGAAATAATTACACATATAATAACACTTAACAGTATTTTATCGTTCTATGATCAAATGCTGTTAGGGAAAGACGCAAAGTAACGTCGAAACGTCCAGCTATGTTTAAATTATTTTCTGTGTAATTTCTCCTCATATAAAATTTGTCTGAAAACTAAGGTCGTATTAATTTCTATTAATTGAATAAGACATTAAATTTATATGTATTATATAAAATATGAATCAATCACATATTTATTCTCTAGTAATATGAACCCTGTTTCAGTTAACGTGCAACAGACAACCCATCGTCTCGATAATTCCACTAAATTTAGACAATCAAAATTATTGGCAAAATTTTCTTGAAATGTATCTCTGAAAAATATTAAATTTTGTATAGAATGTTTTATGTTTATGCTCATGACTAGTAACAGTGGCCCTTTCCAAACCATCGGGCAACAATTTGTTGTTAATACAGTTTAAAAAGTAATTTGTCGGATAATATAAGAATTACCAAGGATAAATATCTATGAGTATACTTTACTTTGCTATGGCAAAGTAAAAATCAATACTGAATAATTGAATAATTAAACTTGAATATCTATAACCATGTTTTACAATGAATCAATGTATCCGTGGGCGCCGAACTAATATTGAAGGACGACGTCAGTCAACGTCACTGAATTGCGTTCGCACTGTGCTAAATATTCTCTTTCTCCATAACCTCCAGGAACACGTATTGTATTATATATGCATATATTCTGATAAATTACTGTTAAACGTATTATTTACAGAAACAATCACGGGCTTCGACATCAAAGAAGTCATGTTCAGAAGATCCTTATATGTGACATTTTGATTAATTTGTTTATTGAAAGGCGATACCAGAATAGTGACTTCACTCCTTTAAACGTCAAGTCTCTGGACGGGATAAGACAATTCTGGTAATAAGTACTACATTACATTTCGCAGATCCAGCTGGTGCTTGAGCCTCTATCTCGTGGTATCTTAACACTAACTAATCTTGTCCCATTTCAAAGATTCCGTAAGCTTATATGTCGTGGTTTCTTAGCTCTTTACCTATCCATCTGGTATCACTACACAGGTCTGTAATTAAGCGTAGAAAACATATATTTAATACAAATAATCATTGCTGCTGAAATACGCCGAATATGAAGGAATGTACAAATTCATACTAACTGCATATTGCATTAAAGATAATAAAATAAAGCTTTCGTGCGATAAGCCTTTTTTCATAAAATAATTGCGAGTTGGGCACTTGGAACGTTATCTGTCGGTTCGGATGAGATGAAGGAATTCGGTTCTTACAAATTCGTGATAACTTTAAAGATAAAACAACTTGCTGAATGACCTCAGAACAGAGATTTTCACGGATCATATCTACAGGAGTGCCGTAATGACTAAGCTTGTCAGAAGTGAAAAAAAACCTAATACGTTACACACAAGGAATTGTAACACCAGGCTTTTGTTGAAAAGAAATGTAGAAAGGGGATGTCGTCTATGCAGAGAGAGAATTCTGTGCCGTGAAATATTGATTTAAACTGCTGAAGCCATCATAACGTCCACTACTGGACAGTCGAGACGGTACCACATTGTTTACTGAAAAACGTAACCATTTATATCGGAACAAACTGAATGCTGATGGCGTCAGCTTCAACTTTGACAAGACGCTGTGTTCTGTAATTTTAAATTTTTTTTCAGCCAATACATTTCATTAATTTTCATCACAACCAAGTCTGAAATGAGATAGTTGTTTGAAACAATCAACTTGTATCAGATCTAAAGGTTGATCATTCCTATTTTTTTTCCTTCACCGGAGAACCTAGTACGTAAACATATAACAGACAAATCAATGTTTCCATATAAAATAAATCCTGACGCTCCAAAGTTAATAGAAATATGAATACTTCTATTAAAAAAATTTAAAATTTACATATTCCAATAAACCACGTCCATGATCGCTTCTCCGTTATTTTACTTTAAGAGAAAAAAAAATTGTAATATAAATGTAAATCTCGCAAAGTTGAATTTTGTGTAAATTTATTGTTAAATCGCAAACTAAGAATAACGATCTATATTGCTTATTAATTTCGTATCTATATATAAACAAACAAATTCCTGCCATTTAAGAATAAATAAATATTATTTCTCGATCCTTCATTTATTGGCTGTATTTTATATATTTACTAGACTAGCTGCATTTCCTGAGCATTTATTTTTATATACCCGACAAAGTAATCAATTCTGGAAACTCATGTTTTTAGAGAAGCATAAATACTCCCAAAACCAATTATGAAACAATTTTCTTACTACTTTATGAGCGTCAAAAATACTCTTGATGCGTTGAGAGAGTCAAAAATATTCTTATTATTCCAGGAGGCTTAAATATAGATATAATGCAGTTAAAATACTGGCTCTACCTTTCATTATACTCCTCGTACTCTAAGAAAATTAATTTTATTTATAGATAATCAGAATGTGATACTTCAAAGCATGAAATTATTTTACACATATTGGCAACTCCGATTAATGTAATAATTATTTTATTTTAAAAAACACGTCTGATTACATAAAACCTAGATTTTATGATAGCGCCGATATCCAGTCGGAAGTTTCCCGTTTTAATTAGTGGACAATACTTGCTTATTTACGCCAATAAAATTTTAGTTTCTGTAGAGACATTAATTTTAAAATATTTAATTCACTAAATCTATAATGCTATATAATCAAATATTATGCGAGGTTAATGTATGAAATGTTACTCATTAAATCCAATTGTTCGTATAGTAGTCATAACATCGGAAACATTTATGACTTTTCATAAACAACCTCTTTGGTCTCCTCATATGAATATCGTTTTTAATATATATAAATGAAAATTAATTATTAATAAGAAAGATAGCCAAAGACAGACCAAATTAGTGATAATATAAATATAACACAGCGTTTTGTGGTATTTATATTATCTCTGATTTTGTCTTTATTTGACTATCTTTCTTATTATTAATATCCGTCAGGACGTAAAGTTTTTCATTACAAAATTAATTATTGATAAAAAAATATAAGACAAGGAGTCACTTAGGAATTAATTATAAACAAAATTACATAGGTATATTATCCCAAACTTCTAAAAACCTGCATCTCCAATAATCCATGGACATCATCAGATGTGCATACAAATATTTATATTTATATTATCACTAATTTTGGCTGTCTTTCTTATTAATAATTAATTTTCATTATTTATTAAAATTTAATGACTGCAGTCTCTTCATATAAGTTGTTTTTGTGTGATATTCCGTAAAATGTATCACATACACAGTTCAAACATTTATTTTGAGACAGATGACGTGGCCGTCAATCAATAAATGATATGAACGAAGTATCGTTTGGGCATTCGCGCTTTAAGATTTTGTTACCCTCTCCTCCCCTGTAGAATTTACTTTTATGCATCCTCTCCCGTCCTGAAATTTTCCATTCATCTCAACCGCTCATCCTACATTGTCTCCTCATCAGTCATTTTTTAATAATACCTACTTCTTTCTACGTCCAATTCTGTCACCTTAATTTCCATAGAACAGTTCCCTACATCGTGTTGGAATTTTTGTGTGACGAAGAGTCTCTCCATACGATATTAATAATAGACAGAAAATCGTTTCCCGTGTACATTGATTGTGTCAATTACGTGTACTTGATTTAAATTTGAGACACCAAGTCTGTTCGTGTTGCCTATGCACTTTTAATTCCATTTCATTCGTCTTGCATCGAGTGTGGAGTTCCGCTTGTCTTTGGCATAATGGACGAAGCACGAGTCTGTGCTGAAAGATGGATGGACACCGTGCGTGCATGATTTAGCACTGCAGATTTTTTTTTTGCTGCAGCATGGCGCCCTAAAGTGAGTTGACGACCCTGTGGCCGTTAGCGATTTACGAGAACCTAAATCCGGAGATGCTGGCGGCACAATCAGATCCTCGGGGAAATTAACAGCCGGCGCGCATTGTAATATCATTCAATAACAAACTCTGGACTGAAGAACCACTGACTGTAAACTTGTCATTGGGGAAGCATAGTTGAGAATTCTTAAGCGTGGATCACTTTATTTGCTTTCTGTAAAGATTGGTGTCATAAAGCTGCCTGAAGTCTTTTTCTTTTTCGAACAAAGAAAGACCCTAAAGACTGTTGAATGTACTTTATTTATTATGTGTTAATATTGGAGGCATATAACAGCCTTAGGTCTGTTTCTTTCTCAAACAAATAAAGACCCATAAGGCTGTTGAATGTACTTAGATTAACTGAAAATAAAAATTTAAACCTTAGATGCAGCCACAGACTGAAATGTGGAAATAATGCAATGTTTCTTATTCTGATTTATTTAGTTGTGGCTGCAAAAAAGTATTACATTGAAATGTAATTATTATACATATATTTATACCAGTTTAATAATCAAGGATTCGTAAACTTCTAATTTTAAAAATTTGTTCGAATTGTTTTTTTTTGACATCCAATTAATATCAACTTCAGTTATTAAAATCCATGATAAATTCTGTTCTATTATATATAAAATAATAGTTTTTTCTTTAAATACCAGTCGAAAGTCCTCATCAAATCCGAAAAGCGTTGTATTTTTAATTAAAATTTATTTAAATGCTTTCCGGTTTTTTGGTCGTCTATTTTGTTACTCTTTCGATAATTTCTACCTCCTCGCTCATCAATCGAGGGAACGGTAGCAGGAAAAGGATCGGCTGGTCGCCCACCGTTCGATTTCCCCTTGGACTTTCATCGCACACCCGCACATAGCACGACACCGTAATCTTTTAGTAACTCGTATCTCAATTCTGGCAACTACAAACACAATCATTTTCTTTAATAACCAACAATAGCTATGAATCTCACTATATGTCTAACCAATTTCCATCTCGCTCTCATAACTGTAATGATCTTACAAGATCTATTTTTCTAACTCAAAACAATCAGTCATCAGTCAATCAGTGAACTTAAAAGTGTTCTTTCAATTTATTTCATTTTTGGTGGCCAACTCCTTAAAAAACTAAAGCGGATATAAGTTATTCCTGAGAAAAACTGAAGCTTACTTCCTCTTCCTGTGATACATAGATTTTTTTAAAACATCCCTCTCATTGAAAACATCTGGCGAGTTCAATTTCCATTGCCAAAATCATTTCAAGTCGCTTTCTTCCTTACAGGAAAAAGTGTCTTTCACGGCAAAATATATGTCGTTTATGGCTCTAAATTCCCCTATGAGTCACTTTCTAGACTCCATAATAAAAATTTTGGAAAACAACAGTGGCAGTTAAATTTTTTTGTCGCCTAAACGTTTCCCCGTAAAAATGGTAAAAATAACAACAAACATGAAAATAAATAATAGTATAGGTATTCTTTAAATTACTAACTTTCTCAGTTTTTGTTTATAACCGTAATCCATCCTAATTAACGAAATTTTTCATGTGTGTGTGTTTGCGGGACACATTAAATTAGTTTTAGTCCTTAATTTGTGTGTCGCTATATAGATTGTACTAGAAGACACTGCAATGCTTGCGACGATGGAACGTATAATTACTGTGTGAGTCAATTGACAGAGATTTATTAGTGCTCTTTCTCTAAGTCCTCGTTACAACATTGAACGAACTCCACTCGTTTCTATTCGCATGCCTTAATTGCCTCCTTTTAAACAGCACTTTAGTCGTAATTATTGGAGTCTACTGCAAAGAGTAATGGCATTTATATGTACTTTTATCGGTGTACATTCATTATATTTTTACTCGTTGACTCCAATAAATAATCTTTGCCTAGAAGAACCATAATATTGCCTGCTAGTGTGAAATATCGTCCCAGTATTTTTCTGCCACATTTAAAAACTCGAGGCAAATAAATGGTTTATTTCCACTTTATTAAATAAATAAATTATTGACATTCTTCAGCTGTATACCTATTATACCATTGCGACTGAGAATAAGACAGATAAACACAATACGTGTTCATTGTACAAATTTTAATTACGATTCGCCTTTTATGAGAAATACAATGCATCGTTTCATTCATATTTCTGTATATTTTGCAGAAGTAATTAAAGCATTAATTACTAGCCTTACATTATGCAATAGTTGATATAGTACGAGTAATAAAATTATAACTGTGAATGGATTTCTCCTAGTGAATTTTATTCGCTATATAGAGAACGAACTGTAATGAAAATATTTGTCAACTGGACAAAAAATAATATGGATAGGTAGTTATTGGGTTTCTACTCGGGTCAAAGAAAGCTAACCCATGACGTTTAGAAGACAGACTCTGTCATTTGTCTTAACTGAGTTTACTATTGAAAACTTTCTTTGACACGGATGGAAACCCAGCAACAATTTATCCAGCATGTACACCGGGAAAGTCATTGATTAGGAATATAATTATAGGTTGACGAAATAATCAATTCTAACGTACTAAGTATGGATGTTGATCACATTAAGACTTTTCTAATCTAAGAACGGTAACGACTAAACGAAAACGAAGGAAATATTCTGAATTCGTCCACATAACGATTTATCATACAGAAATTGAAGGAAGATTATTAAAATTTTGTAGAATTTTACAAATAAATGTACCAAGTGTTTTTGAAAAATTACGAAACTTTCATGGTGGGGGTGAAGGAAAATATATTAAAATAGTAAAGAATGTACCAAGGCTTTCATATAAAGAAAATTTTATAATAGTACCCTAATTTGACATTGTACATAGGAGAAACGCGAAGATTGTATTCATTTAGGTATGGAAAAATATTTTGTAATTTTTCCATACGATATAATTTTAAAAACTAAAGTGAAAGTCATTGATTAAGAATATAATTATAAGTCGAAGAAATAATGAATTCTAACGTACTAAGTATGGATGTGGATCAAATTAAGACTTTTCTAATCGAAGAACGGTAACGACTAAACGAAAACGAAGGAAATATTCTGAATTCGTCCACATAACGATTTATCATACAGAAAATGAAGAAAGATTATTAAAATTTTGTAGAATTTTACAAATAAATGTACCAAGTTTTTTTAAAAAAATTACGAAACTTGCATGGTGGGGGTGAAGGAAAATATATTAAAATAGTAAAGAATGTACGAAGGCTTTCATATAAACATA
Source organism: Zhengitettix transpicula (assembly GCA_037074705.1). Classification (NCBI taxonomy): domain Eukaryota; kingdom Metazoa; phylum Arthropoda; class Insecta; order Orthoptera; family Tetrigidae; genus Zhengitettix; species Zhengitettix transpicula. The sequence goes on from CM073590.1 coordinate 197,199,699, forward strand.
ATTTTATAATAGTACCGTAATTTGACATTGTACATAGAAGAAACGCAAAGATTATATTCATATAGGTAATGAAAAATATTTTGTAATTTTTCCATACGGTGTAATTTTAAAAACTAAAGTGAAATTCAGTAAATCCATTATAAAACAAAGACAAATCGCGCACATTAAAAACGTTCCATCGTGAGTGATTCTACAACGAATGAATATAAATTGGAATTTCGTACTAATATAATTTATTTTCTAAATGACGGCAAGCCGGAGTGGTTATTACACCCATTCCTTTCAGATAACCACGCAAAGAGAAAATTAGTGGTATGCGGTTTTATGATCTGCGTAACATTGATTTTCACTTACTGTTTACCAGCAGTTTCATTTGCGGGTTTATGATTGTCTTGCAGAAAATCTTTATTACTGATCCAATTTCCGCGAAGGTTAGTTAAGTTTTACAGCATTCTTGATACCGACAATAACGCGGCAATCTCCTATTATATCCAGCTTTGCGTTTCTCCTTTACGACAGAATATTTTGGATTCCCCATTACTCACTCGTATCTATGGAGATTTATGGCAGCGAAAGAAAGTCTTTAACTGCAGATTTCCCTAATGAGATTATTTAAATAACGTTATTAATCCAATATAAAACTTTCATAATTTATTCACTTTGTTTGCAGCGATTTATAAAATTGTTGTTACTTTTTTATATATATTTTTTATATAAATAGACGGAATTTTTCCTCTCAATATTTATTTATTTACCGACTTGCACAACAGAGATCTCGGATTCAAATCGCGGTATTGGTAAGGTTGCTTGTGATTGTCATGGTCAAGAAAACATTGGTTAATACGGAAGGAGGATCTCATCGCTAACCACATGACACTCCAATAAATCAGGAATGTGTCATGAAAAATGACCAATGGTCTGCAGCGCTAAAGAGAACGAAAAGAATATATTATTTACTTTGACTCTTCGTTTGTTTGAATGAACACTTCTGCCAGAAAAACTGAGTGCCCCTTTTAGAATGCAACACGAAAGGCACCTTTGGTGCATAGTGTTGATTTCATTTTGTTAGGTTATTAAATAAACTATTAAATATAACCTTACTAAGCGTATAAAGAGTAATGAATTTTTATGGTAATATTCTCTCAACTTCTTTGTTAAATATAACTTTCAAAATAATTTATCTTATTAAAAGAACCGATTTAGAGTCTCTAACCGGTCAGTGTATGAAGCATAATTAATCTCCCAGTATTTCTGGATAATCTGTTAAATATTGGGGATTAAGATATCAACCTAATAGGTACTTTATTTAGACAAATAAATTTTATTTACTGTTGAATACGTTCCATTGGAGCTTTGTGTGTATATTAATATATACTACATGAGCTATTTTCATTGTTTTTATCCTCAACTTTATACAGTAACTGTATTTATATACTGCCAACTCATTTTTCAACTTTTTTGTTTCTTTAACTCCTTCCGCGCGTGTGCCAATGTGTTAAGAACGTTTGGCGAGCACCCAGGAGGCATGATATTCCATTGGCAGACAACAGTAGACTTCGGCGAGTTGCCATTCCACCACCTTAAAAAAGTGTTCGTCCTAACAAGTTCCATTATTGTTTTCAAAAGCTAAGCACTGTAATGTTCTTCACTTTCAACAGATGTTAACAACAAAGAATTTTCGAACGATATGTTTTAGGATTAAATTTTTCTACATATTATGTTTATAATCTATCTAATAAATAAAATAGACTGTACGTTTGTGTGTATGTATGTTCTGAATACAAATCTACATCCGTGCAAGAATTTGACCAAATTTCGTACATATGTTCCTTTCGAACCTAAAACAAACACTGTGGATTTAAGACATGACTACCACCGCCACTAGGGGCGGTGGTGGAAATTTTTAAACATGCTAAAACAGCCGATATTTGCGTTCACGTCGGTCTTTTTAGAGACTAGTATACTACGGGGTTTCAGTCGTTGAGGATACGACAAGTGTTGATGTGTACTCTCATTCGTACAGTTGGTCAGCTGCCTACAATCTGGTCGAGGCATGGAGTCCAGAATGCTGTTTCTCCTCAGAAAAACTCACCTGTAGTCATCGGTACGGGAACGGGTCATGTACTGAGTGACCGCCCCAGCTGATGCAGGTTTTATAGGATTTTCCCTGTATCACATATAGCCGAATACCTTGTAGTTTTCTTAAACTATAGTTAGGAGTCTCTATTTAACCCTTAGCTACCGAGTTCTCCCATCAGCATTCCTATTTCTTTCCCATCTGGTAGTCTTATAGCGAAGTGGATTATCCTCAATAGTATAAACAAAATTAGACAATTAATCTGGTTTGTATAAATATAATTAATATAACATAGCCATAATAAATTTCTTACTTATGGGTGTTTTATATTCATTATATCCTCAATATTCTCCAAAATAACAAGTGTATAAAATTAAACTGTCAAATAAATTTACTAAAAAACAATTGTGTGTTCGATGCAGTCGTAATAATTGTGGAAATACTCGAATATGTTTTAGAGTTTATTGGAGTTGTATGTTGCAATAAAAATAACATATATACCTGTTAATAATTTTTACGTTGTATTTTACTTATGTTTTGTACATTCACGAAATGCTTGGCGAGGAAAGCAATAAGGGGACGGATACCGCGAGTAAAGTTGCTTATTTGCTTCGCGTTCTTTCTTAGAGACACTTTCCAGAAATATATATATATATACCCTAATTTGACATTGTACAGAGAAGAAGCGGAAAGATTATATTCATATAGGTACAGAAAAATATTTTGCAATTTTTCCTTACGGTGTAATTTTAAAAACTAAATTAAAATTCAGTAAATCCATTATATACAAATAAAAATCGCGCACCTTAAAATAGTTCCATCGTGAGTGATTCTAGAATGTATGCATATAAATTGAAATTTCATACTATCATAATTTATTTTATAAATGACGGCAAGCCAGAGTGGTTATTACACCCATATAGAAAAATTTATATATATATATATATATATATATTGTAATGCCAATTAATTAGGCCATTAATTGTTTGGACATAAAATTTAAATTGTTTGATAAATCCATTACAGCGGTCTGATCGAACAAAGCAAAACAATGGGAGAAGCAAGCTCACTTTGTCAAAAAGTCAAAAGTGGCGTACGCGGGCTAAAACTCGAGAGAACTAGGAGTCAGTTGGCGGAAAAACATCGTGAGGAGCAGAACAAGTAATATAATTTGAGCAGAGACTAGACATCGTCAATGTATAACTAGTTAAAGTTGTAATTTAACACGAAGAAAACATTCACGCCGCAAGTATTGCAGCGTAAATGTTGGAAAGTAGGAGCAGTTTAAGTCTACAGCAAGGAGCTAAAGAAAAGTTAGTTCGCTCCGAAAGAATAAACAGTTAAAATAAATCTTCAAGAAACTACGTTACAGTTTATGTACAAATCAGTAAAAGACTAATAAATCTACGAATCATAGGATTCCGGTAAGTCAAGCAGACATCAGATAGCTGACATTCAGGAGTATCATCAGTGTTCCTGGGAGCCTATCAGTTTTGACTTCATTAGTGTAAAATCTATGAGTCGACAATTTAGAATCAGTGTATAATTTTGCAATAGTGTACTTCCGAAACCAAAAAGAATGCTGGCAGCAGCTGGACACTACGTAAGTAACAAAACCAAACCTAATTATTAATTGTAAACTTTAATTAAAGGATAAAGTCAGATTTCGTTCTCTTTTAATTGTCAATCAAAGTTTTTCTTTACTTTTAATTTCTTTCTATCGACATATTGTTCAGGTAAATTGTGAACTGTTTGTTAATAATATTTTTTAAATCAATTTGTTGTGTCCATTATCAAACCCAGTAGAGACCCTGAGAGAGAGAGAGAGAAAGATCTCAAATTTTGTTGTAATTATCTTTATTGCCACAAAATAAATAAATATTTTGTTTGCTAAATTTTGATTATTATTTGATTTAATTAACGCCTCCCATTTAATTATTACCTAAATGGCGCTTCACGTACGGTAAATTCTTCAAATTCTCTAAATATAAATTAAATAAAGCTCAATTTTTAATTATTACATTTTGGCTTCCACAACGTGGGGCAAATAAATTAACGCCAACAGTTAATTATTACAATATATATATATATATATATATATATATATATATATATATATTCATGTATTTAGCGTTTGTAAGGTTTTTATATTCTGCCTCCAAAAATGTAATTATTTATTTTCAAGTAAATATATTGATTCATACATTCCTAAGTTTCATCACATTGACTGAAGTTTTTATTTCAGAAACTATGACGATATGATTATTAATAATACTACCTTGAATTAGTGTTTTATCTGAAGATTAAACCAGCTCAAGGAACGGCCTTGAGGAGGCACCAGCTGATATCAGTTCTCCATGCGAAGAATTCAATGATAACGTCTCCATCCAATATCGTCAAAAATAATTAATCATGAAATTCAATGATATAAAAGAGTTTATAAACCTAGACTAATGGAGCTTTGTTAGTCAAAATTTTACTCCGTAATTTTTATTTCTTATTCTTACTTAAATACAGTTACAATTGGAGCAATGAAGAAATGGATCTTTACCGCTGATTCGTGTGACATCTATCTGTCACGAACTGAAGCAATTAAATCTGTAAACATCATTGTCTCAGACAACCACTCTCGGAGGAATACATTTATACTGATCATTATTATACATATTGCGAGAATCATAGTATCTTACAGTTCTATCATTATGTTTGGAGCGAGAAGATTTATAGTCAATTAATTACTCACCCATAATATTTTATAACATATAAGCAATAATAAACTACGCAAATCTCAAACCATTATCAAGAATTTTCATATGATTTCTCTGTTTAATTATTTTGAATACGTCTTTGTAAGTTACTAATTTTCTAAAAGAAGTATCATTCTTTAACACATGTCCGAACAATAAAGATGTATTTCTCTGGTTTCTTCAAAACTTCAGAAACAACTATTGTGTCTGTATGGAGTGTTTAACATTCTTTTACGTGTCTTTATTGACAGCAGTGACTAAAATGAGTAATAATGTGTGCTATTACGATTAATGCCCCGAAAGTTTAGAACTCTACAGAAAATGAAAATTATGTCTGTCCATTACACTTTATTATTACCGATCATTCGTCTGTCTTTGTTAAGTCCACATTCTGAGTTATCTTCACCAGGTGAAAAGCTGCAGAACTCTTTTTTTAACATAAAAAGTTTCCCTCAGAAGTTTGAGAAACTAAGGACGATGTAGGTAACAAGAAAAAGTTTTTCTAAGACCTCCACATAGTTATTGCGGACTAAAATTTCATACACACAGTCTCTTAGTTGTATTAGAACGATAGCAAATATATTCATCGAACACATAATACATATAGTATTTTATATTATTAGCCTATTTACATTTATTTGTAGATCCGACTATTCCTTCATTTATGGTTAAAAAATTGTATAGTTATTTGATAATTACTGAGTCTGTTAATTTATAAATAATAGACTCAAAAGGCTCTCAGTGTAGTATATTTAAATACTCGTGAAATTGTATCATTTTATGAGTTATTTTCGGAAACTATAATATGTAATCGTTTCTTAAATTTTTAGACAATATAAAAGTTGAGTTATTTTATTTACGGTGGCATTACCAATATACTCCACTGGTCGTGTCATTACAAGCAGATTATAATGATTCTGAAAACTCGATGACGCACGCTAATCAGAGTGCGGTGACATTAGACATTTCACATGTGGTTTTCCATGAATGGATATTTTAAATGTTTGTTAAGTTATCTCCAGTTTTTAGCTGAAAGTAGTTGTCAAATGTGCCTCGGGATGGCACCGGAAGTCAATCCAAAAGTCTGGTCACAAACCTAAGGAGCCTTCGAGACCAATTGAGAACTTTAGCAAATATCTTTTTTTTTGTGTGGCACATAAGAAATATTCAGAAAGAATTATAAAGACTGGTTTCTAGCAGATAAATTTATTATAAATTATTATTTTGTAAATTATTTAGCCACACGTTAAGCGCCATTTATGTAATAATTGGGGTTTATTGGCGGTTATTTTATTTTTTTATTAACAAGTTCTCGCGATTCAAACCAGGTGAAAACATTGTAATAACACGACGTTTGGTTGGCCACTGTCTTCATTACCGCTATCGAATCGTCGTGTTATTACAATGTGTTTACCCGGTTGGAATCCAGAGAACTTCTTGTTAATCACATACACCGGAAAGCCTTCTTTTGATATTATTTGAATATTAAAGTCTTTGATTAATATCAAATATTTATATAAAATTAAAACTTGCAAGTACACAAAAAATAATTTTATTTAATTTAAAAATATGGACTCGTGGAAAGATTATTTTGGCAACAATTTTTTGGCAATATAAACGAATATCTGCGACAAATGTTTATGTATTTACATATTTCTCTGTCATGCTGGTTTCGTTTCAGGTTCTGATTGGTAGATTTGCGTGTATTCTCCATTTACTGAACTCTTTTCCCGAAAACCGTCTTTGTCTTCAATATGTATCATTATGACATTAAAAATACTCCTATTTACACTTTGTACTTCAGTATACTCTTCTTTCACTGGAACACACTTTTACTCAGCTTTTTATTATCACATCTTAACGTTTCCATACTCCTGTAGAACCTTTACTCTAGTTTCGTCGTATTCATGGGTTACTCATAAAATTCTATAATTTTTGACTTGTAACTCAAATTATAACATATTTTTCTCGTCCTTTTACGAAAGTGAACGTCTTAAACTTCGTTAATTTCCACAACCGGAACATCTAAATCAATAATTCTTAACAAATCACGTCAGTCAATTTCGCCCCCAAGCACTGTCACTAAAACGTCACCGACCTCCTTACACTGTTCAAGAGCGTCGTAATACATGTCAAAATATAGTTCAACACGGCCAATTATTTAATATTTACATAAAGTTTGTGGCAAACAAATTTTTGCCTCATCACATCATTAATTCTATGGGTAACGTTTCGGGTACTTGTTCCTAGTTTACATTTGAAAATCCCAGACCCAGTTATTTCCACTAGCATATTATTAATATTTAATAGTTGGTATTCACTCAGAATACCTTTGAAGATAAATTTTTATTATTTGTAAACATTTACGCTCGGCATTAAATATCCAAAAACATCGTAGATCAATTCGACAGTTTTCATTGCTATTCGTTAGTAATTCGCACGCATATATATATATATATATATATATAGAAAAACGCACTAGAAGTTAAATAAAATAATGATAAATGACAGGCATTTCATCGAATTATTATAACAATTAGAAATCAAACATTATTATATTACACTCAAAAAATTATAATTATACAATTCTTCATGAATTTTTATATTCATTAGAAAAATGTTTTAATGAAAGAGTTATGAGCGATATTTGATTTCATGACCTGGTAAATCTGTGCTGTGTAAAAATAATGATTTATTATTCCATGTTTTTTATTTAATCGTAACTTGAAACAAAACGCATAAAAAACACCGATTTATTCTTTTTATCCTGAGAAGTCTGCGAGAGGATTCTCTCGCAGGTAACCTGCGAGCGATGCTCTCTCGCACGCAGAACCTTTTAGGAGAGATACGAAGGGGCTACCTTTGGGTATGCCTTTTCCTCTCCGTTTTTGAACTAAGGTTCCCACAAGCCGAGGCACCTCGGCCTGTTCTGAGAGGTGTATGTTCCGGGGTCACAGACCTTGGGCACTATTTCCATTGGAATAGTCGGCCAGCTGCCTCCTAAACTGGTCGAGGCACGGAGAAGGGAATGCTGCGTCCCCACAGCAAACTCTTCCCCCGCTATCGAAAGGGCGTAGGACAAGTACCCAATGCCCGACCTACCTGATGCAGGTTTTTCTAGGGTTTTCCCTGCATTTCTTTAGGCGAATACCGGGTAGGATCCTTAAACCATAGCCCGGGGGCCCTAGTTAACACTTGGCTACCTTCCTCTATCCTTCCGCATCCCTCCTTTCAAATCTCTTCCTATGCTATTAAAGGGGAGTTGCCCAATGTGGATCACCCTCATTTAGCATGTTGCCCTAAAAATAAAAATCTTTTTATCATATTTTTACTTGAGTTCCGCAAAATGACAACTAATTTTTTGTACATGACACAACTTCAAGACAGTGATCGGGTAATTTCTGCAAATATTAATTTGTAATTAATTTCGGAAAAGTTTGATTTAAAGGCCAGGAAGAAACGTAGGGAAATTTTTTCACTCAAGCCAATCGGGTAAAAATCATTGTGAAAAGGATTTTATAAAAACAAAACGCGCTAGAAATTTTTGTGAGCAATAATCAATGTAGAAGACAGTATGAAAAGAGAAGTTATTTGCAATTTATTAAGCTCAGGTCTATAGAAATAAATCACAAACGTAAAAAAAACACATGAAAAACTTGACTAATGAAGCCTTCTTACAAACGCTGCTAGAACTCATCGTCTTTTAAAAGCAAATAGTTAAGATTAAGGCGGGCACGGAAAATTTAATTGGAATATTTTAAAATCTTATTGCACAGAAAAAAAAGCTTGACATTCAGACAATCAGGCCTTTTATTCAGTGAAGTTTATACTGAAGCCCAATTACAGACGATCTGAGACGAAGTTTCCCATCACTACATGTATGCGTATCCACTAAACTGGGCTTCTTGAATCACTGTACGCACAGTAATAATATTTTATTTTGTGAACGTAATCATAGTAATAAGCCATGTTTCGAGAACATTTTTACACGTGGTACGAAAAAAATGTTAATGTCTATACGCCATTTGAAAATAATTGTTTTCCTGACAACGTTGAACTCCACTCGTCTCCGAGGCAGCTCGGAGCCGTTTCTCAAATCAATATAACTCTTGCGGCGAAAGCCCATAAATAATGCATTGCTTGGAATACGGAACTATGTAAAGTCTATGGCAGACGCTACGTAACGTCTTGCCATTACAAGTGGAGTGCTAAAATGTTTCAAACATTAAGGGCCATATAATTTCTGCAATATAACACACAGAACCACGTGACATACGGGTCAGGTGGTATTCATTTCCACGAAACTAAAATGCTACAGGTATGAACATTAATCTCTGTAATTGCATTTACGGTCATAAGCAGGGGAAACGTTTATAATAAAATTTTTGTTTCGCTCCTCAGTAGTTATATTGATAACAACAAAATTTAAAAAGTGTTGCAAAAAAGGACAAATATAAAGTAATACAACGACTTAGGTTAAATAACATTTTTCGCTCCTTTATCAAATACAAACGAATAGTGTTAAAATCTTAAATTTCCTAAACTTACGCGTAGTAGTAAATCATTAATTAAGCTGTGCAACTTAAAAACGAAATTGTTAAAAATTAAAATGTGCAGTTAAGTAAAAATGCAATTTTAATCTTCATAATTTGGTTTATAATTGATAGATCACTTTCCTTCTCAAAACACAATTACATTCATAATTATAGTCCGTGCTTTTAAATTTTTATAGTCTGCGTTCAAATATTTTGTTCTTAACCCTTCACACTACAGCGAGATTAAAATTAGAAAGCCCTTGACTGTCATTTCCCGCGAGGAGTGTGACCATGAATCATCCAGTCATAAAGCTTAAAATGAAAGTCGTGACAAGCAGCGTTGCCCAACAATTATCTTAATTATTTTTAGTCTGTTATGATCGTAAATACAACTAATATTTTAATAACTTTGACCTTGAATTCAGAAATATTTTTTAAAAGTTTAATATAATTATGTTTTGACCTGCCTTTATTTACTGTATCGTCCTCTTTTATCTGTTTATTGGCTATTTATATACCGAATTATTCCATCCGTTTCTTTAATTTACCGTTAATTATTAAGATCTTTCATATTCGCATTTTAAAGTATTTTGAATATTTATATTAATTTATAGTTCATTCTTGTAATGATTACAATCCGTGATGACTCTTATCATTAAAATTATTTATCAGTCTGAAATATGTCACTGTGTTTACATTGTTTGCACTCAGTTGCAATCTTGCAGCTTCCACTTTATCTTGTTTCGTATAATGTTCGTGATACGAGACGAATTTAATTATTCTTTCATACAACAAGTTTCGCTCAGAAAATCTTGTCATCTTGTTCTTCAGCTCCATTGTCTTTTATCCTACCATTCTCTGAAACAATTACTTCTTTCAAGTAATTAAAGATATTTTTCGTAAAACCCCACTATTTCTTCGCGTAACAAATGGTTTCCATAATTGAAATTTTCTGAGACTGATAGTGCGAGACGTAATTTCTTGGTGATATTCCCCAACGCAAGTTGTCTCACGTCAGCTATGTTAGTCCTTAACGCCCGTTTCGAGAAAAATGAGTTTATTTCTGTTTTTCTTTATAACTTAAACCACACGACTTTTTGATTGGCCATTTATTATTTCTAATTTATATTCAACATGCGAAAAAAGGTCAAAGATAAGGTTCTTTGCCGATTGCCAAGTAATTTATGGAAAAATAAGTAACAGATCTGTCAAAGTAAGTTTTCAAGATGATCTAGGTGCAACATTAAGGACGCGAAGTTAAATAAAATTAATATAAATAGCTCTGTTATGCTATCAGTTATTGCATAAAAAGGTAATAAATTCTAGTCAGGTACTGTCCAAATGAAGTGGCAGTTTCGAAAATATCTAGGAACATATTTGAACAGTAATCTGAGCTTGAAGAAACAGGTAAACCACGTTGATAGGAAGGCGTCTAACTAGCAGCATTTTAATGAATTCTGAAAAATATACGAACTGAGACCTGGAAATGGACATGAAAAATTTTGAAAATTTGTTTAAAAACAAAATGTCGGAAAGCTAGGATAGACAAAGAATTTGGATACGTCTAGTAGATACGAATTACGGTGGCAGACAGACTCAAAACTGTTGTATATACTCTAATACTTTATGTAACAACAAATAATCGTAAGATAAAAGTTTTGTCTAATAATAATAAGAAGAAGAAGAAAAAGACTCAAAACTAAAACGTAATCACGAAAACAAAACACAGGTTTAGGTAAATTTCCTCCCGAAACAGAACGATATTTAAATAAGTTACCTTCAGCGATTTTTGATACATTTCCTATTACTGGAGAAAATTTAAACAAGTAGAAGTAATAGCATAAGTCTTTCCGAGGATCGAGGACTTGTACTACTTATTTATGTTGGACAATGTTTATTCTCTTTATATATTTAATTATTAGTATAATAAATAATTTAGATTGCTTAGTTTTTGCACTGACTCCCACCCGATCTAGTTCCAATTGTAGTTGAATAAAATCGTAAATCCTTCATTAGTTTACTTTTATTTGTTCATAGAATTATATTTAGCAATCTTAGTCGTTAGTGTTCGAAGAAAAATTAAAGACGTCAGTATTAGTTTAAAATTAACAAATAGATAATGATGAAACCCATAAACAGACAAAACTAGGTGATCAAATAAATACCTCACAACGTTTCTGTAAATCTTGTTGCTTTCATCAGGTGTTGAAAATTGCAATTGCTATCTGAACGACCTGCGGAACCCCAGGCAAAGTACACTACACATTTTTCTGATGAATGTTACATGTTTGTACAAACGTGGCATAGTATTTATTTTCTCAACTAATTTTATCTGTATATTGGCTGGTTCATCAACTATTTCTTAATTAAAGTTCGATTGTTGAACATAGATCCTTAAACAGAGTCGATTGTTTTCTATTAAACTGGCCAAACTTTTTTGAGAACATTTCAAACCACCGGATAGTTAAAATACTGCAGTAAATACACTTTCGATTTGAATACGTATAATTGATCCTATAATTGACTATTTGAATCTCTGTCGGTTGACAAAGGTCCTTTGGATTCAGAATAAAACTGAAAAAATGCTTTAAATCTAAGTATTTAATTAATTATATTTTTTGAAAATATTAGATATTATTAGGGACTTTACATTTCGGAACAGAAAAATAAACAAAAAGCAGTGATTCAAATGAATCGCGATATAAGATGACCGAAATATAGAAAACTTGTTCTGTTTTTACTCTAAAATTGAATGGAAGTTCTTAGTAAAGCTTCTTTACAATTCAGATTGAGTTGAACGCTGAGCACCTGATGCACAATGTCATAAAATAATTTCGGTCTTCAATAGCACGGCGCCGCATCCTCCCAGGAGAAAGCACTCGAGATACGAAAGCAGTTGAAAGCATTCCTCTGTACTGAGGGCATTGATTTGGGCGTGTTGCCAACCTTATCGTCAGTACAAAGACTTCAAACTAATCGCAACACTCGATCGCTCGCCTTTCCGACGCTTAGATTTTCGCTACTCATACTATTATGAACGTGGGCAAGAGTCGAGGCCAGACGTGATAATCTCAACTGGCCGAGAATTTGAGCCACTATCTAGATGTGGTGTGATAAGATTTCCTCTTTTTGTTGCAGATTACAATATATATATTGTTACACGCCAATTTCATCTTGTTGTATTATTGCCTTTGTCGGCATCCTCATGCCGCGCCGTCCATTGTTAGGTCTCGTCGGGATATGGTGCCGAGTCTCCAGAAAAGGGCTCAAAACATTGGAGCATAGAAATATTGGAAATGTCATAAGGAACTTTAAAATTTGTGTTCGATAAATAAGCCGCGCCCTGCAGATATATGTATCTAATTGTAGAACACCTCAACAGCGTCCGGATTACCATGGAGGTAGAAACTAGAGGATCTCTGCCATTTCTGGACGTTTTAGTTACCCGGAGGTCAGACGGCATGCTCGCTCACAGCGTATACCGGAAACCGACACATACTGATTTGTCTTTGCACGCCAGCAGTTACCACCATCCCACCCAAAAGTCCACAGTTCTGAGTACCCTAATACACAGGGCCCGTACCATCTCCGATGGGAAAAGCTTAAGGGGAGAAATTGAATTACTCAGAGGAACCTTTCGCGCCAACGGCTACTCGGAGGAACAAATTTGAAGGCCACTAAGGGACAGAAAGCTAAGGAATACTGAACAGCCGAAAAGTGAGAAGGTGGCTTTCCTCCCCTATGCGGGTAGCGGAGGTAAAATAGGCAGGATCCTGGCGAAGCATGACGTCAGAACTATCTTTCGGCCGTTGAGGAAAATTAGGAGTTTCCTCCCCCCAACTAAGGACAGCCTTAGAACACCGAGTGTGTATGAGGTCACGTGTGAATGTGGCCAGACAATAAGAACTGTGGAAGAGAAAATGTCCGAACACCTGAGGTGGTGGCGGCTAAAACAGCCGACCAAACCCGCAGTAGCTGAACTTGCAATTGTAACCCGACACCGGATAAATCGTGAAAAAACCAGGTTGCTAGGCCACACCAGAAACTACTGAGACAGTGTTCTACTGGAGGCAGTAGAGATAAGATTACAAGACAATCTCCTGAACAGGGACACGGGGTACGGTCTCAGCCGGGCCTGGGGGCCACTAGTCGCCAACCTGAGACGACAAGCCCAAGCTCGGAACGCTGGAGCTTCGCATAACGAGGGAGCCGGCCACGCGAATCCCGAGTCCGACCCCGCCGCCGCTCGAAGTCAGCTGGGAGATACGAGCGATACCCCACCGCAGACTGAGGCGCCAGCCAATCAAAGGATCACCTACCCCCGCCGCTGCCGCAAGGGTATATAAGGGGGTCCACTTACCTAACTCGGCACTTTGCCAGAAGATGATGACGCTACATGTCATCGAAACGTCGCTTGCTAACGACGAGTTTACCCGGCTGGAAGCCCGAGAAACGTTTACTAACTATGTATCTCATGTCTCGATACAATAAAACTTATTGTTAAGTTTCATAATTTTCGTTTTAAACAAAAATTATCTGGCGCCCTATAAAATCGCGGAAGGCAACTAAAGGACGAAATAAGTCGCTGTTTAACAATATATATGTATATATATATATATATATATATATATATATATATATATATTGTAATAAACACAAATTAAAATAAAATCACATTGGAGCACAAAATGTAATAATCATAATTATTTATTAAATTTCATTTTAATTTGCCCCTCGTTGAGGCACCAAAATGTAATAATCAAAAATATTTACATTAAATGAACAAATTAAAAGTTGAAATGAAAGGATTTTAAATGAAAACAATAATTAAAAATATAACAAAATTAATTTAATACAACAAATTCTTATCTCAGTTGAAATGAAAGGATTTTAAATGAAAACAAGAATTAGAAATATAACTAAATTAATTTAATACAACAAATTCTTATCTGAGTCGAAATTTTACAAGTTGGTATTTTTGTGCCACGGCTTAATTTTCATGGCCGCCTATCGGGCCTCCAATAAAGATAGTTAGAAAATGACAATTAAAATCTTACAATGCAAACTATTCCTGACTTCAGTAATTATTGAAATACGAAATATGACGATAATTATACTTACACATTAAGTTTACAATTAATAAAATTGCTTTTTGTTTACTTTACCCTTAGCTGTTCATCTGGGCTCGATCTCACTTGATTTTTTTAAACACTTCGCAGAAAGGCCATATTTCGCTGAATTTAAAGATGTTATAGTTTCCAAACACAAATCACTTTCTGCTCTTAACTGTTGATAACGTTGTTTTTTTAAAACTTTGATAATTGCATGAATATGGCAGTAGACGAAATACTCCAGACTGTCGACTTATAATTCCAAAACCCGGGGACTCCCTAATCACACTTGATCAGTCATGGTACCAGGAACTCCACAAACACACCTTCCGCCTTCCTGGTCCAAGCAACTCCGAATATCTCAGGTTCCGTACGGCTCAGTGCTGCCTGAGGCAACAATGCAACTTTAGCAAGCAAGCATTATAGGCTCCATATTCTTGTAGACAATCCTCAAATTTACGCCGCGTAAAATTTTGTTTATTAAATAATTACATATTCTTAATTACCACAATATATATATATGTATATATATATATATATATAACAACGAATATTATTTTCAGTAATTATATTACTTCTTAATTTCCAAGTCATTCATTAACATTCACGTTAACAATTGTTATGATATGCAGGTCGTGTTTCTTTATGTTTTTTCGGTTTTTTTCCCTTTAACTAATGTTCATTTTCATTGTTCTGTACTTCAAGTACTACATGGAACCGCAATGTATAGGTCGTGAAATATAGCAAGTCGTGTCAGATGCTCAATAGAAGATGGGAGAAGGTGGAGGGGATCATTGTCGTCAGCTGGGAGCTTCCCTTGCGGAGGTGCCGGAACTACGCCGCTGCCGTTATTAAAAACATTAATTATATTCTTACGATCGGGATATAGTGCAATAGGGCCATCACATCCGTACTTATCTTCTCTTAACTTTTATGGATGAGTGTTTTTGTACAACATATCCAGTACTGTCATGCGTCAATGATTTCAGTATAGTTTATACACTGATAAGTTGCCGAACAAAGGTTCGTGTTAAACTGAGCTCCGGACTACCCTCACTACTTACAGGGCAGTGGGCAGTGGGCCACTGCGCATCGAATATTGACACGACTCCTATTTCTCGCGGCGTATTCGCCACATTACATATATGATCTATAAACGGTTGTTCAGCAAGCAATTATGATTTAGAACATATTATTTCAAATATATAAAGTATAAGACTGAAATGACTGACCAATACGGAAACAAAATTTCTTTAAGAAATACAGAATTGACATAAAATAATTAAATAATATGTTGGTTTTAAATCTAGTATGTAATTAAGTTTCATTAAGTCAGTTTCTCAATTTTTTTAAAATTATAATTACAATGATAATTACGTAGGGGACATGATATTTCTAACAATTCTTTTGTTATAGTTTTGTTTTCGGGGTTCAAAATTAATTTTCAATAAAATTCTCAGTTTACGCTCGCATGGAGCTCAGCTTCATTTATTTCCAAAGTAAAGGTATTTATCTTATTTACGCACATATGAGACACTGGAAAATAATTATATTCAGTACAGGTAATGGACGAATTTATTTAATGTTCCATAAATATTTCAAATAATATTTGTGATTTATCACATTAATGTCTGACTTAATGAATCGTATGTTTGGTATTTATTCATAAGTTACTTTCTAATTACTATGAAACAGATTCAAGTTTATAAGTAGGATTAGAGAAATATACTTATTAGACTGCTGCAGAATATAATTATATAACTAAACTGAATTTTTATTTCATGCGCGGCAGAAAATAGCGCATTTGGCGGCAGTTTTGGTCCCTCCGTTATTTAAATGACACGTTTGGCCTTCATAGTGTCCATAATAATTTGCCTGAATAAGTTAATTTTTTAAGCTTTTACAAAGCAGCGTGATGACTAGTATAAGATGAAAAGTGAGATTCCTGTTGGTCGGTACATAATTTTTGCTATCTACTCGAGACAAACGACACGAGAGTATCGGTTTTTCCCAATTTCAGTATCAGCAGTATCCAGTTTCCGTATCATCTTACCCGACGTCTCACGATCCACGTAGCACAATTAATATCGTGCTCTAATCACATTATTAACTCTTTTTAGTCAACTTAATATTTTCATTATTTAAGATTGTTGTTGATTATTAGTTTTATTTTTGTTTCTTCTGAAGTGAACATTTTTTCCTGATGTGTTATTTTGTGACTCTCTGACCCGGAATATTTCTGTAACTTGTGTCGATCAATTGGGAAGAATATCTATGCATCTCAGACATATTTAAAGAGGTTAAATGTGTTACAGACCAATTATTTTATAAGAGTTATATTATTAAACGTGTGCCACCTTTTCGAAATCATTGTTAAAAATGGTAAATATTGACAGTAGATCTAACCATTTTCGACATGCAATTAAGGTTTGTATGATGGAGGAAAACGATTTTTACGGCTGTGACAAGTAATAATTCCAAACTGTACAGACTTTTTCTTCTCTTCAATCTTGTATTGAACTGAATATTTCTATAAGAAAACCAATTCTTGGAGGATAATGAGATTCGCGTCGAATGGGTTTAAAAGTAGCCTTGGCCTCACGCCGAAATTGAAATTCCATTGAATATGTGCTGAATTTAGATTTTCTCTTGAGGAACTAAAGCCGAGTTGTATGAACTCTTCACAGTATTATCGATCTTAACCTAGCCAGGTTATGCTATTCTACTTGTTATGAATATTTAAAGCTATGAAAAATTATATTCCCCAATCAACATTCGTACAACAGCAATTAGTTCTTCCCCAGACACAAGACGTAAATTGGACTGTTATTTTATTTATTCAACCTAAAGTAGGCTTAAAACAATTTGATTGATAATATACGCACATGCGGCCCACTGAATATCAGAAGAAAAATATGAGTTTATTTACTTCTTTGACCGAACGAAGAGAGCCCCAGATAGTTTTTGTAAAATAAAATGTGGGACATAAGATCTTACACAAGATAGTCAAATCAAACCAATCGTTGAAAATGGGAAAACGAATCTGCCTTTACAAAGGTAAAAATTAAAATTGCAGAAATATTTACCAGAAAAATTGAAGGGTAAAGTTACATAGTTTTGTTAAGCGTAATTCGGCGTATTTCAAATCACTGAAAAACAAAACTGTCTCTCAATAAATTAGTTTATCATGCTTCTGCAGAGCCTTTGTTACAGAGAAACAAAATGTCTAAAGCCTATTGAAAACCTATTTGACAATTATTATAAAGAAAATTACAATTAATTGTCAGGTTAGTTGGTTTGTTATAAGTTCAAAATCACTCCTTAATAATCGTTATCATCCTCAATTTGTTAGAATTGGTGTCCTTTACGATTGTAATGTATATTACATATATATCTGCCTTTGTGGCACTAAGGAACTTCTGAGTAAGCATCAGTAAACAATATGTTTTTGTAAGCATTGAAGAATTTCCGAGTCAGAATAATAAATAAACAAGACTCCACGTGCATTGCTGAGTAAGGGGCACGAGTCGACAATGAGGCTCTGTGAAGAAGGTCCCACCTCCTACACAGGGCGGGAGATCTCTTGAATGTTATTGGTTAAAACTTATATAAAAAGGCCAAACTTCCCTGATGTAAAGAAGTCTCAACGTGGTACATATGCCACTCTGTCTTCTGTTTTCATATTATTATCTCTTGCTCTAGGCTGTAGACTAAGGTTAATAAAACTTCTTTCTTATTCTAATGATCTAGAGCCTCATGTTATTTCTCTAAACCTTTAAGCTATTATAGAGTGCGACTTAGCGCGCTCTCCGGACCCAAGTTTCAATTTCTTCCTAAATATCTCATGTTAGCGAGACCAGGAGAAATTCGATTATTATATGGTGGCAGCGGAATTATATCATTAAATGGTGGCAGCGGAAATTTTTAAAAATTACACGATCATGCATTGAGTCGGGGCCGTTTTATCAGTATAAAATACGTTACATTATATTAAGATACTGATACAGAAATTGTATATCACTCAGCGATGTATTCACCATATTTGTGCCGCCTGTCAACGTTCAGGTAGGAGTTCTATGCCTCTCCAGTGTAAATATTGCGGTTTCACTTTGAAGAAATCTGTGAGCCAGGTTCTGAGATATGCTTCATCATGAAACACTTGCCCTTGAATGTTGTTAGAGAGAGAGCGGTAAAGATTATAATCTGAAGGGGCTAAGCCTGGTGAATATGTAGGGTGAGGAAGTGGTTCCGAACCAAGTATACGATAACAGCCGCTGTTATCGTTTCATTACCTGGTGTAATTCACGATGAAGAATGCCAGTTTGGAAGGTGTGCACCGTCTGAGCAATTCGTTTCTGCGATATTTTGCGGCTCGAAAGGTCCCACTCTCCATTTATCGTTCATAATTAAAAAATCGATGTGGATAATTCCAGAAAATACTCTGGCCATCACATTCCCAGCCGATTTTATCCGTCTCCACATTCATCGTAGATCATTTTAGCCAGTTACTTTTCTCTGACTTGACGATTGCCTGTAGTGTATCGAGATTTATTTAATCCATATGGTAATGATAGATCCATAAAATCAACCAACTACTGATTTTATAATTTTTCATACAACAATGAAAAAACTAAACCATTGGATATGCCTGTTGCTTCAATATATTCGCGAAATTAGGCAACTCGTCATCTGTAACAGTGTTGTAACATGTGGTTATCGTCCGATGTTTATTCCAGTCACTTAACGCATGTTGTACCACGTACCCAATTTTTGCACCTTACCCAATGAATGAAAATGGCGCACAATGGTTGTGAGGTCGCAGAGGTTTGACAGGGGGTATTGATAAGAAACTTGTTTAGGCGGTTTTCAACAGAGGTCTTCTAGAACGTGGTTCATCGCACAAGCCGAATTTTCCTTCTCGGAATGGCGAAAACCATTGCCGTGCCGTCCTGTCAGCTAATGTACCGTGGTTTAGTAAAGAAATAAGGGGATAGTTTCCAGAATTTATTAATAATTTAACTGAACATAGACAAAATAAAATAGCTAGCCAGGCAAAACAATCGGATTCCTTAAGCCCAAGTTAAGGCATGGTTTACGGTAATTCCCCCAGACGCGTCAAGGATTGAGACACTTAGCAGTTACCTTGCGTGAATCTCTGGCCGTGATCATATGGTATCCTCGTACTCTCCAAGTCCTCTGGATGATTCAAGTTTGGGGCTGTAACTCAGTCCCTGGCGACGGTTCGTCGAGGAGTCTCTTCTACACTTTCTTCATAGCCCCTGCGCTGCATGTAAAATATCGATGGTATCGATCAATTTTGGATAGATCTTTCCTGAACCATGAAATGTGATTGGTTCAGGCAGCCACGTGTTAATTTCATTTCTGGGGTTTTTGAAGAGACGTTTCCCACGGTGTGACAGTCCAGGTAGTCTCAGAGGGTCAACAACCTACGTGCCTACGTCCAGACGGAACGGATTATCTATCCGCCACGGCGTCGCCTGGTAGAATTCCAACTTGCCAAGCTCTCAACCCTTGCCAATATCTAATTACATTAAAATAAAATCTATATATACCAATTATAAAACTATCGCGCTACAGATCACACCTGAAATTCTTCTCTCGGCACTAGATCCTCGATTAAACTCGAATGTGTCGGAAGTGTTAATTTTTCGCTACTTGACACTGCGTACTGATTATTCTTCAAAATGGCCAAAAACGAGCTGTCAACTACATTCAAGCTCCTGGTCACAACAATCAAAGTAGGAACAGAAGAAAAACCAATTGAATAACGAAAACAATGTAGTGGTGCCATAATATTGAAGGAAGGCACGGACTTGCGCCAACCAAATATTTGTAGGAAGATTTCTAATTCGTAAATAAAATTAGTTGTATCAAATAGCTTCATTCAAAATTTCCATATGCAGTATTTTATTTGCAACAGTTGTCAGAAGTGATATATTATCAAACAACATAGCTACGGAGATTCTACTTTCATTTACATCCTTGTCACAAGAAAATTCTATACATTAATAATAGATAAATTAATTATTCTTCTTCATCCGAAGGGTTTCGTCATTAATTGAAATATTTAAAGCGCATTGCTGATGATTGTGTAATACCGACGCAGATCTGGGCCAGAATCGATCAACGGCCGATGTCAAAGATAATTTTCAAAAAGAAACTAGTCTTTGACCTTTATTCATCAACGAAGCATTGTATTTTAAAACATAAATTCATGAACTACCTTCCGAACAACACGTTATTCGCCGACTTTGAGCACCCAAAAGCCGATGATTCCTTTGTCGTGGACTTATGGAAGGTCTAAGAAGTGTCGTTAATCATTGTGACAGCCGCAGCCGACAAATGACTTGCGTTTTCGTGTGCGCAATCTGCAACCGCCCCCCCCCCCCCTCGTCCATCCGCCCTCATCACTTCCGCGACCAACCCCGCGCAATTCAGACCGCCATAATTGATCCTTCTTTCTCGTTCCGTGACTCGGGAATCATTAAATTCTCGAGCTGGTCAAATTGCAAAAATAAGCAAATACGCGCTATTTAGGCGCTGGGTAAGTACTGAAGAAGATTGTAAATACTGATTATAATTACGATTCAGTTATTGTATGAAAATTTATTTAAAAGTTGGTAGAAATATTTATTAGTTACAATATACAGCGATTTAAAGAATAGATTTCTTATACAATATTAATATTTCTCTGTTTAATTTTTTCTAATGCATCCACGAGAATGATGGGCCTGAATACGCCACTCTCCGTTAATTCCCGTGGGCTCGCCCATTTTTCGGGCGTGGTAAGGGTGGAGGCCACAGCGTGAATGCCTTATATGTATTTCGATTCGTTTTCATGTTCCTAAACTCTATTAATAACATTTCATTATTTAAAACTATCATAATAGTAATTGTCAATTTACAATATTTCCAGCTATAAAAGCCTTTTAAAATAACAAAAACGTTTCAATAACTCAGAGAAGTATAATTGGAAAATATTCATTATGTTGAATAGGATTTATATAAAACGAAGTAACAAAAGGATCAGTCTCCAGAGATGTGTGAGATGTATTGTAATGCCAATTAATTAAGACAGTAAATTTGTGAATTTGAAAGTGTAAATTGTTTGACAAATCTATTCTTACGGCGGTACAGAACATAGCAACAATAGAAAAGCCAAGCACTGTTCCTTTGTCGGAAGACGTATGGGCGCTCAAAATTGCGAGACGGGAAGTTAGCAGGAAAGCTTGGTCAGATGCAGGTCGCAGGAAGATATTGAGAAGTTTGAGTTGGCAGTCAGACACGACAGAAATTGGTCGTGTTGAAATAGACAAGACAATTTCAAATATTTAAAGTAAAGTTGCAGAGAAATATCGAGAATTACCAATCAACAGAGTTTATTGGTCCCTGAACATTTTGCTCAAGACGAAATATTCACTACGAAACCTGCTAAGCACATAGCCGGGCAGAATTAGCAGTCAACCGAGAGAGAGATGAAAGGAGGATCATCCTGGTTCCTGAGTTTTGATCTAAAAATATTAATTTAGAATCTGTGCGTTTTAGGAGAAGTGCAAAAACCCGTCATAGTGCTTCGACAATTAAAGGTATCTCGGAATGCTGGGCAGCCGTGAGTACAATTTACAATTAACTAAGTATGTAAACCTGATTAAAAGATAGCCGTCAGATTTCGTTTTCTTCTTTTGATTAAAATTTTGTTAATTAGAATCCATCTTTTAGTTTAACTTCGCTGAAAAAGTAAATTTCGTACTAGTTAATTGAAGAGAAAATATTTTCTCTTTTAAATTGGAATTTGTGTTTAAGTTGAGAAATAATATGATTCGCCTTTATCAAACCCAGTAGAGACCCTGAGATATATTTTTTAAATTGTGTAATTGTTTTTAAAGTATTAAAAATAAATCTATTGTTTGATAAACATTTCATTTAAAAGTTTAATTTTTTTAAATACAACAGTATATTTAATAATTAAGGTACCTAAACCTATAAAACCGTTCCTCTACTATAATTATGTATATCAAATATAATTAGATGAATATGGCGGCATGTTGAAAGCTTCGTGATTGCGAACCTACGGAGACCGTTTCTGTTGTTACTGTCTTATTATTTTGGAATCAATAATTATAATAATACATAACTGAATTTACATCCTGTTGTGTTCCACATTTTCTTTCTTGAAAAATCGTCACTGACCGTTATGCTTACTAATTGACTAGTATCACAACAAATGAAATTTAATAATTATAAAACGATAATTTTATGAAATGTAATACTACATTCGATTAAACCAGTTTACAATAGTTCCATATAAAAGTTGAAAATTTGATGATTGAGATTTCTTGATTCCATCATTCCTCTACTGATGAAATAGAATTAAACGTTGAATCATGAAGGTAAACAATGAGAGAGAAAGAAAAACACACATATTAAGAAAGAACAATACTCAAAAATACAAAACACATGAAACACGAAAAAAAAAGCTCAAACAATAATAAAATAGAAAATTTGTAATTAAGAAACAATTACGGAATGTAAAATGTTGCAAAATAAGAACACCAAAGAGAAAGAAAAATTGTAGAAAGTGAAATTTTATTTGAGTTAAATAATTGATATATTATAAACAGAAGCACTTCAGGTTGGACTATGGCGGAATATTCAAAATAAATATTACAGATCTTTCTGTGAGAGGCATTTTTTTTAATTATTACATTAACCCTATGGTAATTCACACAGGACATTACGGAAGGCATAATTTTGATCGAAATAATATTTGTAAATTGATCGACCACAAAAAGTCGATACTGGTAACAAAGTTGGCGCGTGTGGCCCCCAAAAATGTGTTATTTTATCCATTTGTCTTTTTAAAGCCATAAATCGTGAATATTTATTACCTCTGTAATTACATAAACTAATGTATTTTTCAATAAAATATATTTTTCTAATTAGGTTTCGTATTTACGGCTCCATTTATAAAATCCGCAAAAAAATTATTATTTGGTTAATGCGAGTGGAACTGAGCGTTGTGGAATCTTAGAATCTTTTATTTGTCATTTAAGCGTATCTGAGCAACGCCTGTATCGACTCATACAACAAATATTGCACTAATACCTAGTGTATGACATTCGGATCAATTTCTGGAAATATGAGCCGTAATGAAATCCATTCGCCTGAACAATAAAACGATTACACCATCTTGTGACTCAACTGACGGTAAGCCGAGATTGTCACGTTACATTGTGGCCACATAAATCTTTTAGACATCATATTTCAAAACCAGAGATAGCTCTACACGTCTTACATATCAATATTTTTCCATAGAATACGTATGGAGGGAAAGTCACGAGATGATGCAGAGTTCAATCATTCTCTGGAATATGAGTTATGCTCGTTCAAAGTTATCTTTATGTTAATTCTGGAAGTATAACATAATTTTGTGTAAAAGTACTTCATGATTCTTTGTTCCAAGAATATTTCGGTTAGTGTAAAATACACATATTAATTCATCTGGTTGAGCGGAGAGTGTAATAATTTAAGGAGATGCTGATACCACTGTAAACAAAAAGTAAGGTGAATTTATTAATAAAATATAAATTCTTTATTTATTCTTCCAAATCAATTTAATCCCCTTCAAAGTAGTCCCCGTCCGATAAAACTCACTTTTTCCAACGCTTTTTCCAGTCCTCGAAACAGTCGGAATAGTCTTTTTCCAGTATAGCCTTCAATACCTCCTTCGATTCGGTTTTTATCTCTTCAATCGTGTCCAAACGGCGTCCCCCGCATTGGCCTCTTGAGTTTGCTGAATGGCCAGAAGTCGCACGGAGCCAAATCAGGCGAATACGGTGGTTGCGGAACGATATGAGTCGAGTTTCTGGCAAAAAAAAGTCGCGAAGAACCAATGCAGTATGACATGGTGCATTATCGTGATGAAGGAACCAAGATTCCGGCCGTTTCAGACGAATAGCTTCACGCAAACGACGCATGACGCTCAAATAATATTCTTTTTTGACAGTTTGGCCCGGCGGAAGGAATTCATAGTGCACCACACCACGATAATCATAGGAAACTGTCAACATGACCTTGATTTTCGATCTTGCGTCACCTTTTGCACGATATTCGCTGGATTGGTCGGTGGTTTCAGGGTCTCGTCTCGTCTCCAGTAATGATGCATTTCAAGTGGTCCTGATAGTCAGACAGCACAGTTTCACACACATCAACGCGACGCTTTTTCCCACCAATCGAGACTTGACGCGTTTGAGACACAAAACATTCTTCAAAATGGTTTGGGCTGAGCCAAATGATATTCCAACACTATCAGCGAGATCTCTAATTGTCCATCGACGATTTTCAAGCACCAAATCTTTGATTTTTTGGACGTGGCCCTCGTCGGTAGACGTTGATGGTCGTCCAGAGCGCGGTTCGTCTTCAACGCGTTCTCAGGCCCTCATTTAACTCGTTGTATCACTTATAAACGGTTTTTCGTGCCATAGTTTGATCACCAAAGGCCTTCCGCAACATTTTCAAGGTGTCCGCACAAGAAGATTCGTTCCGCAAACAAAATTTGATGCAAGTTCTTTGCTCAACAAATCACCCATTGCAAAAATCGAAAAATTCACTTTTGGTTGTTTACAAAAACACGTGTAACTCGGAGATAATTAAACCTTTTAACAAACAGACGCTTGGCAAATATTATAGACAGTCCTACCAACCTAGGAAAAAAAAATTACCTGTCTTCCTAATACCCGGGAGTTTTAAATGACAATTTCACCTTACGTTTTGATCACACTGGTATATTTAAATTCACCATTGTCTGAAGAATGATTGGAAAGCATAAAATTGACTTAGAAAGTAAAAAAATTATATTTGGCTATATAAAGTTGATTATGGTATTATTAGACAAAATAAATAGTTAGAGAAATAATAACTTTTTATTTCCTGCGATTGATATAAAATATGCGGCAATTCAAATAATAATTAAAAGATATTGAAACTTCTGACGTAACGTAATACGTTACTTGTTCTGGTGATAACTTTATACCTTCATCTTATTTAAATACAGGGTTCATGAATTTGTTCTCTGAAATGTAAACCATTAAATAAGAGTCCTGCCACTTTCAATGATTGTGCTTTGTGTATAAATTCACATTACGATGTCTCTTCCTTCGGAATTAGACTTTTAACTTGTATTCGTTTTTGGACTGGTTTAAAATCGGAAAAATGTGTAATCGATCAAAAAATGTCTAATGTGCGTCGACACTATCTTTATCTCATTATAACATGATACGATATATAAAACTAATTAAAGTGAACATAACTGCAAAAAAGTTAAATAGGATCAACTAAACGCACACTTGAAACGATATAAAAGAACAAAAAAGTAGTTAAAAAACTTTAAATCATAATGTTGTCACAAGAAATTCATGAGTTAGACTGGAATAACGTTGAAATTTAAGATATTGAACAAAATTTATAGAAACGAAATATATTGGAAATGCCACGCTTTAAATCAACTGAGGGCACACTTAATTCGCAAACAAATACCATAAAAATTAGGAATATTTATAATACTTTTGATATAATGTGATTTAGTAAATTGTTTTGTAATGAATCCGTGATATAATGCGCAGTTTGTTCCCTACGCCACTTGGGACAAAAACAACAGACATGACAAGGCGTCCTTAGAGCAAGATTGTCGATTCAGACTAAAATATTATTAAATTTATTTATTAGTAATAAAAAATATATTTCAATTTTTTTTCAGAAAGGGTAAAAGGTGTTCTCTCAGTCTTCACTGTCATTTTGACATTGTGTGTGAATTTCAAAAAAATGGTATTTGTGTAAAATAATAACTATATTGTGATATTGTGATCAGAATTGTAAATTCATCCCATTTATCCGTAGATGCACAACAGGAAAAGTGGTGCAACGATGTACCGTAATGAAAATTACAATTAATTAAACTATATTCTATGGTTAAAATTATTTTGATATAAATATAATGGAAGTAAGTTAATTTTCAAGTTCGCCGTCAGCTGTTTCTCTGACGTCACACCAACTCAGCCGCTGTTCGCAGTTCTTGACACGGCAACAAAATCAGCCAGTAATTTAAACCTGAAAGGTTGGACCAAACATCAAGGTTTACCTTTTATACAATTCACAAACACCAATATTTATGAAGACAAAATCAATAGTTTTCATTAATCATATTTGAAAAACATCTTTAAATTACATTGTCGGGCAGCAACAGTTTGGCAGAAAAGTAATTTAGATCTTTAACACAGACATTAAAATATAAATTTACAAAAAAAAATTATATTTTAGCGGCATTCTTCGAAAATAAAGAATATTGTCCAGCAATATTCTTAGACATAACTCAGGCATTTGATAAGGTATGGCATCGGGGTTTACTATATAAAATTTTAAAAAAAATTGCATATGTTCTATAAATTGTTGGAATCCTTCTTAACAAACCGAAAATTCCGTACAAGAGTGAATCAAGACGTCTCATCTATACATTCACTTAATGCAGGAGTTCCCCAGGGCAGTGTCTTAGGCCCCCTGTTGTATTTGTTGTTCACCTCTGATCTCCCAACGGTCGAAAATATCGTCCTAGGAACGTTTGCAGATGATACTGTGATCATAACCTCACATTCTGATATAAACCAGGCTTCATCACTCATTCAAAAATATATGAACTTCCTTCAAGTATGGCTTCAGAAATGGAGAATAAAAATAAATGAAAAAAAGTCGTCTCATGTGACGTTTACGTTATGTAAAAAACACTGCCCACCGATCTTTATAAACAACACAGAGATACCTAAATCACCCTCTGTCAAATACTTGGGTTTACATCTCGACAGCAAACTCAATTGGAAAGTCTACATAACCAAGAAAAGAAAACAAATGGATATTAAACAAAAAGAAATGTACTGGTTACTAGGACGCAAGTCACACCTCTCATTAGAAAATAAACTACTACTATATAAAACCATAATTATACCAATATGGACCTACGGGATAGAATTATGGGGATGTGCCAGTAAGTCAAATACTGCAATAATACAAAGATGCCAGTCTAAAATATTAAGAGCCATCGTTAACGCCCCCTGGTACATAACAAATGAACAATATGACTTAAAAATACCAACTGTTATGGGAACTGGCCGTCAAAAGAGTGTTAGTCGCCACGTAAAGCTCCAATCACATTCAAACCCATTATTACAACTAAAATGATATATATAAAACAAGAAGACTGAAAAGAAAATGGCCAGCACATCTCTAGACAAGATTTAGAAGTTCTCTTCGCTGGAGGGGATCTCATCATGCCATAATGTATGATATGTAAATAACATGTCAAAGCTACCACATTAGCATATAGATATCAGTAATCTGATTGCTGATAAATATAATATTAAAAAAAAAATTAGCGGCATTAAATTTCAAAGTAAATTGGTGAAGCATGTCTTTCATCAATGTTTTGTGGACTCGAGATTTACTAAATTCGAATGTTTTCAAAGTAATATTGCATATGATGGAGATTTATGAAAGTATTTAAGATAAAATCTTGTTAATAAATTTTTTTACGGTTAAGCACCAGGTTCCGATTTCTCGAGAAATCTGAAGACTATGAAGACAGCGGTAGAGAATGACTGGTGCTTACCGTGAAAAAATTATTAATAATTTACACCGGGAAAGCTTACATTCATTACGAAAATCGTGTGATTATGGATTTTGTAGCTTACAGTTTTTATTGTCCTCGAAATTGAATTTTGTTGATCCAACTTGATAAATTGGCGCAAACGTTGCTCTTGAATGGTTTCTCTGAATGACGCGTAGATTGCTGGATTTTTGCTGCCGCTAAGAACGTAGTTTCGCCACACGGATTCCGTCGTCGCAAACAGAATGGAATAGTTCGCCTCGTGCGAATTGTGGCAAAGGCAGCCCTGTTGCAGTTCCCAAATTTTGCAACCTACAACTTGGAAATAAACAGAACTTTCTATTCCAACTTCGTGATGTATTTGGCAACTGTAGTGTATTTTTTTCTCATAATTGAATCTGACGGTTCAGTGATCATGGCGGCTTCCTACGCGAAGTCGATCCCAGTGATCTCGTCACGTCATCGTCTCAAGCAATCCCCCACGAAGATTCTGATGAATTTTCCAGATGAGAATTTGTAACATATCGAGGCGTCGGAAAATTGACCAATAAAAATGTCTGATTCACACAGCGTAAATGTTTAGTCGTGGCGCCTAGCCAACAATATTACACAGCCATTATTGATCGCTCTCTCCATCTGTTGCCAAGCAATGCCTAACCGCTAATGTTCTCAATTTTTATGAAATTTAACAAGAAATTGATTTTAATATGCAAACAATTCTAAATAAATGGGTAATTATTCATATTAGGGATACCTGTTCATTACAGAACCGAAATGTTGTCGTTGATTTAAGCTGTATTTTTTTTTTGAAGAAACAGTTCTTTAATGGTCGTAATTTTTTGTTTTAGGATACATTCGGAAAAAAATACGTTTACTTGTGTAACCGAATAGCGACAAATTTCAGCTATAAATATATTCATTAAGCGGCATCGTTCGTTATTGAATATTACAGAATCAATTCTATGAAGACATAGAAAAATGAATTTTTTTCAGAAGACGAAACGATTGAATGTAGCGTCAGTAAATATTAAGATGCTTCGTTCGATTCGATGTTGATTAAGCAGTTTAGGAGTATAAGAATCCGCTGGAGGGCAGCGATAATTACGGGTCTGAGGCGCGACGCCTCTTAGGTGCGAGGGCCCTCAGCGTTCACTGTAAACTGCGGCCGTATTGGCTTTCGCCCCCGGCGCGGTGCTTCTCGTGCACTCCAACATTCTCTGCTCCGCGGACGGACGGAATCTTGGCTTCTGAGTTGCAGCAATAAAAATTCAAACACTACAGGCAATCGTCAAGTCAGAGAAAAGTAACTGGCTAAAATGATCTATGACGTCAATAAGTAACAAAAGAGGAAATTAATCTTTTCTCAACATAATCTCATTTCATCTCAATGGAGTCCAACCAGATTTTTTCCGAGCCCTCCACACAGAAATTTTCTTAGACACGAAATATTTTTCAGGCGAGTCATTTGCTCATTCATTCAAATAGAAAAATTGACAATGGTGCAAATATAGCAAATAGAGTGGAAGCGGCATCAGATCGATTTTCAATTCTACAATTATCCCAGGTGTGCAACCCTGCATTGTCTCGATGAAAGCGCACTTTATTCGAGGCCAAATATTGACGTTTCTGCGATATTATGTGGCTCAATTAGATTCACTCTCCATTTATCGTTCGTAATTAAACAATCTATGTGGATAATTCCCAAAAAATACTCTGGCCATCACCTTCCCAGCCGATTTTATTCGTCTCCACATTCATCGCAGTCTGTTCACCTCGCAGATCATTTTAGCCAGTCTCTTTCCTATGAATTGACGATTGCCTGTAACGTATCGAGTTTTGTTTAATGGTAATGGTGGATCCATATTTCAACCAAACTACTGCGCTTATGTTTCATACAACAATGAAACCACTGAACCATTAGAAAAGCTTCAAGATATTCATGAAATTAGCCTATTCGATCAGTCAACACCTTAACGCGTACTTTTTCGATACTTTCTTGAGAAGCCGCATCCACTGTTGGTCAGAAACGATGTTCATCACTTGGGGATATCAGAAAACGTTAAAGATCATCCACCCGAAGATATAAACGGTATAGAGGAAAGCTCAAAAATCCTTTTATATTATGTTTAACATAAGTCGTTTCCCACAACAACGAAAATATCCCAGAAGTTTCACTTTCCTATACGCCTACTATCCGGACTCTCAAATTTCTCAGTAGTTGGAATCAATTTCAACACTTCGCCCGTAATGGGTACAGTTTCTTATTCTTCTTCATTACTATGTTTATCTCTGAAGATAATGACTTTAGACTTGCGTAGTGTTCGTCCTTTACCTTTGAATGTTTCTCTTTCCCTGAAGACGAATATAGTTTCCTTGCTGTTACAAACGTTGGAGTAATCTTTAATATAGCATTATACTAGCTGGGTGCCCGGCGTTGCCCGAGATGTCATTTATCTATAATCCCCAATATGTCTCCAATTTCGGTTGCTTTTGCGCTATTTTTATGTAACGCTCCACGAACCCGATGCCGAAGGAGGTTGAACTCATTGACATAATATATCGGCCGTTTATACATGTTAGAAGATGACCACCCCCACAAATGTGCGATAATCAAACAGTATTTATTCCACGCAAAAATCGACCGATTACATTGTTTGGAAATTTCTACCCCCGCCCACCACCTCCCAAACCCGTCCAAATTAGACTCGGCGACATTCATAGTTTCTGAATTGATTCGAATCTGGGTTTTTTTAGCGTTATTTTTATTTAACGTAATTCCACTCCAACCGCTAACCTTGCTCCCCTCACAGGGGTTGAAATTGTACACAAACAACATAGGTAAAAATACTATCAAAGTCATGAACCCCGGGAAATAATTATTTAACGCAAATATCGACCGTTTAAAATGTTTGAAAATTTCCTCCCGCGCCCAACTCCCCCACCAAATCTCGCGCATTGCCCATGTTACCAAGTGACTCGAATCTCGTTTTTTGAGGTTAGTTTTATGAAACACACCTCCATCTCTACGCGTACTTCCCTACCATGCCGTAAGGTGTTGTAATTATACTCAATCAAAATCGGTAGAAGTACTATCAATGACATTGCCTGCGTAAAATATTTATTTCACGCAAATATCGGCCATTATACATTTCTGAAAATTTATACCCCCGCCCAGAACTTACCTCCCCCAGTCACTTTCCCAATGGTTGTCATAAATAAACTCAGTGACATCCATAACTTGAATTTTACTCCAATCTGGGATTTATTTTCTTGTAACGCCCCTCATACCCCCACCCCTAAGTGTGATCTTTCACGTCCTTAAGAGGTTTAAATTAAAAACAGAATCGGTAGAAATATTATCAGTACATTGACCTCGATAGATATTCATTCCTTTCAAAAATGGACCGTTAAACATGTTTTAAAATTAACACCCCCGCCAACCCTTCCTTGGGGAGACTTAAATGATTAGTTGACCGTAATAATTAAACTCATCGACATCCATGACCGTGAGTTCGACTCCAATTTCGATTGTTTTTGCATCATTATATTGTAATTACACTCCACCCCCACCCTTAAGGGAAGCTCCATTCCCAATCCCAAAAGGGGTTGAAATTATACGCGGAGAAAATGTAGATAAATTTTATTAATCAAATTGATCCAGAAATATATTTAATAACGACCGGTCAACATTTTTTTTAAAAATTCACCCAACTCCTCCCACCTCAGCCCACCCCTCACGC
Source organism: Zhengitettix transpicula (assembly GCA_037074705.1). Classification (NCBI taxonomy): domain Eukaryota; kingdom Metazoa; phylum Arthropoda; class Insecta; order Orthoptera; family Tetrigidae; genus Zhengitettix; species Zhengitettix transpicula. The sequence goes on from CM073590.1 coordinate 197,231,581, forward strand.
GTTGTCCAGAATGTCATAAATAAATTCACCCAACTCCTCCCACCTCAGCCCACCCCTCACGCGTTGTCCAGAATGTCATAAATAAATTCAGCGACATCCTTCGATTTGACTCGTTTTTTTCTTGTCGGTGCCCTCTACCCCCATGCATCGCCCTCATGCCGAAAGAGGGGTTCAATTTTTACACACACAACTTGGGTAGAATTACTTTAAATCTAATTAACCCGTGATTTCATGTTTCAATATTTCCACTCCCGTCAAACACCACTCCTCGGGAGTTAAATGACAAATTAAATTTCATAATTAAACTCAGTGACATTCATAACCCTGTATTTGACTCTAATCTCGTTATTTATTTTTAACACCCGTTGACCCCCACCCCTAATGTGAGCTCCCTCTCAATCCCGAAAGGGATTCAAATTAAACTCAGAGAACGTGTAGTGATATTTTAATAATCTCATTGTTCCAGAAATATATGTAATCGTTGCAAAATTCAGCCGCTTAAGTTCCTTTAAAATTTGTATTCTCCACTCACCTCCACCCAAACCCTCCCACCCTAGTCCAGCCCAACCCTGCGCGTTGCTCAAATTGTCATAAATTAACTCAGCGACATTAATTACGTTCGATTCATTCGAATGTTGGTTGTTTTCGAGTTATTTTCTTGTAACACACGTCTCCCCCCTCCCCTAAGCGTTCTTCACCCTCATGTCGCAAGAGGTTGAAATTGTAATACATAAAATGGGTATAAATACTATAAATTAATTAACCTTGAAAAAAAATATTTTCCGTTAATATAGACCTTTTAACATGTTTGAAAATTTTCAACCACATCCTCTCCCGCCCCTGGGGATTAAGTGAGCAACTGAATATCATAATTACCTTTTGTGACACCCAGAAACCTGGGTTTGACTGTAATATTGGTTTTACTCGCGTTATTTATTTATAATGCCCGTCCACCCTCACCCCTAAGAGTGCTCCTTTTCCATGATGTAAGGGGTTGAAACCATACTCAAATAACATCGATTAAATTACTATCTATCTCTTTGATCCCAAAAATTTTTATCTGCCTAAACATCTGCTGTTTTAGCATATTTTAATGATTCCAGCTCCTCTCCTAAATGTGCTTCCCTCTAATGCCGAAAAAGGTTAAATTTTACAAACAACATCGGTAGATATATTATAAATGTCATTGACCTCGACAATTAATTATTTAATGCAAATATCGACCGTTTAACATGTTAGAAAAATTGCACCCCCGTCCACCCCAACCCTTGGAGTTAAAAGGCCAATTGAATGTCATAATCGAACACGGCGACATCCATTACCTTTGGTTTGACTCCAATCTCGGTTGTATTCGCGTTATTTTCTTGTAATACCCCTCCACCCCTAACCCTACGGTGCTCCTTTCCCATTCCGTAAGAGGTTGAAATTTTACTGACATACATTGGTACAAACATTATTAATCACTTTTACCCGCAAATATTTATCCTACTCAAATATCAGCCGTGTTAGCATGTTTAAATATATCCATCCCATCTACTCCTAATTGAGACACTAAACAGCAACTTGAATATCATAATTAAACTCACTGACAACAATAACCCTGGATTTGAGTCCAATCTCGATTGTGTTTGCACTATTTTTATATAAATCTACTCCACCCCACCCTTAAGGGTGCTCCTCCAAAACCACGAAAAAGGTTAATATTAAATATATGGAACATTTAGAGACATTTTATAAATATCACTGAACCAGAAAAATATTTATTCGACGCAAATATCGACTGCTTATTATGTTTTAAAATTTCAACCCCCGTCCACCATTGCTCCTGGCGGTTAAAACACCAATAGATTGTCTTAATTAAACTCAGTGCCATCCATAATCATTGATTTGACTCTAATCACGGTTGTATTCGCGTTATTTTCTTGTAACGCCCGTCCACCCTTACCCTTAAGGGCGCATCCCTCCCAAGCCCGAAATGGGTTGAAATTAAACTCGGAGAACATGTAGGGAAATTTTATGAATATCATTGGTCCAGAAATATATTTATTTGATACCAAATTCGGCTATTTTAAAAGTTCTACCCTCCGCCCAACCCTTCCTACCCAATCCTACAACTGCGCGTTGCCCAGATTGTCATAAATTAACTCAGCGACATCCATTACCTTTGAGTTGACTCGAATCTCGGTATTTTTAGGGTTATTTACTTGGAAACACCCTCCACCGCCACTCCTTAATGTGCTCAACCCTCGTGCCACAATGGATTAAAATTAATAAAAATCACATGAGTAGAAATACTATAAATCTAATTAACCCTGAAAAATATTTATGCAACGCAAATATCGGACATTTTAGCCTGTTTGAAGATTTCCACCACCGTCCAATCATTCTCCTAGGGGTGGTAGGCGTGTTACACCCGCACAATATTTGTTTCCCTGTCGCAAAGAACACGTGTACGAAATTTGGTGAAAATGCCTCGAGATTTGTAAGCGGAAAATGACCACATGTATACACACATAAATACCCGCATAAGGCAATTTTATATAATAGAAGCTAGTTTTAAATAGTGTATATATATATACACTATTTAAAACAATTACTAAATTTGTAGATATATAATTTTTCCATCTGAAAATAAACTATTTGGTGGTTTTAGCAATCTGCAGTTGGCAGCATAGTATAAAATTAGTGCAAAACATTACGAAATACGCTTTCTTTAATAGAAAAATATTAGTTTTTAACATTTAAGTATTGTTCTTATCGTAATTCTATGTATCTTCCCGTGCGTATTGCAAGATATAATGAAAATAAACTATTTGGTTGTTTTAGCTGTCTGCAGTTGGTAGCATTGTTTAAAATTAATACAAAACATTACGAAATACGCTGTCTTCAATAGAAAAATATCAATTTTGAACATTTAAGTATTGTTTTTATCATAATTCTATGTATCTTCCAGTGCGTATTGCAAGATTGGTCCCTGATCCCGTGAAATATTCCATGTCAAAAGTCAAGTTATTTAAAAGAAATTTAATGCCATGGATTGTATAACCTTTGATAATGAATTTTATTTATCACTCGATGTGGTATTGGTAGATTTAATTATACTTATTATTCAATCAAAATATTTTTGCTCAGCTTCATTTCTCAGAAATTGAACATCTAGAACGTCGATCTCAAAAATGGAAAACAAATACTGCTATCCTAACCTAAAATTTTTGTGTCACGACACAAATTGCACGCAATAATTTGTTTACATTTGCCTTTTCCCAGGGTGTAGGGGATGAAAATTATATTCAGAAAACATCGGCAGAAACACCATAAATATCTTGGACCCCTAAAAATTATTATCCGACTAAAATATCGACTGTTTTAGCATGTTCAAATATTTCAACCCCCGTGCATCCCCGCTTCTGGGGGTGGTAGACATGTCTCACCCCGACAGTGTTTGTTTCCTGGTCGTAAAGAACACGTGTACGAAATTTGGTGAAATTTGCTCTACCGGTGTAGATTTGTATAACGAACATACAAATATACAAACAAACATACAAACAAACATACAAACAAACATACAAACAAACATACAAACATACATACACTCTTTTTTATTTATAAGATTATCATTTATACTATTTATACTTGATGATTTATTCCTTCGTCTCTGGTACTTATTCTCAAAGAAAACCTAAACGGTCTGCTTTCTTAATCTTTTGTATCTTTTAACGTCTTTCTTGTCGCTGTTGATTTTTTCTCTGAATTTCTTGTTAACATTTGATCTTCGCTTCGTTAATTGTTTCTTCTTCCTTTTGCCTCAGACATTGAAATACCCGTTGAATTCTTATAATATTAGTACTACGCTATTGTCAACAAATTTCAAATCTAGATGTTAAACTTCATGTTGTAGAAAAATAAATTAATTGAAGAACAGAAGTAATGTTTTCAAACACAGTTTAGTCAAAGAGGTTATGAAATTGAATTAAAGGATCAGAAGGGAAAAATACCACCGTACCGGGAATCGATCCCGGGACCTCCACTAAATTTAGGCCACGAAGAAAATGATTTAGTTCATTGTAGGTGAGCTTAATTCAGTTCCATATAATGAATGAAGGGAGAAAATATGGATGGTAACGATCACCATCCACCGAGTGAAGGTCTCGGGTTCGATTCCCGGTACGGCAAAGATTTTTCCATTCTGACCCTTTAATAAATTATAGTTCTGTTACAGTAAACGAAAAATTTGGATTCTTATAAAACATTTGTTGTTAAACAGATAAATATAATTTTATATAGAGTTTAATGGTGTGTACAATAAGCTTATCAAGCTGTGAGGATAGTTTCGTTATATTTCTTTTTTCAAGAGTGACAGGCTAGTAAAGGGTGATTACCTTTAATAACATAGGAAGAGAAGAGATTTGATATACGGGATACTGTAGGGAGAGGAAGGTATCCAAGTGTTAACTAGGTTTTTTTTTGGGTAACAGGCTACATGAGGGTAACCCACGTGGTGGCAACTCTCATTTAATAGTATAGGAAGGGGTTTGAAAGGGAGGATGCGGAAGGGTCGCCAAGGGTTCACTAGGGCCCCCGGGCTATAGTTTAAGGATCCTACCCGGCATTCGCCTAAAAGTGATGCAGGAAAAACCCTAGAAAACCTGCATCAGGTAGGTCGGACATTGGGTATTTGACCCACGCCCTTCCGATGGCGGGAGAGGGGTATGATGTGGGAACGCAGTATTCCCTTCTCCGAGTCTCGGCCAATTTAAGAGGCAGCTGGCCAACTATTCCAATGGAAATAGCGGTCAGCTCTTACCGTATTTCCAAGATGTGCGATCCGGAACATACATCTATATAAACAGGCCGATGTGTTTCCTTAGGTCGAAAGTAGAGAGAGAAGAACGCATGCCCAGAGGTAGCCCTCTTCGTCTCTCCTAAAAGGTTCTTCCTGCGAGAGCTAAGAACAGCTATCACAGGTGTGACTCTGTGTTAACTGCGGCTCTAGGGCACTATTTGAAGGATCCCTCCTGGCATTAGCTTGAACGTCATGCAAGGTAAACCCTACAAAACCTGCACGAGGTACGTCGGGGTCTTTGTACGTACCCCAAGCCTTGTTGTATATGAGTTGTGTATAAATCTACCCATTGTTATAGCGACATCTAATTGGTTCGCACCCATTTATGGTTAAACTGTGAGAAGAGAGTTCGTTGTACATTGTCCCCGCCTCCTAAACTCTCCGTTTTGTGTCACAAAAACGTGTATTTCGAATCCTAAACCTTCATAAAAAAAGCAGACTTCACTCCGTACAATTTGAACGGCGAGTAATTAAGATTATCGATGGAATATTCAATGTTCACTGTAAATTATTTTCAACGTCAATTAATATTAACCCTGGAAATTGATTTTATTTATAACAAAACTATTCTGGAATTACCCAAATATGACACGAATTTCGCTCTTTAAGACGCCTAATTGCTTATATTGAGGTATTTAGCTGACCTTATCCATCAAATGATCAAAATATTGAATATAATGGTTTATCGGAAAGGTCTGGATAATTTTATAATATACAGGCCAGGGCAGATATTGTCAGGTGGCTAAAATGAAGAGTCTATTTGCAGCCGAGTCCTGTTGTGTAGCAATTTAAATTGGATTTTAATAGAACATACACTGTTTCGTAGCTTTAGCCGGACAACTTTAATGGTCTTGCTGAACCAAAGCTGCAATCCCCAGGTGCAATCGGGACGGTTGCGTGAGGCGACGGCGTTAGTCCGGGATCCCAGGGCGCTACTTAGCGTTCTGCAGTTCTCAGAGAAACGGACGCCGACGCCGAAGCGGACGCACGCCATCCTCGGGGAGCAATGCTCAGCGTCCGTAACACACTTTATCACACAGACACGTCCCTCCAAAGAGATAACCGAATGTTAATGAGAGCCACTGAAATGCAAAATGACTACAACTGTATACCTCAGTTTTTATCGAGCAACTCTCAACCTTTCTGTAACAATGTCATGGGAATACTGGCTGTTGCTGATTTTCATGATCGTTGAGAGTTGTGTTATTTGTACGGTAAAACTCTTGTGTGTCAGACTACCTTTTAATAAATAAATTAACAGCATCCAACAGACAATTAATTTTAAAATTATCTGTCATGCCACATATATAGGCCAAACCAAGCGGATATTAAAAACTAGGTTAAAATAACATAAAAATAATAGAAATAGAAATATTCAAAATTATTTTGATTTGTCTAAACATATTTATTTAAATAACCACAAATTAGATTGGTGTAATGTATCAATTTTGGACGAAGAAACGAACTACTTTTCGAGATTAACGAGTGAAATGCTATATATCAGATCCTATACAACAGCTATTAACATAAAAAATGATACTAATAATTTGAATAAAATTTATGACAGTTTGCTTTTGGAATGTTTAATTTGTATATTGTTATAATTAAAAATTATAAAACGTTTCCACTGTCAACGTCACCCAACAATGTAAATTAATTTTTAATGGCAGTTCTCGTTTTAAATCGTTCATTTCATCAGACTATCATAATTTTGTAAGTCTAACAAAAATTATATTTTTTATCATCTGCCAAATGTTTCTAACGCTAATCATTGTATTGTTTTGTTCTTTTTGTAGTTTTAAACTTGACTCTGATGAGGTCTCAAAATAAGCGATGAAACGTTGTTAATTTAATTAATAATTTTTTTACTTAAAATTGGCTGTGTTTATTTGTTTATTAGTTTTCTCAATAGTCATAAAATACATTTATATTAATACTTTTTGTAACGTTTGGACTCTCATGAAGTGAACTAAACTTTATTAGTTTGCTTTTCACAAGAAAGTTGGGGAACCTTTTTCTTTACGGCCATCAAAAACAACAAACTTTCATCCGTCATATTGAGACTATTCTAACCATTAGTTTCAACATTTTTTCTTACCGAAGCTTCATTTATAAAATAATTTCTTACTTCCAGTGGCGATTAGTCAGACATTTAAGTGCTACATCACCGCAAGCATCAATTTCTACGAGGATAACATTGTGAAATAATAATAATATAAATGCGATAGAGTTACCAATACTCTGCGTCAAATGACCAGACACGTAATATGTTACATTTCTAATTCCGTTTACATAGTTTCCGTAGAATCTAATTTTAAAAGCGGAATAACTTAGCACCACGATGACAAACGAAAGAATTTTTCCTGCGTACATACATTAAACACAGTTAATTTTATGAAGACTCCCAACATGTTGCCTGTATTGTGTATGCTCTCTCACTGACCTACAACCTAGAAAGGCAGTTGAACGTTTCGAATAGTGTGTGTGTGTGTGAAGGAGGGATGGGGGGGGGGTGAAAGTTAATACCGCGCGTTTCTCATTTCAGAGATATATTTTGTACTAAGCCGTAAGTAGCACAGATAGCCAGTAGGCTGCATTAGCGGGAACGAGTGAGCCACAAGGTGGGCAAGTTAAGGTGTACGAAGTCGAAGCAGACATTTTCAATGTTAAAACAAACTTATTAAAAGGTTCTAAAAATTAAGAAAAAATATTTTTCCTAAATTTATTAACGTGCTGTAGCACATGAACACATAAGCTCCAGCCACCAAAGCGTCCATTCTCCGTTTGGAATCGATTGGTTTCCATTATCTTTATTTCGGCTATACGTTTTTGCCGGACCCGCCAGGAAACAAAGTATTACATGGTTGTTCAGGAAACACGTTTGCTTGACATATTTTTGACATCCACGTGGCTCGTGTTACTTTGTCTAAATTAGCCTGATTATAATCTCTTTTTGCTTCTAGTAAACCTATTTATCAATGTATTTACCAGACTTTTGTATTTTTTTCTGTGCGGCCCATCTTAATATATTTCTTTTGAAAATAGGTATCCGACACCTATATTAAGGGATTCGAAACCGGTGTTATCTAAATTCCTGTGTTTTTGTCACACTAAGTTTTTTCTCTTTTCACAAGAAAACTGTCGGAAATTTTTCGAAGAAACTTTTTCCTGTTGTCCTATACAGTGGTGACAAGGTTCTCAAGATATAAAGCTTCCACCTGCCATCTGCAAACAAAATTGTAGTCGATACAAAACTTTATTAGTTTGCTTTTCACAAGAAAGTTGGGGAACCTTTTTCTTTACGGCCATCAAAAACAACAAACTTTCATCCGTCATATTGAGACTTGGCGTGATTTAAGATTCTTGGACAGGTACTTTGTTCGCTTTAAAGAAAAACTACTGAACGGATTTTCTCTGAAGCTGTAAATAATTCACAATTTTCAAAATTTAAAAGTTTCTTTTCTGTTAAAGTGCATGTATTAATTTGGTAAAAGAATTTGGTTGTGAATATATTAGAATATTATAGACATGGTCGTGTGGTAGATTTTTCTGAGCATGATGCACTTCAATGTTAAGACTTTAATGTAACCATCGATTCTGATATTAAAAAAACTTCACAAAATACAAATACCATTTTAATAAAACAGAAGATAGCCAAATACAGACAAAATAAGTGATAATATAAATACCACACAACGATTCTGGGATACTTGTCCCTTTCTTCAGATTCCCTTCTCCGTGCCTCGACCAGTTTAGGAGGCAACTGGCCGACTATTCCAATGGGAATAGAGAAAAACTCTTACCGTATGCCCAAGGTCTGTGACCCCGGAACATACACCTCTCAGAACAGGCCGAGGTGCCTCGGCTTAGTTCAAAAACGGAGAGGAAAAGGCATACCAAAAGGTAGCCCCTTCGTATCTCTCCTAAAAGGTTCTGCCTGCGAGAGAACATCCCTCGCAGGTATAGCCTGCGAGAGTATAGCCCTCGCAGACAATTTAGATACAATTATTCTAAATGGCTCCATTTAAATACTATTTCTTTAAAATAACCTAGGAGTGTCATTTTGTTATGCGGCCGCCTCTGTGTGTCATACCACGGTTTGGACCTGACTACTACAAATTAATTTTAGAAAATTCATTAATTACACTACGATTAAATTATATTATCTTTGCCTGTTATTCCTTGCGAGGAGTAGGACGTTTAATTCACTAATCAGTGCGTTAAAAATGAAGGGCGGGACAAGTAGCGTTGCAAAACAATGGCAGTGTATTCTACTGATTTCTGTGAGCAGTATACCACGTCCATTTATGACTACGCGTACGTGACAACAGCGCCGCCTTTCTCGTGGAAACTATAAGAGCTATCTAATTTTAATCGCCCAACAGGGATGCATAGGAAGCCAATATAAATTCATGTCTGATTTCAATTTTTTTGGGTTTATTGAACTTCCTAAGTAGTGATTTAATAATTTTAATATGAAAATTGTTATCTTCTCAAGCCGCCAGATTCGATCGTCTCTCTGAATCATAGAGCAAGTTGTTTGGTAGCGTCGAAGGAGTGATTGGCGTCCTGACATATTGCGCTCGCTTGCAGCTGCATGGATAGTCGAGCAATGAGGTCCTCAATTGAGTCAACTGGAGCCCCATAAATGGTTGTCTTTAGATGTACACACACGAAGTATTATTGTTGGTGGTCGCAATTTTGAACATTTATTGTAAACATTGCTGGAAAGAAGCTCCATGCTTTTTTAAAATTTATTTGAGAAACATAAGATGATTTTCCAATCATAAGATTATTTGTTGGTTAAATATAGTTATAGTATATACAAATTTTAACTATGTACATAATTTACATGGTAGGACGGTAATTCGGTTAATCTAGCAATTAACCTAGATTTTGTAAAATGTTTTTTCTAGTATCTTAATTTGTGTGTGTGTGAAGGGCATACATTTTTGGGCTATGAATTTGATGGGTTGGTATGTGGGGTTTGCGGGTGTGGAGATGGGATGGGTTAGGAGGTGCTAGAGTGTTCTGGGAAAATGGCTCTATGTGATGAATTAAATAAACAATGTTTTTCCTTTAGTGTCTCATTTTTTGTGTTAGTGCTTCAACGAGTCACTTCCATACATTCCTATACCAAAAAAAAATATGTTTTAGTAAGCTGTACTTAACCATGACCGTAGAATCACGCTGTAAATGTTGTAATTTGTGTATAATTTTCCTCTCAGCACCAGTAGAAATGTATACAAATTAGATAAATACTTGTTGCTTTAGTTGCAGTAACGTTGTGTGGTATTTACTTAGCATTTATCGTTGCCTGTTATTTGTCTGTTTATTTATCTACTTAGTATACTTTGAATACATGCGTTTTATATTTTATAATTTGACCAATAAAAATGAATTTCATGTCCGTTAAGTTTTATTTGACCATTTAGAAAAAGCGTTGGAACTTATTACAGATTAAATGTTTTGTAGGAGTCTAAAATAATCTATTTTACACGATCTGAGAATCGGAATTTTGGAACTTATTACTTGGTACTTTATCTGAACCAACATGTCGTTTTTTATAAGAATGATTATAGAATATAAATTAACGAAAATATGTATAAGTATCTGAACAGTATATATATATATATATATATATATATATCCTCATAAATTGTTAATAAGGACGAAAACATAAATAAAAAATTATAATTTAAATTAATTTAACTTTTTAAAATTCAGATTATAATTTCTTCATTCCATTATTAATAATTTAAACCATACATAAATAATTTTCAGGAATTGTATTTCCCTTTTTTTACAGTAAACTGTTACTGTGAGGATAATTTTATTTTAGATGTATCTATATATATAAGTATTTTCTTTGTGCCGTATATTCGTTTTCCAGAAAGCTATTTTTTTTATATTTGTATGGATTAATGCCACCGAGCGCTCTCAAATGCAGGATTTAATTTTTTTTCAAACAATTTATATCTGTGAACTTGTTGGTTAAAGTATTTCCAATGTAACAAAAAGTCTGCCGCTTTAGCCCGCCGGTCATCACTCCGTAATCAATGGTCTGAGCAGAAAGCCAACAAGGCTTTGTAGTTTCCAGGCCTGTGAAATGTACGCCATTAACCCAGAGTCCAGTGTGATATGTAATGTAAATATATGCAGCATGACCCCTTATATGAACGATCTCTACGCAGGTAAAATTTTACAAAGCTATAAAAGGAGACACAGCCATTGTTCCTCGTTCTATACAGACCCGCGTAACACTGCCTGATTATGAGTGTCATATGCAGTATAGCTGAAATAGTGTATGTAAATACCTAACGATTTCATAATAAACGTCGCCCTTGAAGTTTATGAAAGCTTCATTCCCGTTTAAAACCCTCTAGTATTATGTGAAATACAGTCGTCACTACTTCATTCATCGAGAATGTTTTTATAACTTCTTGAAGCACACAAATCTTTAACAAGAAAATATGAATTTACTTTTCTATTCCTATACCTAAATTGAATTCCTGTTCATATTTTTAAATAAAAAATATTTTTTTTGCTGCACTCATTTTTAAAACTCTAATTTTCTGCATATGAATATGCAGAAAATACTGAATACATAAATAAAAATAAAAAATCTTTTTTCAATCAAATATTTATCTTATCCATAAAATTATGTGCATACCATTCATAATATAAGAGCACACATCATACTTGCTTCATTTCTAAGTATTTCTTAATCCTGTTATGTTATATGGATAATATTAATTCGAGAATCAGCCATTATCCGGATAATAAGTGACCTTGGCTTTATTATCAAACATATAATAATGTAATAAGGCGATTTGGATGTTAACCATATGATTTACAGATTTTTTTGTTGAAAAAAAATATATGTTGAAAACTTCAGATTTATAACGTTTTAACGAAGAAAACATTGAATAAATATTTTTTTAAAAAAACTAATATTATTAAGTAAATAATTGTTGATTAAATACAATCAATGACGAGAAATAATACTTTTTTACCGTAGAACAACCCATAAAAATTAGATGATAAAGGAAAAAACACACGTAAGTTTTTGTCTTGGACTACTTAAATTGGAATTTATAAGTAATTAATTTGTTAAAGATGTATCCATTACGTACAGGATTCTTCATTTTTTTAATTTAAACTATTTATTAGTTATTTCTTCAAATGTTTAGGATACTTTATCACCTTGTTGAACTAATCGTTACATTTGACCAATTATTTGATTACTCTCTCCGAATGCGGTATAGTTACTGGACAACATAGTGATTTAATCACTATTTTAGATTCCATTTTATCTCCGATTATATTACGCAGATATTTTATCTCGAAATTAATTACGCAATTTACCCTCATCAGTCGAACGCTGCTGTTTACATTCTGTGTGTTTGTGGCCTAGCTTCCTAGCTTCCATTTCCAAACTGGTTCTTAAAGTACGCATTCATTATGGGAAATCGATGGCACTCATAGAATTGCAAAAAAAATCCCGCGCTCATTTCTTTTCTAAATCCAAGTCCTCCAAACTCGTACTCTATTTTATTGTCTTGTCGTACATTTGAGTTGAGTTCTCCCCTTTTAGCGAGCTCCTTTACTTAAGGCTGGGCAATTTTAGGTTCAAGTTTAAAATCGACTGGAGGTGTTGAAGTGTCTACCTCTCGGAGTGTTGTCGACTTACCAGAGAAAATCTGGGAAAAATAAAAGTTAGACATTTTGCAAAATTATGGTACACGTTATATTATTATTTATTATTTATTTTTTACTAGCGAGTGCAACCTCGTTGCTCTGGTATTTATTTATATTATTCCAGAAAATTAATTAATTTGACTCTTATCCTCTGGTCATTTCGATATTTTATAATTAACCCCTTTCCACCCCAAATACACCATGAAGGGATTTAACTCCAAGTTAACCGGCATAACAGCGACATCTTAAACTATAGATTATACATAAATATGCTCCATTTTGTACAGTTTACTACTTCTCAGCATCCACACCGATGGGGACTGAGCGACAACTTAACAAACATGTTTAATTTGACACTAACAACATCGAGAGTGACACTCTTATTCTCAGAAACCCCCCAAAACTATTTATTAGACGATAAAATCGGCCGTTATTGCATGTTTCTAACATTTCACCTCCTTCCACCCGATCCCTAGAAATGCTAGAAGTGTCTTATCCCTACAGTGTAAATTCCGGATTGTATCATATGTTTCAAAGTTTCTTTTAAATTGCTGCAAGCATTTTAATTTGTATATTTTAAATGTAGTTGATACAAAAGCGTCCTTTTAATTTTATTTGTGAAAAATGTGGAAACTCAAGTTTTTAACTCCTTTTCTTTGCAGGAAGGTAACCAAATATACCTTTTGGAAGCATTGGTGCTGAATGCAAGTTGACTTTGACATGCTTGGTGGCGCACTTCTCCGACAGATAACCGAGTTCTGCGTTGCCGTGGGGGACGAACATTTGAATATTACCTCTCCCAGAGGAGAGAACTTTGCCAAGCCATGATTCACTTACACACAAGAAAACTCTGGTGTTGTATAAATACATAATTACGGAACTCATGCATAAAATTTTGGTCAACACAATTTACATTATGTTATCAAAAGACTTTTTCCCCGCTGCCAAAATAAAAGTTGAACATGTGTCGCGTATCTGATTTAATGACAATAACGACGGGCAGAAAATTTATTTCCAACTAAGGATTTTCGTATATTTGTTTGTCAAACATAAGATTCTTGACTTATGAAATACGTGTAATTCTGGTATGCATCCGAATCTTATTAGATGACATGTGTTTGTAAACTTCTCACAAAATTAACCCTTCAGGTGATGCAACACCGCATTACATTGTTCCTGAATTGACAGGAACTGGCCCACCCTACAGGTGATGCAACACCGCATTACATTGTTCCTGAATTGACAGGAACTGGCTCACTGTTTCTCTCAAGTACCGATCTCAGGTATACTACTTCCAAAAAGTCACAGCACAATTTATATAGCTAAAGAATAGTGACTTTGGGGATTACTCATTATAAAATGTGCAAATTTATTTGATTGTTTTAAAAGTTCCCGGAACGTATGGATATAACACGTATGAAATGCAGTTATACAATTGTGCAAATAATTCAATTTAATTAGGATTTTTGAAATTCGTTAATGGAAATTTTTTGTAAGGTTGTCATGAATAAACTTTTAATTTTTTTATCTTACAAACAATTCTCAGTAAGAAAATTCTGGCATCGACGACGTTATAATATAAGGAGGGTGGTAAGGAACCGAGATACACAACATACAAAGGAATATAAATCTCTTAAATACAACATTATTATTTAATAAAAAAATATTAGTATTTCTGGCAACATATTAACTCAAAGACAACATAATTTCTATAAATATTTCTGAAAGAAGTGAATATGATACGAACATAACACATAGACAATTCTTTAATTTCATAGAGTTCTTGTTCATTATTATAAAACACGTTCTGAACTATAACGTAATGTTATAATACTTTAGTCTTGATTTATATAATTTTTAAATATTAGCTTATGTGAACAGAATTACGATGAGCCCAGTACTGGGTACAAGACTTCCCACTACATGGTGTATGAGAAACAGATTTTCTCGTATAAGTCGTTTTATTTTTACTTTGAAATAGATATTAGTGACATTTCGTCGGTCTTACAAAATCGTGGTTGATATATATATATATATATATATATATATATATATATACATATATATAGGATAAAAGCGTCCAGCAGTATTGTGAAGAAGAAAGATGGGACACGATCAATGAATCCAAGGCCTCTGCGATAGAAAAAATCTCCTTAATAAAATAAAATTAAGTTTAGGAAGGATTCTGACGCTTGAAGAAGTAAGATTGCATGTTAGAAAAGCTTATTGTGTAAACGGGTCCCAAGAGGGGGTTAAGTGTAGAGCAGCAGATTAATCGATGATGGGAAATTGTGTTAAGTGTAAAAAGAAATTCTCGTTATTTTTTCTTCTCTCTGATCAATTTCTCCGCTTTATCCTTTGTATCGTTTCGCCGTAGGAGTATATTACTCGTTCATCAAGAATTTAATATTAAGAATACTCTCTTATTTAATCCTTCTATATTATCAGAAATTGTAAATCAGGAAAACAGAAAAGAAATAATTATTTAATTGAAATAGTTTACGTTTAAATGAAGTAATTACACGATTAAAATTATCGTATAACAGAAACACAATGAAATATTTATTTTTTCCGATTGTTCATCATGCGTTTTTTTTCTGCACCTAAAGAAAGCAACAAGGCTTCCATAAATGTTGTCTGGTATTTATATTATTATTTCTTTTGTCTGTTTTTGGCTATCTTTCTTATTATGAAATACAAAATAAAGTGCTCCTATGTGAACAATTGGAAAATGCAAATATGAGAAGTGTCACATACAAATTTAGATTTATTAGTTTCTCTATTATATCTCGAAAGGACAAATAGGAAATTTCAATGGTTAACGTTAGGAGGAACAATGACACAGTCGTTCGTGGCAAATTCTGATTTTGTCTGGATGAAAATGATCGCTGTAATCAGGCTTCGGGATGGATCGTCTACAGGAAATTCCATTTGAGCAGTAATTGGATTGAACGTTAATACCACACTGTTAATTATTGAGGCCAGTACTGTGGCACTATAGATTGTTTTATCAGCCAAGTGATTGATTTAAGTTATAGATATTGAAATTTCTTTTCCGAAACTGTGTTACTCGTAATGTGATAATAAATGGAAATTATACACAGTAAATTTTGCGTTTAATCCACACTGGTTGGCGACGTAATCCTAAGATTAAAATTAGCGTCTTATTGATCCTTTGGCAGTAAACCATGAGAAATGTAGAGCAGATAGCTGCGCAGCCTAGCATATCTGTAGTAAAGTAAACTCAAAGTTTATAATTTGCCATCGTAATCCTCTTGTCGTAAGTAAAATTTCAGTCTTTAATTTAGTTGGCCAGGTGCATACTAAATTTCCTATATCCCTGTTAACATCACCAGTAAATTTTATGCAGTAACCAGTTGATTACAATGCGCTGACAGTTCTCACTTGAATAAATATTTTCCGTTAAAAAATATTAATTTAATATTTGTCAACCACTCAGAAGGAGAATTTCGAGACCCCGTTCCGTATTCTAAATTCTACCGTTCCCCCTCCAAGGCTCACTTCCGCAATCGATGCCGCAGCGTGGTTCAACGACTGGCGACCGCCATTCAGGAAATAATTACACCTCGTCGGCGTCACGCACCGCTTTCTTATGCTCACCCTGACGAGCCGTAACCAGTTGTCCCAAAGGGACTTCATCCCCACACTTCCTGACCTAGAGAAAGTCACTTCCGCTTTTCAAGCCTCCCGTGTCCGGTGGTTCGCTCATCAGCTTCTTCAATCAGCTCTAATGTTTGGACCTTTTTGGGTAGCACACGTCTTATTTTTCATCTTTCTTTCCTACAACTGCATTGACTCAGTTATTCTCCATTTATTTTCCTTTTGCCACCTATCAAATTACCTTATTTTGAACTAATATAATCTAATTGATGCCAATTCATAACTATATCCGTCAGTGTGCTCTCTCTTTCTCACAAAGTGTCCTTTCCACTACTATATTTATAACGATTTCCAGTTCCTCTATCTATATTTTGTCATAGAATATCATTGTGACAATCTATCCATATTTCGACATAAGCGTGTAATTCGCCGAGGGTCATCATCTAGTGTTCTTCAACGTGTCTCACTTCGTCACAAAATTTTCGGCAAAGGGAAATAAAGAGTAGATTAGGAAGAGCACCAGCGAAATTAATTTTTACGAAACAGAAAACCAAATTACGACTTCATACTCGGAGAAATAGTTGCAGACTTCTAATTGCTAATATTTGGTAATTTCAATTCTACAATGTTAATAAATCATATAATTCGTTTTAATTCGCAGTAAAACATATGAAATATTCATGTTAAAGTAAAAAATTTAAACAGAACGCAAGTGTGAGATTAAGCTAATCGCTGAAAAAATGTTTCAGTCATCTGTGGCCGCGGAAGAAATAGCTTAAGAGTTACGAACAAAATAGGTGAAAACAGAGAATAATAATAAACTATTATTTTATTCATAAATGATTAGTAAATAAATAATAAACTACGGATACATTTACCTCTCTCCACTAACTGATGTCGCATTTTGTATATTTCTGAGGCGCGACTCTCATCATTAACCTCCAATTGGTCACAATGTCACCAATTATTTGCGACAGTTACCGTCAAAAATTGATATAATTTTTATTATTACTTTATTATATTTTTATTTTAGTTTACTGTTATTAAATTTTATAAATAATTCGACTTAATATTCAGAATGATACTTTTTCTGTTAGTCATGATAAAATTGTGAACAGATTACATTAAGTAAGATGACGGGAAAATATGAAAGAGAAGAGGGGGAAAAAGAGAGAAAAAACAAAATTCGTTGTGGTGTAGAATAAAATAAGCGTTACGCATAAATAAAGCCAGAGAATAGAAAAATATATAAAGGCAGCAACGATAATCAGCATACACTCACATTCGTGAATCATTATCAGTGGATTCCGTCGTTTTAATGTGTAAATATTCAGCCTTTGAACATGGCCGTCCATATGTTAGTCCTAAAATTAAACCATTATTTTCGGTTGAAGGTTATAATAATATATTCTCACTTAATAAGATAAAATAGCCAAATGCCAGACAAAATGAGGTGATGATATTTTGTCGTAATTCAATGTATACAATTATTATATTATATTATTATTATTTGTTTGGTATATATATCAGTACTTTATTTTGTCTATCATTTTGCTATTTTATCATATTATTATATTTCAAAACAGAGGTATCATATATATATATATATATATATATATATATATTATATTTTTCAATATTTTGTGTCTGTTTCTCTCGCTTCCGTGATTGTCTAATCCACAGAAAATTTTACAAATAACCTAACCGCTCCAGTAACAAACTTGCTGGTTTATTATTCAACGGCTCCAGCACGCTGTCTCCCTCAGTAGAACTCCCTCTATAAGGTTCTATTTACGTTTTCCTCGCAGAGTTACAATACAGCGCCGCATTTACCATCCTACACTCTGAGTTTCCCGTGTACGTAACAAAGTTCCATTTAAATAAATTAAACAATTCTTTCATGAATATATTTACAACTGATTAGAATAGATTATTTGCAGAATATTTTATGGATTGTGTTGTTCTGAGGAGATTTACGACTATGTTAACATTACAGTAGAGTAATGTTTAAGTTTATTACTTTCGTCATATGGAACTGGGATAAGCAAAAGAAGACGAGTATAGAAGCGGCCTCAATTTATTTATTGACGGGTCTAATTTCGCAAAACTTTAACTGGAAACATAGGTAATTTCTGTAGTTATGGCCATGTAGTTAAAATATTACTATTAATTTAATTCAATAAATAAAAAGATATACGCATTTTATCACAACTCTGAAATTAGTCTGCATAAATATTAACAAGATATTTCAGAAGACTTGAGTTAAATTTAAAAATACGTCAATTCGTATGTATTTTTATGAAACGTATTTTAATATATTTGAGAGGCTAATTAAACTTTTTTCCATTTTATATTAACCGTGTCTCACCATTAAACATTACATCCGAAAATAATTGACTTTTAGAAAATAATTAAATGCAGAGGCGTTCAGCGTTAAAGTGTAGCTCGTTTATCGTCAGGTGAAAATTTTATTAACGTTCACTCGAAGCTCGTCACAGCGGTGTATTCCAAATAGATTACGTCGATTTAAGATTTTTAGCTTCTTAATATCGCGCTTGAAAAAATATTGTACAAGCAGTTAAAAATATTGAATAAGAAACTAGTAAATCAGATTCTTTTGTTTTAAGTATTTTAAATGCATTGGTACTTGTCCCACGCGCTTCCGATGGCAGGAGAGGGATTTTCTGTGGGGACGCATCGTTTTCCGAGCCTCGACCAGTTTATGTGGCAACTGGCCGACTGTTCCGATGTGAACAGAGATCAACTATTACCGTATGCCCAAGGTAAACGAAGAGAGGAAAATGCATCACCAAAGGTAGCTCTCCTTCTCTTCAGAAAGGTTCTTCCTGCGAAAGAACAGCTCTCCTAGGCTTAAATGTTCCAATCTCCAATTTATTATTAATGTTTTTCAAAAAAAAATTCAAGCTGCCTGCGACGGCTATTCTCTCGTAGGCAGTACCTGCGAGAGATGTTCTCTGCAGGCAGAACCTTGTAGGAGACACAGGAAGGGGCTACCTTTGGGGATGCCTTTTCCTGTCTCTATTTTTGAACTAAGGTTCCCGCATGCCGAGGCACGTCGGCCTGTTTTTAGAGGTCGAGTCATGGAGAAGGGAATGCTGCGTCCCCACAGCATACTCTTCTCCCGCTATCGGAAGGGCGTGGGACAAGTACCCAATGCCCGACGTACCTGATGCAGGTTTTTCTAGGGTTTTCTCCGCATCACTTTTTGGCCAATTGCCTAGTAGGATCCTTAAACCATAGCCCGGGGACCCTAGTTATCCCTTGACTACCTTACTCTACCCTTCCGCATCCCCCATTTCAAATCCCTTCCTATGCTATTAAAGGGGAGTTGCCACTATGTGGATTACCCTCATGTGGCCTGTTACCCTAAAAATAAAATCAATTCCACGAGGTTGAATTATAAAAATGATACAGTTGTACTTACATAAAAATATATCGAGGAAAAATTTGTTCATTAAAATTTACGAAATCAATAATTTCAGTTGAATAAATATCGATTAATTAAATTTGATTAATTCGATACCTTTAAATTAATTCTCAAGTATATTAATGTGTCAATACGTAAATCATAGTAGAAAATATTTCGATAATTATATCCTTATAAATCGGCAAATAAATGAATATGGATAGTCATTGAATCTTATTTTCAAATGTGTCACCAGATTCAGTCGGAAAATTTTAGTGACTTTTTGTCAAGAAGTTTAAATCCTGTCAAGAAATTTGTTTTGTTCATATTTGTATCAGATATAATTTATTAACTACTTTTGTGATTATGCATTTCAATTTTTCTGAATAAATTTATTGATAATTTTACCACATTTTCTCTTTACGATACGTGTAAGAAAAATTATTAACAACCCAATATAAATTATTTCAGTAAGTTCCTTAGTAGTCCATATTTATACATGTTATAATAATTATTCATATTATTCATACAAGCAATAATTGAAAGAATGAAATTAATCAATTTCGAAATGTACCCTCTACAGTCAGTCCTTTTTAAAATTTAATCCTCGATTACGTATATGCTGAGATAATCAGTCTAAAAATTTACACATACTTTTTTTCTTTCTGTTCCACAACCTCTTTATGTTTTATATTGACGTTATTGAGTGACAGGTGGGGAGGGTCATTAGTTATAATAGATTACCTTAATTTAATTTGGTAACTAGAAACCATAAATTATTAATTATATCTGGTTCATTTTACTCGAAGTTTTAACGTGTCAATATAAAGATATGAGATCAACTGATTTATCTGTAATACTTAATCTGAGGTATACAATTATTTAAGACTTGTCTTATGTTAGGCGGTACACAGCCCTATTATTAAATATCTTTAAAAAATAATACAATTAAGGCTATAAAATATTTATCATAGTATATATAATTAAATTTATTTATTATATAATTAATTAGGAATTCTAGAACTTCATTAATGTTTATTTTCAAATTTGATATTCTAGTATATAATTAGTCCGTTATTTACGTCATATCGTTTCAAAACTATTATTATTATGTGACTTCGGTATTCTGAGGAATTTAGCTATAATCAACTTAATAACTGTTAATAAATTTTTCGCGGTTGAGAACCAGGTTCAGATTTCTACATAACCTCGACGTTGACGTTTCTACGATCATTCTCTACCGTTGTCTTCAGATATGTCGCTGCGTAACGAGCGTGCCGTATTTATAGGCTCGGACTCCATGCTGCGATCTGAATGACCGCAGAAACGTCAACGACGAGGTTATGTAGAAATCTGAGCCTGGTGCACAGCTCTGAAACATTTATTAGCAATTTACAGCGAGAAAGTATAAATTCATTAACTTAGTAATAATTACACATTGATTCTATTTGCTTTCAAGTTTATTGTTTACCGATTATTATAACATGTCAGTCATAAATAAGAAAAATCAAACTATAAATATGAACAGAAATATTATTATTACATTGTATTAAATTATTACGCAAAAAACATGGTAACACTAAGTTGAGTTATTAGAACACAGGACATGGAAAATATAACAAATAAATACAAACAATTATTGTATAAAATATAATATTTTAATAAGAAATTTTAAATCAAACATTAGAAAATTAAAATAAAAACGCCGTAGGGAAGAAACATTTTGAAAATGTTAAATTATGTATTTTTAACAATTTATCACCAAAAGTAATAAGTCGAATGCTAGATGTCGCCGTCATTTCACTGCAGAAATAAAGAAGAGAAATTGGGTAGTGATATTTCTTTACACAGGTCAAAATTTGATAAATTGCGTGCAAGTAATTGCTACTGTTATGTAATGCCATTGCTATTAATTTTGTAGGCAACACCTCTCACATTCGAAACCAATTTACATATTAATAGCCCGACTAATATGAACTACGTTTCATAAAAAAAAATTATGACTTTATATAGTTCTTTGATTTTTTTTTAAACCTGAATTAAATTTTTGGTCAGTGAATATTAAAGTCATACAGACAGTTAACTTGACTATGTGCTCGGTATATATTTTAATTATATTGGTTGTGATATAGTTAGTATTATATTTTAAAAATTATAAAGGTGTAATATATACCAAGATTTCATAAATGTTTACAAATAAAAAACTTGTCCACGATTTTTCAAACAGAGCCTTTTGAATAATTACTGAATTAGCAATGCCATAAAATGTTCCGCAAATATGCAAAGTATGAAAAATGCACCATTCTTGCGGTTTAAAGGCAACTTGTTGCGTTAAGAGATGAAGCGAATAACACTCAAGAGAGTCAGTGTGTCTGGTACATTTTAATTTTTCATCAAATATTAAACCTAGAAACGAAGCTACAGGAGAAAATTTTTAAGGCTTTATTGTTACTGTAACTACATTAAATTTTCATTTATCTGTAGCTACGTACGATAGCCACAAAAAGCTCTGTTTGCATAAAAACAGTGGAATTAACCGACCACATTTTGTCGAGAAAGTGTATCTCATTATTTTATAATAATGCGGGAGTTATTCTTCTTTAAGGAAATATTTGAAAAATTATTGGCACCCAATCAGAGTTAAATGTATTTTCATGTGTAAAAGAAAGTTATTAAGAGTCTTCAGAGATAAGCAGTAACGCCGACATCTGCATACAAGCGCTCCAGTACAACCCTTGAATGTCCCAAATTTCGAAACAAAATTATTTAAAAGTTGCAATAAAGTAGAGTTTGTATCGGATTTTAATATTTTTACAATCAGTGATGTTTGGATACGTTGTTGATATGTTTTTTCAGATGATATTATTCTCACACAAGGACTAATTCTTTGTTACAGGTGCTGCCCGGGCTGTACGTAGGAAATTATCGGGATTCCAAAGATTCTACTCAGCTAGAAAGATTCGAAATAACGCACATCGTGGCCATTCATGATGCCGCTAGGAAGCTACACTCGGTAAGATGATCGAAAAAAAATTAAGAAATTAAATTGAACTATATTCTAGATACTTTTCTTCAGCCTTTTTCTACACTGGATCAATTAAACATCGTCAACTCTTTCGACCTTCCGTCCACCAACCCCACCAAAACCAGTCTCAATTAAGTAATGACTGATGCTTTCCTTTTACAATACATTAATATTTTGAAACGCCAAAGGTTTTTAATCACTACCATTTAGATAAAATAACTATTTCCTATAATTTTCTACCTTATTTTATTAATATTATATGTCAAAGAAGCTTTCAGCATTTGTCATAATCAAATGTACATTGAAAAAGCATACATTGTAAATACATTTACAATTTACATAAGCATAATAATATAATTTTCAACAACATAGTTTTTTATTTTATCAAATTTGAATCTATAATAATCAATATAGAATAATACACACATTTAACAATTATTTAAAATTTTGGAACATAATAATATAAAAAAAAATACATCCGCCACAAGGCAGAAAATATGTAACTGACAAATGATCAAAATACACGACTTCTTCGGCTGTGCAAGGGATTTGGAATGCTAAACATAATTTTTAAACGCTGCCAAATTCTTCGATTATTATCAGCCAAAAATAGATGTAGCGTACATAACTTTTTCAAACTAAATTCAAATTTCTATCTGCACTGCCTGATGTAGCCTAAACGGAATTTATAAAGACCTGAATGTTTTTCAATTTTTTAAATTTCGTTGCGGAGTATTTATTTATTATAAAATTGTAATATGTCAAATCATTAAAATTATAAAATTACTTTTTAGCTTTAGCGTTAACAAAAAACTAGAAATTGTTAAATACGCGGTGATTTATGATTATTATCGACAAATTTTACACCCTATAAAGAGTATTATGGAAAAGCATCAAACACAACCGTTACATTAATTTTTTTTAAATTATATTGTAATTACAAATATAACAGTAAACTTAAATAATTTGATAATAAAATAGATATCTTGTGTAGTTGTTCCTGTTTTGAATATTTAAAATATCAACACGTTGTTACATAAAATGAAAAATTTACGTGTGTTATGAAAATTAATAATAAGAAAGAAAGCCAAATACAAACAAAAATATTTATTCTGTATGTATTTCGTTATATTTCTTATTATTATTTATTTTTATTTAATATAAATCAAAATAAATTAAATATATGAAACCAAATCTTTTAAATTTTCTTTCGTACTGAAGTATGTTTACTATTTCTCCTTCAGTTGTCCCCCTCATATTACCAACTTATCCTGTCTTTAAACAAGCATATATTTAATTTTCTTTAAGCCTTATATTCTAATTTTATTAAACGATTTCCTATCGCATTTTAAAGTAAAAGATTTGTAGTTGAATGTCATGTGCCTATATTTTCTTGAAAAATTGTTTATAGGGACAAATAAAAATCTAGAGATCTTTTTTCAATTATTTATACTATTGTGAGTAGATCTTTGTTTTTTATATTTTTAATTTATGACAAGCAAGTTTGTGGTAACTAATTTACTTCCAGTGACAATTATTAGCACACATTTTCTTTTAACTTACACGGTTGAATATCTGTAATAGATATATTTTTAACTCATTTTTGAGAGATTTCCAGATCTAGGTATTGGCATTAATATGGTAGTTTAATCAATGTTAGGTTTAGATTTTGGCAAAAAAATATTTAATTAATATGTATCTGCGAAAAGATAAGGGTTGGTTTTTTTTATATAATTGGGAATTTCCTAAATTGTTGATTTCCCCAGAGTAGTCTATTTTTAAAATAAATATACTTAGTTCACATAATATAAAAAGTAATTTTTGTTCAATGGAATGGAGCTAAAAACGCTGTAGAAGTTAAGCAACTAGCAGCCGCTGGAAACGAACAAAATTTGTTTGAAAGTTTTGTCCACATCCGTAATAATTATTATGCAATACTTTTGCG
Organism: Zhengitettix transpicula; assembly: GCA_037074705.1. Taxonomy (NCBI): domain Eukaryota; kingdom Metazoa; phylum Arthropoda; class Insecta; order Orthoptera; family Tetrigidae; genus Zhengitettix; species Zhengitettix transpicula. The sequence continues at coordinate 197,256,143 of CM073590.1, forward strand.
AATAACTCCCAGAAGTTTTATATTAATAAAGTATGAAATAAATTAAGGAAATGAACTGTACGGTCGTGCTGCGTATTGAAAACTTTTAATTACTTGAACTTATATTTTACTAATCCCACTGCCTACGTTTAAAATTGCCTCTACTTTTTATATGGGAAGCATATTTTCGCATAAAGCAATACGAGTAGTCAGGGAAATTACCTAGCATATAAAATTTTGCGTTGCAACTCATAAGTTCCCAGTTTATTCTGTAATATGCAAATAATATAAAATACGCCAACTTATTCGATAAACACTACTCCTAGGAACAACTAATTGGTTTACAATTAAGGTGTCATGTCGAAATTAATGACATTTTTAGTAACTAAGCACAACAATTTTTAATTAATTTCGTTATAATAAATAAGAACGTTCTAGTTTGTTCGTCGATGTAACGTCAACATTAAATAATTTTTTTTCTTCTAACTCATACAATCGTCGTTGCTATAAATATGTAATCTTTTTAAAATGTTCAGCGCTATTATTTATTGTTTTTCTTTTCCTAAAATGTATCCGGTACTTTACCTTGAGACGCCGTAAATATACCATGGTGAACCAAAAGTAAATGTAGATTGGTTTTTTGCGCTCTTAAGCCGATAGATGTCACTATCGGCATCGCTTTTGGCGTTATTACTTCAAATCGCTCTGCGCTATTACGAAGTAAATATGGTTTCGCCGCAAAACGAGTGCATCACAGAAATACAGCGTTCCGTAATCCGTTTTCTTTGTCTTCTGAAGGTGTACCAAGAGTATTTTCAGGTCGGTGACTTGGTTTTACCGCAGCGAAGTGTTAACCAGCTCAAATGCGGTAGAACAAGTACGAAAGACGAGGAAAGATCAGGCGCGTCGTATTTTGAGCGACTGTGCACTGAGCGGACAACCCCTCCTCCCCCCCCCCCCCCCGCTCCCCAGCCCCTTTCCATTCCTAACCGGTGAGCGAAGTGAATGTAATACAATTTTAATGTATAACATTTCTGAAACTTATCTGGATTTACAATTTCTGTTCCAAATGGTAGTGATTCAATTAATAAATATGCTTAGAAATGATCAATTAAGATACAAATCATTTAACGTCCTTAAATAAATGAAGACGTCAGCCTGTTTAGTTATATAATTATTATTAATTTAAATTTTTAAACCTTATAATAAAAAAAAACATTCTCAAAGTTTCATCCGTAATTTATTAGAACCTCTTCAGATGTTGTAAAGTCAATTAAATGATCTAATTTCATAATCCCTGTTTCTCAACATACCAACAAAGCAAGATTTTTCAAAATGATCATTTACAATACAAATAGTAAAAATTTTATTGAACATTACTTAAATTAATTACGCGAAATGTAGTGTACTTAAATTTATTTTATGCAATTTGCCATAAGACAGGAAGCATTCAAGTCGTTGTATTAATACATTCACTACAGTTACAGTTTTGAAAGAATTAATTTCAAAAGGGTGAGTTCCAGTATTAAGCAACTTAATTGGTATATTATATTCCAGTTTATATTTAAATTATAAAATTAGTAATTCTCAATATTTGAGTATATTATTAATAACAGCCGAATTAGGAAGAATGAAATAAATATTCAGTTCCAAATCCATGCGGTCTTATTAATTTTGTTTACGGACTGAAAAATGACGAAAAATCCTGAGAGAAAACGTTGTATATCATGAAAATAAATACAAATGGTTGAGTGCGCCATTTTCTCAGCACGTCTCAGTTTGATGCCAATGAGAAATCGTTGGCCAGAGACCTGCAAGGACATCTTCACTCGACTTCAGGGACTCGTGTTTTCTCATACCCGGCGCCGTGGTAGTAAAAGCTCCCCCTTACAGGTGCTACGGCGTAACGGCCCCGCACTTCTCAATTGCGTGCTTAAACTTCACAAACGAGACTGCAAATCACTTTCAAACCTATCACGTACCAATTAATAACCACGGGATCACCTACCTTATATCGTAACACATACTCTTGAGAATTCGATTTATAATTTGTGTATCTCTCAGCCTGCATTGGATTAGCATAGAAGTTAGCTCCCTTAATTTATATACTAATCGAAATAAAATTCAGGGTCTCAATACTAACAAAAATTAGCTATTAAAACTCAACATTATTTCAAACTGAATTACAATATTTTTTGGTAACTACTTAAAGAAAACATCGCCCCAAAAAAGGCTTCTATTAGGGTATAATGGTGAAGTCTTCGGACCACGCTCTCCGACAAACATCATCTTAAATTACGCCGTGGCGTCATGAAATGGAACATCTTCAATGAACGCCCTTCAAGATGTGAAAGGCTATATGTTTTACTACTTTCTCACGAGTCATTTCTCGTAGACGGTTATTAGGTAGTCGGGGAATGAGAATTTAACGTAATGCGCCAAACTTTGCCAAAAGTTGATAATGAAAGTTGTGAACAGCTCTTTTGTTTCAAACTAATCGTTTGCGAGTGATTAGCGGAACTCTCAGACACTGGGTTAAATTATATTTCCCCTTGCTGCAACATTTAATGAAAAATTTTCATTAGTCAAAATTTACTCATACCGACACCATATTTATGAAATTTAAAAAAAATTAATTTAGACTAATTCCTTCACTTTATCAAAATTTGATTTAAAACGTAAATTTAAAAGAAATTACGGTATATTTCTTTATCATGTAGCCCAGGGATTTTCCAACGAGTTTCAGAGGGGGGGGGGTCGATGAAAGTTAAAAAGGGTCTATAGTATTTCAGGGGTTGATAGTAAATGTTTCTGTTTAAAATTTTAATTAAAATTAAATATGAATAAATATGATATATACTTGTATATTGAGAATTTGACTTATAAAATCAATTTTCAAGTGTTAAATTTTGGATTTGAGCAGATATATTCGCAAAAAAATACGTCAAATTTACCCATATCACCCAAGAATTACTTTTTAGCGTTAGAAATTTATTAAGAAAAACTAGAAATCGTTAAATACGCGTTGATTTATAATAATTATTATTGACTAATATTTTACACCCAATAAAAAGTATTATGGAAAAGCATCAACCACAACCATTGCATTAATTTGTTTTATATTATATATGACAGTAAACTTAAAAAAATTGATAATAAGCATATTTATATTTGTTATGTTTTTTTGGCATTGAATAAATTGAAATTGAAAAATTTGAATAATAAAAAATAAGTGTACTATTAAAAATTTATCATTTGCGGCCGATGTAACAAAACTCGTTAAGAAACGCTGATACAACACCTTATTTTTTTATATGTAAAAAGGTAACTTTCTTCAAATAATTTATTTACATGTTTTTGAATTAGCTTTTGGCGTTTTGGTCATGTTTCATATACCAGGCTTTTTGTATAAAATTCTTTCAATTAAAAAAATAAATTTTAACTCATATTAAATCAGATTTTTAATTATAACGTTACTGTCACGCTGTCTAATTTAACATATTACTATACGCACCGAAAACATCATTATATTCCGTTCAAAATAATATTTAAAAGAGTATGAAAGAGAGTCAATAGAAGAAAATGCACTTAAATTATACTTCATTTAACAAGTAAAACATTCTAAGAATAAACACTATTACAGTTTATTCTGTAGTTGTCCTACTAATGTGAATTGTGCATTCTGTTTTGCTTACGACGCACACGATGAAAGCACTACAATTATAAAATGTTAATTAAATGTACCGAATGTAAACCACAATACACAATTCCCATGAATAGAAAAACACACAGGATAAACTATAATTGTATTTTTTAAGGTTTTACGTGTTGAAAAAACAAAGAGATTACTCTTTATTTACACTTTTGTCGGCGAGATAATTATGTGGTCTCTATTAATATATTATTTATGAAATTTATTATTTACATCACATAAATGAATAATTAATGTGATCTTTTTGCACATATATATAATGACTGACAGATTGTTAAAACTGTTACTAACGGTAATTTCTTTCCTGAGAATTTTCTACGCGTAATTGATCAGGGGAAACATATATGTGTTGTCATGGAAATTGTGTAAGTACTAAATTATATTCATTATACGTAAATTCATCATTCTGTTGTCATTTATGAAATTTGGGAGGCATTTTCAACATGTTTCCTTTCATATATATCTGGAACTTGTATATATTTTACAAAAAAAGTTCTACTTTTTGTTTATGAACAATATTTTAACAGCTGAATAGTCTTGTCGGCAACTGGGAAAAACTTAGTGTTGTTCAGCTAAATTTAAATTTTTCATTATAAGTGTAATTTATGAAGTATCGCATTTTTTCTTAATCAATTTATATAATAATTTTTATTGACTTATTTGGAAATAAAACATATTATAGTAATAATTATGATAGCTGCACCTAAGAAACATCAATCGCCTTTTTAATAGTTTCCTTTCTGCTAATCGATGTATGTAGACATTTGTTGTACAGAAACACTTTCTTTCCTGAGCTTTTAATTATGCCAGTATTCCTCGATTATTATTTAAGTGTTTAAAAATAGTTCAAATAGTACGCGGAGATAATTTTTGTTTGTCAGGAAGACTACCCTGGTAGTCAAGATCCTCGTCCCGTTTGAAACAAAAGGACTGGACCTACACAATGACCCGTGTCCACAAAAGGCGTAATTATAGTACGTGACAAAAGTCATCCAGATTAGGCAGGACTAATTAAGTGTCCCGGAAGCATCACTTGCGCAGACGGGCGTGGAAAATTTGTAACGGTCTACATGAGTGTAATCTACATGGTGGCAACTCCCGTTTAGGGGAACGTATTTGAAAAGGGGAGATGCGGAAAGGTAGATGCAGGGAAATCTCTATAAAAACCTGTAAGTCGGGCATTTGGTACTTCCGATGGCAGGAGAGGAGTTTGCAGTGGGGACGCAGCATTCCCTTCTCCGTGCCTCGACCAGTTTAGGAGGCAGCTGGCCGACTATTCCAATGGGAATAGAGGACAACTCTTACCGTATGCCAAAGGTCTGCGACCCCGGAACATACACCTCTCAAAACAGGCCGAGGTGCCTCGGAATATGGGAACCTTAGTTCAAAAAGCCCGGAGAGATGTGAAGGCATCCCCATAGGAGAAATGGACACATTCTTGTCCAAGTATAGTAAACGCAATCAGATTAAAAAAAAAAGAGTAGCGACAACGAGTGGAGGCTCAGAGCGACGACTGACAAATGTGCCATCAGTGACCGCCTTCCGCTGACTAACGTTAGAACCGAGCATCATGATGTATCACTTAAACGGTAACAACAACAAAGCGACATTCGCCTTCACAGTATTGTTACAATTTTTTTTTCAATTGTCGCATTGCCATGATCCTAAATTTGACGAGTAGGGTAATTTAAATATAAATTCGTAATTGTTCATCCTACCAATTGCACTGAGATAAAATGTAAGTTATAAATAATATGGATCCCTAGGATCAATTGATTACTTTAATTTTTAAGTCACATTTAAATTTTGGTAATTCTTATAAATTATTATTTAAAAAATTTTTTTGAGTTCAAAGCCAATAAATAAAATTCCCACCTATAACCAAAACATTAAATATTTACAAGTTCTTCAGACAGTTACTTGGTGTTCTAGTTCTCGTACTACATCAGCAAATGAAGTTTAAATTTCGCTTACTAATTATTAGTTTCCTGGTGCGGTGAGCAGCAGCTGTCTTGGAGTACTTCATTAAGATTTAATAGTTTCATCTAAACTGGTATATGGAGATCGACACTTCCGAGATTTCCCCCGCGACATGGGAATACTGTTAAATACCTTGTTTCTCTACATAATTTCCTCTTTAATTACAGCTCTTCCCATGGGGGGCGGGCGGGGGTTTGGGGATATTCCTAAGCCGAAGACGTTTATAACTACACATTCCTATAATGTGTAATTTAACGAAATATTTATATTATATACATTACATTACGGTCCCCCGATCCATGTTAACATTATAAAGAATTAACATGTAAATTATATCGATTAAATATGCTGTATTTATTTTTGTGTTAAAATATCAAAGGATTAATAATGTACAATGTTCTCCATCACGTCCAAACCCCAACGACAAAGGCCTCAACATGTCTATTGTTCGTCGTAGTTGTATTGGGTATTGTTACAGACCGGACGCAGATTAAGCTTAACCTGCTTTTGTCTCATCCATCACGCAGACCTTTGAGTTCGTGCACATAGGGTAAGAATTACATTCTAATAAGGAGAAAATTAGAATTTAAAAAATAACGAAAAAATGAATATGTGCAATAAACACTTAAATTTAGAAAACTCCGAATACTTGTTTCTATGAAATATAAACGTTTTATAAGTTTAGCAAATGTTTTCGAAATTGTGGACAACTTAGTTGAGAAACTTGATTTTATAAGTGAAACACCTGTTATGCTCTTCTGCAAAAATGCCCGACCTACCTGATGCAGGTTTTTCTACGGTTTTCCCTGCATTACTTTTACACGAATGCCGGGTAGGATCCTTAAACTATAGCCCGGGGGCCCTAGTTAACCCTTGGCTACCTCCCTCTACCCTTCCGCATCCCCCCTTTCAAATCCCTTCCTATGCTATTAAAGGGGAGTTGTCACTATGTGGATTACCCTCATGTATCCTGTTCGTTCTGTGATAACACTTTAATATCTGCTAATATTACTCGTTAGCGCTATTAATAATTATGTGTATGCAAACAAAATAAAAAAAATTAAATTTTTTTTACAATAGATAAATTGCTGAGAGCTGTTCTCTCGCAGGCAGAATCTTTCTGGACAAACGGAGAGGCCTATCTTTGGAGATGTATTTTCCTCTCTCCGTTTTTGAACTAAGGTACCCACAAGCCGAGGCACCTCGGCCTGATTTGAGTTGTGTATGTTTCGGGGTCGCAGCCTTGCGCATACGGTTTCTAATAATAAGGAAAATAGCCGAATACAGACAAAAGAAGTGATGATATAAATACCACAGAACGTTTCTGGAAGCCTTGTTCGTTTATTCAGGTGCTAAGAAAACTAAAATCACACGTGCTAGAGCGACACAATACAGTTGACAAACTAACTCTAAAGCAAATAAAATGAAACTACAATGGAAAAGGAGAAGGGTTAGCGTAACAATATGGGATCGTAGCAATTATTGAGTTTCATAGTATCTGAACATTAATTGCTGTGTTGTTTTCAAAATATCTTTGTCTAATTGTAATTATTGCTACATAGGGCAAACAAAACGGTCACTTAATACTCGTATCAAGGAACATACGTTAATGTAAAACTTCCCAACGATAAACAATCTGTAGTTTCCAAACATATCATCAATATGAAACATTCATTTGATTGGCAAAATGCTAAGATTTTAGACGTTGACACCAGGTACCATTCCAGAATTATATCACAGAGGGTTCACATTAAATTCAACATCACATCAATTAACGTACAAACAGATACTATGAAACTCAACAATTGCTGCGATCCCTTAATGTTACGCTTTCCCATCCTCGTTGCGTTTTCTTCGCTTGTGAGTTTGCCAACTGATGTGTGCAGTTGTGTCGCTGTAGGCCGGTGTTTCCCAACGTGGGTCTCACGCCCCATATGGAGGGGAGGGGGGAGGCTATATGATTGTTCAAGGAGGGAATTCGGAAAATAGCTCGTCCAGAGTTTAAAAACCGCCAGCTATAATTTAACTTGTACGAAAGGAAAAGTGGTTGGTACCTCCATTTAAAATAATCATTTTGTAAGTTTGGTGATTTCCATAGATAGAAAGATTGGAGTAATATAAACTACGATGTACTAGAACAGTATTGTTTACTGTGTCCAGTGAAGGAAGAGTACGTACTGAGTTGCTATGTGCATGTGCTAACCGGTTGTCTATTGAAGTCCAGCGCCAACTCCGCGTGTTAAGTGAAATAAGAAAAATAGCCAAATACAGACAAAAGAAGTGATGATATAAATACCAAACAACGATTCTTGAAATCTGATTCTTTGCTCCAGGTGCTAATAAAACTACAAACCCAAGAGCCTGGAGCGACAAAACCGCACAGCACAGTTGACAAACTCAAACCTGAAGAAAGGAACAAAATACACGTATTTTTCTTTTTAAGAAGTTAATTTCGGAAAATCTCGAATGAGAGATCTCAGATTAAAATAGATTATTACTTTTTTTATGCACAGAATTATTACTGAAGAAGGTCCGTGACACACAGGTTGAAATTAGTCTTATTTAGGAAATAAGTCAATTTTGAATATGAAAAATATGTATATATCACGTAGGGGCATTAGAAATACTTAGGTGCCCATGGTAAAAAAAAAGGTTGGGAAACACTGCTCTAGGCTCTTGAGATCTTAATAATAATAGTTTCCTTAGCACCTAAAGAAAGGCACTAGGTTTCCAGAAACGTAGATTCCTATGTATTGTAATAATCTCTATTGATACCTTTAATTTAATTTGCCCCACGTTGTGGAAGCCATTTTGTAATAATCAAATTTGGCACATCAATTATATTTAAAATCTTATCAACAATTTACAATTAAAGAAAAATAAAGTTACTTGTCAATTAAATTAGAACAAAATTTAATTGTGAACGAAGTTAAACTTAAAAGATTGACTCTGATTGACAATTTTAACCAATAAGAAGAGAACGAAATCTGACGGCTATCTTTCAATCAGGTTTACATAATTAATTGTTTTGTTTTAAATTTTTACCCAGCATTCCAGGATACCTTTAATTTTCGAGAACACTATTGTGGGGTTTTACACTGCTTCTACTCACAGATTCTGCACTGATTCTAAATCAATATTTTATACGTCGTCAGGAACTAGGATGATCCACCGTCGTCCTCTCGGTAGACCGCTCGCCTTGGGCGACTTCTGCGATTCGTCGTTTGCGTAGTCTTTATTGTTCCGGACTAAGCCGAAACTTCTGCTAACTCTGACCGGCTATGTGCGCAAAAACTGCTTTTTTACTTAGCAGGTTTCGTCGTTAATGCTCTCGTGAATGTTTACTTTGTCCTGATAAAAATGTTCAGGGACCAATCAACTCTGTTGAATGCTAATTCTCAATATTTCCCTGCAAACTGTATTTCACCATGCCTTCCTGCGAGCTGCTCTATCGTTTCCAATTAGCAGTTATTACTTCGACGACGTCTCCCCGCAGACTGAACTCTCGTTTTGCCTTTTAGCGCGCGCATACCGCCATTTTGCGGGCCTTCCGCCAAAGGAACAGTGCTTGGCTTTTCTATTGTTGTTATGTTCTGGACTGCCGCCACAAAGGATTTCTGTAATAATTTAGATTTTCAAATTCACAATTATTGTCTTAATTAATTGGCATTACAGTATATATCTTTTGTCTGTATTAGTCTATTTCTCTTATTATTAATATTCAAAACAGACGTATGCCTATAATTTTCATTTTTGATATATTATGCTTAAAATGTATTTGGCACAATGGAAATTATCTCGAGATATATTTTTGCGCAAAACTATATTTCTTAGTTGTTGTTTTTTACCAGGATTCTGAATCTACGCTGACGATGATTGATATATTGAGTGGCCAAAGGGTACTCACGTTTCAGACGTGTCAGTACTTAGGCATAAAATTGCATGGATGTATATGAAAGTAAATTTGCCTTTGGGCAAAGGGGAAACACAGAGTCAATACGTGCATTGTTTGTGTGTAATTTGCAATTTGTCAAACAACCGTTCGAACACCACGAAGTCACTTTGGACTGAGTTCCTTCCGGCATAAATGTTGTAGCTGTAAAATCGTTTATTTTCCATTGTTTCAGTGGCGTGGACGATGTGTTTCGGTCACTATTGGGGCGGGGCCTGTCGTGCATAATTTGGGCGATGTCTGCCGCGAATTTTGCACGCGCTTCCATTTCGCTAATGGAAACAATGCCAGCCAGGCCTGGGCGGGGTTATTTTCACCACTAAAATTTCTCACGTTCCGAAGCTCTTTTATCGGGTCTGCTGTTTATGGGTGGAAGTGTGACGCAGTAAATTAGAAGATGCGACTTGTATTTAACCCGTTTTAGCAACCGTAATTTAGTTTGAGAGTTATCATTAACAGTTTTTTCTTGTTCCATTCTTCATAATTAGGAACGTGCACTTAACGCCGCAACATCACGGTAAATGCAATGTATTTTATTGAGACAGTATTTCACTTAAAGGATTCTATTTCAATTTGTAGTGAGGCACAAGTTGAAATGCTTGGCTTTAAAATTACGAAAAATACGTTATGGTTAAGTTTCACAAGCAGTAACGGCTTCCCCATCCACCATTGACATTTATTTTTCTAGGACCAGCTGTGAAGGGACATTATTCAGTGTCTGCGACGTAAAATGTTGGCGTGACTGTCGGATGCGGAATAGATTGTTTGCTTTCCGGAGTCTAGTAGTGTTGGTGTTGTCGGCGCCAGACTCAAGCTTTCTTTCGTTACATTTTCTGCAGTCCAATCGATTGTTTTTGGTCACGAATGGCAATTTGATGTCCACGAAATAAGAGTGATTGCGTTGTAACAACGGGAATTTTTTGATGGAGCAACCGTGGGACAGCTGCAGTTTATAGACGACAGAATCGAATAAAACGAATCAGATAATACGTTAAAACGTTTAATTTAGCAGAAATTTGTATGCCAATTATTTCCTTGCAAGACATTTTAAATTATATTCTATGCACGTTTAAGTTCCAAATTTATTAAATTACTTCTAATGATAGGAAAAAGTTATTTAACAAATCTCACAATTTAACATTAAGTCACATATGGATAACCATAAAAACTTTAGAAATTTAACCTATATAACATATAAATTTTAAATATATTATACAATAAGAGGTCTGGAACCTTTTGAGGGAATGGGTCGATATCAAAAGAAATATTTTTAGACGCACCGCCGAATCCAAAAAAACAACAAAATGTCGAGTAAATTCACTGATATCGCCACGAAAAATGTTATATTAAAAGCAGGCTTGCCGAATTCTGATATAAATGATAAAAATACTAAACGTGAGAATACTAAAAATGTCTTCAAATATAATAATGGGTATAAAATGCAATTGATCCATTTTTAGGCTGCTACTTGTTTCCGTTAAATAATACTTTGTCTTAGCACCTGAAAAAAGGGACAAGGTTTCCATAAACGTTATGTCTGTATTTGGCTATTTTTCTCATCATTAATTTTCAAAACCGACGTAAATTTTTAATTTTAAAACTTTGTCTTTGTTACCAATAACACGTATTAAGCTGCTGGAGAAGCATCTACATAGATACATTCACCCTCTGGATTGAACACGAAGAAATCTCGTTATTTACATGCTATTTTGTAACTTTTAACCATAACCTCTGAATTTTTACTTTTAAAATAAAAACTGTATCTATTTCCATCATTTATCGCTTATAACTTGTCGACCTACAATAATCAACTCCATTAAAATAAAATAAAATGCATCATATACTCATTACAATTTAATTTGACTCATATCCTCTGATTTACGTACTAGCTCTAATTAACTAATATTTTTTTTATTTATCCCTCCGATGCATGCTGTTTTAAAATTTCGCTCGATTCCGCAAAAATTTGATAGGGAACGAACTGAGTTTCAGTTTTTTATATATATTTGCCACTCCAATTGAAAACAACTATCGAGTTCAATTACGTTGGAAACAATTTACAGATAATTTCGCGCTGACAGGAAGAAATATATTTTTTGATCACGTACACGGAAAAATTGCATTTTGGTTTGTACTTAATTAACTGAAACTGCACCCAAAGATGCTAACAAATGCCACACTTTTGTACTCTTAAAATTATCCTGTGAAAATATTTCGGTGGTTATTAATGGGCAGGCGCAGTCATAGAAGAATAACATGCATTCATTGTCACATCATAGCTAACACAAAGAAACATAATTGAGTTCATTTATTTAAGGTGTTTGAAGAGATGAACTGGAATATAGTTTGGATGGTGAAAGTAATTCATAAAACGTTGAAATATGTGTTTTATGAGCATAAAAGCGTGGAATTCTTTACGGTGTATTACGAGGTATTTAACGCTCGAGAGGTCTGTTATAAGTGGATCGCTGTAGGAAAAACCAAATAGAATAACTGATGAAGAGCAGAAAACGGCGCCGTAGGTCTTTGTCATGGAAAAGAAAATTTGCGCAATTAGGGTGGAATTATTAGAGAAAAGAAGAAAGACACCATGGCTACGAACGCTATTCGGAAATTATACAGGACAAAGGACATGGAATGAAATTACCTCCAAAATAATAGTTATAACGGTAGATATTACTGAAATTTTAAATTTACATGTACAGAGCAGGAAAATGTATTCCGGGCAAGATTAAGGAAACGTAAAAACTGCCCAAATATGTAAATATAAAAAATTAAAGCTCTCGAATACATTCAACAAATTACTAATTAAAGTGAAGAGTAAACTGGTTATCGAAATAAAAACATTCCATGCAGCGAACCTTTTTGAGTAAGAAATTATATATTAAAAATAATTAACTGACAATTTAGTATATTATGTTATGATTTAGGCTCACTTAAAAATTATCAGCCGTCAAGTGCTCAATTAGTTGTTCTTGCGGATCTTGATATTTTGAATCACCTGACGAAAGTGACAAGGTTTGTGTGGGATTTATTTTATCACTTTAATTTGGCTTCTTAATTGGCTACTTATATATCTAATTAGTGTATTAAATTATTTCATTCAACTCTGCAACAACATTTAGATTTACCGCGGCTACCAGGAACAAAAGACTATTAAAGTTTGTAAGACAGAATAACACATACTGCCAAAAATCATCATAAATGGTCCCTGTAACCATGTTTTCATTTGGCAAAATTTCATTAATCAATTACTTTCGCGATAATCCTTATACATGACTATGATTATATTACGGAAAAATTAAATAATTAATATTATACGTATATTGTTATTATATTACGTTTGAGGTGTTTGTCGTCCCATAGTGTGATATATTTTTTGAGACTAACATCGCTGAATATGTCATAATAATCGTGAAGTAGGGCGTACATTAAGTATATTTCTTTTACTCTGTCTTACGGTCATAAATATTATTTTTGAAAACACCAGTGATTTAATGTTTTGGAACGTACGTCTTCATCAAATTGTAATCGATTTTGTCGATGTGGAAGTATCTTAGATTTGATTGAACTCTCAATCGAAACTATTAAAATTTATTTCTACTCCGAAAAAATGGAATTATAATACTTTTTTCTCTTAATAATAATTGTTTTCTGCACTATGCAACATTTATTAGAAAGCAAAAAAAAAAATAGTTTGTTTCGTAATCGAATTAATCTTCAAATGCGAAGGTCCGATATGTGATAAATAGTTTATTAAGCCTATAAAGTTTAATGCGTTTCCTTTCGTAAACTATTTTTCCTTTTTTACATTCGAGCAGTAATTAGGCATAAATGTTATAATCTCATTCAAATTTCTCTTTGAATCTGGTATTTATTTTTATTTTAAAATTCTTAAAAACGGAGCAATGTTTTGTGAACAATAAATACAAAACAAACAAATAGTCGCAATAATGGAAATATAGAAAATGTGTATATATTTTTATACGAACAGCCAACAGGACAAAAATTTCTGTTTTCTCTATTATTATAAAATTGTATTCCATAAGTTTTTTTAAATATTCAAAATATATCAAATATCCTTCATTTACGAAAATACGCATTGCTTTATAATCGAATACCACAACGAGCCACTTGACACCTGTACTAAACATAGTGTTTTCTAAAAAATCACTTGTTCATATCGTCAGTCTTGCTACACGTTAATTTGAAAACATAAATGTCTTACCAATTTGTAAATGTACCAAGATCAGTCAATTTCCACTATACAAATACCAGCCCCACAAGAGGAAAACCTTGTCTGGACAATGTTGTTACTAATCTTCCTAGAAATATACTAAGTACAAATATTTATAAAACGTCTATTTCCGACCATTATGGTTTTAGTATTACAATTTTACTTGACATTACTTCCCTCGAATTAATACTGTTAATGTAGCACATGTAATAATGTATTACAGCTTAACAAACAAAACCAAAAAAACGGAAGAAGCGACTTGTCTCTAAATTGAAATTGTACTCAAATGAATTAAAATATATTTAAAAATAACTTATCCAACATATCCAGGCTTATGGAATAATACGAATTATTCTACACAAAACAAGTTAGCTAAAAGTAACTACTACGAATAATATATTAACAACTCTACTAATAAGTAGAAAGCTGCTTGGAACGTCATCAATCTCATTTCTAATAACAATGTTATGAATTCCTGTCATTCTCTTGGTCCAGAAGTAACTAATATTTTTTTTTATAAATTCAGTGAAACAGACAATGAACTATGTGAACCATTGTAATCAAAAAGTAGTGAGTTCGCTTAAAAATTATAAGGTGAATTCTAATGTACAATTTTCCACGAAACCCGTATATCATGAAGATATTCTTAATATGGTATTTAATTTAAAAATTCTAGATGTAATGATATCTATGACATTGAGAGTGATTTAGTTTTATCAGTTATTTATTGCATACTTGAACGTCTAACTCACTGTGTTAACGATAGCTTATGTAGCGGAATTTTCCCACAGTCTCTTAAGAGATCCGATGTAACTCCTGTTCTCAAGGGAGGTGCCCGTCCAAATTCGAGAACTGAACAGGTCTGCGAGGGTTATTCTCTCGTAGGCAGTACCTGCGAGGGAAATTCTCTCGCAGGCAGAACCTTGTAGGAGAGATACGAAGGGGCTACCTTTGGGGATGACTTTTCCTCTCCGTTTTTTAACTAAGGTTCCCACAAGCCGATGCACCTCGGCCTGTTCTGAGAGGTGTATGGTCCGGGGTCACAGACCTTGGGCATACGGTAAGAGTTGTCCGCTATTCCTATTGGAATAGTCGGCCAGCTGCCTCCTAAACTGGTCGAGGCATGGAAAAGATAATGCTGCGTCCCCACAGCGAACCCCTATCCCACTATCGGAAGGGCGTGGGACAAGTACCCAATGCCCGACCTACCTGATGCAGGTTTTTCTAGGGTTTTCCCTGCATTACTTTTAGGCGAATTCCGGGTAGGATCCTTAACATACAGCCCGGGGGCCCTAGTTAACCCTTGGCTACCTTCCTCTAGCCTTCCGCATCCCCCTTTAAAATCCCTTCCTATGCTATTAAAGGGGAGTTTCCCAACGTGGATTACCCTCATGTAGCCTGTTGCCCTAAAATAAAAATATAAAAAAATGCGAGAACTGAAGACCAATATCCATTGTTCCAGTGTTATATAAGATATTGGAAATGGTAATGAAGGATCAATTAACATTGTATTTTGAATCAATCAATTTGTTTACATAGCTTGGTTTCCGTACTGGTTTATCCACTGTGGCTGCAGTCGAAAATTTAATATGTACCTTTGAGAATCATATTTTTACTGAATCAGTACTTTGCGAACTGTCAAAATTTTCGACTGCCCCCCCCCCCAATCCCCCATGAAACTAATATTTCCAAACTTTTTTATTATGGAATTAGAGAAAAGGAGCTTGAGCTGTTCAGAAGCTGTTTCACGGAACGTTCGGAAGTTTCATACATTAATGGTAGGTACTCTAGCGACGCCGACAGTACCTCAGGATCCAGTCTTAGGGCCATTTATTTTTTTTAATTACGAGAAACGATTTGTCATCCAATTTAAATTGAGAGTCAATATTGTTTGTCGATGATACGTCTCTCTTTGCTGCTATGGACGACTCCTGTGCTCTCAAACATTTAATGAATTCTTGCTTGAAAGACGCGAAGCTAATGGTTTCGAACTAAATGCTGATAAAACACAACGAATGTATTTTGCACTAAAGAAAACTACTAATTGTTTTGTTAAGCTTATTGCCATTATCGTTGATTCAAGACTCACGTGGGATTCACACATTGACTCCATCTGCATTAAACTATCTCGTGCCTTATATTTATTGCGACAGTTGAGGAATTATGTTTCCCTTAATTAGCTACTGCCATAGTATACACTATCTTACGGTATAAAGGTATGAGGGAATGGTAGCAAGGTGGGAAAAATCCTTATTCTTCAGAAAAATGCTATACGAGTAATCACGGGTTCCAAAAATAATGATCACTGTTTGTTAAATTAAATATACTTATTGTGATTAAGCAGTATATTTATAAATCCCAGATAACTATAAAGATGAACTTAGATAATACTGACTTTTATCTCCGCCGCAATCATAATTATGCCATCCGATTTAATTATCACATTGTGATAGCTAATGTTAGATTACGTAAGAGTGGTTTCATTCGATATCAATTGATCTGTTTAATAAATTACCCAAGATTTTCCATTACATAGAAATTATGACATATGTTCAAAATCTCAATTAAAAAATGGTTAATTGAAAATCCTTTCTATTCATTAAATGAATTTTTTCAATGTAACCCAAATATGTAATTTTAATTATGTATTATCTGTACTTGACGCTTATATAGTTCTGTATTCTGCAGTTTTTGACGATAAATTGATTGTTTGATGTGACAAACGAATAAGCCAATAAAAACCCTTATCAATAAACATGTATCCAATGTCAAACTCCAAATTTATAGACAATGTATCGTCTCAAAACGTATTAAATATAAGAATTTCTTTATTTGTATGATTTGCTTTCCGATTTCCAACCGGCTAGTAATGTTTCTCAGCGACGTTTCAATGACTGGAATTGTCATCTTTTAGGTTGAAGTAGCTGCCTTTCACCCGGAAAGATCTCTAACATTAATATTCCTTTGTTTGTTGTAATGCGAGGTACTATTGTTGCATTATTTCAGAATAACTACGATCCTTCCCTTTTAAGCAAACTCTTTTGCTTTCATGTTAATATCTATGCTTATGTTTACTTCAATTAGATATTGAACATGTTTTTCAAACGCTCATACTAATTACATCTGTGGAAAGCAACAACGTTTACAGAAACGGAGTGTGGTTGTTATTTATTAACACCTAATCATAATGTATTATGGGTTTATCATTATTTCACTGTTAACTTTAATAATGGAAATACTTCGTGCCTGTCAAGCCTATATTGTATAATAAAAAATACTCGTATAGCAAGTAGCCTAAGTGCAGGCGCCTGATTTCTTGCCTGTTCATGGCGACACAGGTTCATACACAAAAGAAAGTCATATCTACAATGAAGATTATTATAGCAAGTAAGTATTTACTTACGTGACGTGAGGCAGCTAAACAATTCAACGATATCAGTGATAAAGCAATCCACTGTAAAGTTATTGCCTTAGTAATCCACAGGTTCACATACTTCGAAGATCAGAATATTCTCCAATCAGGTAAATGCACGTGCATATATAATGCATCGCACTCTTCAGCCGTCTCTACCCCTTGAGATATTGAGCAGTATCGACAACCAAGCGACTGTTGCTTTGGATCGTTGTTCCATGTTGTTAAACATCGCATGTGAATTCAAAACAAATATTTTTTTATATTTACAAAAATTAAACAATTTTCCAAATTGTTTTCTCAGAAAACATGTAAGCAGTAGCGTGACTTCATAACAAATATATCAAAACTTTACAACGCAAAATCAAGGTTTTTTCTGCCTAAAAGTTTCGTGAAAGTGATGTGCTTCATGGAACCTTATCTGAATATGGGGTCTCTAATTAAAGAGTCTTTTAGGTTTTCAGGCAGTGGCTCGTTTTTAGCGAATCTCATTCATTTGAATAATAAGACAAAGTCTGGTAGCCGTCCGATTTTCATTTGTCTTTCACCGGCCGTTAACGCATCCGAGTTTCATAAAAGAAAATTAAGTTGAGCAATAAATTAATTATAAGAACTTTGACCTAGATTATGGACTAAAATAAGATAAAAAAATTTATACTTAAAATTAACATTTATCTATTTGAGTTCATCAATAAATTTAATACCATACCACTTCTGAATAAAATATCTAGCAATACAATGATATGTTCCTACAAAAAAAACAAAGGCCTAACTATTTTATTATACTTCCCTTCTTTCACATATACCAAATATCTCAATATGTTTAAACAATATCTATTATTTCTATACCTAAACATAGAAATAAAGATATCATCAACTCGTTTGATCAGCATCGTGTAGTTTATAAAAATTAATGTTAAAAAATTGCGCTTTCTGTTACATGAACCGGACTTAAAGATCTTTGGTTAGAAGAATAATGGATTACAAATCGAATTTTAGATTTACAAATTACGAGCATAGTCACATACCTAAACATTATTTCGAATTAAATCACTTGTTCGATTTCATAAAATATCTGTTTTAGATAAGGCATCTAACTATATATTAAAAAAAGAATTATATTCGAAATTTTGCACATAAAAAGCAACCTTAATTACACAGACATAAAATAGGATACGGTTGCCATTAACAAAATCTACGTAGTTTTTCTACAGAATCTCTGTTTTTATATATTTGTATTTTCTGTCTAAGTTTAGTTTTTTTTCAATCAGTGTTTGTCCAAAATCCACTGACTCTTCGAAACAAAATATAACATTAAATAATAAAAAAAAATTAGTAATATATTTTTTGGTAAATATTCTTACAAGTTAACATCTATAATAATTAATTATAATAATGTATATAATATATAATAATTAATTATTTTAACAAATAAATTAGTTAATAGGTTGGGGTACTTTATCATTATTGAAACATAAAAAAAATAACAACCCAATTACATAATACAAAATTAACGGTGACCACTATGTCGACGCGATCGTTATAAACTTAAATTTTAAAAAATTAACGATCATGGATAACGGGAAAAAATTCAAAGATATCACATGACAAAACCATAAACATTATGAAGTTGTTTAATTTCCAACAGAATGTATGCGATTGGCAATATTTTATTTAATCCTAGTTTCGAAAACAAGTTTTATATTTGACGTGAAGACTGTGACGTCACCTGCGTGTCGGAAAAGATACTGCAGGTGATTTTTCAGCTTAAAATGAACTCCTTCCGGATCTTCTTGTTTAAATCTTCCTGCAACCGTTCGACCCCTTCAGAGGCTTAATTTTAAAATTTTTTTCTTATTTGTTACATAAGTATTAAAAAATTTAACGATTCTAGGACAGTCTGTCAATTTTTATGAATACTTAACTATTCTTAAGCAATTAAATTAAGCTATTTTCTCATTTAATCATAGGAACAGACTAACCCTTTTCCTGGTGTATTGGAATAAATTTATGAAATAAACTGAAAGATTGATCGAGGGTTAACGAAAGTTTAGAGATTGAAATTAATGTGTATAAATAACCTCTTTAATGTGATTTTTATATATTGATTTCTGTAATTCGTGGTTTGGTTCAACACTTTTATTTCCGGACTGTGCAGGATAAGCACTATTTGTGCGTGATGGCTTCGGATACTCCAGACCAAAACCTAACGCAGTATTTCCCGCTGTGCAACGATTTCATCCACGCAGCGAGACTTCGAGGAGGCAACGTGCTTATCCACTGGTGAGTCACATCACTAAATCAATTTTTACACACATCACTTATCTGCTGTTACCACTTTCCATTGTTATATCATGCTTCATGGCACTTGAAATCTGTAAACAATGCTGTAAAACAATTTGAAAATTGATAAAGAAAAAATACAGGGTGCAATAAACATTCCGAAATTAGTTTGGTAGAATCAAATTGTGATCTATTCTTTTGTTACTATTTGTTGCAATTGGTCCCATATTCTACACGATATATTCTAAATTTGTCTTGTCTTCGTGGCAATAGGAAAGTTTTTCTTCAGAGCACAAAATTGGTTTCGTTACATTTTATATAGAATACGAGGAAAATTATAAAGAACGGACACTTTGGGCGATTGTTGTTGAACAGATTACTAATAAACAACTGAAGAGTAATTTTCTGATATTTTATAATCTCGTAAGAATGACAAGCTCAGACGACTTCCGATTTAATTTTCCAGGTTGATTTAAATTTATTAAATTTCTTACTATCATTATATTAATTTTTTCTAATTGGATTCTCAGGTAACTTTTTCCTCTTTCATAGCTAGTTTTGTTATTGACGGGTTCATGAATTTAATTATGCTCTGTGGTTTCAGATGAGATTAGGTTTACATCAACATATGTTTTTGTTATTTTTTTTTAGGTAGCAGGCTGCATGAGGGTAACCACATAGTGGCAACTCCCCTTTAATAGCATAGGAAGGGATTTTAAAGGGGGGATGTGGAAGGGTAGAGAAAGGTATCCAATGCAGCGCTGAAATATATAAGTATAAATAATTCATGGCTGAGGGCGTTATTTTAACACAAATGATTAATTTGTGCCGCTATCTACATAGCAACGAGATTCCTATCTCCATAGAGTTTGTGTAACCTCATCAACTTGATTCATATTCACGATATGATAAACACAGCCTGAAAGAAAGATTGGTGCTTTAACTCGGAGTGAAAATTACGCAGAAATTCTTATTGAGCTCGCTGCCCTTTAATTGCGACTTTTTTTTGTGTAGGATCTCTGCGGAAAATACAACCATGAAACAACTATCTTCTTCAAGAGTACAAAATTTATAATTTAGGGAAGTTGCTACCATGTAGATTACCCTCATGTAGCCTGTTACCCTAAAAAAAATAATAAATAAATAAAAATTTATAATGAAAGACTGATAATTGATAAATTCTTAATATTTAAAAGCAGTCAGCAATTTAAATGAAAACACGAATGTTTCATTTTCAAAACTTTAATTTAGAAGTTTGTAGGAGCTTTCGGTGGTTTGCCATATTCATCTGTGCAAATAAAAATATTTTTCTTCCCGAAACCATTTGTATTTTAAGAAGTATCTCACAAATATAAATGTATTAACTTTAAAATTAAATAAATTTTATATTTAATATATTTTCAGTAACTCACTAATTTTCTAAATGGCCGAATGTCATCGGTATACAAACCTTCAACTTGTCCGAAATTTCTTTGTTGTCTCGCGGAATTGTCAATACAAGTGTTCATCGCTTTTCCAGCAAGTACGTGTCCATCTTACTGAAATCCAGTAATAAAGAGACTACGCACCAGCGGTGCTGATATAACAATCTTATCTGCCTCCACGAGAGAAAATAGACATAGTGGCAAATTCTATACATTTTGAGTCATTTTGAAAATTAATGGTTTGTTTTTTAAAAAGATTAAATTTATTTAATTTTGGTATTATATATATATATATATACTGTAATGCCAATTAATCAACACATTAATTGTAAATTTGAAAATATAAATTGTTTGAGAAATATATTCTTACGGCGGTACAGAACACAGCAACAATGTAGCCAGGTATTGTTTCCTTTGTCGGAAGAAGCAATGCGCGCTCAAAATTACGAGAGAGTGGCAGTTTACGTTATGATATGGCAGAAGGCAGGTCGCATTAAGAGTTCACGTTATGGTATGAGAGGGTGCAGATCACGTTACGGTAGAGTGGAGTTCACATTAAGATACGGTAGAGTTTAGTCCGTATTTCGAATCCTCAGCGATCGGGTGGTCGTGAAAGAACTTTTGGAACTTGGAGATTGAAACACGTACCGAGAGACGAGGACGAAAGCGAAAGGCGAGAGCGAGAATCGAAACGAGCTTGCAGGAAAGCATAGATAAAACATTCACACACGCAGAACTATAAAACCTGCTAAGCACAGACAGTTTTGGTGAACATAGCCAGGCAGAGAAGTAGCAGGAGTCAACCGAGTGAGAAAGAGACGAAGAGGAGGTTCCTGGTTCCTGATTAAGATCTAAAAATACTAATTTTAGAATCAGTGAGTTTTAGTAGAAGCTGTGCAAAACCCCGTCATAGTGCTTCGTAAGTCAAAAGTATCCTGGAATGCTGCCGTGAGTACCAATATAAAACAATTAATTATGTAAACCGGATTAAAAGATAGTCGTCAGATTTCGTTCTCTTCCTTTGATAAAATTTGTTAAGTAGAATCCAGCTTTTTAGTATAATTTCGTCGACAAGTAAATTTCGTCTTTGTTAATCGACGAGTAAATCTTTTCTCTATTAAATTGGAATTTGTGTCTAAGTTGAGAAATAAAAATGATTAGCCATTATCAAACCCAGTAATGACCCTGAGATAAATTCTATTTGTAATTATTTGTGTAATTGTTTCAAGTATTGCCACAATAAATGCTTTTGTTTATTAAATATTAACTTTTCATTCATTTAAAAGCCTTTTTATTTTGTATATTACAATACATACATACATACATACATATCTGTGAGATCATTGTTAAAATGCAAATGGTGGCTGAAAAATATATTTTTATTTGTCCAGTTGAATATGGCGGAGCGACGAAAGTTTCTATGCAATTCTAAATTAAAGTTTTGAAAACAAACAATTAGTTTTTGCATTTAAATTAAATTGGGGTAAATGATATAAATTCACTATTATCTTCTTTCACTCAAAAAAAATGTTCAAAAACTGCAAAAAGATCAAGATTTTCGATTACTGCTTAAGAATAATCTTTGACCGTTCTGTACAGTACTCTTATAATCTTTCTCCCACCTTAGTCATTCTGCCTAAATCCATGGCCACCAATTATATAAACCCTTACAAGCTTCTCTTCACTTCCGCCTGAAGATGAAAATACGGTTCGCAATATTCTCAACAATGCACGAGGGAAACGTGTCTTCTTCACTTTCATAATTTCTCCTAACAATTTTTACTAGAAAATGGCGTCATCTCCCTTCCTGCTAGTCAAGCCCTACTCATCCTGCTACCATACTACCGCGACAGTATGCTGTTTCCCATTGCCCTATAGAATAGCATCTCATGAACATATCTCTGCATCAGGCCTTGTAGACCACGTGCCAATTCACCGTTCGCCTGAAAACCGATATAAAATTAAATTAATACCATTATAAGTACAATTTTAATAAGTCAGTGAACAAATTATTATTCTATATGTGAATATAGATTTTTTTTCTCAGCACCACCTTAAAAATGCTTTCGTATACATTGCACCATTTTTTACATCTAAAAGTTCATCTACGGTGAAGGAATATATCTCAGTAACGCGGATGAGCTGTATGTTAAAATTAAAATATTAAACTGAAAATTCTTACTCAGAAAGTGTTTTTTTAACAATTTAGGCCAAACCAAATAGTTTATTCCTAATTTTTCAATTAGCCTCGTAATTATATTTTCAAAATTTTATTTGCATTAGGGTAGAACGAAAGGGCTGAATGATTCTTTCATTAATGCGTCTCAATAAAATTATGTGTTTCTAACTACGCTCTCAAATGTTAAAATTAATTACTTTATTAATAAATGTCGTGCGGATAGTATATCCTAGTATAATATTAAAAAATGACAAAGTTAAAAGTAAATTCCGTAACAGAATTTCCTCGCGAAGGCACAGAAATATATAAACAAAACTATTAAACGTAAACAAGCGTCTAAGAGAGACTTTGTTAAGTTTTTTCATCATAAGTATTTCAACTCTACAATATTGCATAATGTAGGCCTACATTACTACACCGTTCACAGTTTTTCTTTACCTATATTTCTCGATAAGTGAATTTAACGTTTAACTTGCTGCAATGGAGTAGATGCAATTCAAATAAATACGTTGAAGTTTATGTGAGTCATAAACATCATGGCAGCTCACCAGGGAAGTACGGCAACAAAACATCCAGCGTTTTGTCATCAGCGTCACGCGGACATCTAATGGCTTTGTTAACAATTAGAAAATGATCCGGTAGTTCACCTCTAATACAGTACTTTGCTAAATCGATATTTAATTTTTATTTCTGCATCAGATTTACATTCCGCGCATATTTCACCGTTATCTGCGTATATTCGAGTGCAATGACTCAGTTCCCTCACGCGAAGATAATGACCAGTTGTTAGTTTTAATGGGCGAATCAGCTAGCTACCCTATTTCTTCTTATGTACGATAATAATGCGGTACTATCAAATGTAAAAATATAGAACCTTCAAATTTTTGTTTGTTTCAATAAATGGCGTGAAATAAAGTTTTATATATTGTAATACCAATTAAAGAGGCCATTAATTGTTTTAATATAAATGGATTGTTATCGGCGAAAATATATATCAAAAGAAACAATGTAAGTTCGAACCATTGTTAGTGAACGCACGCCGAAAGTTCCAGCCCAAACGCCAATCGCGGACAGAAATTCATTGAGTAAGAGTCACGGACAGATTTGCTTCGAGTAAAGATCGCGGTTTGAAATTGAACTAAATTTCGCATAGAGGCATCAAGGAGACCTATGTCCGAGGGCTGACTGACGGGCGGCTGATCCAAAGTTCCAGGTGGAAGAGATCGAGAACATCGACAGAGTGTATTAAAAATTTATTGTGTTGAATCAGTGAATAATGGCCTTTTTTAGTGAGTGTTGTCCTCAAGCTCCAAGAATCAGATCTGGTATCAGAAAGACATTCGTGAGTACAAAACAATTATTTAAAATCTGTAAACGAGGATTAAAGGTAAAAGTCAGATTTCGTTCGTTTTTCTTTTCGTTTAGTTTCTTTCATTTAGTTTATTTTCATATTTTATTAAGTTAGCTTCAATGAGTTTGAATTGTTAATGTTAGTTTAATAAATTGGATTGTTCTGAGTATCAAACCCAGTATTGACCCTGAGATAAAGAGAATTTCGACGTATTTGATTGTAAAATATAACGTTGTATTTTTCCTAGAAAGCCACGAATTGCAAAAGTGAAATAAAATTTTCTTTGGTTAACTTGATGAAATTCGGCGTATAAAATAGGGATTACAATTTGTACTTTTAAAGAATAAACTTTGAATCTTAATAATTTTGTTAATGAATTCTTTTAATTAAGACCACATGTCCACAACGTGGGACTAATTTAATTCATTTACTCCCTTTTAAATTATTACAATATGTTATTGAATATTTATTTGGAATTATAAAATAATCTTATGATTTAGTATTTTATTGGCTACATTACTTTCTGTTATGAAAATATAAAAAAAAATATCGCAGGACTCATACTGACAATTCAACCAGCGTGATTTGAAGCAGTAAAGTTTCTTCAGCATAAATACAAGATAAATAAATGAATGAGGAAACTTTCAGACCTCAATACTAGAATGCGACATTTGTACTCTTGACGAGATTATGTCTGCGACATCTCAGATGTTGTGAAGCTCTCGTCTTTACATTTCTGATCTTAGAACTAAATACTTTCATTTGCCTCTCTATTTATATATCTTTCTCCACATGTCATCAATAGTTTTACGCCTTTGAAACACATTTTCCCTTCAAAATGATGAGGTCAGTAAGCGCTATTAAAAAATCATTCTAGCTATTTTTTAAATCTTCTGTTTTCAATTATAAGCATTCCTCTTTCTAACCTAATTTATTACGTGTTCTCTACTACTTATAATCGGTGCCACGAAAATGTAATTTCAAGGTCAAGTAGGTAACCGCCCCGCACCTCACCCCTCGTCCAGCGGTGTTGTCAGGTTGTGCAGTCCCTCACTATGAGTTAATATTAGTCGCCACACCTGTCTATTACTGGACACAATGTAAGGCAACGTTGACGGAAGAGGCCGTGACCTTGGTATTACATTTTCGTGGCGCAGACTATAGTAGCTCTGTTCAGCCTGTAAAATATATTTTCATCACAGGCAGTGATTTATCCAGACGACTCGGTTTCTCCTGAAATTTCAAATAGATTCCTCCTAAGAAGTGACTTTTATTTCAATTTAGAGCATCTATTATTCATCAACAAATAAATAATATTTGAAATAAGCAGATTTTGACTCTTAAGTGCTCTGAATAGCTGCCTGTTTTGCGGATCCTTTTCTCTCTCTCCAGATAATGAATCTGCAATATGCATACATTAAATGGGATTATTGAACCTAATCAATGCCTCTAAATAGAAATGTGAGTGCACTGTTATTAATACATTCTAAATATGAACACTGCGCGGTTTCCATTAAGTAGGCTCGACTACAACGAACTGTTTTCAGGTCGATCGTGTCAGTTGAACGTACTTGCTGGTTATATAGAAGTACATAGCTTTAAAAAGAGATCCTATTTGATTATCGAATAATGATTTTTAAATTTCCGAAACTAGTTTTTTGAATGAAAATGATCAATTCTAAAAGATTTTCCAAAATTTAGTCGTCATATCCTGAACTAAATCATACATTAAAAACGTCCAACAATTATTCATCGTATTTTTGGACGTCTTTTGTTAACTCCAAATAATTCGACACCATTTAAAGACGAAACTTCAAACGTCTGCACTCCACTTAAATTCGCGGAACGCTAAAAGAAGGAGGGGACAACCATTAAGATTCTCTTGTTCTACGGCGCAATGTGCTACAAAGAGGATTTTCTTCGAGAATTAGGACTTCTTTGTGAGAAGAACGAGCATTTTCCCTAGAAAGAGACGTGCCTTCATCTGCAGTACCAAACAAACCTTGTGATGTTTAGATCAAACTTACGAAACGCAAGTTGTTTAATTTAGTGCTAAGACAATGCTAAAAGGATAATTCAACAGTTTATAATGATTATTTACAAAACATTCAGCTCAAATATTGAACTAATTTGAACATAAGAGTTTCGCTTCCAAACTGTCTACATTATATTCTTTGAAGACGCGGCCACCTTCCAGGTAAATATACACAAAATAAGTAAAATATAATAAAAACTTATTAATAACTATTTATTCTTTATTTTACCTAACCAGCGACACAAAACTGTATTAATATTCGTGAATTTGTGTTATTGCTGCAGGACTTTATGATACACATTGTCTTAAATCATATAATTTTTAAGCAACACTAATAAAAACGACGCATGTTAAATGTATTAACTTCTAAATTTATTCATTTCCTTAACATCGATCACTATTTTAATATGAGTGAGAATAAATACGCACATATAATTTCGTTAAAAGAATTTTGTCTTTAAAATACAACTTTATGATTGAATGCATTAAATATTAAGAAATAATTATTTTAAGTGGCTTCAATTAGATTGCACCTGCAGACGACTCGCAATAATTTTCATAAAAGCTGTGACTGTCATGAAAGTTCATGAATAGCAGAATTTTCCGTTCAATATCCATTAATGGAATATGCACTCCACGTAATTTAATTAACTCAATTAATATAATCAATACCTTCAAATAATTAAATGTGGTACAAAGTTTCAAAATGTTTCTCCCTCTACTGATCATAGAACGCTTTTTCTAAGTTAGAAATAAATAAATATTTATTTTGGAAAATGTGTTGTTTGTACGCAAGTTCATTAATGCTTTATTTTTCGTAATGTCGGTTTACTGTCCATCACAATTTCTTAATTTTGACAGTTATAAGTCCCAAAATTTACCCCATTTCATGTGGTTTCATTTAATCCTAAGTTTCAGGGGTTTTGGGAAAAGTACTGTTTTAACCTTTTATGAATGAAGGAATAATAATAATTATTATATTTCCATGCTCTTGGGAACTGTGCCAATTCTTGCCACACGCTGAACTATACAATACATCTGCCCCTCTTGGGTACAGAAGCTTTCACCCCGTCGTTCTCTGGAAATACAGTCGCGAGTCTGTGCCAATTTTGTAGTTTCACCACAAACACCCCCCCCCCGTCCCCCCCCCAACAACCACCGAGATGATAAGATATCTATTTGTCCGATTATCGTTTATTTTTATGACGACACGTTAAACACTTGGCAATGACTGTGTGCCCCTTTAATTTATTGCTCAGGACCCTGAAATTTCGAAGATTAGACACGTTTTTTCCTTAAAGTAAACGAGAATGTTTGTAAATTCATTTAAGCAGGATTGATAGTGTCTCATTTCAGTTCATTTATCTCCATTACCACATCGTACCTACTCATTTCATCGGAAATGTGAGCATCATCTCTTCAATTTCATGCATATTTAAAAAGTTGATGAAAAAAACCTTATAAAACTGGCCTAAATCACAAATAATTATGATGCATTCACTGTGATAAAACAACTGATATTTTATGATTGCACCAAAGTCAGATATGCGATATTTCTGGCTACTAAAAATTCCAGAAACAGTCTACAATATTACCGTTGATACATATATTTAAAAAATTCCTTTTCATTCAATTGATAAATTAAAAATCATAAAGTAAGAAGAAATTTGTAATAATTATTGGAATTATATTCGTCGTGGTATCTTACTTTCCCGGATGAATGCGGAAACGTGCTGCTGCAAATTTTAAAACCAGTTGGCAGTGCAGAATATTCTATAACAATTTCCTCGTATTCTGATGTTTAAATTACATCGTGGGGGTCGTAACTAGTTGCGAAATCACAAAGACATTCCTGAGGACTGTCGGATATAAATTTTAATTCTGAAAGGTGAACCATTGAATTAATGTCATCGTTAATAGAATTTTTAAGTGGTTTTCACGTTCGACGCTAGAATATTCGGTCTTATAGAATTAAATTCTTCTATAGGCGTTATTATTTTCTTTACAGAGCTACATGAAATATATAGTTAGGTTTCTCATTCTATTACATCTACATATTTTACATAGTTTTAAAACTTTCACCTCAATCTGATATTTCTGATTTTCTGACGAACGTCATAATCTACGAAAATAGTAATTATACATTACACTCTGCTATAATTTTTAATTCTGTTTCATTTTACGTCGTCTACGTTAGCAATGTGTTTTCTTTTATCTCTGTTTTACGTTATAACGTTGATATTTTTTCCTATTCTCACTAAAATTTTATTCCTTCTCTGCTACATACTTCCGGCGATGAATTTACATAGTTTTCTCAATACATAAAAGGCACTGCCAATGCTTAACGCCGTTGAATTTATTATTTATTGCTGGTTACAGAAACTCACATGCAGTAATTACCATCCATCTGTAATAATTTACCGTAATTCATTTTCACTCAAAAAATTCTAACATTTATAAAAACAAGTAAACCTCAACTGAAGTTCCTTTTCCGATTAGACAGATGCACAACTCAGAACAGATGTAAAATATATTTTTCTTCCACAAACATTTACTCAGTATTTCCAACTATATCGGACTGTATCTGATTGCAGTTTCGCGAAAATACCTCAGATTTGAATAAGTAAAACAAATGTAACCACAGCCTTCTTCGTAATCCTAAATATGGTTATGAGCATATAATTAATCCCAAGTCAATACATTTTTCTTTTTTCATTTAATTTTTCACAAATATAACGAAGCAGTGTAATAGTAATAAATGTAAACGCATTTACAACTAAAAATACACAATGTTTCGACCTTGATTTCTGTTTTCTTCAAAAGCTAGATTTTAAAATTGAAATGTAATACGTCTGTGTTAAAAGTGTACTAATTATTATAAATAGCCAAACCGGAGTGATAATATAAAATCCACAGAACTTTCCTGAAAACCTTTTGCTTTCGTCAGGTGATTAAAAAAAATCCTTTTGAGTTCGTCACGTGGTTTGTGCGATTCTGTCTCAAGTTTTTAATCAACTGACGAGAGCAACAAGGATTGGAGAAATGTTACGTGGCATTATACATTAACACTCCATTTCGGCTATTTATTATAATCAGTACACTTTTAACACAGACGTATTAAATTTTAAATTTAAGTTTGGCTTTTGAAGAATACCTGAAATCAAAGTGGAGACATTTTGTATTTTTAGTTTTCAATGCGTTATATATATATAATCACTTCATTTTGACTGTAAATCGTATTAGATAGATTTTAAGGATCAATTAAAACAAAATTAACCTTATTTTCATCCTGGATACTTATACTCTTAAATTTTACATCTAATAAAAAGCTGTCATTACTCTAAATATACATGCGAAATAAACCTGTTTAATCAAATAAGTACATTTACAAAAATTAAATTAGTTTAATTCCTTACACATTAATCGTAATGATGATCCACTTCATTCTAGACCAGTAGTGGTTAATTGAAGTGCTGAAGAGTTTAGTATAATATATTAATGTGAATAAAACATTCAAGTGAATCCTCGGATAGATGTACACCGATTGTAAATAAATAATTCGGACAATATTTCAGCTGAGGTAAAATTCTTTACTCGTCCGTTCAATCTGCATGCTGGGAGAATTTGCTTTATTAAATTTAATTTGACTATTATGATATTGTTTCTGTGATGTAAAACTTGTTTTCCTTTCAATCGGTAAATTTATTTAACGAAAATGAACCGTATTGTTTTATTATGAAACTAAATTTATTACATTTTAAGTGCGTAACTTTATCTTGGTTATTTATTAAAAATTATTAGTGACTTATTATTCATTATATTTTTATTAATAAGAAGTAAATTTAAATAATAAGATATTATTATTGACTATTTTTTCAAGATCTCAGGATATCTCAGGGAGTTTTGTGTGTAGATATTTGGCATGAATGGCTTAAATTTTGTGAATATTATATTTAAAAATGTTTTTTCTATTATTCGTTACTTGTAGCACTGTACGAACTGCCGTCTGCGTTGTTTTCTCTGAGCTGGGTTTTCCCAACTACTGTTTTTTTTATGCCTCGAAGTGTAGACACATTCAATCTTCCTCGCAGCGAACGAAAAAGTAGCTAATACTCCATTCTCTAAATAAACTTTCAATTTCTCCTCGTCGGGCTAGCTAACTTCTCTCCACCATAAACAATCAATTTCATGTCTGTTATTTCCGCGATTTCATTTTAACAATTGTTTAATATGAACAACACCTTCTTACCGTCTCCATAACAAGTGAAAATCTGGACCGAACTGATCTGAAGGAATGAATTCCTACATTTTATTTTATTTTCCATTACGAAGCCCCTCACTCCTCCTACTTGCAAAATTGTTAGAATTGTAATCATTTAAGATAATTCATCCTAACGGTCCAGCACGCAGCTAATAGTCAACATTTAGCGTCGCAGACATCTATAATTCTCTCCACGCTTGCGTCTTGGCCTTGGTTTGGTTCCTTCTGCGTAGTTTTCAAAGAATCCATTCCTTGAAAATTATTTCACGTTATAGCATACTTCTAGTTAAATACTAAAGAAAAATTCTCTGGGTACATTTAATGTTAAATGACATATACTGCTGTTTGTGGCTTCGCACAGATTTAAATATGACGATAACTGGTAGTCCTTTGCCACGTTATTTAGACATCCACCCTTGACGGTTCTTAAACTATTTACTTAAAACTTTTTGTTCTTAATTTCACTTAAAATAACAAAAAACTTGTTTCAACAGAATAACACTTCTTAGTTTCTCTGTTTCATCTTCTGCGACGATTGTTCTAATTAATTAACTACATTTAACAATACGACGGACTACATATTTAAAAATATTTCAAAGAATCGGTTGCATAAACACAAATATTGAGCTTTGTTCATAAAACAAAAAATGTTTTCCGTCTGTCCTTTGGAATCTATTATTCCAAAGTAATGGATTCAAACAGATTGTTTCTTGAAACTCTCATTCCTAAGAACTGATACGTTCTAATTTCTAAAGTTATTTGACTTTAAATTAACCCTTATGTAATAATAATTTTTTGCATTTGAATTTTGAAATAGAAAAATTCAGTTTCGTTTACTGTCGATACAAATAACTCGTTTACGGTTTAACGAAGGCAATAAAAATGTACCAAACCCTGCAAAAGAATGTTCGTAAACTGTTTTGCACACGTGCAATTTATAAGAATAAAAATAGATTTTGTGCTACACGGAAACAGTTAATTTGTGTGCTCTATGAATTCCATACAAGGTTCTTACATGATTTTGTGCTGCGTGCTAAAGGCAAATGAAGATATCTTGGAGAGGTACGCCATGTGAGTCATCGCTACTAACCTAACCTGGTACGCCATCGCGTGCAGCAAAGGAACCATATTACCTGCGCCAAACTTTTATTTCCGTGCAGACAAGCTTTAACGGAATCCAACTACGATAATGCCAATAATTTAGTTTGTAGGTAAATGTAAAGAATGCCGAAACAGTTAGAAAATCTCTCTCCATTTCAGGCATATATCATTTGCAGTTCATAATCTTATTTATAACACTGGTCTCGTAGAAGTAGAAATAATATATATATATAGAAAAATTGTCGAAGTCTTAGCCGTTGTCGAAAGAAAACTTGCCCCTAATTGATATTTAGAAGTTCTCCTAATTCTATTTTGTTCTTCTTGGTACTCAGTCATTAGATTGTAAATTTTGTGCACTCGCATTACGACTCATCACCCGTTATATATAGTGCTGGATCAATTTTCTACTGCCGAGAATGTTTTTGAGCGTAAATATGATGTTAAGATACATATTGTAAGATATTATAAGGATTTTATGGCAATTTTTGCGAAGTAATATGGACACATACATTACATACTAAAGCACTCGTCAGCATCGATGGCGTGTGGTGCAGATTGAGGGAGGGGAGGAGAGACAGCTTGGAATAAACTCATAAACCAGTACTATCTATCGTGCAGAGGGGGTAATACCTGCGAAGAAAGTCACTAAAATGGGCCGCCAAGAAATTTGACACGTATTGGCACCGGCTATAATCCTAAATAAATAATCATGATTGTTATTAAATACTTATTTATTATTTACCATCATACAGACCTTAGTACTAACCAGAGATTACCCGACCATCAACCCGAATATGACCAAATGCACAAATTCACTCTAAATATTTTTTTATAGATATCTAAATAAAATTAAAAGAAAATTTAAATTCTAAAGGATGAATAGATGAAATTTTTTAACGCATTCTGCACGTATGGACGATCGCCAATATACCATAGATTTAAGTCCTCATTTTAGATACGATAACTGGAAACTGATAATATTGGAATTATTTAATTATTTAAATATATTTTAATTAAGACTGACGTATTAATTTTTATTAATACACCCCAAACCTCAAGTTTAAATCTGTGACAAATGAAATACTTCCTTTCTTCATGAGTTTATTTAAAATAGTTGGTGAAAGAGGTTTCATAATCATATTCTACTATGACAATATAAAATTTATAGGATGAAACCTAAATATTTTTAATATAAATATAAAAGTTGAACATTGCATATATAGTTACAATCTTCTTTATAAAATACAACAATTAATTATACTAATTTAATGATTATCATTAAAATATTAAAAATACAAGTCCAAAATCAGAATTAAAAAAACATTGTAATATGTATAATTGACTATACAATATTTTATGTTTCTGAATAACAACGACCTGATCAATCAGTTAATACATCGGAAATTTAAATTTTTTTAACCAAACTCATATCCCATGATTAATCATATACTAATAATGTTTCCTTTAATACAATTTAACGCGTAAACACTTATAGCGTTTTAATTACACATACATGTGAGTTGTTTTTTAAACGTAAACGACGCCAAACCCCGATTTTATAGATATTCCGAAAGAGTTGAATAGAATCTACCAACGCGAATTCCGATTAATTAAGTGATTGATCGGGTCTGTGTTACTCAGGAACACACAATATTACATTTAGTTGTGTAATACAGTTAATTATATATATTTCCATGGTTTTTTTTATTCAGAATCCTGATTTGTTATAAATACATGTTATAATGTAAATTATTAAATTAATACAATTATTTGTATATATATTCTATATTCAAATTTTGGGTTATATAGCCGAAAGCTCTTTGGGCAACTAAAGTAAAATAAACGCTTGAAGAAATTGTGTTAAATTTTTAACTGATTTAAACCTTAGATTTGAATATTTTTGTTTGGATATAATCTACTATAAGTCGTCATACTACTATTAGGGTAATACACTTGTTGGCAACTACCCCCTAATGGTATCGAAAGGGAGTTTGAAAAAGGGGATGCGTAAAGGAAGACCAAATTAGCCAAGGGTTAACTAGGGCCCTTGAGCTACAGTTTAGGATCCTAGCCGGCAATTCGTCTAAACGTGATGCAAGGAAAACCCTAGAAAACCTGCATCAGGTAGATCGGGCTCTTGATACGTGTCCCACGCCGGGAGGGGAGTTTTCTGTGGAGACGTAGCATTCTACTCTCCGTGCCTCCTCCGCCAGTTTAGGAGGCAGTTGGCCGACTGTTATAATGGGAACGGCGGACAAGTCTTATCGTATGCCCGACGTCAGCGACCCCGGAACATACAGCTTTCAAAACTGCCCGAGTTATGACACCCTTATGAATTAATAGAAATAACATTTTAATTTTTCCATATTCCAAAAGTTGTGTGAGTAAAATTCTGAACTGTCGTTAACTGATGATTTCAATATTTTTTATAATTTAAATAATATATACATTTTTAAAGTATACGGAAAACTTTTCAAGTAAGTAACTGTTTTACAAAATATTTGATTTAACCATTTTCTTTCTTTCGTACCTTATTGACCGGTTGAATTTACTTTCATAAAATATTGCTATATAGTACGAACATATGAGTGCAGTGAAACGCAATTGAAGTACTTACCAATATCAATCGGCTTACGAAAATAACAAAACGCCTTCTTTTCGAGCATCGTAATACGCCACCTCCTCGTTTTTAACGAGACTAGTTAATGCGAGAAGAATAATGGACTCTGTTTTTAATCGTGTTTTCTGCTCTTTATTTATTTCAGCGTCGCTCGTAATAAGCGAGTAAAAGGGGACCTCATTCATTCATTGTGCGATGCCCATAAAGGACGTTCTCGCGAAAGAAATACGCCAAGGTGGCTCCCACTACGCCTGCGTATAAAACTAAACCTTAATTACGAGCTCAAATGTAGCAACTAATCCGATTCTAAGTCGTAAATAACGTCAAGGTCAAGTTCCGGTGGTTTATGCGATATGTAATGAAAATTCACATTTGGGAACAGCACCTTCACGTTTAACATCTTATGTCCTCATTCGTTTCTCACGAGATTCGTACATGATTCATACCAAAATATAAGACAAATGGGATTTTTTACCATTCTTTCCCTATTTAGTGGAAACACTGCCTTCTGGTTGACCCAAACGTGTTGACAGAATGTATAATTATAACCCGCGAAATCAGTACCAGGTACAACACAGATGCACATCAGCATTATATGAACATATAATTTACCTTAATAATCGCCTTGATATGGAAGGAATTAAAAACTATTAATGATACGTATTTTAATATCCTAATATAGAAAACAAAACTACACTCTTTTTGGATAAAAAGTTCTCGGTTTTCACACGGGTTTAATAGATTAAAAAGCAACGTTTCGACGACTAAAGCTCTGTCGTCATCTTCTAGGCGAAGAAGATGACGGCAGAGCTTTTAGTCGTCGAAACGTCGCGTTTTAATCCATTAAACCCGTGTGAAAACCTTGAACGATTTATCCAACAATTACACTCTTTTTGTTACCTTCCTTATAATACGGTCCTTTAATTTCAAAATGGATAATTAAAGTTAGGAAATACCATCAAGGAATTATGCAGGAAAATAAATAGGCAACGCCAGTTTGAAATTTTCTGTTTCTAAGTTCGTAATTATAACTCTACCACGGCATGGAAATTCTGACAGCGATTGCGTAATGTCGTACTCTCACAATAAAACAAACATAGGAAAAACTTCTCAAATATGTCACAAAAATTAAAAGTTATCTGACAATTTATAAATTAATGTAATAATTCATTGACAATTTAGTCAGAAAAATGTAAGTTAGTTAATATAAATTACGGTTAAGTCGAAAATGTTTAGTACAAATAATAACTAGCCGTATTTAACCAGAAAAAGGTGAACATAATGTGTTGCAAAAATTGTGGAACGCCTAGAAAAAAAATTAAAAGTAAAACAAGTGCAAAACAAAAATTAATTGCCGAATTGTACGTCTGGTAAGAAGGTTCAAATTATTCATGAGAAAAATAGCCAAATACAGACAAAAGAAGTGATTATATAAATACCACACAATGTTCCTGGAAGCCTTGTTCCTTTCTTCAGGCGCTAAGAAAACTAAACAATACAAGAGCCTAGAGCGACACAACTACACAATTCTGTTGACAAAACTGAAATGCAAAAATCAGTGCCAATTTTTCAGTAGATTAAGTTCTCGTTATTCTGGTTATGAAAAACTATTTCACACCTGATGTGGTCCCAACTGACGCGAAGTAAAGTAGTTTTTTGGCATTTGAGTTTTGTCAACGGAATTATGCTCTTGTGTCGCTCTTAGGCTCTTGGGATTTTTATTTTTCTAGCAGCTGAAGAAATGTTTCCAAACACGTTGTGTGGTATTTATATCATCACTTCTTTTTTCTGTTCTGGCTATTATCATTAATTTTCAAAAAAGAGGTAAATTTTTCATTTTATAAACATTTTTATTTACTTTTTATTGTTGGTCGCATCAAGAGCTATGGACATTAGCGGCTTTGTACATTCTTTGCATTTCACTAGTAGGTGAACTAATTTTGTGGGGGGTTCTCGGTATGGGAACACACAACATCCATGTCTGGGCCGGGATTCGAGCCCAGGACCTGAGCGATAGAGGACCACTACATTCAGGAGGTCGGCAATGTACATTTTGTTTTTATTTACATAACTGTGGTTTACTATGAAACTTCGGAGGTGATTCCACCTGTTTTATTTTAACATATACCAGGATGTTCGACAGCATATTTAGTTCTATGTTTTGCCTTATGAATTATTATGATACACTTGCTGAGGTCCAAAATGTTGGGACGAAAGGTTTTGTGTTTTATTTGTAGAGAACATTTTAAATATAAATGAAACTCTTTAAAATTTTAATTTAATTTTATAACTTAGAATTGTCTGACTAAATTGTGCATAAATTATTATATTAATGTAATCAAATAACATATTTTCTCATTAGGACGTAAAAATTTTTTTTTCTATTATCATAATTGTGAATCGTTTTAAATTGGGCGTGTCAAAATCCTGTACGTAATAAGAATGGCGCAAAAATAAATTACACAAAATGTTTTGATAAGACATGATATGGACATATAAGGTGCTACAAAATATTCCATACCTCGAACGATGCAGAAACATTTAGAAACAAAATGTAGGTTAATACCAATAACAGACAGTTTATATAAAACATCAGTTTAAAATATTAACGTTTTTGCAACTTCTTCAGATTGAGAATTTTCAGTTAAGTCGCATCCTGAAAAAGGTTCAAATACGTACCGAAAATAAATTATTTTAAACTGAATTTTTCAATAAATTTTAATTATAAATGTATATTATTTTAAATTTCTATAATTTAACTTCGTAACATTTTAGTAACAGCTTGAATTTGATATAAATAGGTACCGAAATATATTTATTTTAAACTGAATTTTCTGAATAAACTATTGTAATAGTCATAATCTACATTTTATAATTATTAAGCGCATGCAAAAATCTGGAAATTACGAAAGTTGGGGATAAAGTCTTGAAGATATCATGGCGACCAAATAACGTGCAATATTCCTGGTATCACCCTAAATACCATGAGACAGGACTTAAACGGCAAGAAACGTGAATCATACCTTCCATAAATTTATATAATTAACAATGTACATAAAAATATTGGCTTTATAAACATAACAACCGGAATACAAAACTTAAGAAAAAATTAAACTTCAGTAAGGCAGTGTAGTGGGTATTAAAAATGCGATCACAATTTAAGACAAACAGTCGAACTGATTTTAATCTCCGCTTTTCGGAACGTACTTCGGTTTTATTTTGTTTCGATGCGTGCATATTTTTAAATGGTTAAAATTTCGATAATATAATACGTGACACCACGACAGGGAAGTTTTTTTTTCTTTCTGAGAATCTGAGTGTTCCGAAGGCCCGCGACCCTTCCCGAGCAACTTGCTTGTTGCCTGAGCAACATCGATCAGCTTTGTCCACAGCGTGATCGTTGCTCCCACTTAGGCACAAAGTGTGTTTGTTCCAACAGCTGTTCCCTCATCACAGACGACACAAAGAAAACACACTGCTTCATATTTCTTACCAACATAAGCTTCAAGACTGAAGCCCATGCCAGTCCAGAGAAATTCGATATATATATATATATAAGTGTTACATACAGATATTCAAATTAGATTGCACTCTTCAAGGCGCAGATAGTTGGCCTTTAAAATTATTATTGTTTTACCTCGGAATGTTTTTTTCTAGAAGCTATGATTCACGTTCTCTTCCCGTTTAAATCGTGTCTCCTGATAATTAGAGTAATAATTAACGTTATTTGGTCGCCATGATATCTCCAATATTTCATCCTCAACCCCATATAATCACGCGTAGTACCCCGATTTTTGCATGGGGTTAACAGCGAACTGTCTTTCGGTACTGGCCACCATTTATATTTTTATTTATACGTAAAATATTTACGTCTAATTTTCTGTATCACGTATACAGCATGAAAAACGTATATTTATTTCGGAACGGAATTTGTGATTGTCGTACACAAAAAGCACGACCACGCAGTCTCGTTCTCGCTCACGCATGCCCACACACGCACACGCGTTATTTTGCTTAGTAACCACCTACAGATGCATTAGTACCCACCTACATGTACAGTTATGTTAGTTAAATATCACGAGAGCTGTAAATACAGTACGCATGAAATTTCTTGCTAAAAAACACATTTAATTAACCCAGTCTGTTATGAAACTGTCGTCAATAAACTAACAAAGGTCAAAAAGGCTCGGAACTCGGCTCCTATAACCCATTAAGTGATAGATCAAACAAGGACGAACACACGTGTAATGCAGTGCCTTCATTCCCTACCAATATTATTATTTTCTCTGACAACATTATTATTTCAATATTGTTTCCTAACTTAACGAGGCGCATGTCGACGGCCCACGGCTGGGGCCATAAGCGAATTCTTGACGACTAAGCAGGGGGTTCTTCCTGGTTATTACGGTCATGCGCCTGCGGACGTTACCCCTCAGGGCAACAGATGAAATACCATGCATATTGAGATCCGGTCATTTGCCCGACAGATGCACGTATTCCCGACGACATTATCCCGATTGACTTTTGCCCGACAGGACATTATTGACGTTCTCCCGAAAGGTCATTATCCCGACAGGTCAATATACCGATTGGTCAGTTTTCGGAAAAGTGTGTTTTTACAAACACTTAATATGTTAGTTATCTTATACATATTTTATAAATTAGTTTATTGATTAATACGACGAACAATTAGTACACGTGTCACTTACCATCCAGGAACCAACACTTCGGATGTAAGGCAACTATAAAACCTCTACGGATTGAGTGGAAAGGGATAGAATTTTTTTAATTTGAGAAAATATACTGAGTCGCTCAGATTCAGACCGTCACTCCCGATGATTTAATATCTGTTTTCAGCTCAAAATGGCACGGTAAACACTTCTATGGGTGATGTGTACGGGCTCATAAAAATATTGCGATACCGATCGTGATTGGTGTCGAATCCGGCGTTATGATAGTCGCTGAGTTTAGTTAACGGTCCATAGAGGATGTTTTGTTTAAGTATAACTATACTAATCTCCCCGTACACTGTTTTATTAAAAACTAGTCAAGTGTTTAACACGAATTAGAGGAAACTTTCAGTTAATGCCATTGCCAGCTGAAAACATACAATGTAACGTTAACGTCTGTAACAAGAATTATTTGCAGACCAAACAACTAAACAGAAAATTCGTGCAACGTTTCTTCTTCCAACTGGTACTAATTTATATCCTGTAGTGACCACCAATATACGTAATGAAAGGATTTTATAACTTATTTAATATTTGTATTGTCAGCGTAATATTGTGGCCCAGGTATTTTAGGCTACAGTCAGCGTTGCGTAAGAATGTTTCAGGCGGTATTATTGTCGACAATGCGTAATGTTGAAAGCTTTTGAAGGAAAGTACAGTCTCCGATAGCGGTCGGTTAGAGTCTGCGATTCTAGTTGACAAGAGAAGGTTGGTCTGAGTCTTCTATACGGGAGAATCGGAAAAAGGTTTTGTAGGTTGCAGTCAGACAGTGAGGACTGCTTATTAGGATTGATTATAAACCATATTAATGAGTCTAGAAGTAAAAGTCGGCCACTACAAGACAGTTATTAATATTAAGGTTAGAGATTGAAGGAGACAAATGTAAAATGTAGGATAATTAGTACTGGCTGTTGTTGAACTGATTTCATTGTACAATTTATAGTGAGTTGAATCGAACTGATATTTGGAAAGTGTAATTCCAATTTCCTTTCTGTCGACATTATTAATGTTCGCCGAAATATTTGGAAATCAACAGAGGTTTGTCTGTGGTGTGTTAGGCATTCAATCGCATATTCTGACTTAGGTAGTGTAAAAAGTGTGATACCATTATCACATTAAAGTCATTTAAATAATTTGTGATCAAACTAAAAAGATAAAATAATTGGTGAAGTGAATGATTAGTTGTGATACGAGAGCTGCTCAGATGTCTGGTATGTACAAAAATATATTGTAAACTGGTATAACATTCCGTTCCGTCAGATTTCTTCAGATTTATTGTCAGTTTTTTTGTGTAATATTAAAGTAAATTCATTTCAATCTCTCGTAATACTTTTTTTAAAATTTGGTTATTTTATTGCGGGTTCCTATTACAAGCGATCCTGAAGGTTTAAAGAATCTTATTAAAGCCGACGTATTTATGTATAAACTTTGTTTACAAAAAATAATTAAATTTAGATTGTAATAAATGTTTCTGTATTTAAAATTTGATTGGTTAATAGTTATTTCTTTTACCAAATCATCTACAGATACTAGTTCCTTTAAATCAATATTTAAATAAATTAGATTTTTATATACAGATTATCACATTAATTGGCACCCCAACGCGGTGACTATGTTTTCTTCTACATTGATTACCGCATTAATTGGCACCACATCGTGGATTTTGATTATAGTCTAACTTTTCTGTTACAATACATATTTTTCACCCACAGATCATAAATTTTAAGGAATATAATATATACGTGTATAAAAATTGTTTTGAAATAAATACACAGATAAAGAAGAATCTACAAAATGAATATATATTCATAAAAATGTTCCCGTTAGTAAAAAAAGCCTGCTTGAAGTTAGTGCTGATGACAGAGTTAGGTGGGAAAATGATTAATGGAGTAGGGGAAAAAATGATCCGAGAACAGATCAGGACAGACCCTGATAATATATACATGATTTTCCGGACAACAGGAACTATATTTATAAAATTTTACCTTTGAAAATTAATTTTAGTTTTTATTTTGACGCTGAGTACAAAATGCCCCAAATGTACCGACTTTAGGACGCCTCAATAGTAAGATAAAAAACTACCTGACATTGATTTTATTATTGATATCGCTATTTATAAAACGTTTTTTAATTTTTTATGGAAATGTATTGTATGTTTTCAGTTGAAAATGGCAGTAGTTAAAAGTTTATTCTAATTCATGTTAAATACATGGGTGGTTTTTAATAAAATAGTGTAAGGGCAAATTAGTATCTTTAATCAATTATAGTATTCGTTCTTTTCACAGAAGAATTTTTGATAATGGTTCTCCTGTATTTAAGAAGTTTGCTTCTTCCGTTGATCAACAATTTG
Source organism: Zhengitettix transpicula (assembly GCA_037074705.1). Lineage (NCBI taxonomy): Eukaryota > Metazoa > Arthropoda > Insecta > Orthoptera > Tetrigidae > Zhengitettix > Zhengitettix transpicula. Next base: position 197,297,749 of record CM073590.1, read on the forward strand.
TTAAACAAGTTCCTACAGTTACTCTGTCACTCAGTCTTCACATCATGTCTATGCCTTCCTCTAAATCCCCTCTCGTTTGCCCTCTCAGATATTTTACTTCTCCAAATCAGGCATTGTAACATCCAAAAGCCGTGGCGTGTGTTAATCACCCCTGAGACTGCATGAACCCGGTCACTGAAAATTAAAACTTTTATTGTTAGAATTCCCGTGTGTTGCGTGACTGTTAAGGGCTTTGAAACGTGTGGGTGTGATGTGAAACGGAAGTTAGATTTTAAAAAAAACACCACGAAATATGCGATAGCAGTTTACGTCACGTGTACCCATATCTTTTATGGGCAAAATAAGTGAATTGAATGTCCCAATTTTCTGATTAAACTAACCCATCAGCAGTACGTGGAAAAGTAAAACTACTGGGTTCCGTTCTTTCTTCTCTGTAGTTTTTCCGCACTTGGCATCGATTTCCAAGTTTACAACTTGGTGACGCGACAGAAACCACATTGTTATCTCCGATCTCGAAGTGGCCCAAGAATTTCTCGGACCTGTTGCTCTTTCAACAAATAAATCACGCAGCTATTTTGATATAATCCAGTCTACCCCGAATTTATTTAAAGTTTCATTGAAATTTCAACAGTAAAACGTCAATCCTGCATTACTTTGATTGACAATCTCTACAATTGGTCTCATTATAGAAGCATATTGTTTAATTGAGGCTTTCATTTGCCTTGTCCAGTGACGCAGAACTAGTCACTTATATGTCATGATCCAATGCATTTTGTAGCAGATAATTAACGTTCAGTTAAATATTACTCGTGAAGTGAATGAATGAACGTGGGATTGTGTGGTAACTACACAAATAACTATCAGTTATAAATGTGATAAAATTAAAATAAAAGTATAATCTTAAATGTAAATACCTCACTAAAAATATGAAAAGGATCAAGAATCATTTTACTAAAGAAATTGTTCTAATCTACTTCAAAAGAAAATAATTAATAACTACCTTAAGTTATTTCCAAATTATTTCGATTAATTTGTTATTGTATTTGTATCTTTTCCTCGGTGGTTTTAATCAGTCTTTGATTTTATTTGATTTATTTTATTCCATTAGTCATCGTATGAGGAAATAGGATACGTCAATACATAAAATTACAATATAAATATTGGATGCTAAAATTAGAAGTTAACATAAAAATACCAAAAATCGGGAACACAAATTTCCCTGTTCAACATTAGTAAAAGGACTACATAGTAATAATAACAAAAATAATTATTATTTAACTATATTAAGGGTATAATGTAATATTTACAATACTATAAAGATTTAATACGCACTAGTAAAAATTAACGATAAGAGAAATAACTATCATAAAATACAGAATTACACATACCACAAAAATAAACACAAAATATGACACGCACACTAGGAAGAAACAGAATCACCAATTTATAATAAATGTCTCCAAAATTATTGAATTTTGTGATGAAATTTCCGCAATTTTCTGTAGTCTTGATAGCTTGATATTACAATAAATAAATAATCTGGCAATTACTAAGAAAAATGTAATTGAAAAAATAATTAATACTATAAAAAATATTATAACGACGTTTCGTCCCAATTTTGGACTTCATCATGTGTATAGTAATGGTTGAAAAGAAACACATGAGACCTTAATTATTAATGATTAATTTAAAAAGGTCCCATAAAACTGAAACGTCGTGGTAATATATTTTTATTGTATTAACCGTTTCATTAATTATTAATTTTTTCTGCCTTAAAAACATGTTATTTTCCTTTTGTAATATTAAAATGAAAGACAATTATTATTATTATTATTATAAAGATTGATGTTCATCAGGACCACAGGTGCGTATTATATTGACATACAGGATTTCTGTAAAATATATATGCATCGGACTGGAATAAGTGATGAACGTAATTTTCAACGAAAGTATTAAGGAACAAATAACTCGGAATAATTGAAGTGACCATGGAGAATTGTTGAAAGACCTTCACAAAATTCAATAATTTTTGAGAAATTTATGAAAACATATTTTATTTTCATAAATTACCCATTGAATGGGATAATAATATAAACACAGAGAAGTTTTATTATGTAACGTAGTCCATTCTTTTATTCATACTTCCTATTCCCTTATGGATATAAATTAGCTTACACAGATAACGTCTCAAATCTTCCACGCGGTATTTACTTTAATATTGAATTTCCAAATTTAGAATGTAAATATTTTCTACTGTTTGTTTAAGTGTTCTCATCATTATTTTTTAAATATCATTCCAATTTATGTTGTAATATTATACCCCATATAACTGTTTAAATGAAAATGAATACGTATCTCCTGATATGCGTATCACAATCTAGATTTCTTATTTCGGTATAATTAACCGTCATTTGTAACACTTGTTTTTGCGTTCCAGATTTGGAAAAACATTCAGTATTTCAGGAGCGACCACTACAAACTCGATCTAATAATTTATTTTTGTTTTCAACATAACGTTGCCCGAAAATATTGCGGTGTAATAAGATATTTTGAATGGCCATATGACATATTTTTTAATATTAATATATTTTATTAATAAAAAAATAATAGATCACAGTGCTGCGTTTCGGTACTTAATTCTACCCTCACAAGGCTGTGGTCCGACTGAAAGTTCTGTCTCGAATTCTGACTATGAAGATTTCTTGTAACGTTTGCGCGGTTACGGAACATCTAACATAAATATGTGTTGTTTTTTCTTTTCAACTCATTTTGAATTTTGAAAATTTTTATATAATTTTTTAATATTGTAGTGTTGCCTACACCGCTAGGAACAGAATAATACTTGTTGTTTTTTACTTATTTTACTTTCAGTCATTATTTAATTAGACTGAGAATGAAATAATATTTAAATTGTTTATAAATTAAAATATGAAATGAAGTAAATATTAAATTAATGCAATATTAAAAAAATATTAAAAAAATTTATATTATTTTAAATCGAAATTTTTTATTTTTAATCTATTTAATTTCCTTATAGCTCATCAAATAATTTCTACTTTTTTAGTTATATGATTTATTAGACTGAATAAATGAAAAGTAAAAGCATATGTAGCTTACCTATATTCCGTAACCGTGTAATCCACACTGAGGAAACGTTTATAACTTAAAGATAAGCCTTTAGTAGGTCCACAGTCTGAGGACGGCACATAAAAATACCAAAACGTAGTGCTGCTGTTTACTAAAAAATGTATTGAAGAGGTCACCAATGTGTAATGAAAGTTTTTCGACGTAATTTTGAGACCATATCATTGTAAGTAACAGTCAGTGTGACGCAAGAATGCAGAGATTGCTCTACTGTTGTCGGCGGCGTGTGTAATACGCAGTGCTTTGGCGAAACAGCAGTCTGGTTTGGGAGTTCGACAGATGATGGTCATAGTAAGTCGACGCCGCGGAGCGACCCGATGATGGTCATGGTGAGTCTTGTTTTGGAGTCCTGCCGATGATAATCATAGCAAATTCTGTTCTCGCGAGTATCCAAGTAGCGGCCGAGCAAAGGCTGTTCTCGCGAGTAAAACAAGTTGCTGTAGATCAAAGTTGATGCTGGATAACGGCTGATAATATCGTATTCAGCCTACGATATTAAATAACTTTTAAAGTAAAGTCGGTAGATATAAGTAGGACGAAAGAAACTTCTTGAACAATTGTAGGAGAAGTGACTGGTGGTCAGTTGGTTGTTTATAAAAGTGAAGCGAAGGTGTGAACAGTAAATGTCATGTTAAAATAAATTTTCTTGAAAAGAAAACTAGTGAAGTGAGAATTAGTGAGGTACAAGAGCAGCTCTAATAAACTGGTATGTAAAAATCTTGTTAACCTTATATAAAAATGCGTACCGTCAGATTTGTTTAAATTTCTTTAGAGTTCACTGGATTTCAGATTTATTTAGATTCTTTATATTAATTGTTATTGTAAATTTAATTTTTATTCTTTTGTAACTTTTAATTTTCATATGATTTGGTAATAATTGCAAATTACTATAACTATTAGAGGCCCTGAAGTGTTAAGCGTTTCATTACAAGCTGTGGCAATTATTTAAAATATGTATAGAACCCAAATCAAATATAAATTTGAATATAAATACATTTTTATCTTTAAGAAGTTGTTATAATTCAGGTATAAATCATATTAATTATTATTTCCTTTAAAAAAGAGTCCACATAATTTGACGCCACAACGTTTTTTTAAATCATTTCAACTTTACATTAATTGGTTTCAATGTGGAGGCTTTTATTTTATGTTCTTAAAAGTGTATGCTACAATATATTTATTAATAAATTTTTAATAGTAAAAAGTCTGTTAACTTGCGTTAAATATATCTTGTTATAATTAAATACAAACGTTAATATAAAATATAATTGAAACATTGAGATGTACGTAAGTACAGCACCGGTCTACCCGAAAAGGGTGAACTTCAATTAAAATTATGAAAGCAAAGATGATTGTAAATAAAATGTTGCTATAATAAATTATTAACATTTAATAGTAGCTGACTGACCTGTGCAAGTTCCAACGTGTTGTGATCGTAGACGTTTTATATAGTTAATTTATTCTCAGATAAAGAGCATTTGCGTGCGCTGACATCGTATGAGAAATTATTCTTGCAAAGTGAGCAAGCTAACGCGACACGGATTAAACTGCATCTTAAACAGGGGTTCGACCATTGACCTCTAGATAGCGCTGGAACTCGAATACGTGGAACTTTAGCTGCTTCGCGGATCACGCAGGTCAATCCATATCCTATGCTTACCATAATCGCATTTACCTCTTACATCGTAATAAGGTCTCATCTACGCTCCTCTACAAATCAACATTACAGGAATCTGATACAATGTATATATTAACGATAAAATAAGTCAGAATAAAATATTTAATAAAGAAATTAAAAATACTTCACAGACAAACAAGATATTTCGTCCTTACATTAGAACATCTTTATGTATTAATTAAGAGAGCTTTAGAACCGATATTCAATCATGTGCAATTATTTCTTCAACTCTCATGAGACCAATAATTAAATTATTAGAACGCAAAAATGGCGAAATACAGACATTATTTGAATTAAAGAACAGTAATGTTAATCGGAAAACCTTCAAAGAAAATTATTACTGACGAGCCGGATGGTGACATATATAAAGGATAAACGTAACCACAAAGGGATCAATGATTCTTCTTACTGTATTCGTGCCACTTCTTATATTCAAATTGAATTTATTGATTCTGATGTTGATCATTGCAAAAATATTTCTAGGTTGTAAATTAGGTTCAACTTCAAGTATTCTGACATTAGTCCAGTCCAAACTATTATTATGAATGTTACTATGTTTAGATAGAACATAATGGTTGTCGACAGGCAGTTTTAAGATTGGATTTATGTTCTTTATTGCTGGACTTTAATGCACATTTAGTTTTACCTATATATACTGAATTGAAATCCGAACAATCTATTTTGTAAAACATTAACTGGGTGTCAGGTGGTTTGAAGGGTAGGTTTACCATTTAATAAAGAAAAGTTTACCAAATTTCATACAAGTATTCCTTTCGAACCGGAAACAAACACAGTGGTGGGTAAGACGTCTAGGGATGGACGGGAATGGAAATTTTTTAACATGGAAAATATTTGCGTCGGATAAATATTATTCGGGGTCAATGAGATTTATAGTGTCTCTCTCGGTGTTTTTGTGTATAATTTCAACCCTTTCTCCATAGGAAGGGAAGACCCTTTGAGGCGGGGATCGGGATTCGTTACATAAAAATAGCGTGAAATAAACCTAGTTTGGAATAAAAAACGGAGTTATGCATGACGCTGAGTTTATTTATGTCAACCTGGGTAACTATCATAAAATACAGAATTACACATACCACAAAAATAAACACAAATATAACACACGCACACTAGGAGGAAACAATCACCAATTTATAATAAATGTCCCCAAAATTATTTAATTTTGTGATGAAATTTCCGCAATTTTCTGTAGTCTTGATAGATTGATATTACAATAAATAAATAATCTGGCCATTACTAAGAAAAATGTAATAATTGAAAAAATAATTAATACTATAAAAAATATTATAACGATGTTTCGTCCAAATTTGGGACTTCATCAGGTGTATAGTAATGGTTGAAAAGAAACACATGAGACCTTAATTATTAATGATTAATTTAAAAACGCTCGGGGGTGTGCGGAGGTATAATTGTTCAAACAATTTAGCTGTCCGTTTTTTTGCGTCGTATAAATATATTTCGGTATCAAGGAGATTCTGCCTATGTTCTCTGTGTATAATTTCAACCCTTTCGGCATGAAAGGTGCCTGAGGGATGCGATTGGAGGGGCGTTATATAAAAAAAATGCAAAAGCATCCTCGATTGGAGTCAAATCCGGGATTATGGATATCACTGAGTTTAATTATGACATCCCGGGCATTCGGGCACCCAGCAAGTTCTTAATAAAATAAGACAATGAATTGGTGGTTTTATAAATAATCTCTATGTTATAACACTTGAAAAAATATGACCCGTATGTCTCTATAAAATTAAAGAGCAATCCTAATTTTAGGATACTCGGAGATGACAAATGCCTCTATATTTGTCATCGTGCTGCTAGTCGGTAATAATTTTCATTGGAGGTCATACTTGAGTAAGCCTATCGGTATAGGAAACATCGTAAATTTACTTGTTATTAAATCCAAAATTGGCTGTACTTGGTCGTTTTTACATTCAAATATTAACAAACAGCAGTTTATAAATTTAATTATTTTTTTAATATTTCAGGCGGCTCTGTAATCGATGACAATTACAATTCGGCTTTTCGTCAATGAGAAAATTTTTACCAGTGTCGACTTTGTCATAATCTTTTGTATACTAAATAATTGCAATTGGAGCAGTTAAAATTCATAGATTAAGCCGGGTAATTTCTGTAGAATTTTCAGCTGCTCGAAAAGCGATTGGGCTGCGACAGCCACTCTGTAATTTTATCTGCTACTTTATTAAATTAACCTTTCCCTCTGTGCTGTACTTTCGCCTTCACTCATTTCTTCCTGTCACATGTTCTGAAGAGATAATCAAATTATTTATCTTTCCTGATCTCTTTCTACGCCACTTAATTTTATTTGTCACCTTTTTTGTTGTTGTCCGCTTAGAGCACGATGGTCATCAATTTGACGCTTTTCCGTTTGGCAACCAAAAATTGGTTATCTAAACTCTGTAAATGATCCATAACGTAGTATAATTAAACACCGAACAAGTACACTCAATAAACAATATAAATAGTAGATCTCCAGGATACAGTGAAACCAAAATGACCCGAAATACATACATGATATTCGAGAAAATTTATCATTATTTTCTGTAAAATATGTCAAAAATATATTGGCACGAAGCTTTAATATTTACGCTCAGAAGACTGAAATATATTAATAAATTCTGTAAAATATGTCAAAAATATATTGGCACGAAGCTTTAATATTTACGCTCAGAAGACTGAAATATATTAATAAATTCTGGAACCAGAACGTTTCAAGTTATATTGTCAAATTAAGTATTCACACATACATAGGTAAATTAAAATGAAAAAAATACGTCTGATTGAAAATTAATAATAAGAAAAATAGCCAAATACAGACAAAAGAAGTGATAAATAAATACCACAGACATTTATATAATCATTTCTTTGGTCTGTATTTGGCTGTCATTCTTATTAGTGTTAGTAAATTAAGTACCTTATTTTAGCGGAACTACAAAATGATAGCAATAGACGAATTTCGAGGGAAAGGAACATGAATACAGGGAATCAGCTTCTGGTGTGTACGAGAAATTGTAGAATATATGTTGTTATTGGCAGTTTTCGATGAAAGACTGAACGCTAACTTTATTAACTGTGGATAAACGCACCGCACATTAATACTCGAATAATTGGATTGCGACAAAGTAAACATTATTATATTTTTAAATAAATATTGTTTATACGTAAAAATGAAATTATTTACAACGTGAAGTTTTCGTTAACGGAATATTACTCGTAATCCAAGGATACAGACGATATTGGACCGAAGAAAGAAACGGCAATAGCCAGTGGGTAGTATAATATTACATGTCATTTTCTTGCTATATAAGGCTGTGTATGCTTTCAGTATGATTTTCTTGCCAGTCAATTTCAAAAGATTTTTATTCATCCTTATGTTTAGCGACTTTATTTACGAAAATAGATTTCACGTTACTTTCCATTAATGCGAGTGTAGAGTTGTACTCCGTTTATGATGATAATCAAATTACGTTTAAACCTTTGTATATTAATTTAGAAATAAATCGGATGCTATCCCTCGTCATCGAAAACTCGTTAGGCCGCCGCAGGAGCTTGAAATTCTTTCGCTTTTGAGTATTGAAGGGCAGATTTCCCGGTTGAGTATTCCTCTTCACCCGTGAACAGGGTGCAATGTTCCGTTGCTTGCACATCACAGCTGTACAACCTAAAGCAGCGCTTGTGACAATGTTGTCACGTTGAACAACATGTGAATTAAACTCCACCCGGTTTGCCAGTTACTTCGCTTCTCGAGCGCGACACTTCCTTTACGCAGAAAATATTATTTCTGAATTTCTATGTAAGTGTATAAATTGTTCTCACTAACATACGTAATTTAGCATTAATTCAAGTTCAGTAACATGTATCTTCAAAGAAATACAATATTTAATACTTTTGGTGTATATCAGTCCGTTATACGGACAGAATACATACACACATACAATTGAGATGCACCGAGCTAAGTATTTTAAAAATTAAATATAATCATTTGGAAGTCGTTGAAAGTATTCAGAAATCCTAGATATACATTTTTGAATAGTCGCGCAACATTTCAGAAATTATTTAACATATATTTCCTTTCATTTAACTTTATTAGAGCAAGGGCTAAGAACTGAACAAGTTGTTTTATCGACGGCGCCATATATTAAATGCGCGTACATATTGCAATAAAAATTCTTAAAAACAGGATAAGCTGTACTGTGGGAGTGAGGTACCCCTAGAGAGAGAGAGAGACGTTACTACGCGCCTAACAAAGGAAATATGTCCTTTTTCCTTTGTGAAATAAAGCAGAAATATTTTCATTGAATAAAAAATATTATTTTACCCGGCAATACTCCATCGAATGATGATAAAAAAACAATAATTTCCTATCATTGCGGAAAATGTAAGTATTATTTCGTGCCATATTAGTTAAGTCCAATATGGCGACCATTTGTTTACATTGAGAATCTAGCTAAGAATTTCATCAATTTAATCTTTCGTAATGACTGAAGACTGAGGAACAATTATATCCTTCAATACTCAAGGAGTATATTTAAGTATTCTATTCGTAAAGAAATTCGGAGGTATTTATGTTGGGATTGATGCAATAAAATTTAATGTATTTTATTAGACGATGTTTTTCAATGCGGAGTTGATTTTCTCCGGTTAGGGCGTACAAATTAATGTTTCTCCGAACAAACCTTAAAATTTCTAGAACATACGTACGAGGCAGTGTTATAATCCCAAGATTTCGAAACAAAGGCGTGCCAGTGGCATTCGAATCCGCACCCGCAATGATTCCTATGTGATTTCTAGTTTAAAAGTTTGTCGCGTCATGTGAACAACCTCAGTTTGCTATGCCGTAACACAGAATGAAAATATGCAGGATATACCATTTTATATGTTTATATATCGCTTTCCCGAGCTAACACTGGCGGGATGTTGTTGTTTGACAAATCAAAAGAGGTGCAAAGTATCAATCTTATAAAGTTTGAATAAGGTACATTTATATTAGAGTTTGTAAGGCACTCATCACAAGTGAACACACACTGTGTATTTGGAAACATGAAAAAACTTGGTCATCGTTATTTGATATAATGCATTGAAACGTCTAATTCCGACCAATATCAAAGTGGAGCTGGGATTATACTCTGGGAAAATCTGTTCCTTCGTTTACAACAACAAAAAATATCGTGGAAGAGTTTAAACGAGGACGTACGAGTAGGCAAGACGAACATCGCAACGGTCGACCAAATGAAGGGTCCACAACATACATGGTGACGAAAAGTCACGAAATGGTATTGGAAGACCATCGGCTGAAATTGCGCGAGCTAGCAGACAAGGTCGGCATTTCAAAAAGTGCTGTACATCGCATAATGACTGAAAAAATTGGACTGTTCGCAAGATAGGTTTTGCGATTGGCAATTTCAATGGAACAAAATCAGCGACATCAGGATGTTTCAATCGAGTGTTTGGTGATGTTTCGTAGCATTAAAGCCGAGTTTTTCCGTTAATTACTGACGAAACACAGATCCATCACTTCACACGCCTGACGAAGGAACAGTCAAGGCAGTGGACTGAAAGGGAGAATCGGCTCGAAAGAAGAAGACATTTCCATCTGCTAGCAAGGTCGTAGCGTCAAATTTTTTGCGATGAGCGTGTAATAATTTTCTTTAAATATCTTCAAAAAGGAAAAACAATCAAAGCCGAGTATTATGAGATATTATTGTAAAATTTGAGTGATGAAAACATATCAAAAAGTCGCATTTGGCGAAAAATAAAGTGTTATTTCATCACGACAAAGAACGATGGCCGAATTCAATTATTTGAAGTCTGAATTTCTTCCTGACATACCACATTCGCCTGATTTAGCTCCCTCCGATTATTTTCTCTCTCCAAACATGAAAAACCATCTGGTGGTAAAGCTGTGCCAACAATAAAAAATGTAGTCTGCGGTTGGTGGCTATTTTGTGGACCTCAATGGCTCTCATTCAAAACTGTGGACGATACGTCGTATTGTAATGAATTTTTGGTTGATTAATACACATTTTTTTCCTGACAAATTGGCTGTTTTTCATTGTATTTATTTAATGACTGTTGTCAGAATGTATTAAATATTAAACACACAAAAAACATTTTCCACAAAAATTTGTTTACTTCGCCTAACAAAAGTTTTGACAAAATGATCTCATCACGAAATTTCACCCTGTTCTCCATGTTTTAAATTGTGTAAGTAAAATTTGTATTTTCTGTACCTTCAAATTTTAATCGTTAATGAAATATTTTATATTAATCAACGATACGACTGCTAATAATTTAATAACCCCCATAACATAAATGACACTCAACGTGTTGGATAATTAAATATTTTAAATATTAATAATTTATAATTAACGACGCTGTTGAAACGGCCTAATGAACAGAATTTAAAGCTTACACAACGTCCATGACCGACATTTTCGGTATTTTCATTAATCAACTCATGTAATAATTTTTTATTACTTAATTCGTCGAAAATAATTGTATTAGTTTGTAAATTGTCAGGTACTGTATATGTTTAATCGTTTTCTTTTGTTTCAAAATAATTGTTTGAGATGGAAACGCGTTTGTGTGTTCATCGAAGTCTTGTTACTAGTTTATTTATATTATAGATATCGTTTATAAGTCTAACTCTAAATTTATATTCAGTTGAGTAATTAGCAATGTCAGAACTATTACTAAAAGTGTTTGGTACCCTGTAGGCAGAGATAGCAACACGTGCGAGGGCGTGTTAAGGTGTCTAGGAAAGTGAGATACTCGGGAGTAAGAGAATGCACGTGCCTGTTGGTCCGGCAGCCTTTGAATAGTTTAGCACGCATCCACGAAGCCGTTCACGAGCCACTTTCAGCCTCCGAGTGTTCTGAATTTAAAGAGGCGCGTGGGAGCAGATCTGTTGCCGAGAGGCATACTCGTACATCTCCAAGACGGGAACTCTGCTCAGGCAACAGTTTCTCCAAAGGCAAACACGAGATGTCACTGCAAACATTTATACCCTATTTCTAACGGAAGTTTACTCATTATAAAATAGTTGTGACTTATAAAACTGTGTAGTAACTGATTAACACAAATTTTTCGCTTTCGCCCTATTTGAAGGAAAAAAAATAGTGCGACTCTTATAAAATGAAAAATAAAAATTTGGCATATCGCTTCAAATTATAAATTTATGATTTGGAGAAAACAGCATATTCAGGAGAATCTTTATAAATTAATGCAGCCTATAACCTTATTTCATTGATTTATAAACAAATATAGCAGCCAAATTCCTCAGAAACAAATTTTAATAAAATAAAAAATTAGAACATATTAATAAAAATTAGCACGACATATCGCTCCTTTTTCTGGAACATCTTCAGGTTCATATACAAAATTTAATTTACCTATCTTAATATCTAAAAAATTAGCGAGACCGACATTTTATGAACATGATATTTATATTACAATTATGTGAAAATTTATTGAACATTACTTACAATTTATCTGTTGAGGTATAAATAAATGATTAAAACATTATCGAGAAAATTTCTGAACGTGTGCAGACGAAATGACTCTTATATACACTATGTTGTTGATATCTATATAATAAAAATATATATATGTTTGTATGTATGTACGTTAAGCTCTATAAAGATTTAAAAGCGCGTGGACAGATTGGAACAAAAATTAGAACAGATGTTCTTAAACACACGAGAAACAGTACTATGAGGGTTAGAAACCCCTAGCATAAAGGTGGAAAGAATTATAATCAAAAAATGTGATCATTTTGTGTTAAATCTGCACGCCAATAGACCATGACGCCACGCGAGAGAGAAAGACGTTATTACGCGACGAAAATAGTTCCTTTTTTCGTAATGAAATAAAGCAGAAATATTTTCATTGAATAAAAAGTATATTTTATCCGGTAATACTCCTTCAAATGATAATAAAAGACAATACGAAATTCTTTACGATTCTTGCGGAAAATGTAAGTTAATTTTCGTGACACATTAGTGACTCCAATATGGCGGCCATTCTTTTACACTGTGAATGTAGCTAACAATTTCATAAAATTAATCTTTCGTAATGTCTAAAGACTGAGGGACAATTATATCCTGCAATTGTCGGGAAGTATATTAAAGAAAGTATTCGTAGGTAAGTTTGTTGGCATTGATGGAATAAAAGTCAATGTATTTTATTGCAGCGGGAATGGAGTGCTGATTATCATTCTCTCTCCATAGTTTAGTAAAATCACTTCTTGACTAAAGATTAATGTAGAATTAAATATTTTTTCAGGTTTATATAAATAAGTACACGGGCAACGCCGGGCACCCAGCTAGTTTAAAATAAACATTGGAAAACAAAATTTCACATTAAATGAATAAAATAATCTACAAGAACAGTGTAAAAATAGCTGTATTACCAAAATAATAAATATATAATATAAACATAATAATAATCACTAAATGAATATAATAAATAATTATTAATTATATAATTATTATAAGCAAAATTGATTAATTTTAAGCCGTGAATTAAAGCAGAAAAAAGCAACTATTATGTAACAAATCTGAGAATTCAGAAAACAAATTCAAATTAGTTTGGAATATTATAAAATACTGAAACAAATAAAAAATATTTTACCAATAATTCCTGATGAATATAGTTTTCAAACATTAAAAAAGTTTAATGAACACTCTTTCATGTCAGTATACTATAAAAATCAGCCGGTAGTGACGGAATTGGCTGGAACTCGTTGCAAAACTTTAAGAATATAATAGGTCGTAATCTTCTTTTAAAAATAACAGGTTAGCTTGAAAATAAAAATATTATATAATCTTTAAAGGAAAAACATTCAACAGGATGTGATGAATAACGAGAATTGTTGAGACATAGGACATATTAAACATTATTAGTCGAATTTTAATTTCCTTTTTTTTTCTTTTAGGGTAATCCACGTTGGGCAACTCCCCTTTAATAGCATAGGAAGGGATTTGAAAGTGGGGATGTGGAAGGGTAGAAGAAGGTAGCGAAGGGTTACTATGGCCCCCGGACTATATTTTAAGGATCCTACCCGGCATTCGCCTAAAGAAATGCAGGGAAAACTCTAGAAAATCCTGCATCAGGTAGGTCGGACATTGGGTACTTGTCCCACGCCCTTCCGATAGCGGGAGAGGAGTTTGCTGTGGGGACGCAGCATTCCCTTCTCCGTGCCTCGACCAGTTTAGGAGGCAGCTGGCCGACTGTTCCAATGGGAACAGAGAACAACTCTTACCGTATGCCCAAAGTCTGTGACCCCGGAATATACACCTCTCAGAACAGGCCGAGGTGCCTCGGCTTGTGGGAACCTTAGTTCAAAAACGAAGAGGAAAAGGCATCCCCAAAAGTAGCCCCTTCCTATCTCTCCTACAAGGTTCTGCCTGCGAGAGAATAGCCCTCGCAGAAGGAGTTTGCTGTCTACAACAGTTCCTTTGTTACAGCTACATTCTCAAATACTACTGTATGTATCTAAGAAATACATAGGAACTATGTAATTATTTGCCATTTCCCCTCCATACTGTATTTTGAAAAGTATTTGGCATCATTAAGCTCTGAAATAAATTATTTTCTGCAATCCAATTTAGATGTGGGAAAGAATAGTCAACAGAAAAAAATCATTATATACCGACTAGAAGAAGTATTTAAGGAATTCAATAATAAACTATACCCATTAGGAATAGTCTGCGATTAGTTGAAAACTATATTTTACATTATTATTGTAAATAATTTTTTTATCATTGAATATAAAAATTGTATAAATAAGTCCCATTTTGGTCGCCATGTGTGGATTAAGCCCACGTTTATAAATTTTCTTGACATAATTTTATTCCTGTATTTATATCTCGAGAAATAAATTGTAAGTAATGTTAAATAAATTTTCACATATTTGTATCACAAATATCACGTTTATAAAGTCTTGCTTCCTCTAAATTTTTAGATATTCAGATTTGTAAAATAATTTTACACCTGTTCCAAAACTGGAACGATATATTGCATGCTTTCTCCAATCTCTACGCGTGCAAAATTGTTCATGTATCACCTATACTCTGTAGCGCTTGATTGACAATCGATGTTGTATAGGAAATCGATTCCTGTCGTATGTGATAACCCGCCGATGTTCATGCAGGTAACAAATAAGCACGACAGTTGTTAAAGTAATTGACTCGTAACTTAATGAGCGTTGCAACTCAGGTATAGGAAAATATCCAACTAGAAATGTTGTAGTTGGCTTTTAGATTATATATTATATAGGTCGTTCTGTTGACCCTTTTGGAAGAAGCAAGGTTTAAATGACGTTGAAAGTGTTGACAGACACGTGGGTTTTAAGTTATCGTCAAATTCTTTTTACGCGTACACTATCCTAAGCAATAAACCTTAGAGTTGAGATAAGCCACAGTTCCTGGTAACTATGTACAAAAGTGTTGCATTTTAATGATCCTTAAATTAGTCTCCGGAGTAACAGCGGCTAATAAGAAATTTGTAAAGTTCACATTTGAATTTGACTGTATTATTTCATCCTGGAAGGGCGTTAAAACTTTTACTGCTCCATAATCCACACCTTTTTTTTCAGTTGATTAGGATTTAAAACTTAATACGTAAATTGCTTTTGTTTTTTTACTTATTAATTCCACGTCAGAATTTGTACTGAATTGGTTTTAATAGTTACTTTAAAAAAATGACATCGATGAATACACAAGTTTGAAGGAGTCTAATGATTCCTTCTACATGATTTCTGTGATTTAATCTAACTAATTATTGGCCAACCTGTTTTTTTAATTTAAAATGCTTGTCTACCCCTGTGGAATTATCCCAAAAATATTACTATAAGATATAGTAGAAAGGAAAATATTCCGCATTATCTAGTTTATTAGTTTCCAAATCAGCATAATTTGATATGATTCTAATTGCACAGACTTATGTTATAAGCTTATTTATTAGTATAAAATAGAAAGCTTATAAACCTCAGCAATACTGCCACTGTTAAGTTTAATTAAGGTATGTGGTTGGAAAAAGGTCGACCGAACAAGAGGTCAAAAGGATGAAGGAATGACGACGCACCGGGTTGGAAATCGACAAGGACTAGCGGAGTGGCAAGAGCAGCCGCCCGATAAGCGTAAGGTCCTGGCTTCGATTCCCCCGGTCTGGTCGACATTTTTTCCATCCACATACCTTAATTTATTTATTGGATTATGGACATCCTTTTTCTAATTAAATTGAATGCCTACTAAAAACCCCTAAATACTGTACTGTCAGCTTCTTTAACCACATTTCTCTATAAAGCCAGGCAGAGGAATGGAAATAAAATTGTAAAATAATATATTGTAGTAATTGGTAATTAAGGCATTGTTCTAATTGAAAAGTTGAATTGTAGAGGACTCATTATTGGTGGATATAGCGGACGCCGCAACAAACCGGCAAGGCAAAGAAAGTATTGTTGATCGGTCGAGAAGGTTTTACGCGCTCAAAATTTACGAGACGAACGAACAGTCGGGCAGCAGACAGCAAATAGAACAGACGAAAAGAACGGACAGTCAGGCAATGAACGGCGAGGTGTAAAGACCACAAAATTCTAATACACGAAAATTTGAACAATTTAGTCAGTCAGCAGCGAGAATGAAAACGGTCTAATTTAAAGAACGAGAAAGTGGTCCAGTAACCAGTACGCTGTTCTATCAAAAATGCATAAATTGAACTAGTTTTCAGTCAACAGACAAAACCAATGAGGGGCATTTTCAACAAAAATCCACGAGACCTACAAATCCAGGTTGCAGTAAATCATCGAGAATCGACAAAGTTATTTTAAACCAACTAACAAACTACGCTAAGTCTGTGAACATTTAGAGTCTGTGAGTACTTAGAATCAGTGATATCCCCAAAATTTTGCACGAAAAAAGTTAAAATGAGACCTGGGCTGCCGTAAGTAGAAAGAAAACTTTAAAATCATTGTAAACCACGTTTAAAGGATAAACGTCAGATCGTTCTTTAATTATCGATAAAATGAGATCTTTAATTATTCAGACCATTCTTTATTTCTTGATAAAAATTTAAATTGTTTAAATTCAATCTTTAGTATTATTTCTTCAGCAACAAATTTTGTCTATGTTCAGACGCTTTGATTCCCATATAAAGTAAATGTATTTTTTGTGATTTTGATTATATAAATTCTGCCATTATCAAACCCAGTTCAAGACCCTGAGATCCCAAATATTTTGTGATTTGAATACTTGTATTAAAATTGTTAATAAATCTTGTTTAATAGTTTTCACGTAATAGTTCTTTTCATTTAAAAACGCCACATAATTCATATCCAGAATTATTGTCAAAGGATGTTAAGCTATGTAAAGAAATTATTACAATATAATATGACAACCAACAATTTAATGTTATCCCTCCAACGGGAAATAATTTATACTCCAATTTAATATATGATTTGCAGTTTGTTTTGTTCTGCCTTTGTGAGTTATGACGCTAGCGACATCTGCTTTGTGGTCGAATTAATAAAGATTAGCAGATCATTTATATAAATAACAGTGGACCTAAACTAGAGCCTTGTGGCACAGTAACACTGAAATGGCCCCTGTTTGAACTTAACATTTGTCCAGTTGAATTTTTCAGTATGAGTCTTTGTCTCCTGTTCGATGAGTAAAACCTAAACCAAACATTAGAGATATTGCGGAAAGAGTTCTCGGGTTTCACACGGGTGCTAGAAGCGATTAAAACGCAGTTTTAAACCCGAAAACTCTTTCTGTTGCAGCTAAGCCGGGAAAGTCTTCGGTTATTGATTTGGGATATTAATGATTTATAAAATTTTATTTTATTTCATCATATCCTGTGACCCACGCAGTCAAATATTTTTTGAGAGATTACAGACTATTCCTAACGGGTAGCGTTTATTATTGAATTCCTGAAATATATCCTCTAGTCGGTATACCACCGATTTTTTTTCTGTTGAGTATTATTTCCTACATCCAACATGGTTTGCAGAAATTATTTAATTTTTATTTCTGTGCTTAAATTTTATTTTATACTACTCGCTCAAATATTTTTTAAGAGACAATAAGGAGGGCAATGGCCGATAAATACGTAGTTTTTTATGTATTTCCTTACTTAACTACAAGTATTACAGTTTTACGCTTTAATCAATTTGATAATGTAGCACTCTGTAACAAATTGTTCCAGAAGTAACATAAAATTCGACTAATAGCATTTATTGTGCCATATTTCACAAGTAAAGTTATCCACCTTATACAGTAGAATATTTTTTCTTTAAAAATTTTATAGTATTTTTAATTTCAAACTCAGTTGTTATTTTTAAAGTAAGATTAAGAGCCATTATTTTTTTTAAGTTTTACGAGTTATTTTTATACTTTATCTACGTATTTTTTTTAGTACTGACAAAAAAGAAATAAAATTAAATATAAATTATGTTTGCCAAAAGCATTTATATGGCATATTTGCTAAATAATTATTATTCGTTTCAGTATTTTGTAATATTCCAATTCAATTTGCTTTCTTCTTAGGAATTTTAATTTTTTATATAATG
Organism: Zhengitettix transpicula; assembly: GCA_037074705.1. Classification (NCBI taxonomy): domain Eukaryota; kingdom Metazoa; phylum Arthropoda; class Insecta; order Orthoptera; family Tetrigidae; genus Zhengitettix; species Zhengitettix transpicula. Next base: position 197,316,177 of record CM073590.1, read on the forward strand.
GTTGCTTTTTTCTGCTTCTATTCCTTCGTTAAAATTTTACAACAATCTTTATAATAATTATATGATTAATAATTCTTAATTATATTCATAGTAATGATTAGGATTATGTTTGTATTATATATTTATTAATTTAGTGATTGAGCTATTCATTTATTTTTATAATTTTTGCGCCGAGAAATTTTCTTCGAATTGAAAATAGAAAATGTTCCCCTCTCATTCATATTTTACAAAGATGATGGTAAAACATAAATTAGAAGACCATTATAATGGTTTTACTGTATTTAATAAACTGTAAAACAGGAATAAACAGCTAAAGGACAATAATAGTCTTATTCGAAACAGAACTAAAAAAATGTTATCCTCTCATTCTATCTAATTAAAGTGAATTGATGGAAATAGATTTATATTAAAAGAAACCTTCGGTAATTGTTACATAACTTAAGGTATAATAAATTTTAATCGCAGGGTATTATTACTATTTTTAATAACTCAATACACAACCTTGATCGATAGGTTAAGTGGGAAATGTCATAATATTAATAGATTGACTTCAATATTCGACACAATTCGCATTCGTATTATTTCGTATGTGGTATCGAAGCAACGTGGAATTGTTATCGGCAATAATATTTCGTAAGGGGTTATAAAAAGTTCAACAGTTTTCAAAGCTTCCCGTCCGCATTACCCACGGGATGGAATGCCAAATGATTCTGTCTAGTGAAAGGAGCTCAACAATTGGCCGAGTGCCCGTACTACAAATTGATTCTAATAGTCCCGGATTTTGTAGACAAGCTTTGTGAATCACCACTGTTGGTTTTTGTCGTTTTTATGAATGTTAATCGCAGCTTCCCTTCTATTATTTTAAAAACCTCAAGTCTGTTTATGGTTATCTTATTTGAAAAGTGATGTAAGTGCACTAAATTTTATTTTTGTAATTACAGGGATTTAAAAATCGTTCTTTTGTTTTCCAGAAGTTATTCTCGATAAAATTATAAAAAGAATGAAGAGACGAGTAAATATCAATTGAGAACAAATTATGTAAAAAAAAATCTTTAAGTCGTTAATTAAGAAAAATTATTTTTCTAGTGTAGTCACCACACTGAACACATATATTAGATAAATAATTAAATTTCTAACAGATGTTTCCTCTGAATATATTCCCGACTAATGGACAAAGTGCTTCCGTTATTTCTTCTGCGGTGTAAATGCACATCAGTCCATATTAAATTTATTTGTGAAACAAATGACTGTAAAAATTCCTCTCCAGCTTATGAAAACCAAGGGTTTCAACTCCGTAATTGAATCATGAAATGAGTCAATTAATAAAAACTTCAACTTTTCATATAACGCAACAACAGTAATATAAATGGCTAAAATTTAACAAACCGTTAAATTCTGCTACGTAAGTATAAATATACTATTAATTCTGATCCATTTGCTGAGACAAACAAATAACATTTATCAGAAAAGCTTCAAACTGTATATGAATGCAATAATTCTATTTTTATATAAATTACAGAAATATAACACAGTATTTTGAAATTCTCTTTCTTCACGTGCTATGTTGAAAAGTATACGGGCCAGTAATATATTTAAAAAAAATTTACAGTGCATATTATGACAAATTGAAACTATAGTTACTTGCTTGATCTTCTAAATTTATGAGTACTATTGAAGTTCTCTCAACATAAATAGTCTACTTGTAGAAACCTCCCAGAGAAAACTTTCACTTCATGCGTGTTTAATTTGAAGTCATACACACATTTTTAATTGGTAGAATGTATCAACGTTTTAAATTATAGTAGAGATGCAAAATACCTAAGCGTCAATTTGAAATATATTTTGCCAGTTGTACATTTAATAAATGAACTTAGTTCACGTTGGATCACCAAATATTTATAAAATATTTGACAAACACATCTTTATATGTTTTAGAGTCATACGATAATTTAGGCGAACTTCTTTCTAATATAATTCCACGTATCATATCAATCATTATCTTGTAATAAATTATTAATTGAGAGGGTTAGGATAAAATGAATTAATAAAAATTATTTGTTGCAAAATGAACAAAATATATTATTTAATAAAATTCTTAAAGTGATTGAAATTTGGCTGAGAAAATTATGAGATCTTTACCTCGGGGGATTTTGTGTCATGCAGCAGAGACACCAATAATTTTTTACATCTACTAAGATTGCTGACTTCCGACATTTTGTACGTATTAAAATGTGTAATTTACCCTGGTTGACTCGTACTTTGCTGGCGTATTCTTGTGTTGTGTTTTGCAAGTCTCCTGATGGGGGGTGGAAGTCTTCGTGGTGTCGCAGACGCAGTAGGAATGCGTAAGTCGTTCGTTCGGGCGGAAATAAATTATATAATTTATATTAAAATTAACCTTTATTATTTAATATGAATTTTCATGTTTTTAATTTGATATAAATGATACATTATTTAGAGCATAAATTAAATAATAAATACAAAAAATGAGAAAGTTTCGTGTATTAATTAGCAACTTAATAAAATGTAAATAAAAATTCGTCGGAACTGTCAGAGGTGGAAACTGTAAGTGCTCGTTGGGTGAAAAGTAAATATGCTTTTCACTGCTAAAGTTGATCATTTATGTTTTATATAATTTAAGTGATAGGAAAAATCTTTTCTTCCCCCACTTATTAATGCATTGGTTTCTATATTCACTTACGTTTTTATGTACCAGAAAGAAATTATAGAGTGTAATTTCGGAATACCGAATACTTAACACAAACCGGGAAAGTTGTAAATATTTGTTAATAAATGGAGCATATTACCCGCTGAAAGAATTCGTAGAAACGAAGGACAGATTATATCCTCTTTAATAAAATGGTTTGCTGGTATCCTTCAAAATATGCTATTATTTTACGATTATAGTCTTGTAGTATTTAACGGACAACTTATTTTCTTTTTCATATTCTACGGGAATCGAAGTAAGATTTGCTGCTGGAAACTCCACCGAATGAAATCTGAAGATTAATATACTTATCATTTCTTTAATTACTGCTATATTAATATCTTTAACGTTATTTTAAATTTTATATTTTTCTTTGTAAAGTACAATGTTTTTTTTTTAACTTTGTAATTGTAATATTTTATTATTTTCTTGTAATCTTATACAATGACTATCCTATTTCCTCGACAGAGGACTAATAAATCTAAATCTATGCTTCTCTGCTCGTAACGTCAATCGATTTCGAGCATCAGAACAATATTTCCAGAATATTGGTTCCGCTATTTCCTTCATTGCTTCGTAAACTTCAAATCGAGAATCGGAAGCTAATCTTATGATTAACGTAGGTAATATACAGCACACTATTAAAAAGCCATTATTGATTTTACTTAATTTATCAAACCTCCGGACGGTAACAAAGATTGAAGATTGGTATATTTCTAATTGTTAACTTTTATTAGGTTTTTTTTGACTATTTTATTATGTAAATAATTTTTTTTAATGCGTACATTGATATTTGTCCGAATAGAAACGTTAAATACTGAATTATAGGTACCAAATTCTGGAGACACAGGAGTGAGTGAAATAGCTGCATGAAAAATTACCGGTTCTGCTGGGTTCAGGCATCAATAAATAATAGACCCTCCTAAATACGTAAAGCAGCTTTGACAAAATACTAGTTAATGTAAATAATTAATATATATATATATGTATGTATGTATGTATTTTGACTGGATCGAGTACAATTTCTACTTATCAGAAAATGTTTTTCAATTTCATAAATAAAATTCCAATTCTTATTCCTAAACTTAAGATCCTGAAAAAATTATTCGAATTTATACTTGTACGGTAAGGATTTTTTTTTTGGAGGGGGGGGGGGGTTGGGGAGTTTGAGCGTGTAAGAAATAAAACAAAAGAGATACGCTGGAATACATGTTGCTTCCTTCTTTCGCGCTAGGTCGATGAATTCCCGAAAATACACGGTGAACCGAGCTTTCAACAAGTTTTGAAAACTGCGTGTTATATTTTCACTGCATGTGCCCTAATGGCCGCCCCGCCTTTATTTTGCAGCATCAGCAGATGCAACGTCCGACCAATTACTGTTTGTGGAAGCAACAGTAAAGCGAGTGCACGAATTAACGAAGCGTCGCGGTCCAAGGTTGGTACGAAGGGACGTGATACAAGCGCACTTTCATTAGCAAACAAGAAAAGAAAACCCAACTATCGTTTCACAAAGGCTGAGACAGACTTAGGTCTGCGAGAAAGTAATTATTCTTTACAAGTTCGTAAACAGATTGCAAAACAATTTAATTGTATTAAAAATAATGCTGTAGTAAATATCCTTATACAAGTCTCCGGTTTCCTAATTTATTTATTTTACAATACAGTGCCCATATTCAATCGTTGACTGCTTTCATAACATAAGAAATTATTTAAAAAGTTATTTACTTACATTTCTCTATTGTTCCCAATAATACATACACACTGTTATTGACATAGAACGGTAAGTTTGAAACATTTTACATTAAAATGTTTTATTTGTGAACAATAAAAATTAATTGTTTGTATATATATATAAACGAAATAAAATAAATTAATATTTACCCCCATAATGGTGCCAAATTGTTGTACACCAAAGTATTAAAGGGAAATATGTCTCCGTGGTCGCCTACTGGCCTCCACTAAAAACATAGGAGTTTATAAAATGAACACAAAACTAGAGAACTTTTTTATAATAGAAATCAAACACTTCTTTACTATCCTTAACCAAAACCAAACGAACACCTTGGACCGTCAAAATTGGTTCCCTAGCGGTCCAACACCCTTCAACGGATGCACGTTAGTTCGTGGTTCGTTAATGATTACAAAAAAAACCCTCACAACTCTACATTAAGCACCCTTCTCCACTTTGCTACAGCAAAGCTGCATTGCCCAGTGTCACCATAGGAGGTGTGGAGATAGGATTTGTTGGCAGAGCTATCATAGATAGACGGCTTTACCCGAGATTACCATCTCCCGGGACCTTTTACCAACCTTGGACTGGCCTGAATCTCGAGTGAGATTTGCTATACCAAAGAAAATACAAATAAGATCCACTATAGCACAGAACTGCTTAGGACCGGAATGACTTCAAACAAAAAAGAACCACTAACGACGACGCACCTGGACAGAACGTCCAACACGACCAAGTTTCCTGACACACAATTAACAACAACCACGCGACTGCCCACGGGCAAGCCTCCTCCACTACTGACCATGTGAACAATATCGTCACCTGCCTGTGTGAGGTGGCTCTGTATTTCTGTGACTGACTGACTGGTGTTTACTTTCCAAGGCTTTTATACTCTCCTCCCGAGACACAGTTTGACCCATCGTCAAACGTTCGTAAACATTTGGCGCTACGGAAATACATCGCTCGTACTGCCTAACTGAAGACAAAAAAATCGTGCATACAATAAACTCCTTAGTATTCGCTACAATATATATATATATATATATATATATATATATATATATATATATTGTAATGTAAATTTTGTGCAGATTATTTGATCCGGTACCTTGTCTTTCAATCCCATCATCATTTACCACTAATATGATGGAGAAGCGAGTCCATGCATGATCACCCTGAACAGTTTTCAGACCTTCCTTTATTCAGTTGTTCTGTAATTTTGATTGTTTCCACAGCTTGGCCGGTATGTCCCGTTCCGTGACCGTGGCCGTGGCGTATATCATGAGCGTCACGCCGCTGTCCTGGAAGGAGGCGCTCAAGGTGGTGAGAGTCGGGAGAACCGTCGCCAATCCCAACTTCGGCTTTCAACAACAACTTCAGGAATTCGAGTCCTTCAAACTCTCTGAGGTAAGCACAGTGAGATTGTTCCCCAACGAAAAAGTCCAGCGGTCAACAAAAAAAAAAAAAAGGCATACAAATGGCTCAATACGAAAATTTTATAACTGAAATGAAGATATAATAAGGATGTTTTAAAATATAATAATTAGTTATAAGAGCCAAATGACAGACAAAATGAAGTGATGACTAAATACTACACAACGTTTCTGGAAACTTTGATCCTTTCTTCAGGTGATTCAAAGCACATGAACCGTGAGTGACACAACCGCACAATCCAGTTGACGAACTCAGAAGAGAAACTAAAACGCAACCATAATGAAAAAGTACTTGGTTTAGCGTAACAATAAGGGATAAGAGCAATTGTTGAGTTAACTTGTGTCTGTTTGTACGTTAATTCCTAAGATGTTGGATTTAATATGAAGAATTTCTGATACTAGTCTGGAATTGTACCAGTTTTCAACGTCTAAAGTCTTAGAATTTTTCCAATCAAATGAATGTTTCGAATTGATATGTTTGGAAACTAAAGATTGTTTATCGTTGGGAAGTTTAATAGTCAATATACGTTCCTTGATGCAGGTATTAAGGGAACGTTTTGTTTGCCCTATGTAGCAGGACCTACAATTAGAGCAAAATTTTTAAAACTATTCAAGTGGGTCCTTGTGGTTTTTAATCAAGAAGAAAAGAGTATTAGTAGATCTGAAAATGATATTTGATATTTTTAATTTTTTTTTTAGGGTAACAGGCTACATGAGGGTGATCCACATTGGGCAACTCCCCTTTAATAGCATAGGAAGGGATTATAAAGGGGGGATGCGGAAGGGTAGAGGAAGGTAGCCAAGGGTTACTAGGGCCCCCGGGCTGTGGTTTAAGAATCCTACCCAGCATTCGCCTAAAGAAATGCAGGGAAAACCCTAGAAAAACCTGCATCGGGTAGGTCGGGCATTTGGTACTTGTCCCACGCCCTTCCGATGACGGGAGAGGAGTTTGCTGTGGGGACGCAGCTTACCCCTCGCCATGCCTTGGCCTGTTTAGGAGGCAGCTGGCCGACTATTCCAATAGGATTAGCGGACAACTCTTGCCGTATGCCCAAGGTCTGCGACCCCGGAACATACACCTCTCAAAACAGACCGAGGTGCCTCGGCATGTGGGAACCTTAGTTCAAAAAAAACCAGAGAGATGTGAGAGCATCCCCAAAGGTAGCCCCCGCCAGAGCTCTCTGGGAAGGTTAAATGTGAACGAACTTATATGATGTAGAAATTTGTAATAAATGAGTACGAGTAAAATTTTTTATTGAGGTGATCGAGGACGAGTAGCAGTGGAATATTGGATTTTGTTCTATCTAATGTTAATATGTTTATTAATAAAATTAAAAGAGTACATTTTAATTTCAACGACAGATTTAAATACTATCTCACAGCTTACCAACAATTGCAGTATTTAAATTTACTATCTACATGATTTTATTCCAAACCGATAAATAAGACTTCATCGAGCTGGTACTAGAATTGTGTTTATTTCAGAAATATCATTTTCAGGAATGGTAGTTACTTCTGAAATAATAATGAAGATGACATTAGTTGACAGTAGTGGAAAAATAATTACGAAAATGGTGAAGAAAACCCTGCCAGACGGCAGAAAATTCCATAAATCGTCGGAAAATGCATTAGAAAAATTACATAGAATTATTACTGAGAAGTTAAAGAAAAATCATTCTTAATTATTTTAAAACACATCCACAGAATTTTCATCCAAAAATTCTGTGACGATGAGAGTTTCCATTAAATTCAAGTCCTGATAATTGAAATTAAAAGTGGTATTTTATAAATGTTTTCTAGCATTGAACCATTTTACACAGGGCAGAGGGGGAACAGATGGGTGAAAGTAGTCAATACATACAAGAATTTAGAAAATGTATAATGTATACATAACGCAAATACTTATCTGATATTAAGGACCGGTGTCGCCAAGTCGGACAGTAAGAAGCATTTCAAATTTTCGGGGGCGCATGCCTCCTTCTATAGGAGGTAGCACTGAACTTCGTACCGGTATACCACTGTGAACAAAAAGTAAGGTGAATTTATTTATAAAATATAAATTCTTTATTTATTCTTCCAAATCAATTTCATCCCCTTCAAAGTAATCACCGTCCGATGAAACGCATTTTTCTAACGCTTTTTCCAGTCCTCGAAACAGCCAGAATAGTCTTTTTCCGGTATAGCCTTCAAGACCTTCTTCGATTCGGTTTTTATCTCCTTAATCGTGTCAAAACGGCGACCCCGCATTGGCCTTTTGAGTTTGCTGAATAGCCAGAAGTCGCACGGAGCCAAATCAGGCGAATACGGTGGTTGCGGAACGATATGAGTCGAGTTTTTGGCAAAAAAGTCGCGAAGAACCAATGCAGAATGACATGGTGCATTATCGTGATGAAGGAACCAAGAGTTGTTCGCCCATAATTCCGGCCGTTTCAGACGAAGATCTTCACGCAAACGACGCATAACGCTCAAATAATATTCTTTGTTGACAGTTTGGCCCGGCGGAAGGAATTCATAGTGCACCACACCACGATAATCAAATAAAACCGTCAACATGACCTATATTTCCGAGCGACTTTGGGGTGGTCTTTTCGATCTTGCTTCACCTTTTGCACGATATTCGCTGGATTGGTCGGTGGTTTCAGGGTCGTATGCGTAAATCCAAGTCTCGTCTCCAGTAATGATGCATTTCAAGTGGTCCTGATAGTCAGACAGCAAAGTTTCACACACATCAACGAGACGCTTTTATTTTTTCAAAAAATTGATCGATTTTGGTACCAATCGAGACTTGACGCGTTTGAGACACAAAACATTCTTCAAAATGGTTTGGGCCGAGCCAAATGATATTCCAACACTATCAGCGAGATCTGTAATTGCCCATCGACGATTTTCAAGCGCCAAATCTTTGATTTTTTGGACGTGGCCCTCGTCGGTAGACGTTGATGGTGGTCCAGAGCGCGGTTCGTCTTTGAACTCGTTGTACCACTATAAACGTTTTTTTTTGTGCCATAGTTTGTTCACCAAAGGCAAACAAAATTTGATGCAAGTTCTTTGCTCAACAAAATCACCCAATGGCAAAAATCGAAAAATTAACTTTTGGTTGTTTACAAAAATCACGTGTAACTCGGAGATACTTAAACCTTTTAACAAACAGACGCTTGGCAAATATTATAGACAGTCCTACCAACCTAGGAAAAAAATTTACCTGCCTTCCTAATACCCGGGAGTTTTAAATGACAATTTCACCTTACTTTTTGATCACAGTGGTATTACCATTTCGTCGCTTTTCTTTTAAAACAATATACTAATGTTTTCTACAATATACTAATTTGTTGTTTGTCATGAAAATTTAATACGAAATTAAGATGAAAGGAAATGGCGTTTTCCAGGAGAGACGTCGACTGAAAGAGCGATTCCCCAGCCTGGCGCTGGTGGAGACAGACGTGCAGCAGTGCAGGTCACTGCTGAGATCTTACCAATCGCTCATATTGTCAAGGGACCTTTGCGAAGGTGATTGCGCCATGGGTCAAGCCTGTCCCACAGGCATGTGCCGCTCCCCAAGTAAAAGGTAATCCTAGCAGATTCACAAATTCATTTCAATAAGAGAATCCATAAATCGATAAAGGGTTATTCAAACCAGATATTTTTTCTGTGATCACTATAAAACCACTGCATATATGATACTTAATTTTAATGTTTTTTTTTTTCAATATTCTTGAATATAGATTATTGCTGGAGTTATAATAAATAGTGATAATTTGCATTATACAGAATTTGAATTTTATTGAAATTCTACTTTATTTCGACATTTTGATTTAGCCGCACATAAGGTTACCAGGCGTTCTGATTAATCGGGATTGTCACCGGTTTTAAGCCTCGTCCTCCAGGGTCCCCAACGAACCTTTGGGGACATCCACAAGTCCCAGTTTCAAAATGAGAAAAATTATGAAACATTTCCAGATTATTGAACACAATGGACGACACCATTAAAAATATTCTTTGTTTTATTGGATGAGTATGTAAAAATACCAGAATGGCCAGAAATTTAAAAAAAAACAGTTGAATATTTAAATACGAAAAATATTGTAACAAATTATACATATTTGTTCAAGCAATTTTTTGCATTGAAATTATATTAAAAAGAGAATTATACTCGCCAAATTTGCCTGGAAAAATAGCTGCACAAAAATCAGTAGTTATATTTTCGCAAATAAAAATGAAATTTTCTGAACTTGATTAAGATTTAAGAATTATAAATATCTTAAATAATAAAAATTAGTCAAAATAATTATATTCCATTTTTAACTCTCTGAATTGGACCTTTTCGGGATTATAGATGTTACAATTATCTAAACAAATAAATTGAGAACAAAATCTTACAAAATGATAATTAAAAATAATACAATTAAGTATGAATACAATTATACAGTGCATAATGGAAAGGCGGAGAGAATATTCTCGTAGAGATTTAGTGTACAGCTGAAATAAATAGACTTTCTATAGATGTAATTTAAAATATTCTTCAGTGCATTGAAAACTGCGAATTCCATAGTTGCCAAATGCTTTATTATGTACTTAAAAATTAAGTAGTATTGCAGATGGTCAAATCTAATGAAAAATATACAAATATTTAAAATATTTTATTCCTATATCTATATTTTCGTTCATTTTTTTCTGTCTTTGTTCCCGTTAATAAATAATTTATATTTAAATTTGCTGATTATTTTTTCTTATGTAATATAAATTAAAAATTAAGTATAAGGCAATGCAAGCGATCCAAAATCTTTTTTCAGAAAAAGAAGGGGGGGGGGGGGAATCAGGCAACCCTACCCATACATTCCTATACAAAACACTTTATTTATTTCAGTGTGTTAGGAACTGTGCTGTATATTATTCAATCAATCATTTACTAAACACATTCATTAACTTACCAGTAAGAATTGAATTACCAGAATTAATATGATTCAAAGACGTACGCTACTAATGATGGTACAGTATAACTATACAAGAAATCTTACAATAGCCTAGCTTTGCAATGACACTCGTCTCAGGATCATTGGCGAGCCACAAAATTAAACAGGACTTCTTAAAAACTGAAAACAAATAATATCAATTAAGAAAACGGTTTATCAGAATGAAAACGTTGCAATTAGTACCCGGTGGTCGATACATGCGAATCTACAGTATCTTTCCTATATGGATGGATGTGGATATATTTTGGTAAGCGGCCCGGGAATAAAAATCTTTACACCTTGATCAAGGCTAGGCGTCCATGTGTTAAGTTGCGTACGGAGACTGGAACCTAGACATGAGCACTGAGTTACATCTGTATATACTAGGCTGCACATTAACTTAATATCAGCCTTCTGTGGACGCCAATGAAATCGTCTCACACTGCTACCAAATTACTTTCACCAACTGCCAAACATTGGTGTACTTCTTAGGCCTCATTTTCCACGTGCCAAATTCCTACGACTATTTATAAGATTCCTCCCCTTCCATTCTTGATGGTCTTTCAGCTCCCGCTTTTGCCATCGATCAGAGTTTTAACCGCCATTGTTTTCCATTCTTCACAAATGTAAAGAATAAAAGACCGAAAATGGTTCTGTGGAGCAATAAAGAAGGTTTTAAGTATGATAACCGATAGTTTATTTATTCCAGCTTGAATATTATAGTACACCCTTTTTCCAAAATCATTATTTATCAATTATATACATATTTTTTTAAAAAAATTAACGAAAAACTGAGACCGGGTGCTTGCCAGAGGATTGAGACAACTGACGACTCCTGACGGTACTCTTCGGATTAGGGGTAAATCCCGAAGCCGCATGGAAATTTTGGAGGCTCGGTCAAAGACTGTACGAGCCAAGACCAAACGTGACAAAGGTCAGTAAGGTACACTGTGGCGACGTGAGTGACAGAAGTTAGTTTCGTCGCACGTCCCCGGAGGTAACTGTCCAATCTGAACGTGTAAAGGACGAAAATGGTCCCTGCCACGTGATTAAAATGACCAATCAGAACGAGGAGTCCAAGAGAAAGGCTTCTCAGCGAACATTTTATGGCCAGCTTTTAGAGGACATTGGATGTCTAGCTCTGAGAGTCAACGCTGCTGTACCGGAGTCGTCCTGGAATTCCTGCTTCTGGTAAGCGCAGAGGTCATTTCTGGGTGTCGCGACGCGAGTTTTGTAACCAAAACCACCACGGTTTATGCTGATGAGAGGAGTTCCCTTTGCTCCCCCCCTTTTTTTAGGGCAATAGGCTACATGAGTGTAAACCAAGTTGGGCAACTCCCCTTTAATAGCATAGGAAGGGATTTGAAAGGGGGGATGCGGAAGGGTAGAGGAAGGTAGCCAAGGGTTAACTAGGGCCCCCGAGCTATATTTTAAGGATCCTACCCGGCATTCGCCTAAAAGTAATGCAGGGAAACCCCTAGAAAAACCTGCATCAGGTAGGTCGGGCATTGGGTACTTGTCCCACGCCCTTCCGATAACGGGAGAGGAGTTTGCTGTGGGGACGCAGCATTCCCTTCTCCGTGCCTATACCAGTTTAGGAGGCAGCTGGCCGACTTACCGTATGCCGTATGCCCAAGGTCTGTGACCCCGGAACACCTCTCAGAACAGGCCGAGGTGCCTCGGCTTGTGGGAACCTTACCCAAAGGTAGTCCGTTCGTATCTCTCCTACAAGGTTTCGCCTGCGAGAGAACATCCCTCGCAGGTCCCCTTTGCTCCCCGAGTAGGTGGCGATTAAGTAGAAGCAATAACGTAGTAGAGCGAACTACCGAATATGCCTGAAAGTTGTATACCTTTTTCTTATATTAATTTTTTTTCCATTAAGTTTGTTTCGTTAATTTGACTAGATTTCTAGCATAAGATAATCGATATTCTACAGATAATTCCGAAGATAAAAGTAAATAGAATTTACATAGGCATATATTTAATTTTCATTGTTTATTTCCGGTACCGCGCAACAATATCGTACAACTCTAAGACTTGCTTAAAATATGTCCTCTCCAAGATGATGGTCTTCACATTTTATTCTAATAAGTATTATTTATTTTCACCTCTGTACAAGTTTGTGCAGTGTAGACCTCATAAAATAAAACTATTTTGTCACACGATCACTATTAATTACGTTGCGCGCCAAAATATTGCAGTGATTTTATTTTGTTTATCTCATGGTTCAAAATTTATTATTAATAACGATTCTATTTTCAATGGTCACCTGTGGGCTGTCAATAATACATCGTGTAAATCAACAACTTCATTGGATCTGGTTCGCCACGTGCTGTGCAGACGGGATTTGTTGTGACTGCCTCGGTCGTATGATGTCGGATGCGTTGGACGTTAGGCGGAATCTGCGTTGGCGCTCTCGTCGTCTTCTTGAGGCAAAGCGGATTACCGTAGTCGGTCCGGAACTAACTCACAAGTTAGGTGTTTGGAGAATAGTTTAGAACTTTCTTAACTGTATTGTTTAAGTCCAGATACTAACTTGAAATGTTCTGGTTAAAGCCCAGATATAACTTTCTCGTAGTAGTTTCTTTTCTGTCTCGACTAGACTTCTCTGAACTTATTATGTCAGACTGTATCTGTTCCTTTTCTCTTCTCCAGACTTACCGCTCAGTATTCGCTCCGCCTAATCGCCTCTGGTCACACGTGTTTGCATCCACCAAATTTGTGGCGACTCTGCTTTGGGATGAGGTTTTAGGTATTTTAGTCAGGGTCAGAGATCCTTTAATTACACTTTCCTTCAAGTATTATTTTGGTGGCAGACTGTCGACAGTCAAGTTACTAATATTTTCATCCTATGGTTCGTATCACGTCCCTAGCCTGTGACCGGCAGCTTCTCCGTCGCCTGCATGGTATATCTGACATCTGTCCATTTCCTTTATTTTTTTATTCAGACGTAGTAAATTCGGTTATTTGTAGACTATTCATAGTTTTTCAATCCAAGGCAAACATTGTTTTTTATGTATTCAGCGGCAAACGTAAATATGCTAATTTTAATAATTTTTTTGTAGGTGTTGACTGGCTATATATAGAGTAATCCACATAGTGGCACTTCCACTCTTATAGCATAGGAAAAGGAGTGAAAAGGGGGGGGGGTGCGGAAAGGTAGAGCAAGGTAGCGAAGGGTTAACTAGGACCACCGGGCTATAGTTTAAGGATCCTACCCAGCAATTCGCCGAAAAGTAATGCAGGACAAACCCTAGAAACCCCGTATCAGGTACTTGTCCCACGCCCTTCCGATCCCTTCCGGGAGAGGGGTTTGCTGTGGGGTAGCAGCTTTACCCTCTCCGTGCCTTGACCAGTTTAGGAGGCAGTTGGCCGACTATTCCAATAGGAATAGTTGACAATTCTTACCGTATGCCCAAGGTCTGCGACCCATGAACAAAAACCTCTCAAAACAGTTCGAGGTGCCTCGCCCTGTGGGAACCTTATTTAAAAAACCAGATAGATGTGGAGGCATCCCCAAAGGTAGCCTCCTCCAGAGCTCTCTGGGTAGGTTCTCTCGCAGGCTTCCTAGACCTGTCAAATTATAATAATATAAATAAAATATATATAAAATAATTTTAAAACAATAACAAATATGAGCACAAATGTCTGCTCGTTTTTCTTCAGGCTTTTCAGGCGCAAGTCGGCAGGCCAGAGAGGGTCGACGCCACCCTCGTCACCTCGCATGCTGCCACCCACCCCGGGCAACGGAAACCTCCCTCGCAGCAACTCCACAGTAATGGGGCGAAGGCCGCGCTCCGGCCCCGCGGGGCTACATTCTTACACTTCAGCGCCACCTTCGAGGGCTGGGTCGCGTCTCGACGTGTCGTCCATCGGGGCGACGGTCTCCGCTCCCACAACGCCCAGGGCGTCGCCCCCCGTGTCGCCACAGCATTGGCCCAGGCGCTCTCAACCGAGGCCGTCCTAGTGTTCGCAGTTATGTGCCAGCCCGACCAAATTTCATTATAATTCATAATATCCAATGTTAGAAGGGGAAGAAAAAGTTCTATATAAATTGTAGGTTCATAGCAGCATTTATTGAAGTAAAGAAACTGTTGCACAATAGAGTGATATATAATGTAAAACCAAATCACCATTATATTGACCCAATTCGTTTTAAATGCAACTAATTCTTCAGTTAGTCCTTTGGATGTGATTTTTTATGGAACACAGTGTACAAAATATTGCTCACAACTGTCTTTTTTTGTAACATGTTAAATGTGTAATTACTTTGTGAAACCTTCCATTTCAAACAAACTGAATATATTTCAAGTTCAATGAGTTTAAAATTCTTATGATCAACTATTCCCATAAATTAGACATAGTCACTTCTTGTAATGAATTTTGAAACATAAAGCAATGTACATAAAATGAAAAATTCATTACTTTAAATCTGTTTTTCGTGTGTACTGCTTATAGTTTCATAGGGGAAAATATTTCAGTTTTCTAATGTTGTAAATATACTTTGTTTACAGTTCTGTATTCTTGCTGTTTTGACTTTAGAAGTTGATATGAAAAGAAAACTTACTTAATTTTTTAAAAAAATACGTTGGTTTTCCAACATTATCATTATTTATTGAATTTGTTACTATTTGAATCTCTGATAACAATACATTAGTTATTTTATATTGTATTAAATACATTAGTTATTTTATATTTTGTAATCTAAATAATTTTAATTATATCACTTCTTTATAGGAAAATATTAACATATGCTTTTCAAATTGAATATAATTTTGACATTGTACAGTTTTTCTGTTTGGGATGAGAGCCACATCACATTTCTAAACAAATGTATTATGGTAGAATACAACTTCCTTATTTTGAAATTGTCTATTTTTATGGGTTAAATTCAAACATTTGACATTGCAAAGGAAACTTTACATTTGTCCTACAATTACAATTAATGTCCATCATTGCAAACAAGTACAAATGTAGTGGTGTCAATCACAATAGATATTGGCTGAGGGTGCTAAATAATCATTTTAAAAAACTTGTATTCTACTAAGTAATAACAAACTGAAACTCCTGTTGAATACTTTTTATTTTTGCAAGTAAAGTAGAAACAACTTGCAGTTAACAATTTACTACTGTTATTTGAGTACATACACATCTTATACTAATTTTGTAATACTCTGGTATTTATAGTAGATAATCTTAGAGTTTGGATGGATTGTTTTAAAAATAATATCAAATAATCATATATAACTCTGTATTATCTTTCTAGGATTCAGTGCTTAAATGTTTCCTATTCTCACCATTTGAATTGAAAGAAAGCTGTTTAATTTATAATTTAATTTCTGTAACAAATTTTTTGCACAGATCAGAAGAATTACCATAAATTGTAATTATGTTACACAGGACAGAACATTCTGTGCCAATTAGGAAGTCTCTACATTATATTTAATTATAGTTTGAATTATATATCCTCTTGATACAGAAAAATAATTGAATTACAATTAGAAATATAATGACATTGGAAAGGTTAAATATTTAATAAATTACAACTAAAAAATGCTTGAAGCTTCCATTGGATTGGAATAAAAAAATTCTAAAAAAGGAAATTTGAGCCTAACTATTGCAAAAGTAAACAAGTCACCAAACCCCAAAACAATTGGTGATCTTGGAAAACTGTCCTTTAACCATACTATTATGGAATATTCTATAATTAAGTTTTTTTCTGACTCTGCTTTGTGGTCCCTTAAACAAAGTCCAACATCAGTAAATATGTCAGCAAATACTGAGGTAATTTTTCTACAGGTTATAGATTTTAATTGTTATTTAAGGCAAGCAAAAATGCTCGCTACACAGTTACAGTATTATTAGAACTAATCTAACAAACTATCTGAGTTGTGAACCATGTTATCAAAGTATTCTTTTCCATTTTCTTTCTTTATTAATAACGATATACATCTGGAACTCACTAACTTTAATTCATTATTACAGTTATCTAGCACTTTCTATTAATGTTGTTCCTTAAAATAATAATTTCCTGCAGTTTCTTGATTCATACTGAACTGTATTTCAGACTCACACATTTTCACCTCTGTTCCAAAATAGTCACATTCAATTTTATTTCCTTATAAAACTGTTACAACTCATTAATACTTTTACTTTTCAAGAATATGATCAATGTTTGTTAGTTTTTATTTCATATCAAACAAAATAGTGTGTTTATCATTTAATATTTATAAACTGTTCATTTGCAGTTGTACACAATATTTCATAGGATTAAATTAAATTCCAGACAAAATGCATTGAAATTTAATTTATACTTGAGTTGAAATATAATCAATGACATTTGTTTGCAGTGATAGATAAATGCTATAGTTATGGTATAAAAATATAATGCATATAACAAAGGAATATATTGTTCAGGATTATGAAAGAATAGCTTCAAGCACTTTTCTTTCTGTATGAACCATATCCAGATGCAATGAAAATATATTATTTACTATAATTCTTAGTATTAATTAAAAACTTCAAAACTATAAATTTTTAAATGTTAAGAAAGGATTACAAATTAATTAATTTTTTTGGAATTACTATAAAAATCTTAATGTGCATTAAATGCTGCAAGACTTTTTAATATGATTATAAAACAGAAAAAATATCTGAATTTATCTAATGATAAAAACAGGAAGAATTAAAATGAAACACTTGAGTGATGGCTTGTTCCTCATTATGATATAATAATTATTTATTTATTATTTACAAGTGTTTTAAACAAATGGGAAAATGTCATATGTAATTTAATTAGTTTCTGTTTTATATACAAAGTTATAAGTAACAATATTTTAGTTCATTTTCAATTATTTATATACATATTAAAATTCCATTAGATTTTACAGGGGCATAGAAAATAAGTATGATTTTAATTTGTTTTATAAACATTTGCCTGCTAATTTTTTATATACTTGCTGTTACTGTCTTATAGCTTTTGTTTGTTCTTATTCTGTATAAATTATGATCTCTCGTGTTTGCCATTTGATGTGCAGCTAAAATATAATTTTATATTGTATATTGCTGTGGAGTTCCACAAACTGATTTTTTTTTCAATTTATTATATTTAATTCATATGCTGTACCACTAAATTTTACACTTGACCTCATGTTACTATAAAATTAAATCTGCATTTAAAATTCAGAAATGCATTCATGACTTTACTAAAAAAATTGAATTGTTTATGAAATAACAATATTCAAAGAAAACTTATCAAAAATATATAAGAAATATAAATACAAAATAAATTATTGTTTGTTGAGTATTATGGTTAAAGTAAACTTCAGAATGTATTTTTATACATAGTACTGAATCAAAGAGAAATGTTGTTGCAAAAAATAAATGTTGGTTGAACTGTTGTTACTGATAAGAATTTTATCTACAAAAATAAATGAATTGACAGCAAATATTTTTAATATTGGATCACAAGTAACTTATAAAATTATAACAATATGTACGATTCTATTCTGGTTTTTACTTTGGCTGAGCTTTTTTAATGTACATCTGATTATGTTCAATAATCTTCAGGTTTTTGTCAAATATTCAGAATGTAATATTTTCTTAGGTTCTGATTGATGTTTATTAATTGTTATATTATATGTTTCAAATTCACAAAAATTTCCTTTGTAAAATTAATATTATATTACTTTAAAATTGTTATTGACCTTTATTGATGATCCAAGATGTAATCTTCATACCAAATAGCTGGACCAAATAGCTGTTCAGCTATATTATTCACAATCATAAAAATATGTATAAATAAATTATTTTAAATAAATTTTGTTGTATCTGGTTGACTGTTTAGTAATACTACATACTATATTGATTCTTAAATTTTTACACATTCCATTTATAAGGATATGAAGTACTTCTTTTTAAAATATACTTTATATACACTCAATATACTATCTACATTATAAATGTTGCTAATCAACACTGAAAAATCTTTTCATGTAATTAAACTTCTTTGTTTTCTCATTTATATAGATATATATATAAATGAGTTATAAAAGTTCTGAACTTCTTTCCTGAAGTAAGGGGTTCAAGGAATCAAAAATTTGATTTGTTATTTCTGCCTAGCATACTAGTACCAACTAGTTTTCAGGTTGCATTAATCATTCCTTGAATGATATATATATGAAATTCATAAGTAAAATGAGACACGGTCAAATTAAGTAACACATCTTGATAGGAAAGCAAGACAATGAAATTGACTTATCCTGAAATCAACAGTTGATTCAATCAATCTGAGGAGTTACAATATTTCAAATTTTGTGCCAGGAAAAATTGTGAAAGCTGGCAAGTTGACTTTGCTGTCTCTTTTTCCTGTCCAAATGTGCATACATAGTGACAATTCGAATGCTCATAAGCTTCTGTACTCTTTTCATAAACAAACAAATTTTAATAAATGTCCATGCAGTTGCATAAGAAAATATTATTATGACAAGTCATTTGCCATCATAATATTCAAGGCTTCCACCCTTCAAAGCAATAAGTCTTTCGTCTAATAATTATTTACTGAGAATCTAGATCCTTACATTGGTAATTAGTTAAAAGTTTATTAATGATCCAATCTGTTTATTATCAAAGCTGATTTTTAGTAAGAAATTTGACTCATTAGTTTGAGCAAAGTACTAATTTTTACAGAGTGAAGATGGGTTTCTTTCCAATTTTATTGCCAATTTCTACTATTAATTTATTCAAAAGAAGATTTTAAATTATTATTTAGTTGTTTTTTTTGTATTCCATTGTTTGGGTAAGGGAGTAGAAATGTGAAAAAGTGAAAAACAAAGAAAATCAAGGACATAAGAAAAACAGAACAAAAGAGACAATGAATAAGAAACCAAACAATTTGGCCAAATTTAGTAAGTCTGCCCCCCTAGTGAATGTACGGACTCTCATGTTATGTGTTCGAGTGCTATTCTCTCCCTAAAGATGAACAGAGTTTTCCTTACTGTTCAAAACATAGGAGTAAATCTGTATATCCTTTTCTCAACTCCTAGACAATCCTTTACATCTTCACTGTAACTTATCTTGTTTGGTTGGTTTCTTGTACAATGCCTCTTTCTTTCTGTTTTTCTTGTGTTCTTTGCTTTTTATCTTTTCTTTTTCACTTTAATCACCTTTCTAGTCCCTTGCCCAGTCAATAGAATAGCCAAAAAGTCTCAACAATAATGTTACCTCATGACTGTCAACAAATTTTAAATCCAGATTAAGATTTTAAATTAATAATTTTTAGTGTGTGACGATGAAAGTGTACATTACCTTATATTAATAATATTTTTGAATGAAGATGTATTCATTATAATGATAATTTTACTACAGGATGACTCAAATAGTACTGTACTACTTCACAAGCTTATACAAAAGTAATCATAATGTAAACATAGTTGTTATGTAATATCATGTCAAACTCAAGTTTTCACTGCAATAGTTTCAAAATGACACCTTTTTATATAGTGTGAAGTCAGCATTTGATTCATAATAAACTGAATCTGGGACAATGATTAATCATAAATTTGCAGTATAACAAAGCTACTACCAGCATGCCAGCAAGCTAATTTTTTAACCAAACATCATAGTTTGTTCTGATCACAATAAAAATTCTTCTGAATGTCCATGTTATTGATACAAGTTGTCAAAAAACTTAGGGATACTTCCATATGAAATTAAACCAACTGTTTGAGTCTTCTGATTATATATAAGTATACAATAGTTGTCATTTTTAATTACATGTAGAATACAAAAAAACTCGAATTATAAATAAACATAAAGCTTTTTCATAAGCCTGTGGACAACTATAATGCTTATAAATTCTGACAATCGGTTTATAACATTTGCTCAGCCAATAAATACAAAAAATAGTACAGCTTACACTATGTGATAAGTGTATAAAATTACTAACTTACTGGGGGTCAGAATAATGTATTATTATTCACTTGTTAAAATAATGCATATTATTGTTCAATTATGCAAATAAGTGTTGCAAATAGTGTTAAGGAAATGTATTTTTACAAATTATATTTTGCATAAAGTCTTTCATACCGTCCCATTTTTATTTAACATACACAAAAATAGTTTGTATCATATAACCATTTGCACCTTGCAATCATCCAGGTACTATGATCTTGCACAAAATATTCATATTGCTAAGAAAAAAGTATTTAATAAAATACCAAAAACATTCTCTAAATTTAACAATAATATATTTATAAAGAATCACATATTAAAAGAAAGCTTTAGGTCCATGAAAACTAATTACAACTTTTATTGACTAAATTCACAAATTATATATATATATATATATATATATATATATATATATATATAATATGTTATGAGAGTTAGAGAGTAGGTGACTTACCTTAAATTGTGAATTGGTGTTGACATGCCTCATAGTAAGTCCTCAAGACAGAATGGAATGAGGTGCAGTCTTGTTCGGTCATTGAAAATTTGGCATTCTCCTTACCACAACACATCAACACCAACTCTCAATTTAAGGTAAGTAAGCCATTCTGTATCTCTCTTTCCTGTCTATATTAATTAATAATATTCTCATCCTATGTTGCCATATATGTATGTTCTTCATGAAAGCTTCTTAAATTCTGTATTATTTTAAATATAAATAATAACAATTGAAGTGTAGCAAATGTATAAAAATTATGGTATTTTGCATCTCATTTATTACTGTCAGGAATTATGTATTTGAAATTAAATCATTGTTGAGTATGCTGTTACAGGTGTTACTTAAAATGAGTGCTATGATTTAGAGATGTAAATATCTCAACAGAGCATTACTGTTGTGTTTGTCAATTGCAAATCAGTCTTCATATATAATACTTTTCTGTCAGTACATTAAGACATGTATACTTATTATATTATATATAAGTTTATTTACAGAAATTATTTAATTTTATTCATGATAAATTTGTATGAAAAGCAATAAAAGTAAACATTTTCATTAATTCTGTTTCTGATTTTATTTCTTCCTTCCCTTTTACTTGTTTATATTTGTGCAAGTAGTGACAAAATTATTTATGGCTATTAAGGTAACTATTTATGTTTATAGAGGTTCTTGTCAGAGTATACAGAAAATAAAAATGCTTGTACTTAATTGAGAGTGGAGTTCAAACAGATTTACATTTTGTATTTAAACAACCTAAAAATATATTTTCATTTTATTTTCATCCATAAAAAAATTATTGTTATGAATACCAATTTAAATATGCTCTCTATAAAGTCCCATAATCTAAAAAGAAAACATAAATGAAAATATGTACAATTTCCATAATGACCATAAAGAAGCTCAACTTCAATGGCATGGAATGAGTAATGATTAGTACAGATTTTATAATAACATCCTACATTTATTTTTTCTTCATATAAATTAAATTATTTTCATCAGAATATGCCAGAATATTTTTTCCATATGAATTATTTTAGTATAATTCTGTAAATTCAGTAATCAAATAGGTTATTTTATCACAATTATTTGGTAACTATTATCAGAAAAACAATACAATAAATGATTAAATACTGCATTGGCTACTTCTCCTATGGCCTCATGTTATGTCAGTTTCATTATATTGTTCATTAATTTATGAAAATAGTGACACTCTCAAATATAAATCTTGATTTTAGTACATTTTGGGCAATAAAACTGAAGGAACAATTCTCATTTCTGTATAATGTTGGAATGTCTGTATTTGTATGTTGAAGCGATAAAAGGATGATAGTTGAATTCATCCGTTTATCTTTTCATAATTTTGAAGAGCCTCAATAAACTACGGTGGTGGTATTCTTGCAGATGCAGGGAGCATAGAAGCTGAGATAAGGAGAGACGACAGAGTAGGGCAGTCCTATGGACAGAAACTGCTGGAAGCTTTGAGATTGTGGCCGGTCTGTGGTGTTCTTCGATTTTGGTCGAGGCGGCAAAAGGCTGAGTTGAGAAACAACACATTTGCCATGGTTGTATTGTATAATCTTCTATGTTTTACCCTTGCGGCAGAGTACAGGGATACTTATACGAGGTTTGCATATCGAGTAATGAGACCTATTTCTGTCGCCAATTCATTGGTCAATATCTGATGTGCGTTGTAGTGACTCAATTGAACTCTTCCCTAACCATTATGATTGTCAACCGATGATCTGAACGCACAAGAACCCGATCTCTGTTGGCATTTGGATCAGTTCTTGAAACCGAGGACCTCTTACTGTGAGGTTCATCCTTCTTCAGCAAATGTTAAAAGCACCGTAATTCCTGGGTCCTTGACAAAACAAGTCCCGCGTCACCCGTGTTGCCCGATCGAACACTATCATAGCAGTCTCTCTATTTTATTTACACACCTCATATGGTACCCGCCATGAGTGTAATATTGTAAGGACTTTCTTTATGAGTCACGAACCTCATGTGGCACACGTTAATATTAACTCATCCAGCATACACTGCCTAGTCCGTTAAAGAAAATAATACTTACGTTTTAAATTACACAAAGCTCTTCTTACACTGTTAGATTCAACTTGTTGATTTGATACAGTATTTGCATAATGTAATGTCCTTCATTTGGCCCTTCAGGATTGAATTAATGGATAGTTGTTGAATGAGGCACCAAAACGCATTGTTCTCGTATTAATTGATTTCGTCGTTTCGATATAGTTGCATTTATCTATGATTTGAGTTCCTTTAATTTTAATTCGAGGTTCATAAAGAAATGCAGTCCAAATCGCAAAGCATTTAGGTTTTAACTCTTTTTAAGTGCGACCTCGTCCTACAGAAAAGGAGCAACATATTCAGAAATGCTACTCCATTCACGATATTTGGATTATGTTAAAGATGTAATTATATTGTGTTTGGATACTTAGAATACAATATTTTGGCACCCCTGGATGAGACAATTATAGGAAATATTAAAGGTCATTTTCCAGTTAGGTCTAAGTTTTTCTTCACATTTAACTGTCTCACACTTAGACTTAATTATTAATTTATGACATAATCCACTTGTCTCCGGGATGAAATACTCGTATATCGTAATACATGGTAATTACTAATTGTCGTAGATTGTCTCCAATTCATTGTTTTATATTTACATTATTGTTTAATAACGAAACGGAATGATTATTTTACCGCATTTAGCACAATAGTTTAAAAACGCGCAAAAAGCTTTAAGAGAAAATAACTTATATTATTTTGTGACTGCATAGCAGCTCTCTCATCTTCCACATTGTACAGCAGACATTTTTGTTAATAAACTCAGTCCGTTATCTGTCGTTAAAGCGTTTATGGCCCGAGAAGTGAGTTTCTTTTTACGAACAAGATTTTTCACGTCTCTAAACATTCCACTGATGGAAAAGTCATCTCTAAAGCAAACAAAAATCATTGTGAAGTTTCATTTTGCTTTCATACCTTTTGGATGACATATAAAAAGTACAAATATTGTAAAATCGTGTTTAATCAACATCAGAGTGCAATTGTAATTAGGGTTTAATTTCAGTTACTTAAGAGCTTTAAAAATCAGTATTCCAGCGTACTGTTGCATGAAAAATAATAAAGTCCTTTAAACCGACGTAGTTTTCTTTCATGACACATATATTGCTAGTTCATCCAACATACACTGTCTACTTACGCATAGATCACAAAACTTCCGATCACGTTTTAAAATTTTATTCTGGCATTCGTTCGGTTAATTTGATACTGATTCTTTCGTGTTGTCCAAATGCGTTTAAAATACGCCGTTATTCTGTATTATTCATCAAATACCAGACCTTTTCACTACCTCCGCTTTGGAAAGACTGAGAAATCTGGGTAAGATCATACTCTGATGAAATTTTGTATAAAATATATGACAGTCCCCGAATGTCGCAAGAAATACGCTTTGGAAAAGAGAATTGAATATTTTTAGAGATCTTCTGAATACCAAAATACATATTGAAAAATGTTTTCATAGCTATTAAATAACGCTAAATGTAAACTGAACCTCGGGACTGGGAAATCTTTAATTAATTAAAAACTCAATTTTTCAATGCTGATTATTGGAAATATACGAGGAATGAACTAATCATTTTTTATATTGTGTTTCACTTTCTAGCTGTTTAAGACGTATGTTTATTTTTAGTCTCTGAATACATATACCTCCCGACTTATTTCCATTTGCAAACGTGCTCCAGTTTTGGAGAAAAATAATTCAGGCAAAACTTATGCACTTTCTGGCGCAGAATTGGAATCTAAAACTGAATCGAAGGGGGAAGATATCTAAGTTTCCCCCCCACCGCCACACAACGGAATTTTGCCTTTGATTTATGACCATCTATTTTTCCGATTTTTCATCCAATTCTTTTTTTAAAAAAATATTTGGAGGGCTCCTATATTTTTTACACACCATAGGAATTTATAATACACTTCAGATGGTTTTTTCGGCAATCCGTATTTCGCTCAAACTTAGACTAAACTAGTTTCAATATAAATAAATAAATATACGACCTTGAGCCAAAAAATTATGTTTCTTGACAAAAATTAATTATAAGACTTTTGGCCTTTATCGGGACCCTTTCAGGCTGGACAGTTTTAGTAATTTTTTTTATAAATCATGCATAAAATTTAGAGACAAGGTTTTGTTGCCTTGCCTGTTGTAACCGAATTGAAACTTTCAGGCGGAGCTGACAGAAAATAAATTCGTACGTTGTCTGTTGTAGAATATAATTTTTTAAAGAAATAAAAATATAACTAGTCTGTTTTGAAATTAATAATAAGATAAAACAGCCAAATATAGACAACCAAAGTGATGATATAAATATCACACAAAGTTTCAGAAAACCTTGTTCCTTGCTTCAGGTGCCCAAAAAGGAAACAGAAGAGCCAAGAGCGATTCAACCACTCAATACAGATGAGAAACTCAAAAGTAGTCCAATACCAATTTAGCACTTTCACTTGTGGGAACGAAAATTATGTCAAGTGTATTATGCGGTTGTGTCGCTCATTGCTCTTGTGGGTTTTTTTTTGGCTGCTGAAGAAAGGGATGGTGTATCCAGAAACGTTGTGTGGTATTTACTTCATCACTTCTTTTGTCTGTATTTGGATATTTTATCTTATCAATAATTTATTAAATCAATTTAAGTTTAATTACTGTGCACACAGTGTACATTGACAGTTTGCGCAACGAAACACTTCGTTATTTAATTTTTAAGTCAGTATCATTGTGTATACCGTAATTATGTTTATTATAAAGAAAAGTATAATCAGACCTGAACGCAGTAAACAATCACTTTTAATTAAAACAATTTTTAAATGATTAGTAGTCCGGTGACAATTTATCACTTTGACTTGTGGGAATGAAAATCTTAAATATTGATCACTCTCTCTGACACACACACACACGCAAACAAACACACACAAACACACACAGAGAGAGAGAGAGAGAGAGATGTAGTGCAATATTTACTTATCCTTACAAATAGTATTTCGAAAATTATGACAATTCTTTTACTGTTTTAGCAGTTTACACTGTATATTACATTTAGAAATAAATTAAGCGGCATAGTTACGCGGAAAATAAATACATTTGCATATATGTCTACAATTTTTATTTTTCCGTATTAAACTCTACATACTATAAATAACTGTAAAAATAATTAATGTATCATATGCTAATGTTTTACTTACAATCACGATAAATATATAGTGTGACCGAAGACTGTGACACTGTCAGTATCAATTATAAAGGGTGTTCAAAAAAACAGTCAGAACTTTAAAAGGTTACGTCGGAAACATATCTTAAAATTTTGCCGTTCTACTGTAAGTCAGCAATTCATGCAGGGATATTCGATTGAGGAAAGGCTGGAAATCATAAAAGAGGGTGATTATGATTAGAGATTATGGCGGGATGCTGCAGGAAAACCAAATACCGGATTACTTCTGGCTAAAACTCGCACATGTTGACGTGAATTACGTTTTCTTCCTACGGGAACGGTGCCACATGTCACACAGCGTACGAGTCTATCGCATTGTCATCCCGGAAGAGATTTCACGCAATGGTGATGTGAATTGTTCTACCAGGCCGTGCGATCTTATTTCTTTGAATTTCTTCCAGTGGGGTTATGTGAAAGCGCAGATTGGCGAGAATAAACCACGAAGCTCACACGCATCATTGGCAAGTTACCAATATGTGTGAACGGTGGCCTAAGATTGAATCTCGATAATTAATTCAAAAAAATAAAGCAAAGATCATTTGACTGATTTTAGTTTCTAAACACTAATGTCCAAAATCACTTTTTAATTCGTGATAAAGAAATATTTATATTTAGGTAACGGTTTGATTTTGTCGCTTTTTTTAAAAGTTCTGACACTGTTATTGATATATTTTATTAGCATCTACCTCGTAGTGTTAGTCTTAAATAGAAATATAGAAAAAAATGTCATTTATACCTTCATAAATTCACTTCGAATATCAATGTACATAACTGTATATAAATTCCCCAATAAGAATTTTCTTTATTCATTTCTTGAGATTCGGACCCATCGCGTGATAGTAAAAGGCACATACATTCCGAGATTTCAGAAGTTCTAAAATGTGCTGCTTGTAGTGGGAGTAAGAGCCACCGCTCAGGAGTACTACAGTTACGCTTCGAAAGTGATCAGTTGTTTCTCTGGTTATGTGAAGGGTAAAACAGTACTTCCGAACAGCCTATAATAAGAGTCGTTTCAGAAGAATTATAGGATAGTGTTTGAGTCGAGGAGTGTCACGCCCAGCTGTTCCCCGAGAGGTAGAACTTGTTCGTGCGTGTACGTCGCTTCCTGAAGATGAGAGCGGTGGCGAGTGACGCTGTGATGAGCGCGAGGACGGCGCCGGCGGCGATGGCGGCGATCTCCTCAGCCTGCAGTGTTGGAGCGGCGGCCAATGGACAGCCACCGTCTGCAAACAGAGACCCGTGAGTACGCAGCCGGACTCCGACGGTCACAGCAACTTAGGAGATGCACTTACACTGCAGCGCCGACAGGTCCCGTTGCTCGTTGAACGCCACCAGCTCCACGTCCGAAGCGATCATCGTCAAATTCACGCCGACGTAGCTTTTCCTCGTCGCGCATTTCAGCCCTCGCCCAGTCGGAATGGAGTAGAAGTTAGGCGCAATTTCTTCGGACAACGTGCGACCTACACAGGCAGAATAAATAAAAAATCCTTTCGTTTGTCACGGTTTGGAACAACTCTTTAAATGCATCAAAGATTTGGACAATTTAGTTCCAAACGTAACATAAAACAATATCCCACATCTGCCACATAAATCTTGATGCTCCGTTGACAGTACAGGTGAATTCAAGGGTAATAATATTTTGCTATTCCATTATATCTGATTTACAGTACAGAGATAATTTATACCGAGAAATGTATGAGGGGCAGGAACCTTGACAAAGTAATATGATACAGGGACGATGTAAAACAACGCTGTACGTCTTCCGCGAACATCAGCTCAGAAAAAAGGCATCACGATTCCGCACCACTTACAGACATGGACGTATGACTGGATATAAATATCTAGCCGTCTCAAAACATTATGCGCAGTCGTCCACTGTCCTGGGGCTTTAGCAAGGATAGGCCGTTACTCAGTTTACACGAAACTTTTTTAAGGCAACTCGTTAGTGTGAAAACTATTCTGAAACATGGACGAAATTAAATATATTGTGTTAAGTTCAGAATATGTTGTACACTAAAAATGTCGTCAGTAAAAATTAAGAATTGATAAGTGCAGGGTCTGATGAAATGACGTTGCATCTGTCTGTGTATCAAGTTCGTAAGAATATAATGAATGCTTTTAAGAATGATAGTAGCATTACGCCAGCTCGTCTCCAAGAAATGGAACTCCTTGACAATACACCCGTCCACCTTATCCCTTCTCCTACTGAGCATCTCATACGACTTGCTGTTTCTCACGTCCTATACTCAGTTTATACAAGCGCATGAAGATGGCCGTCCTATCTCTCTGTGTGTTATAGGCATATGAAATAAATTTGGGTCAACAAGCTCGAGAAAGTGTAAGCCATTAGTTCTGTAAATATAAGAAATAAAATATAAATAAATATATATATATTTAGGGCAACAGGCTACATGAGGGTAATCCACATTTGGCAACTCCCCTTTAATAGTATAGGAAGGGATTTGAAAGGGAGGATGCGAAAGGGTAGAGGAAGGTAGCCAAGGGTTAACTAGGGCCCCCGGGCTAAATTTTAAGGATTCTACCTGGCATTCGCCTAAAGAAATGCAGGAAAACCCTAGAAAAA
The DNA here is from genome assembly GCA_037074705.1 of Zhengitettix transpicula. Lineage (NCBI taxonomy): Eukaryota > Metazoa > Arthropoda > Insecta > Orthoptera > Tetrigidae > Zhengitettix > Zhengitettix transpicula. The sequence goes on from CM073590.1 coordinate 197,345,302, forward strand.
CCTGCATCAGGTAGGTCGGGCATTGGATACTTGTCCCACGCCCTTCCGATAGCGGGAGACGAAGGGGCTACCTTTGGGGTTGCCTTTTCCTTTCCGTTTTTGAACTAAGGTTCACACAAGCCGAGGCACCACGGCCTGTTTTGAGAGGTGTATGTTCCGGGGTCGCAGACCTTGGGCATTCGGTAAGAGTTGTCTGCTATTCCCATTAGAATAGTCGGCCAGCTGCCTCCTAAACTGGTCGAGGCACGGAGAAGAGAATGCTGCGTCCCCACAGAAAACTCCTCTCCCGCTATCGGAAGGGCGTGGGACAAGTACCCAATGCCCGACCTACCTGATGCAGGTTTTTCTAGGGTTTTCCCTGCATTTCTTTAGGCAAATGCCGGGTAGGATCCTAAAACATAGCCCGGGGGCCCTAGTTAACCCTTGGCTACCTTCCTCTACCCTTCCGCATCCCCCCTTTCAAATCCCTTCCTATGCTAGTAAAGGGGAGTTGCCCAACGTGGATTACCCTCATGTAGCCTGTTGCCCTAAAAAATAAAAAAATGAAAGTATTGTAGTCATGACAATCAGACTTTGTGATATTTAAATCAAATATCCTGTTTACACTGAGAAATTCCTACATTGAGAGAGACGGGATGTTTCTAAGAATCAAAAGGAACAGTTGAAACAGACATTTTTATGGGTGCAATGCTGAAAGACTATAAAAACAGTTGTACTGTTACTGCTTTTCATAATGGGGCGAATACACTAGTTCAAACAAATGCAGACGGAAGAAAAAATGTTAGCAGCTGAAGTAACGAGAAGACAGATTACGAGTGTCCAAAAATAAGTGCGAAATAAAATAATTCGTTTCTGTTTAAAACTTAAAAGAATCTTATTGATGTTATCAATCCATTCCTGCAAGTTATTATTTACACTCTCCTTTATATAGTTTACCTTTGTGTTCTGCATCGGGGAAGTTAACTTTGTCCAGTACCATGCTGACTCTGATTACTTTGAGTGTGTACGAAGAATTATCTGCGGACTTCTTCATACTGAAAGAGATATTGTTAGTTCCTCCTGTCGGTACACTCCAGCTTGCACTGACGTATTGGTCTACAAATCCGCAAGAACCTTCGAATTTGTCAACTATCGGAACATTCAAACGTTCATCATAAATCTGTAAATAAATATAAAAATAATGTTTAGTTAATTTCATATTACAACAAACAATTTGTCTGTGCAATGATATGAATAATGAGAAGCGGAAGTACAAGTGTATTTCCTAAATAGTTTTGAAGTAGTGTAACATGACAAAGCGACTCCCCCGAAAAGCTTTGTTTTTTTTAAGAAGGTGGCGGTGAAAAGGAAGAGTGGTCAGTTGGGTGTTGGAATCCAAAATACTGAGGCCGTGAACAAAATGAAAGTATAAAATACACACAGTGAAATGGAAAAGAATCGACAAAAAGTGACGTCAGGAAATGCGACAGTACCTGGTTCCAGTCTCCGAGGAAATTTCCAGCTGTATTTAATATCTAGATGTAAATAGCTCCTACGCACATCAGTAATTGTTCGTGGGTTTAAAACAGTTTTTGTCTTTATAAATAAATAGTTAAAACTATCACATATTGTCTTTAAAAAATCCTATGCCAAGAAACTAAGTTATACAAAGCTGAACCCCAATAAAATTTTTGTGACTGTCACCGCGGAAGGGAAGAAGCAGGTTACAGTTGATTCGCGTTCTTCGCCATCAAAGTGGCCAAGTCATACTACATGTACTTCGTACAATCATACAGAAATGAAAAAAAAATTACGTCTGATTGAAAATAATGAATAAGGAAGATAGCCAATACAGACAGAAAAGGGTAATATAAATACCACACTACGTTTCTGGGATCCTTGTGCCTTTCGTCAGGTGCTAAGAAGAACCTAGAGAAACACAACTGCACTGGTCAGTTGACAACACTCAAAAGCTCGTCAGGGGCTAAGAAGAGCCTAGAGAAACACAACTGCTTCCTATCCCAGCTTCGGACCTGGGCAATGGACTCATTGCCTTCAGTATCTTTTGTGTGGGAGACTCCAAGAAGTCGAACCGTGACTAGTCTGGTAATACTAGTACACCAATTAAAGGCCGGTGTACCCCCGGATAGCGGTATGAAGGGGGGAATGGCTCTCAAGCGAAGGGGTGTGGCGTGCAGCTCTCATTGTGCCTTGGTGTCGGGTAGAAATACCTAGTATCCTATATGAGCACGGGAGTGTGACTGTGACAGGTCGGTGTCAGCCATGGCTTTCACTAGTAACTGAGTCAACTCAAGGCGGTCGTCTAGTCCTCGGGCTAAGGGGTTGAGGATGGCCAGCCTCAGTTATCCGACGACGAAACCGCCTGGTTGTAATTCTCTGTTGGGTGGGAGCGCAACCTACCTGGCTCAAGGAGATAGCCACTAGCTTTACTGCTCCGACGGTTGAATGGCTGGTTTAGGACCGGCTGTGACGCCGAAGGGAAGAAAGCTACAAAGCCAGGCATCTTGAGAACCTAATGACCAGTGTCCTCGCACTGGTGATGGGGTTGTTCAAATGCCTGGAAGTGCAAGCTCTACCCGTTGGTGGCCCCCGAGTCGTGTATGTCCCTCCTCCTCGGGGATAACGCGACTTAACAGAGCCAGGCACGATACGGCAGACCAGAGCCATCAGTGAAAAAGTCTGGTAGTCGGGGTGAGCTGTAAGCCCAGCTGCCGTCTCGTTAGGGATGGCAGCTCAAGCTCACGGAATGAGGTTGGACTCGACGTGGCAGTGGGTTGCGTATGTAAATCCCATGAGGTGGTGCTAGCAAGCCGGCCAGGGGAACTGAAACCCAATAGTGGGGGGGCGACCAGGTCTGGTATTTGAAGCCTCAAGCCCTTGGGGAAGGCACGTGGGCCTGAGGGTGTGATACTTGTAGAACGCCTCTTTCCTGGCAACGGGGAAGAAAAACTCAGGTATGGGAACCACACCCCTACTTCAATTTTGAAGAATACTGCGAATCAAAACTAAAGCTGCAGTCAATCGCTATAAGTTCATTCGCCCTGTAAAACCTGCCCAGGTATACACGGGGTAGCGGTACGTCTTCGGATGTATTTTGCGCTAAACGTTTACACACACACACACACTGACCAGTCCCAGAAACGTTGTGTGGTATTTATATCACCCTTTTTGTCTGTATTGGCTATCTATCTTATTAATCATACAGAAACTTGTGTTACATTTTTTTATAATTTCTTATATAACAAATTAGCTAGGGCAAAAGCGTAAGGTGGCTGAGGAAGAACTATGCCCCAAATTTTACTCAAACTGGCGAAATAAAATGGATTTAGATAGATTGTTTTCGTGGTGGAAGATAAATTATTTTCTGATACTAAAAGTAAAAATAAAAGCTCCGTTTGTTGAATACAAGCCGAGCCGGCAACTACGTGGTGGATAAATCCGTGAGTGAGCAAAGCTCAGCAGTGGATCGAAAAAACGAAACCAAGAGGATGTATATAATCAATGAAACAGCAGAATATAAACTGAATCTTTGCGCATGTTATACATAATGTTATATTACTGTATTGCTGGACGTTAACGAGTGTTATTTATTATAAACAAATTAACAAAATTAATAGAAATTTTCATAATTAGTAATGCTACGAAATACGGCTACAGGTTTAAAAAAATACTTTTGATAGTCGACTCGCGAGTAAACTCAAATGATATTTCCTTGCTGTAGGAATTATACATTGCTGATAATTTACTTCTACGAATTAGTAGTATATTAAACTGGTACTTACAGCGCCTGAATTAGTGCTATAGGAAGCGAGAAGCTCCAAGCGAACACTGAAAATAATGCATGTAACGCCATTATTATCTTTTACACTGAAGTGATTTAGTGGAGGTCCTAGAATGTTTGAGGTGGTTTCCGGAATACCAACAGTGGTTGTAATCTGTGGAGTTACACTAGTTGGCTTCGTGATCGTCGTAGGATGGTCTGTGTATACCATTGTACCGGTTGTGTAATATGACGTGCTACTAGTACCAGGCATATCAGAAGTTTGCCACTCAGTTGTACTCGTGATTTCCGATGACGTTTCTCCAGTTGAACTGTCTGAAGACACTGTGTCGGTTGTCGTCATCAGTGTGCTGGTTGATATACCGAAGGATGTTTCCTCGGAGGATTCGACGGACTTTGTAGTGGTCTCTGTTGTAGTAGGATAAGTCTGTGTTGGTACTTCCGAAGTGTTCGTCTCAGTTGTACTGTTTGTGTTGTCGTTGTCAGTGGTGCTATTAGGTAAATTAGTACTCAGTTCCACTGTTGTGCTATCTGATGATGCTGTTGTGGACGATTCGTTTGATGTTGCCGTATACTCTGTTGTTTCAGAGGAAGAATAATTTGAAATAGTTGTTTCGCTTTCAGTGGTCGTGCTTGGTGAGTACGTCATTGTAGTGTTATCTTCTGTATCGGTCGTTGTAGTTGATTCAATCAATGTACTATTCTGAGAAGATGAAACAGTCGTTTCATTGGAATGTGATGTAGGAATTGTATCATTTTCGGTTGAAAGGTAGGTTAATGTTGATACTTCCTCCGAACTTGTAGTTTTATTCCCTGCAGTCTCGGTTGTCGAATCAGTGTAGTTTGATGTGACAGTACTGTTTGAGCTGTCAGAAGTATTCGGGCTTAAAGTGGTGGTCCTATCTATTGTGCTCTCTGGAGGAACATGACTGTCTGTTGTATTTAGTGAAGTTGTTGAATCAACTAACGTACTATTCTGAGAGGATTCGACAGATGTGGTGAACGTTTCGGTTGAATTTGATGTCGTAAGAGAGGAAACTGTTTCGTTTTCGGACGTTGTGTTAGTGTCTGAACTCGTCGTAGGGTATTCTGTGGTTGTACGTGACGCATTGTATGTGCTGTTGCCTCCATCAGGAACATCAGAAGTCTGAAACTCCGTGGTTGAAATTGTAGAACTATTGGATGGTACTTCATCTGTTCCGATTGTTGAGCTTGTGAAATTCGAGACTGTGGAATTTAGTTGGGCCTCTGGAGTTGTTTGTTCGGTGGTTTCATTTGTGACGGTGGGAATATCAGTTGCACTGCTAACGTTGAGTGTATCAGGAGCAGTCGGCGTCTCTGTTGTTGAAACAGTTGAGTTTTCAAACGTACCTCCTTCTGAAGAAGTGTCATTGTTATTATTATCTATAGTTATTGTAGTTAATGGAGAAATTAAATTGCTTATCGTTGTATTATCCCGAGTCTTTCCCTCTGAACCTGTAGGCGTGACAGGAGACTTAATACTTGTTGAGTTCGTTGTAAACGTCGAGTTGGAATCAACAGAATGGTTGAAAACGGATGGCTGTAATTGTGTCGGCACATCCCCTGAAGGTCCCAGATAAGTTGCCGTCGTCGTAAAATGTGGGTTTTTCAACTCGTCTGAAGGTGCAATGGAACTTGTATTTGTTTCTGCTACCGCGTTTTCTTGCGGTGAATCAGATTGAATGTTTCTTTCAGGCGTTGATGATTTGAGAGCGATTCCTTTATCATCATTTGAAATTTTATTTCCCGATGTGTTCGTTTCTATTGCATTTCCCTTTGGCGAAGAATTTGTGATTGTTTTACTGTCTACAGTATTTTCATTGTCACTAGAAGCGTTCTTTCTCAAATTTGTTTCTTCAGCTTTGTGCTCAAGCGATGAAGTATTAATTGAATTGTTAGCAGCATCGTTAGACCCAAAAAAATTTTCTGAGACTCCTTCAACGCTGGATCCTTGAATATTTTTTGTTGGAGAATTCGTATAGTCAGACTCCAATGACGAGGAATTATCGAATATTTTTAAGGACTCCGTCGACTCTGTAAATAGAAAAATCGTTTGAATTAATAATTTTAAAGAGAAATCACATAAATTATAGCATGTCACCAATTATTAAATTTATGAAAATGTTGCAATAGGCAAGTAAACCTTGCGTGGACAGTGTACGAAAAACGTGGTCTGAATTAAAATTGGGAGATATTTATCTTCGCGCGAATTTATTTCGGCGACCGATTTTTGGTTCTGCGTTCACGGTAGTCGGTTTTGTTTTCTCACAATAATTTTTAAAATTGTAAATTGGAATGCTATTCATCCCACTTTGCTTCAAACTCGAATCATTTTCAACAGCTATTCCTCCAGGGTTTTTTTAAAAAAAAATATCCGATTTTCGGTTATTTTGGCGGCTATAATCACTCAAAATAACCAATTACCGTTTATTTGGTATATTTTGGGCATTGTGCTAAGTACATATATAAATACAAATCTATATAATAGTTAATTGAGCAATATAAAACTCAATACGTGGAATGTATGAATTGTTCATTAATTTCTTAATCAGAGACTACTGCATATTAAATATTTGCTGATATATTTTTCTCCAATTAATTATTCTTTAATTTCATAAACGCTTTCTAAGGCCAATTTTGCCAGATGTTTTGCTCGCTTTGTGTTTTTTTCATAATAAATAGTTAAAACCGAGCAATCAAATGACCTAACAATTAACCGAAACATAAATTCGGTTTAAAGTGGTAGGTTTTTTCCCAACTGCGCTATGTTTATCTCTAATCGCTTTTTACAGAAATACATTATCATATACACGGCTTTTTTTACATTCCTTATAAATAATATTGAAAGCAATTTAAGTTATTGTTCGTTGTCATTTTTGGCATAATCGGGTAACTAAATCGTTCTCACAATCAACAGTTTAACATTGGATAAAGGCAACGAAGGGCTATAAACGTTGTGGGTTTCCGTGACGGGATGTTCTCGACTTACTAGATTCTTTTAATAAATGGCATGATGAGGGACCATTGATAGTCCTCTTTAATTTAGGCCAATGGACCAACGTCGTTTGAGTCTTCTGGTGGCCTAGTGGTGTATGAGCTCGTTTATCAAGCCATTGCTGTAAGCGGAGATCTTTTTCTACGTATTTTGTTGTTCTGTCATGAATCGTTATTTCTTCGTTATGTCTTCGTGTAGCATAAGGTTGGTTAGATACTACAGTCCGTTGTTTATTAATTTTAAGTTATGAGATTGTCATTTATCAATTATGTACAAAGTTGGACATTTGTGGCGCAACACCATACTTCGACGCAATAGGTTCAGATTGGCTTGATAATTTTTATAGATCAGTAGTTTATTAACCAATGATAAGGGCGTTGTCCGACCGGGTAGCCAATAAACGTTTTTGGTTATTATTTCTATATGCTACTACTTATTTTTAATGTGCACTTTCCAGGTGCGCAAGGTTAATGTCATTTGTTTTGATTTAATTAAATTTTCTTTCATTTTACTGAGCTGAAACCACTTCAATTGATTAAGGTGGTTTCGAGCAGGTTGTGATGTTACTTTTGCGTCTATGTTCCTTGCTTTTATGATTGTGTCATCCGCAACAGTACTTATATTTGTGATAGGTGTATTTGGTAAATCAGAAGTGTATAGTAGATATAGGAAGGATCCCAATACGCTTCCATAATGAACTCCTGAGTGAATTTGGCGTAGTCCTGAGATTTCGTCTTGGACTCTCGTTACAAATTGGGTCAGCGATAAATAAAGCCAAGAATTTGTCTTGGTCCTCTGGTATAAACTCGTTTGGCGAAAGGAATGCGCAGAGCAATGGATGATCCATGGTGGTGAAATGTTTGTACGTGTTGCATTATTTTGAATTGTTGTTCGTTTAAAACAGACAGCGAATATACCATGGACAGTTAACCACAACACTTAGGAAATGTTGAACTCATTACATTCAAATTTAAATGGATAACAATTCACTTTAGGTTTATCTACGCCAAAATCTTCTCATTCTTCCGCATGGATTGCAATATCTATGTTGATACAAACAGTTAAGATACTGTAATAAACTTAGAACTGATAGGGACTCAAAAGAAATGGTAAATGGATGTTCTAAGTTATGAGATGCTGGTTGAAGAGTCTGAGATAACAGATAAGACTGCATGTTTTGCCCTTTACTAATTGAGTACGTTTGTTAGATTTATCGAATGTGAGCCCCGTGTTTGAGTTTACAAGGCAAGATAATTGCCAAGTAGAGTTGATTCTTCCCGCAATATTACAATAAACGATAATCTTATATAACAATTGAAAATCAAAAATGAAATATTATTTTCCGGCTGTGAAGAATGTAAAGTAAATTGTAGGTCGAGCTGAGGTTAGGTATATTCAACATGTAGAGGAAGCTCGCATGGATTCGGTTTCAATCGGAATCCGTTAATTCAGATCTGAGGTTGTACTGACAGCATTTATTTTGTTTTTTAATATTATTCATCTTCAGAAAATCTTTTGAGGTTCCATATGTTGTACAGCCTAAAATATGTAGAGAAACGACCAAAGGTTACTTAAAAAATTATTTATAAAGAATGGATATAATATATCCATGACCTTTTTTTATATCTATTGACAGGAATAAAGGTTTATTTTATATTATTTTATTTGTTGTAACTGAATTGTAAACTTCAATTAAACTACAATAAATTAATATTAAAATTTCGAATTAGTTTTGCTCTACGGCAATAATGAAATAAAATAGCTCACAAAAATACAATGTTTTTTATGTGGGGCACGAAACGTTATCTACAAGCTCTTGAAACATTGAAATTATCAGGAATAATTGCTTCACATACGATTGATCAGATTAATTTATTTCAAGAAGGCATTCCAAACTAAATATATTAATCGGTAGAAATATTTGTCCTATCCTCGTTTTTTAAAGCATATAAAGTGTTTCCCTTAAGCCACAAAGTAACGGTATGGGGGCGTAATTGATCCAGCATAATTATCGAAAGCCTGTCAAGCCTTTAATATGGCGCTATCGGAAAGTGCCTGATAACCAGTTATTTATAAGGGACGATAAATCATGCTTCGATCTTCCATTTCAACGAGCACGTTTTCTACAGATATATTAAAACAGTTCTTAGGAGTTTTAAGGGAGAAATTATTTTAAGAACTAGCTGAGTGTTCGGCGTTGCCAGAAAAGAAATTAATTCCATATGACTATAAAAATACAGATTCGACAGTAATATGTGTCATTTTGGACAATTTACTCGTACTCCTCCCTCACACCTATACCATTGGGGTCTAAACTTCAACTTAGCCGTCATGATGCATGTCACTATTCAAGTTAGTGAACTATAAAACCCTGCATTCGACAACAATCTCGAGGCATTAGGACATTCCCATCCAATTCCATGTTGAGAGGGACTGAATTCGAAATTAATGGAGCCAGTTAATGTCATTATTCAAATAAGCAACCTTTCAAACCGTTGAATCGACACTAATATCGGTCGTTTTCGTAATTATTGCCACCCTCGTTTCTTTCGCCTGTCGACAGGGGTTGAAATTAGACGCTAACTGGATCTTTAGTGATACTATTAATCCCAAAGATCCCGAAAACAATTTATTCGACTCGAATAACTAGTTTCCGCATATTTTTAAATGCCCTCCTAAGTGTTTGTAAAAGGATCGTAAGAAACATGTGTACCAAGTTTAGTTAAAATTTCTATATGCGTTTAAATTTGTATGCAGTTTATACACACGAACCCAGCCATTTTTATACATCACATGTCATCAATTGTCATTTAATAAGCACACTAATACGTTACTTTCACCGACTGTCAGTTTTCTGGCGACGATGTACTTAATGTGAGGTAGAACGACCCTTGCGTTCATATTTCAGCTATTCAAGAACTAAAGTAAATAAAACTCTTAAGTCTAAATAAGTATCTTGAGGTACATACCTCTTAAATGTATTTCTATGTTTGGGATATAAGTAATTTGGGATTCCATTTTAGTGAGAGATGATTATGTAGGATTCAATATTAATTGATGACTGTGTTTACCATAATTTTTAATGGTTTTTGTCCATTAAATGTAAATTTTTCACAGTACCACTCCACTTTTTTTTATTTTTTCCCTGAACTCTACTGTTGTTGATAAGAAAGTCAGCCAAATATAGACCAAAGAAGTGATGATATAAATACCATACGACGTCTCTGGAAGCCTTGTTCCTTTCTTCAGGTGCAAAAAAAAACACGCAAGAGCCTAGAGTAACGCAACTGCACTAGTCAGTTGGCAAAACTCAAAACTTCCATTTTTGCATTGCGGTAATACAATGCGAAATTTTCTGTATGGCGTAAGTATTGTTCCATATAATAAATTCCCAATCCGTCAGTCGATGTATTCAACTGAACTCAATAAATAGTAGTTTTTCTTAGGTAACTAATAAATAGCACGATTTAACACTAATAAGGAAAGAAAATTATTGCTTAACAAATCAATACACGATATAAAGTTACGGAGTAAACCGAAACCAAAATGGCGAATTACCTGAACGTCTTTACAGCACTACGTTCTGGAAAATACTAATAATATTATTGGCATTTGGATTAGAAATAGAATTGTTCCAATGCAAAGTATCGATATTTACAGGGACGTACTGTAGGAACGGGCGAGTGTCAATCCATAACTGTAAAATTCATCGAAACAGCCGTTCGAATTCATAAATGTTTATGAAATATTAAAATTGATATTTACGATAAGTGATATTAATGTCTGATTTACTTTGACTTAAAAAACAACCGAGATTCGAGTCAAATCGTGTTTATGTATGTCACTGAGTTTATTTATGACAATCTGGGAAACGCGCAAGGGAGGGAAGGGTTGGCCAGAGATTGGCGGGAGTAGACATTTTCAATCAATTTAACTGGCCGATTTTTGCGTCGATATATTTCGAGATCAATGAGATTCATAAAATTTCTATACATGTTCTCTGTGTATAATTTCAACCCCTTTCGGGCTTGGGACGGACATTACATAAAAATAATGGTGTCCAATCCGGGATTATGGTTGTCACTGAGTTTAATTATGACACTAAATTTGCCGTTTAACTCCCCCAAGCGGGGTTGTTCGGGTGCGTAAATTTTCAAACATGTCAAATGGTCGATATTTGCGTGTAATAATTATTTTTCGGGGGTCAATGGAATTGATAGTATTTCTACCGATGTTATCTGTGTATAATTTCAACTCTTTTTTGGCATGGGAGGGGAGCACGCTTAGGGGATGGGGTGGAGAGTTGGAGTCAAATTTATGGTTATGGATATATGACAACCAGGTTTACGCCGTACACCCGCTGGTATGCAATAATTTCTAAATTTGATTATAACACTTTTTTATTACAGTATGTCCGAATAATAATAATAATACTTAGAGATTAGAGAAGATCAGAATGACGTATAGCGTTACTATAACGAGACTTCCTTTCCAGCTAAAGTCCGGATGTGATACAACATTGAATTTGATGAAAAACATTTGTTTTAAAAATAAACTAATTATATAAATAAAAGTTCGTTTTTGGTGAAAATCAGTTATATTGTTGAAGTTTAAAAATTAACACAACATATGAACAATGAGTGGAAATGATTTAAAATAAAAAAGAATAAAATTTACAAATACGGAGGTTTAATTTTCACATATTTTTGAAATTTTATGTTGGTTACATTCAGTTATAATTTTTTTTGTCTAAAAGTAACAAATTAACAATTATAATAATCTGACTTCATTTTTAAATATTAAAAAACGGTCTGTTATAGTAAAAAAATATATTTAAAATATAATATATATATATATATATATATATATATTGTAGTAATTGGTAATTAAGGCATTGTTCTAATTGAAAAGTTGAATTGTAGAGGACTCATTATTGGTGGATATAGCGGACGCCGCAACAAACCGGCAATGCAAAAAAAAAGTATTGTTGATCGGTCGAGAAGGTTTTACGCGCTCAAAATTTACGAGACGAATGAACAGTTGGGCAGCGGACAGCAAGTAGAACAGAGTAAAAGAACGAACAGTTGGGCAGTAAACGGCGAGATGTACAGATTAAAATTCTAATTCACGAAAACTTGAACAATCTTTGTCAGTCAGCAGCGAGAATGAAAAAGGTCTAATTTAAAGAACGAGAAAGTGTTCCAGTAACCAGTACGCTGTTATATCAAAAATGCAGAAACTGAACTAGTCTTCAGTCAACAGACAAAACCAATGAGGTGCATTTTCAACAAAAATCCACGAGATCTACAAATCCAGGTTGCAGTAAATCATCGAGAATCGACAAATTTATTTTAAACCAACTAACAAACTACGCTAATTAGAGTCTGTGAACATTTCGAGCCTGTGAGTACTTAGAATCAGTGATGTCCCCAAAATTGTGCACGAAAAGTTAAAATGAGACCTGGGCTGCCGTAAGTAGAAAGAAAGCTTTAAAATCATTGTAAACCACGTTTAAAGGATAAACGTCAGATCGTTCTTTAATTATCGATAAAATGAGATCTTTAATTATTCAGATCATTCTTTATTTTCTTGATAAAAATTGAAATTGTTTAAATTCAATCTTTGGTATTATTTCTTCAGCAACAAATTTCGTCTATGTTCAGATGCATTGATTCCCATATAAAGCAAATGTAATTTTTGTGATTTTGATTATATAAATTCTGCCATTATCAAACCCAGTTCAAGACCCTGAGATTACAAATATTTTGTGATTTGAATACTTGTTTTAAAATTGTTAATAAATCTTGTTTAATAGTTTTCACGTAATAGTTCTTTTAATTTAAAAACGCCACATAATTCATATCATGAATTATTGTCAAAAGATGAAAGCTATCGATATAAATTATTACAATTTATATATATATACGTATCGTTCCTGATTGGAACCTCTTCAGGTGTATAATAGTTACATTCAATTATCTAAAAATATATTAAGAATCTAAGTCTTTAATAAATGATCATTTTTAATATAATCATGAATAAATATAATTTATGGTGTTACCTACAATTTATTATAAGATAATTTTGGTTGACAAATTTCTAACCTGCGTTTTACCCACACGTTGCGGCCGAAATAACTGTTATTGACATCGCTGTTACCAGTATTATTGTATTTGAGACTGAAAGGATGATTTTTAATATTTAATTTAACATGTTGTTTAGAATATTAAAACATTGGCATTGATCTTGTCGCAGGTGACTAGAGGCAGAAGTCACAGATTTCGTAATAATTGGATCGGGTGAAGGATAAGTAAATGGGCCCCGATATTTTTTTCCTCAGAGATTAGTGAAATATGAATGTCGAAACACGTACACAGATCCGCATCGGAGGAAATCATAACGGCAGTGAGGACATGCCCGGGCCTGAATTTTGTTGCCGAGACGAACAGAATACGGAAAGAACACTCGGCGAACAGGTTGTGTTTACCTGACATTCGTTTTCAATTGTTCTCAACCAGTGGTACGAGTACCCCTTGGGGGGCACGTGGTTAACTACCTGGTAGTAAATACCACATAGGTATTGGAATACTTTGTTAATTAACTTCTGGACTGGTATTGAAAAATAACTCAAATAACTAGCAAACATTGCTGTGAAGTGCCTTCTGGGATTTACAACTTACTAGTGCGAAAAAGGGTTTTCAAGTTTACCTCACCTGAAAAACAAGTATAGAAACAAGCTTAAAATTGAGGATGATTTAGTCTGTATTTGACCAAGATGGAGCCAAACATTGATGAATTTTGCAAATAAAAACATGCTCAGCGTTCGTATTAATTAATTTCGGAGACTTTTTTAATTTTATGACTGATTAATAAAAACTTCGTAATAAAATGATCATTAAAACAAAATGTCTTCTTTTTAATTTAAATTACCTATTCGTAATTAAACTTTAACAGTTCAACTTTAACTAATATAACATTTTAATAAAACTAAATTACTTTTGTTGGGGATACGCATAGCTAATGATACACAAAAAGGGGTGCGTGGGATGAAAAAAGGTTGAGAACCCCTGCTTTATTAGTAAGGAAAATAGCCCAATACAGACAAAAAAAAAGTGATGATATAAATACAACACAACGACTCTAGAAACCTCGTTTCTTTCAACCGTTTGTCATCTGTATTATGCGGTTTTGTCGCTGTCGTGTCTTGTGTTTTTAGTTTCCTTAGCACCTAAAGAAAGCAACAAGGTTTCCAGAAACGTTGTGTGGCATTTATGTCATCACTTCTTTTGGCATTTCTATTGTTCTTATTATTTTCAAAACAGACGTATACATTTTCATTTTAACCGCTACTGTATGTTACCAATTCTAATTTAAATAACTGTCTAAATAAAGAAGTTTCCGATTGTTACGAGGCCCGCAGTATGGTCCTGAGATACATAAAAATTTAATCGTTTGAAAATTTTACAGGAATTGTTTGTCACGTAACAGATTAAATTGGCAATTAATAGTAATTTCGTAATTTTGTTTATATTTATTTTGGTTATTATTTATTCTGGTCCCAAGACATCCTAACATCGATCTTAATATCAATAAAGACGATAAAAGTGTATTACAATAATAGTGTCCCAACGGCTGCTTAGAAACTGAGTAATATTAATGTGTGAGCAATAATATCGTAACAATAAGTAGTATTTTTACTTTTATACCAATTGTTACCAATTCTAATTTAAATAAATGTGTAAATAAAGACGTTTCCCTATTGTTACAAAGCCCGGCCGTATGATCATGAGATAAATAAAAATTAAATCGTTTAAAAATTTTACAGGAATTGTTTGTCATGTAACAGATTAAATTGGCAATTAATAGTAAAATTATGTTTATTCTGGTTATATCTTAATGTCATTAAAGACGGTAAAAGTGTTATACAATAATAGTGTCCCAACGGGTGCTTGGAAACTGAGTAAAATTAATGTTGAAGCAATAATATTAACAATGAATAGCATTTTTACTTTTCCAAAGTGTAACAAATAATAATATAAACTAACAATTGTTCGTATCAAGCTACTTCTGATTATATCCAAAGTATTTTATGGTCGAATAGGAAACTGCCGCTCATGTTAGTAGCGCCATAATTGGAGATTCCCTGCCTGTAAAAACTATAAACCTATATCATGCGGTATCTAGGTGGCACTTGATAGCTTGGCCTTTGCAGAGAAACAAGTTAAAGCTGCCAGCATTCCCTTTCCATTATTATAGGTTTCTTTACTGAGTGCTGCAAGTGAATCAGCAGATAACGCCGTAAATCCAAGGCCTTCGGTTTGGAATACACATCCATCACCGCATGTAAATAATAACATAATTCTTATAGAAGCAGTGCAAGTGATCGGAGAACAATACTAAAATGATTTTTATTCTAGATTCAGGAATAATTTTATAACAACGTGTTATAAAAGATAATAATAATAACGTGATACAATATATTATTTACCAATATGCAGGTTTCTCTCGAATAAGTATTTAATAAAATTAAAATAATTTACTTATCCATGAGAGACATGAAACAAAGTTTTTTTTTGGCAAATAACCATTTTGCGACTCAAAGTAGGCAATAATCAAGGATCGATCCCACGTCCAGATTGTTTCCCTTCTGGATTGGGCTATTTATAAAATCAATCTCGTTATCTGTGTCCAGTAACCTTTTTTAACTTAACAGCATAGTTCACATTTTGAAGACCGAGAACATAACTTACCTACAGAATTATTCTTCAAAACAAGTGCCCCACTGCGTCATAAACTTACTATAAATTTTACGAACGCGCATAGCGTGCACGCAGCATTTACTGAGACTTGCAAGCAGAATAGCAGTGATTCTGTTTATTTGCAAAAACAGAATGGTGAATTTCTAATCACGATTACTCCAAGTATTGGGTATTAGATACAAGGTTTCGCTGGTTGTTGCAATATATATTATCCTATCAGAACTAGTAATACACGGGTCTTCTTCACAAAAATTATTATATAAATGCAATATAATACGTCTGTTTTGAAATATAATAATAAGATAAAATAGCCAAAAGACAGGCAAAATGAAGTGATGATATAAATACAACACAACGTTTCTGGAAACTTTGTTCTTTTCTTCAGGTGTCGAGAGTGACAGAACCGTACAATACAGTAGACATACTAAAAAGTTATGAAAGTAGGTAAGGACAGTAATCAAATAACATTTTATTTTGCTAATGTAACCCAGTAATATTACGTAAAAAAACATAATTAAGGACCAATGCAATGACCCTGGTGAAGTCGGCAAAAAGCTCATCTAACGAGTATTTCGACTCTCATTGATATTATTCACTACAGTATTTCCAACATCAAAGTCAAATTTTGCAATTTATATCAAATACAATAACCACGACGCTGTTGCATCAGTTAATTTTTTCTGTACACGTCATTACGGAAAGCGAAGAGCCGTTGATCCCAATTCCGTTGATTATTCATGTTCATTCACTCCTGTCGTCTGACGATTCGGATCATGAGAAATATATAACATTACTGTAAAGAGGATGTTTCTATTTGTGACAGATTCTGCGCATCCAGGTCCATCCAATCCTTGGATGATAGTTATGTTTGATGGCCTCGCTACGGTTTCACCGATAGATAAATGTATTGTGGTCGATTTCATCACCGACGCTTTCCTCAGACGCTGTCGAGATTGTTCAAATGGAAAATAAATTCGGAAGATTAATCATTCCTTGGGATTTAATGATAAGACAACAAACGCGAATTCAATGGGTCGGCAAAATAAAACCTCTTAAATTTGCGTCATTCTCCAGCGGAAAAATTTAGTTTGTCCATAATTTTTGAACCTAAAGTACTAGGTACAAAATTTTTATATAGTTTTAGTTTATTTCAATAAAATGCTTTTATGGTATAAAGGAAACTCTTAAAAATAAAATAATTAAATTATATATGTTATCGATGTCTGCATTTATAAATCAATAAACAGTCGTAAACGTTTAGGCTTTCAAAGATAATTTAAATTTCAACGTTTTTTTTATTAACGACTACAACGCATTGATTACATGATTTGCTAACGACGGAAATCGATGGTTAAACATACAAACACAAATACAATACTGGGGGCTAATTTAATAAAAAACAATATTCTTACAAAAACATATTCTACAAATATAAAAACAATCAAATAAGCCTCATATTCATTCTTAAAAACTAAATAAAAATACCTGCTTTATAAAATTAAATGAAAGGTCCATAATAAGTTTTACATAGGTCACACGTCCATTTATCTCAAGACTAGACTGTACCATCGTCACAATAACTTTAAACCTTATGCTAAAACAAATACAACCCTTTCAATTCACGCTAAAAGACGAGAAACATTAAAAGATTTTCAAAAATTATAAATCACAAATTAAAACGAAAAATTTTGAAGGTGGTTTATATTTTCAAATATATTGACTTCCCACTAAATAATAGACAAGAACTAGGATTTTCGAGTAAGACTTATACAAATATTCGAAATTTAACTTAACCCTGAATCATCTACAATATAATGATTACTGTTATTGATCACTTTTCTTATTTAGGACATTACAAATATAGCTTTTATTTTAATAATCTACACTACAATTGTTTTCGTCATAAAATTTATTACTTTGCTTTCGTAAATGTGGTTAGGGTATCTGTAATAATTGTTAGTTGCAAATAAATTTTATGAATACTCAGTGGAATCTTGGAATTAATATGACAGGTACAACTGACTTATAAATTAATTTAATTAAATTTTATTATTCGGATAATAATGACTCAATTTTTAATTACAAATATATGAGAATGTTATTTGTTTTTTATATTTGCATGAATTATCTGCTTTTTTAATTTAAATGAATTACTTTAACACATTATTTACTAACTTATTTTCAAAACGAAATAATATTTACTTAAAAATACGATCTCGATAATTTAGAGAATAACTGTAATTAGGATTTAAAGAGCGCAGAATATACATGCCAAGTAATAACTATCATATTTATAATTTAATTATATATATATGGAATAATATTTGGAATAAATCGAGCCTCGAACAGTAATACGAACGCGCAATGAAATTACCAAAAAATATTACAAAATATTGAAATGTATTTACTTGAACATTACACTATGAAACTGACATAAGAAGACGGAAGAAATCTGACAGTAAGGAATATCATACCTGGTTTACAATAGATTTTTGTACATACCAGACATCGGAGCAGCTCTCGTATCACACTAATAATTCACTTCAAATTTTATCTTTTGCGTTTGAACATAAATTATTAAAATTACTTTAATTAAACACTAATAACACACTTTCTACACAACCTTAAGTCAGAACATGCGATTGAATGCTCGACACACCAGAAACAAACCTCAGTTGATTTCCAAATATTTCGGCGCACAGTAATAATATTGACAGCAAGGAAATTGGAATTACACTTTCAAAATATCAGTTAGATTCAACTGACGATAAATAATATCAATGATATCAGTTCTACAACAAACAGTACAACTTTTTTTCAATCTCTAACGCCAACAATCTTAATAATTGTCTTTTATTCGTCGACTTTTACTTCCAGATTCATTATCATGGTTTATAACCAATCCTGACTGCCACGTACAAAACATTTTCGGATGCGTCTGTATCGGAGACTATGACCAACCTTCTCTGGTCAGCTCGTTTCGCAGACTGTACATTTCTTCAAAAGCTTTCAACATTATACATTGGCAATAATAATATCGTCTGAAACACTCCACATTCTTACGCAATACCCGGGCCACAATATTACGCTGACAATACAAATATTAAATAACTTATAAAATCCTTTCATTACATATATTGGTGGTCATTACAATATATATATATATATAATACTAATTAGAGGCCAGTAATGATTTTAATAATTGGATTGTTAGCGGTACCAATTCTTCAAAAGACGACAATGTGTAGGCTAGCTTTGTTGTGAGCCGCGGGACTGTCTGGAGCAGTTGGTCTGTTGTGGTCGCGTGAGGGAATCAGAAGTTGGGAGCGGAGAAAGAACAGCGTGGCCCGAGTTTAAATCCAACCGAGAAAGTTACAAATTTCTGAATTCACGTATAAAGTTTGGACAGCGAGATACTTAGTAAAACTGCAAAGAGTACTCAAATATATAGCGCCACATTAAGATTCCTACGTGTACTGAAACCATCATCAGTTTCCACATAAAGACAATGTGTAACAATATGTCTGACTATTGATCCGGAGGTGCAGCAGTTCCAGTTCCCGGAGGAAAATTCGATAACTACGACCGTGTTTTGGACAATCAAGTGTAGAGTCAGTGATCTTATGGCCTATTAGCGTAAATTGTAAGCCCGAGCCCAGGAATCTAAGTCTGGTACCAGCCGAACATTTTTGTAAGTAGAAACCAATTTAATTAAGTTTGTTTTTGTAAACTATTGTTAAAGGTATTCGTCAGATTTCGTTCTTCTCGTTTTGGTTTTGATTGTTAATTTCTTAATTTATAAATTCTATGATTGTGTAACGTAAATACAAAGGCTGTTCTTTACTTATCAAGCCCAGGTAAACGACACTGAAAGAAGAGTTTTCAAATCTCTAAACATTGAAAACTTTAAATGTATTTAACCTCATAGAAAATGTTATAAATTTCTATTGAATAAAATAAATGGTATTGTAAAGTTTAAGTTAGTAATTATTTCTCGATCCTTCATTTTTGTTAAAATAAAATAAATTGTTTCATAACGAACTATCAATTTAATAAAATTGCAAATTAATTGTTTAAATAATCATTACAATTTTGTTTAATTAATATCAGTTTAAACATTACATTTTGGCTTCCGCAAAGTGGAGCAATCAATTGTTAATTAATCACCCTTTTTATTTAATTCTTACAATATATTGGAATAAATCGAACCTCAACCAGTAATACGAACCAGCAATGAAATAACCAAAAAATATTACAAAATATACAAGTTAGAAGTAAGGTTATAATTTAATAAACTAGGGCTAGGTTATATTTAAAACAAAACAGCATATTTATTAAAGGAATAAAATGATTTCACTAGTTGCAAATACAAATTAGGCAATGTGATTCTAATAATAAATTTAAAAATAGTTTATTTTAACACCTTAGCTTACTAAGTGTAAATTTGTGAAAAAGTGAATAATGTAGAACTGAGTAACATTTTTTTACTAAATTAATTCCTTATTATTATTATTGTTACATATAATGAGACACGAGACACATATATAATATAATGAAACACATATAAATACTAAAAAACCGCGATGTAATAATGAAGAAACGTGAATTATTGAAACTTTTGAGCCTGGCAATGGTTGACATTATTGTCCATATGACTCGGGTAGAATTTTCAATCAATTAGTTCTCAAAGTCAGCGAAACCGAAATGATTTACACGAATTCTAACAAATTTCTCACTGAAGTACATCGCGAAGGGACCTGGAGAAGTTTTCTTATTATCTTAAAAGTCACGTAACAGAATTTTTTACTTCATACGTTTGGTCTTTAAATTTTTCGATCGCTCACAGATATCAGTTCCACATTCGCTTATCAGGCAAATCATGTGGGATTAATTTGGTCGTTGCTTAAACGTATCTGCTTGTGTGCAATCATCGACCTAAACGTTGCTGTTCGTAGTTAACGTCCAATAAATGTCGATATGTCGTTAATGTAACCATGAATTAGATAATCGATATTTTCATATTATTGACTTCATCCCGAATGAAAACTGGAGTTGAGACCACGTTTAAACTTGCCTGTTCTGAATATGAAATATCTGAGAAATGAGGTTCTTTACGACTTATAAAAACTTTACAGTTCTTCACGCAGTATTTTTGTGACTGGAATTCAGAAGTTTGCATCGAGCCCTTTTATCTGGACCAGAAAGAACTATATAAAAATATGGACCTTCTTAAAGGAGTAACGGTACAGGTGTTGAATTAATGACGATTACGATTTACGAAGTGACTAAAAAAACCCTCTTATGCTTTCTTTGTGGTCCTTTGGAAATCTCTGAGCGGTTTGCAGATCCCTAACTATGCGGGTTCCATATTTGTCAAACGGGTATTAAAAACGCGGCAAGTAACCCATTCGTTCCTCTTTAAAAGATAATCTATTATCCTTAGCTGCAAATTGCTCAGAGCCACAATTTTCAAATAATGCACATTGAATTTCCCATGCCGTATTATTGGTTTTTCATGGCTGGACAAACACTGAAATAAGCTTTTAACCGCATTGGAATGATTCTGAAATGTTTCGTATCAATGCTAAAATCGTTAGCGATTATGAGAACCAGAGATGCTATGCTACGAAGTAGCTATTAGTATTATAATAATTATTTTAAATATTTACATACGACACACCTTCGCGTCTCTTATATTTTGAAAATATTGTAATTGATTAAAATATATTAAAGGTCAGGTTGATCACTAATATTGCAAAATCATAAAATGAAACAAAATTAAATACGTAAGATCCTGATTACAGGACAAACCACATCGTTCAGCTCTGCCCTTCATACACAGTCTCACAACAAATTCCTCATCAACATGAAAGATGGCAACTTACTTACAATCTTAACAAGTTACTGGCAGATACAAATCTACTGTACCTAGTTAATGCTATTGTAAGTTGCTAATAACTATTATGTCAAAGCGACTATAAACAATAATAAAAAAAACCTATGTTGGTGCGGTTTTAGAATATTAACAAGTGTCTATAATGGTTCTCAAATGGGAACCGTTCTGCCTGACAGCGAATGAAAGCAGAGAATTAGACAAATGTTGCCACATCGTCAGTAATGAAGGAGAACAAAACCTTACTGCAGCTGTGTGGACAACGTTGCATATATTTGTTTCGACGGCGCAAGGAAGAGCTTCAAGGTCAAATCGGCACCCATTTGAAAAGAATTTAATTCCATGTTATCCATGGGCTGCATGGCTATTTTGAGCAATGGCGAGATTAGAAATCAATCTCAACGCCATAGCCTCCTAGACTGAAAAATAAACTGCAGTATTTCTTTAAGAACCTGTTCCATGGCGAAATTTGTTTTATCCGAATGACTTGTGGTCGAAAACGTAGAGGCTCCAATGTTGAAGCTTACTTCTTCCCGCTTCGCGGTCTGTTCGAGGTATGAAATTTCAGTTTCCGTGCATAACTTTTGCCTTCATATTTTTTACTTCCACAACATTTACCTTTTAAACTTTCATCTCCAACTCTTGCACTGTCACTTTCTTTCTGCCACACATCTTTCTCTCTCTGCTCCCCTTAGCTCGTGAATACCGTTTTTAAACCTCGGATTCTAGTCATGAACCAACCCTCCCACCCTACCACCTCTACCTCTCTGGGTTTCTGTTAGATCGGAAATTAAAATTTAGACCTTCAAATACAAATTTCCCCTCTGTACTGGTTCCCTACGGAGTCTTCCACAGATCTGTCCCCGCTGGGACGTATTTTTGTCACTACGACACTGAAAATTTCGATTTTATTTGTCAAGGCTCGTTCTTGGAACTGCGTTTTAGTGGCGCCTCAGTTTTCAAGCCGTTTAGAGCTCCATAGCATCCGTTATCTACAAAATTTTAATATGAATATTTGTACCACCTTTTAACTGATCTCTATAATATTGAAAGTGTGAAAATTATATAAAGACACAAATAAGTGGCTCCCTTCCGCCTTCGTAAGATTTTCCCCGTATATCTTAATTCGTTCATATAAATAACGATATGGTGTCCAAATAATAGGTATTACATTCTTTTTTTACCGTTCCTTAATATTGGCAAGACCGACTTCAGAAAATAATTCAATCTCATCATGTTTCATACCGAAAAATTCGGGAAAGTTAAGATATATGGAGAATAATGATTGCAATTAGATTGATGAGTAAAATCACTGCCTACCGCAACTGAATTCGGATTCTTCGCTCTTTCAAAATGTCCTGACAAATAATATAAAAACGTTCCGACTAAAATTCCGGGCAGGAAAAAAAAGCTGTCTGCGAGGGTTATTCTCTCGCAGGCAGAACCTTGTAGGGCAGACAGGAAGGGGCTACCTTTGGGGATGCCTTTTCCTCTCTCCGTTTTTGAACTAAGGTTCCCACAAGCCGAGGCACCTCGGCCTGTTTTGAGAGGTGTATGTTCCGGGGTCACAGACCTTGGGCATACGGTAAGAGTTGTTCTCTGTTCCCATTGGAACAGTCGGCCAGCTGCCTTCTAAACTGGTCGAGGTACGGAGAAGGAAATTCTGCGTCCCCACAGCAAACTCTTCTCCCGCTATCGGAAGGGCGTGGGACAAGTACCCAATGCCCGACCTATCTGATGCAGGTTTTTCCCTACATTACTTTTAGGCGAATGCCGGGTAGGATCATTAATCTATAGCCCGGGGGCCCTAGTTAACCCTTGACTACCTTCCTCTTCCCTTCCGTATCCCCCTTTCAAATCCCTTCCTGTGCTATTAAAGGGGAGTTGCCACTATGTGGATTACCCTCATGTAACCTCTTACCCTAAAAAAAAATTCCGGGCAGACTATTTTCTAGTGGCTTTGAAAATCTGAAAAATTCTCCGCTTTCACCTCATGCGTCTAAACTCGTAAACTAGTTAAAAGTCTCCATGTTTTATATTTACCAGCCAGTATTTGAACTTATTTTTTTTAATAAATCTATAAATACTGCCGTATTATGAAGTCTCTCTGTTCTGACGTACTTGCAAAAATATAAATCGTGTCAGTCTTGAATCAGACTCGGAAACTTTCTTCAAAAGAGTCAGAACAGTGATATTGCTTAAGGTTTGATTTACCATTTAAATTTATAAACATAAGAAGACCTATAAAACGCATTCTTCTAGGCTTCATTATAAACTTAAACCACGATGAAAACAGTGAATCGCGTGATGTTTAGCCGTTACCTGTCGACTATTCAAGCATCATCGTAGGCTTGGAAATATATATATATATATATATCTGTGTGTGTGTGTGTGTGTTTGTATTCAGCCACTTCGTACAGGTATGAATGATTATTTAGTCAAATTGACAATTCCACAGATTGAGATTTTTTAATCATTTTCAAACCATCATTATTTATAAGATGAATTTATTTCATATCCTGTAACAATTTCTTGACTCTTATATTGGTCTTTACAGAAAACGCTTTAAATAAGCATACATGAGTTGAAGAGTTAGGAACTAAACAATTAAATTTCTGGAAATAGAAAAAAAAGTTATATTTCATTTTGAAATATGGACACGAGTGTTTTAATTTTATGGTCGCATTACTTTGTTTATTCGTCACCGTTTTTTGGCAAGTAAAACGAAATGGCAGTTTTAGAATCCTTCCTGGTCGTTTTAAGTTCCTGAGGTGAATGCGTGGACGGGAAACAGGCGTGGAGACTGTGTTGACGCTTTGAGCAACACTCACCTGCGACGATTCCGGCTGACGATGCCAGGAACACGAAGAGCAAGTTGACTCCGCGCATCTCTCCGCCGAACTGTGCGCTGTTATCGCTTTATCATAGCCATCGCTCGTGGTCCGCGACCAAACGACACTACGTCGAACCTGCGACGTCCACGCCGAAAAGGTCGCCGCGCGTACTACTTGCGAAGTTGAGGAAAACATTTCTGTAGGTACACAACCTCGCTCGGGTGGAGTTTTATAATCGTCTCACAATGTTTCTTTCATTCTCATTTCTCTTATAGACCACTAAAGCATACGTATAGCAAAATGGATACTTCACCAGGGCTCGTTTTCGTAGAAAATGAATGTGCGAATGATCAAGTGGAGACATTGAGAAAAATTACAACCCCCCACCCCCATATACGTACTCTTATCGCAAAAATCCCTGCAGCCACTTGTCAATCATTTTTCAAATACATTTAGTGGTAGTCTAGAGCTACGTTTGTATTAATTTCAACCTCTCTGACTTAGGATCACGCTTGATCATTCTACTTCCTTGAAGATAAACAGAGTTTCTTCGTGATATTAATTCTTTCTCACCTTCGTCACAACTCTGGTTGATTTTATCTCCACCTCAATGATGTTTCCCATTCATTTCACTTATTTTTTACACATCTACTTCGTTTTTAATTTAACTACTACCTTCCATTAGATCTGATCCATTGCCAGCGGATCATCAGTAAGCGTAAATACACATTATAAAAGCCTTGAAGGTTAAATTTTTAAAATAAGTGGGCAGTAGTTCTTGCCAGCCTTTGGTTCAATGTCGGTCTGTACTTCGAGATTCGGTATCGAAAGAAAAGTATCGATACTTTACTCGTACTAGTGTAGAATTCCTGATGTCGATATCTGATAAGTATCAGTTTTAAAGTATCGATTACTGAGAGGATCAAAAACTGTATATAGATCGAGAGATAAATAAATTTTATCAATATATATTTTGCAATATTTTTCTTATGCAGTTTATCTGTTTTTTACTTCCCAATGTAGGTATGCCGTTATGCAGACTTGCTCTTCGTCCAAATTTAATGAAACCATACCCAGAAGTAAATACTGAGCCAGCCAATCGTATACTGTCCTCCACGCAAGTGAATGTTGAAAATGCTTTCATAATATTAGTGACCAGGTTTGGACTGTTCCGAAAAACCAAATACATATTTTTTTATTTCAAAAAATTGAATTATTCGCTAAAAAGGTCTAATTACAATTTGAGTAACGGTTCTTCATTAATAATAATTCAAAGCATAAACAAAGAATTATTTATTTTAATCTGAGATCGCCAATCCTTTTGTTCAAATTTAATCATAGCTTTCTGTCTCCAAACCCTAGACTTGTTAATTTTTTAATTGGCCCCCTGAACAATGAAATTGCCCCCATTCGGAGCGTCGGCCCCACGTTGGCAAACACCATTTTACATGCCTTTTTAAGTTCCTTTCTGTAATTCATCTTCATTATTAATTTTCTTAACCAGGTATTTCACGGTTGCTTCTGGTTTAAAACTTTGACACACAGAAAGCAGTTCTACCAATGCTCCTTGGCGTTTTATTTTTATAAGATGCATAGTGCAGGTAGTGTTTTATATATTTCAATAATACTCCTCATACTTTGTCGGTTTCAAAATCATCTTCATTCATTTCGACAAAACAAAATGAAAATTAATAAATCTACTACAGAAAATATATAAAAAAAATAACAGCACAATACTACAGTCGCACAGGTTGGTTGGTACTAAACAATCGTAAGCTAAATTGGGGTAAAGTTTTTGTTGCTCCACCAAGCCTGCCATAGTATTCTTTGTCTCTTTATATTCAGTCCGTAACGTTAAATTAATTTATCGTGTAGAAAAAAAACATTTAATATATTGTAATAAGTAAATAATTAAATTGATGAATTGCCCCACGTTGAGGACGCCAAAATGTAATAATTAAAAGAATTCATTAATTAACAATATAATTGTAATACTCAGAATTAAATGAATTAATTAACAATTAATTAGCCTCATGTTGGAACTAAGGTTCCCACAAGCCGAGGCACCTCGGCCTGTTTTGAAAGGTGTATGCTCCGGGGTCGCAGACCTTGGGCATACGGTAAGAGTTGTCCGCTATTCCTATTGGAATAGTCGCCCAGCTGCCTCCTAAACTGGTCGAGGCACGGAGAAGGGAATGCTGCGTCCCCACAGCAAACTCCTTTCCCGTTATCGGAAGGGCGTGGGACAAGTACCCAATGCCCGACCTACCTGATGCTTGTTTTTTCTAGGGTTTTCCTGAATTTCTTTAGGCGAATGCCGGGTAGGATCCTTAAACCATAGCCTGGGGGCCCTAGTTACCCTTGGCTACCTTCCTCCACCCTTCCGCATCCCCCCTTTCAAATCCCTTTCCTATGCTATAAGAGGGGAGTTGCCACTATGTGGATTACCCTATACATAGCCTGTCTACACCCAAAAAAAAAAAGGAAAGTAAAAGTTAATTAGAACATATGTGCACATACGAGGGTTGTTTGATAAGTGCGGTAATAATGTAACAAAAAGAATTTGTCTTTAGAAACCGTACTTTATTTCTCAAAAGTCTCCTTCCTTGGCTATACACTTGCCGAAGCGAGTTTAAATTTCTTCAACCCATCACAAAAATAGGTTTAGTCAAACTGTGCTAAATACTCCGACACGGCCTCGATCACTTCTTCATTGATGAAAATTTCTTCCCTCCAAGCCTTAATTTCAAATTCAGGAACAAGAAGAAGTCACTTTGTGCAAGTTCTGGTGAAAAGGGTAGTTGAGAACCCAATTTGAATCCCAACTCGGATACTTTCGCCATTTAGATTGCTTCTGTATGCGCTGGCGCATTGCCCTGGTGAAAAAGCACTTTCTTGATCGCCAATCTCGGTTGCTTCTCAATTAGAACCAGTTTCAAACGGTCTATTAGAGCATCATAATAGCTCCGAGTTATGGTTGTGCTCTATTCCGAGAAATCTATGAATAGTATACCCTGAGAATCCCAAAATTCAGTGACCATAACCTTTCCATATCACAAAACGGTCTTCTCCTTTTTCTATGTCCATTATTTTGATTATTTTGTGGTCTATTGAGGGTAGTGGTGAATACAAGTTTCATCGAGGGCTACGAATCTGCGCAAAAAGTCTTGTGGGTTAAGCCTAAACATTGCTTGATTCTTCGTTGAAATGTTTTTAACACTTAGATAAAAACGGACTTGGAAATACCATATGACAAAAAAGAAAAGAACAAGTTGATATAAAGACAAGACAACTACAGTGGCTAATAGAAAGAAAATCACGGATATCTATAAAAAAAAATAAGATCCTAATCTCCAAAGCAGTCATTAAACCAATAAGTGCGTATGGACGTGAACTATGGGGATGTGCATCCAAATCAAATATAGCTGTCGCCCAAGACACTCCGTCAAATTGCGAACGTTTCATGGTTTGTATCCAACCTCACAGATCTACAAGTTCCTAAAGTGCAGGAAGAAATATCTATAACAGCCATCAAGTATCACTCAGTTCTCCACAAACATCCTAATTCGTTACTGGGCCAACTCCTAGAACAAGTGACCAGCAAAAAACTCAAAAAGGTGTGACACAGTGAAGTAGTTTTAAATCACAGTATTTCAGGTTATAAATATCATTGGATATCACACTGATCGTGTCTTATGCTGCTGGTACAACTGGCACCCGCCAGCAATTTAGTTTAGAGAATTATGTAGTATTCTGTGGCTGAATAAATAGTATTGACTTAAAGAACACGCCCACCTTGTTCATTGTTTCCGATGTTTCCCATTGTAGCGGTTAACAACGAACAGGGCTTTTTTGTTTCGGAACACTGGTGAATTGTTGAGCAACAACGAGAACATTGTTCATAAACACTGTTCGGAAACATTTGTTTTCAATATGGGCTAGGATTTACGGCTCTTGCATTTCTTAAATCACCTGACGAAAGCCGCAAGGATTGTAGAAACGTTGTGAGGTATTTATGTAGCACTTTTTTTTTTCTTTTTGTTGGCTACTGAATTATCTAATTATTTTAATTTTAACACCGACGTTTTATATTTTAATAGTCATTGACTTGTAACTGATGCTTCAGAAATAATAAAAGAATTGTCTTGCTAGTTGACATTTCAAAAATTAAGATTGAAAATTATTGCTCATATGTATTATATTTAAGTTATGAGCTTCTGATTACTAACAATAATAACATGAAATGAAAAAATTTACGTCTGAATTAAAATTAATAACAAGAAAGATAGCCAAATATAGGTAAAATAAGTGATAATACTTATTTTGTCTGTATTTGGCTATCTTTCTAATTAATAATAACATTAACTTATTTACATTTTACTTTAGTTTCATTTTAGCCTTTCGTTAACTTTGCTTTCCAGCCAGTGCTTACCGTACACAAACACACAAATTAAAATAGGTTGTTTTAAAAGAACTTTATGTCGCACTGTAACATTCACGCTCACGAGACGACTGAGCGACGATAAAACAAAGCTACAGACACTGAATAAAGCAGGCCGCACAAGCGCAGTTATTTATCAATATATGAACGTCAATATTTTGTGTCAGTGTACTATAAATATTTTTACAACCGCATACAAATATTGATCAGTATTTTCGTCAATGTTTCTGTTCATTTTCATTATTGCCTGTCCGTGTGAGCTGTATTTAGATATTTTAATTAAATAATAGTAGTTTTTGCGTAATTATTAATTGTAGGAAAAAATTTATTAAACTTTTCTCGGGACAAAACAATGTTTTACGAACGTAATGGATTAAACAGTGGTTGAATAAAAAAGAACGTTACTGCCACGTACGGTTATTGAAAGAAATTTTTATAGCCGATTAAAATGATTACTTTATTATTTTCGATTGGATAGAGGAAAATTTAATAAATTTTCATCAATGGCTGAACCTTACTTAAATCTTCCCCCTCAGGGGGGTAATTCTAAAATGAGCTCTCTAGAATTTAAAAATCGATAGCTATGATTTAAATTATACATAAGGAAAAAGTTTTTGTATCTCAATTTGAAATAAGCATTTGGTAAGTTTGGTGCTTTCCATAGAGCCAAACTTGAAATATTTCAGTAATATAAACTGCGACGTACTCATTGAGTAGGTCTATTATTTACTGTGTCTAGTAAAGGAATAGTTCGTACGGTAATGGATGATTGCTATGACACGCGCTATGTTGTTGTCTACTGTAACCTAGCGCAAACTCCGCTTGTTAAACGAAATAAGAACTTAATTTCGTACAAAAGCACGAATGGGCGAGAGGTTTTACGGTCTCAGATTAAAGTAAATTATTACTTTGTTTATGTACAGAATTATTACTATAGAAGAACCGTGATACACAATCTTGAAATTAGGCTACCTTTGGAAATAATTCAATTTTTTATTTTCAATGCAAGAATAAATTTTCTGAACAACGCTACGCACAATAATAATATTTTTATCTGTCCACCAGAATCCAAATATTGCCGCAGTTGCATCACAGGTGGATTTCAAATAAAGCTCTGAAATTTTCATTTCTAATTGTTGAAAATTATTTTATTTCATGAAAAATATTTAACACACTTTTTTCCACAATTTCACAAACCTCAACATATGCGAATGTATTATTGTTTAATCAATAGAAACTGGCTAAATCTATTGCCAAATTCGGACACAAGAGTTTCAAGATGCTTAGCAAAAGATGAAACATCACGCCCACCGCTATTATCTCTTTATGAAATAGATTTCATATTTGGAAAGTGTGAAGGGAATTTATGTTGAAATGCGTAATCCGCAACTTCAGTTTCTTTTCAAATGTAATCGGTACCGTTCAAATGAAGGAAGACCATTCTTATCGGTTTACAACAATTACAATGCATAAATAATGTTGACCTCATGAAACTTGCGTGTATATTTGGATTGAAAAATATATGTATTAATAACTAAAGTTACTACCTCATTTAAAAATCCTGAATAACATTTTAAAAATCGATTACTCAAAACGTTTTTCTGAAATTCAATATCAGTTTTCTTATATACACGATTTCGGCGACGGAAAATTTAAAAGCTGACTGAGTTTAGATTCGTTATTAATTTCATATCATAAATACAAATATTATGGAAAAGCAGTTTTGTTACTTTATCAACAATTATTAAAGTTACAGTAAGAAAGACTGTCGTTACTATTTGGGTACGTCCCTCTCGATCAAGTAATTTTTTTTGATAAGCCAGCTTTTCCAATTCATTTCCTCGAATCCATATCAACGACGTTCTCATGTATACAGCTGTTTTCAAGTGATACGCAATTGCAGTTACCTCTTACATTTATGATAATGAGGCATAAGATACGTCAGGCGCTGGCAAAGAATACAATATAATCAGAGCATAATTTATAGATTTTTATAATACTACTAGCTGGGTGCCCAGCGTTGCCCGAGATGTCATTTGTCTATAACCCCCGATATGACTACAATTTCGGCTGCTTTTGCGCAATTTTTATGTAACGCTACTCGAACCCTAATCATTATAATTAATTCTGAAAAATATTTCTTCAACGCAAATATCTGCCGTGTTTGCATGTTCCAAAATTTGCACCCCGCTCCCCCTGCATCTTAGTGGTAAATGCCAATTTGAATGTCGTAACTAAACACAGTGACTTCCATAACCTTTGATTTGACTCCAATCTCGGTTGTATTCGCGTTATTTTCTGTAAAGCATCTCCACCCCAAACCCGAAGGGTGTCCTTTTCCCAGGGCGTAGGGGATGAAAATTGTATTCAGATAACATTGATAGAAACACTATCAATATCTTTGACCCCTAAAAATATTTATCCGACTCAAATATCGGCTGTTTTAGTATGTTTAAATATTTCCATCCCCGCTTCTGGGGGTGGAAGACGCGTCTCACCCCGACAGTGTTTGTTTCCTGGTCGCAAAGAACACGTGTA
Source organism: Zhengitettix transpicula (assembly GCA_037074705.1). Taxonomy (NCBI): domain Eukaryota; kingdom Metazoa; phylum Arthropoda; class Insecta; order Orthoptera; family Tetrigidae; genus Zhengitettix; species Zhengitettix transpicula. The sequence goes on from CM073590.1 coordinate 197,376,564, forward strand.
CGAAATTTGGTGAAAATTGCTCGACTGGTGTAGATTTGTATTTTATTTAGAAAACGTTTGTATGGGAAATAGAAAAGGGCTGTTTTTAGAGTTTTCCCGGAAATTATTCGATTTTTTCTCGCCTTTTAAACCTTCCCTAGACCTCCACGAACAGTTCAAGACTAAGATAAGATAAATCCGTTCTGCCGTTCTCGAGTTTTAGTGAGACTAACGAACAGCAATTCATTTTTATATATATATAGATTTATTTAGAATAGTACATAATTATAAAATCTAAATTTCTGGCGGCTGCCAGATGTACTGGTAGCAAGAGACATGGTCAAGGAGATATCAAATGATATCGCGTGAAAAATTTAAATACATGGAATACTATGACAAACTAATTTACTTGGCCTCATCTTTTTGAGCTTTATGGTGGTCAGTGGTTATAGGAGTTAGTCCAGTAGCAAAATAGGATGGTTGTGCTTATTTCATATTCCTGACGAACTACATTTTGTAAGGGCCTGAAGATACATTCAACAACTAAATTGCGAATTATTAATATGTTTTTTATTTGATTTATATAATGTTAGTATACGTAGACTAATCCAATAACAAACACTGAAGTAGTGCAAGAAACATATTGTCACTTGTCGCATTTCTGTTTTCAACATAGTGTTCAGAGTACAGGTGTGCTTCCCCCGTTGTCGTGCTGAGCTATATATTGTAATATACAAAAAAGAAAGGCTTTTAAATGAAAAAATTATTCAAATTTTAACAAACAAAATAATTTATTATGGCAATACTTGAAACAATTACACAATGTACAAGTAGAACTTATCTCTGGGTCATTACTGGGTTTGATAACGGCTAATCATTTATTTAGAAATCGTATCAACACAAATTTCAATAAAAGATTTACTCGTCAATTAACAAAGACGAAATTTACTTGTCGATGAAATTATACTAAAATATGGATTCTACTTAACAAATTTTATCAAAGGAAGAGAACGAAATCTGGCATCTATCTTTTAATCCGGTTTACATAATTATTTATTTTATATTGGTACTCACGGCTGCATTCCAGGATACTTTTGACTTACGAAGCACTATGGCGGGTTTTTGCACAGCTTCTACTCAGACTCACAGATTCTAATTAATATTTTTAGTTTTAAATCAGGAACCAGGAACCTCTTCTTGGTCTCTCCATCCCTCGGTTGAGTTACTCACGGCTGCCCAGCTTAGCAGGTTTTTATAGTTCTGCTTGCGTAAATGTTTTGCCTACGAGCAAAACGTTCATGGTCCAATCACCTCTGTTGGTTGATAATCCTCGTTATTGTTTGTGATTGATAGTCTGAATTGTTGGAGGGGCATTATGTAACGCGTTTACTTAGGTCTAAGTTTTTCTTCGTCTTGGAAGTGCTGGTTGTGTGGTCTTGAGAATTCGAAACCGTGCACGTGCGTGTGGGGGTGGAGAAGACAAATAGTCCCACCCAAGTAATTGCGGGTCCTACCTCGATTGTTGGCTTTGACATGACAGAGTAGTTAGCCATTTGTTGACTAAGGAACTGCAGCTGCGTAATATAAATCTTGTGATAATGGAAGAATCTGTCAACTGGCAATAGCGACGAAGTTTTCTAACAATGGAAAAAGTAAAAGACTGGGAGGATATAAGGGAGGAGATAAGCTTTTGAGAAGGTAGTTGTTCAGCGCTCATCGAAGCTGGTGGATGTGATTAAGAGAGACATTGTTTAAGCAGAGTCGTGGTACGTTGGCTGAGATGACGGTGGCATTAAGCACAGAAAGTTGTCGAAAAATTGCTGTGTAAAGTTGTAAGGTAGAGATACAGCAGAATAAATTCATCGAGATACAGCAGAGTAAAGTCGTCGAGATATAACATACTTTCTTTTTCAAATCAACAGTACTTAGTAGAATCTGTGGATTTAATAGAAACTGTGAAACCCCCACCACTGTGTTCGAAAGGTAAAAGTATCCTGGGCAGCCGTAAGTAGCAAGAGAACAGTAAATTTTTTGTAAACCGACTTAAAAGATAATGTCAGATATCATTCTTTAGTGTTGATAAAATAAACTTTTAAATTAAAAATCCATCTTGTAGTATAAGTTCGTCGATAATTAATTTCCTCTATGTCTAGACGAATAAATATTTCTTTTTAAATTAAATCTAAATTTTGTGTTCTTTGATTATGTTTAAATGTTCTGCCGTTATCAAATCTAGTTGAGACCCTGAGAGTTTTTTTTTATTAAATTGTACTAATCTTTTGTTAAATAAAATTGTTTGTTTGTAAAAGTAAAATAATCGTTTTATTTAAACGTTCACCTATTTTAATTATTACATAAATGGCTACCACAACGTGGGGCAAATTAATAAGTAATTATTTGATAATTTCAATATATATATATATATATATATATATACTGGGTTGATAAGGAAACGGAACACAAAATTATCAATTAAACAATGCATTTAAAATAAATGACAAACGAAATCTGACTCATTACCCTTATTTAACAATTTACATAATGAATACAGGAAAAAATAAACTTACAATCTTTCTGGTCCATGCAATTTGGATCTCTCGCATACCAGCACACACTCACTTCATACAGGCTTAAAGAGCACTAGGTTGCGCTCATACTTTGCTTTCAGGACCACCTCTTCTCGATGATATTACTCTCACAGCGACTTCCTCCAAACAACCAACCCTGCTGACAGACAGATTTCCACGACGAAACTCCTACCGACTGCTGATGATGCTGACTAATGATTCCTCTCGGCCACCTAAATTGGCCTCCACCAACGCTCTCTCCAGAATGCAAGTCACTGACTTATAAAATTGTTTCGGCCACTTTAACTTGGCCCTGCGTCCGCCCTGCGGACCTCCACCAACGCTGTCTCCCCTCTCTCTGACTGGTACTGTCCAACTGTTCTCTCAGGTCTCCTGTCCAATTGCTATCCTTTTATCTGCTCTCTCCTATCCAGAATATTCCCTTGTTTTCACAGTTTTTGAGTTTCCACGGTCGCCAAACAACACCAGCTGTTGCCTTTCTCACGCTCCGAGAGCCACTCAATACAATTAAAATAAATATTCCCTTTTAATATAATTGTATGTCCAAAAAACTTCTGTCATCATGCATTAAGGGTTCCGACCAGATGTCTGTCAATACCATGAGCTCTAAGCCGCTAAACGTCCAATTATAGTCCTCCCCTTCTCTAAAAGCCACTTATCCATCATTTTATTATTATCTTTTTTTCTACAAACCACTCAAGAATCCCCAGTCTGAGTTGGTAAACAAATCGGATGAAATAAGAACAAAATTCATATCCTTCATAACTGTGTATTACAATATACATATATATATATATATATATATATATATATATATATATCGTAGTAATCAATTTTATTTTAGAGAAAAATGAAGGAATTTAAATTGAAAAATTATTTATAAAGATAACAATTTTAATATATTTAACAAAATTTAGTCTTACGATTTATTAATATTATGCCACGGCTTTTGTGAGAACTAACAATTTCTAATAAAAATAGTACAAAAAATGAAATTTAATTTACAATAAACCCAACTCTTTCTAATTTGAAAGTTATATAACTTTAATAAAGTTATTGAAATCTATTAAAGTTATTGAAATCGGACAGCAAGTGATATTTACGTATAAGGTTTACAGATTAGAGATTGTTTGAATTACATATCCTTGTCTGGTCTTCAGGGGCTCATGACCGCGTTATTTGATTTTGAATTAATTATCATTTTATTTACTCCACTTTTCACTAACAGGTCAGTTGATCTTTCTACTTCTACTTTATTATTGATTGCGAACACAAAACACTGTCGACGTCTTTCTGTGTCTGAATATATAATATTTCTGAATATATAATTGTTTGTAAATCAACCATCACTCTCTGACTAAATGCTTTTTACTGTTTACTCGCTACATACTTCACAATCTGTTACATTATACTCCGGCAACTATTAATACAGACTTATCAGGCTCAAAAAAAAAAAATCCGCTTCCTTCCAAAACATTCTCTGCTCTCCCCCTCCGCCAACTCTTATACATTCTGCTTCGCTAAAGTTCTGCACGACAATCACTTTGTAGCGAGTATTATCGGCTCCGCATTCTCAGCAAACAATACAGTTAGTCACAATGCCATGACCTCAGAGTTACGCCACCAATAATGAATGATAAAAAATTATTAATTACATATTTGTAATTGCTAGAATATATATGCTATTTTTATTTGTTATATAAACTTTTATTTTTCTGTAACGTCATTAGTTAAGAGCAGCAGGGCATTGTTGGAACGTGTCGTTGCTGCAGAAATTTTGAAAAATCGAGAGAAAAAACAGGGAATTGGTTGGGTATGCTGTTACAATATAAACATTAATTAAATTATTATAAAATCTTCTATGTCGGCTTGTGCGTATCTGCTCATGTGCTATAGCACAAATTAAATTAATAAGACTAAATTTTCTTAATTTTAAGAACCTTCATAACAATTGAGTTATATCAATGCGAATTTTTGCTTCGCCTTCAAAGACGTTAAACTGCCCACCTTGTGACACATTCGTTCCCGCAAATGCAGCCAGCTAGCCATGTTAGTGCTACACGCGTCTGAGCACACGATTTCTGTCTAGACAAATTCCCATGCCCAATATTCATTCACCCTCTCTGCAATACCCCTAAAGCACAACAAAATGAATATTCAGTCTGTGTCGTGCAATAACGTAGAGAGGCAACCCCATCAGACGGCATGAGCAACGAAATCATAATAAATTTTAACCATTCGGTTATTAATAATATTATTTTAAAGTTGTTTATATTTTCAAAACGAAAATAGTATTTGTAAATTTTGGGTACTATTTAAAAAAAATTAAGATCAAAGGTTACTTTTATTCAATTTAAATATTTTAATTTTAAAAAAATTGTTTTTTCTGGTCGCGTTCTCGGTAAAGTTATTGGCGACCACATTAGGTATTTAACTAATTGGGATGATAATTGTTTGCTGGTGATATTGTTGTTGTTTCATCAGATGAGGGGGGCGATTCCAATTGTCTCGACGAATTTGGTGAGTACTTTAATGGCTTCCAGGCTTGAGCAGAGATCCGTTCTAGATGCATTGTCCAAGGCAGTCCTTTTTGTGGTTGCGTATTTGATGCATACAAACTGGATATGAATAATGTTGAGTGGGATTGCGCATTTCTCACAAGTGGGCACAAGGGGCATCATAATGCGAAAATCAACCTCACGACCCTGCATACACCACCTTGTGTTGCCTGTTCCGAAAATTAACTTCATTTGACATATGTACAATGGAAAACAAACTTTCGTGTTAGAAAATCTGGTCAACTTGGTGTCAGCTTCTTCCTCTTTTAAAAATTAGATAGTATTGTAAATAGTAATTTTTGGGGTTGGTTTTATTATTAATATGATGCGGGAGATTACACATAGGAAATCAATTTAACATTAAATATTTTTGTAGGTTAATTTCTTTAATTGAATGAAACCCATATGTGAGAGTTCAAAAAGAGAAAAAATGATCAACTGCCAAACGGGAATTATAATCAACTACCTCTTAACAAATAACGGTAGAAAAGAGACATTTATGGAGATTGTGTTCTGAAAAGAAATGTACGAGAATCGATATTGAAATTGGAAATAATATACGATTTGGAGGGGGGGGGGTTAATAATTCACTTTCTAAACAGCGATATCACCCCTTAATTGATACGCATAATCACATCGTTGTTCAGTCTCGTTTAGTAATTTTATTCGTTAGAGTTCATTAATTAAAAAAATTATTGTCCTACATTGAAAATGAAAAATGTTTAATTTAAATTATATTGTATTCAGTATTCATAGTATTTGATTTAATTAAATATTGTACAAATGACATTACAAATAACAGTTAAACAAAGAATAACGTTCGGACACATTTATTTTACAATTAAAGCTTGGTAAATTCTCAGTCTCATTAAGTAAAAATAAATGAAGATTTTCTTCAATTAATGCATTGAACGAAGTATATGTGTACATTATTATACATTTTTGATAACTGGTAAATAAATATCCTAGTACTTAAAAAAATTCCAATTATATAATTCAGGTTACTTTTAGAAATACAAAATAAGTCGAAAAATTATTGTATAATTGTATTAAATATTACATTAATTTGGTGAGTAGTACCATTTACAAGAAAATTATATACAAATACGAAATTAGAAATGTTGGTGAAAAAAAATTGATTACATAAAGGATATCAAAGTACAGTGTCATGGTGGCATAGAATTGAAATTGTATTATGCTCTTCAAAACTTACTATAAAACGTTCATCATAAAAATAATAGTAAACGTAATTTTTAATAAAAATAAAAAGAATTATCATATGAAAATTCTATTTATGAATGAAAGTGAAACAACAAATATTTACAAAACTTAAGAGGGAAAATCTTCGTATTATTTACAATATTACATTGTAAAAAAAAATTTAATAAAAATCGGATGTAACGGAAATAATAGATAATACGCGATATAAAACATCGTAGAGTAAATAAATAAATTAAGAATATGTCAACCTAATAGGAGCAGATCCAAATAAATATATATTTACATGCGAAAATAAGTTACATTTCCTTATATTTCATAAGCTAATCTAGAGTTACGTCTCCGCCTCCTCGCGACAAAGAAAGCTGCAAAAGGACAGAGTGTAGCTACTACAGCAGCACAAGAAATGCCTGCTATAGCGCCTCCACTTAATCCCGCCTGTAACTGTGGATTGCTTGGAACCTCAGTAGTAGAGTTAGAATAATCAGTTGTACTTTCGGCAACTGTTGTCGACGTTTCAGTTAAGTTCAAAGCCCCAATGGTAGTGTCAGCTACATCCGTAGATATTACTGACGACAGCGTTATATCAGTTGCAGTGGGAACATCAGTTGTTGTCAGAGTCTCACCCGTAGATGTTGTTCTGGTTGGAGTCAAATCGGTTGCAGTTGGAACATCAGTTGATGATACAGTCTCACCCGTAGATGTTGTTCCGGTTGGAGACAAATCGGTTGCAGTTGGAACATCAGTTATTGTTACAGTCTCACCCGTAGATGTTGTTCCGGATGGCGTCAAATCGGTTGAAGTTGGAACATCAGTTATTGATACAGTTCCTCCAGTAGATATTGTTCCAGTTGGCGTCAAATCTGTTGCAGTTGGAACGTCAGTTCTTGTTACAGTCTCACCCGTAGATGTTGTTCTCGTTGGAGTCAAATCGGTTGCAGTTGGAACATCAGTTATTGTTACAGTCTCACCCGTAGATGTTGTTCTGGTTGGAGTCAAATCGGTTGCAGTTGAAACATCAGTTGATGTTACAGTCTCACCCGTAGATGTTGTTCTGGTTGGAGTCAAATCGGTTGCAGTTGGAACATCAGTTGATGTTACAGTCTCTCCAGTAGATATTGTTCCAGTTGGCGTCAAATCTGTTGCAGTTGGAACGTCAGTTCTTGTTACAGTCTCACCCGTAGATGTTGTTCTCGTTGGAGTCAAATCGGTTGCAGTTGGAACATCAGTTGATGTTACAGTCTCACCCGTAGATGTTGTTCCGGATGGCGTCAAATCGGTTGAAGTTGGAACATCAGTTATTGATACAGTTCCTCCAGTAGATATTGTTCCAGTTGGCGTCAAATCTGTTGCAGTTGGAACGTCAGTTCTTGTGACAGTCTCACCCGTAGATGTTGTTCTCGTTGGAGTCAAATCGGTTGCAGTTGGAACATCAGTTATTGTTACAGTCTCACCCGTAGATGTTGTTCCGGTTGGAGACAAATCGGTTGCAGTTGGAACATCAGTTATTGTTACAGTCTCACCCGTAGATGTTGTTCCGGATGGCGTCAAATCGGTTGAAGTTGGAACATCAGTTATTGATACAGTTCCTCCAGTAGATATTGTTCCAGTTGGCGTCAAATCTGTTGCAGTTGGAACGTCAGTTCTTGTTACAGTCTCACCCGTAGATGTTGTTCTCGTTGGAGTCAAATCGGTTGCAGTTGGAACATCAGTTATTGTTACAGTCTCACCCGTAGATGTTGTTCTGGTTGGAGTCAAATCGGTTGCAGTTGAAACATCAGTTGATGTTACAGTCTCACCCGTAGATGTTGTTCTGGTTGGAGTCAAATCGGTTGCAGTTGGAACATCAGTTGATGTTACAGTCTCTCCAGTAGATATTGTTCCAGTTGGCGTCAAATCTGTTGCAGTTGGAACGTCAGTTCTTGTTACAGTCTCACCCGTAGATGTTGTTCTCGTTGGAGTCAAATCGGTTGCAGTTGGAACATCAGTTGATGTTACAGTCTCACCCGTAGATGTTGTTCCGGATGGCGTCAAATCGGTTGAAGTTGGAACATCAGTTATTGATACAGTTCCTCCAGTAGATATTGTTCCAGTTGGCGTCAAATCTGTTGCAGTTGGAACGTCAGTTCTTGTGACAGTCTCACCCGTAGATGTTGTTCTCGTTGGAGTCAAATCGGTTGCAGTTGGAACATCAGTTATTGTTACAGTCTCACCCGTAGATGTTGTTCTGGTTGGAGTCAAATCGGTTGCAGTTGAAACATCAGTTGATGTTACAGTCTCACCCGTAGATGTTGTTCTGGTTGCAGTCAAATCGGTTGCAGTTGGAACATCAGTTGATGTTACAGTCTCTCCAGTAGATATTGTTCCAGTTGGCGTCAAATCTGTTGCAGTTGGAACATCAGTTCTTGTTACAGTCTCACTCGTAGATGTTGTTCGCGTTGGAGTCAAATCGGTTGCAGTTGGAACATCAGTTGACGTTACAGTCTCACCCGTAGATGTTGTTCTGGTTGGAGTCAAATCGGTTGCAGTTGGAACATCAGTTGATGTTACAGTCTCACCCGTAGATGTTGTTCCGGATGGCGTCAAATCGGTTGAAGTTGGAACATCAGTTATTGATACAGTCTCACCCGTAGATGTTGTTCTGGTTGGAGTCAAATCGGTTGCGGTTGAAATATCAGTTGATGTTACAGTCTCACCCGTAGATGTTGTTCTGGTTGGAGTCAAATCGGTTGCAGTTGGAACATCAGTTGATGTTACAGTCTCACCCGTAGATGTTGTTCCGGATGGCGTCAAATCGGTTGAAGTTGGAACATCAGTTATTGATACAGTCTCACCCGTAGATGTTGTTCTGGTTGGAGTCAAATCGGTTGCATTTGAAACATCAGTTGATGTTACAGTCTCACCCGTAGATGTTGTTCTGGTTGGAGTCAAATCGGTTGCAGTTGGAACATCAGTTGATGTTACAGTCTCACCCGTAGATGTTGTTCTGGTTGGAGTCAAATCGGTTGCAGTTGGAACATCAGTTGATGTTACAGTCTCACCCGTAGATGTTGTTCCGGATGGCGTCAAATCGGTTGAAGTTGGAACATCAGTTATTGATACAGTCTCACCCGTAGATGTTGTTCTGGTTGGAGTCAAATCGGTTGCAGTTGAAACATCAGTTGATGTTACAGTCTCACCCGTAGATGTTGTTCTGGTTGGAGTCAAATCGGTTGCAGTTGGAACATCAGTTGATGTTACAGTCTCACCCGTAGATGTTGTTCTGGTTAGAGTCAAATCGGTTGCAGTTGCAACATCAGTTATTGTTACAGTCTCACCCGTAGATGTTGTTCTAGTTGGAGTCAAATCGGTTGCAGTTGGAACATCAGTTGATGTTACAGTCTCACCCGTAGATGTTGTTCCGGATGGCGTCAAATCGGTTGAAGTTGGAACATCAGTTATTGATACAGTTCCTCCAGTAGATATTGTTCCAGTTGGCGTCAAATCTGTTGCAGTTGGAACGTCAGTTCTTGTTACAGTCTCACCCGTAGATGTTGTTCTCGTTGGAGTCAAATCGGTTGCAGTTGGAACATCAGTTATTGTTACAGTCTCACCCGTAGATGTTGTTCTGGTTGGAGTCAAATCGGTTGCAGTTGAAACATCAGTTGATGTTACAGTCTCACCCGTAGATGTTGTTCTGGTTGGAGTCAAATCGGTTGCAGTTGGAACATCAGTTGATGTTACAGTCTCTCCAGTAGATATTGTTCCAGTTGGCGTCAAATCTGTTGCAGTTGGAACATCAGTTCTTGTTACAGTCTCACTCGTAGATGTTGTTCGCGTTGGAGTCAAATCGGTTGCAGTTGGAACATCAGTTATTGTTACAGTCTCACCCGTAGATGTTGTTCTGGTTGGAGTCAAATCGGTTGCAGTAGCAACATCAGTTGATGTTACAGTCTCACCCGTAGATATTGTTCTGGTTGGAGTCAAATCGGTTGCAGTTGGAACATCAGTTGACGTTACAGTCTCACCCGTAGATGTTGTACTGGTTGGAGTCAAATCGGTTGCAGTTGGAACATCAGTTGATGTTACAGTCTCACCCGTAGATGTTGTTCCGGATGGCGTCAAATCGGATGAAGTTGGAACATCAGTTATTGATACAGTCTCACCCGTCGATGTTGTTCTGGTTGGAGTCAAATCGGTTGCAGTTGAAATATCAGTTGATGTTACAGTCTCACCCGTAGATGTTGTTCCGGTTGGAGACAAATCGGTTGCAGTTGGAACATCAGTTATTGTTACAGTCTCACCCGTAAATGTTGTTCTGGTTGGAGTCAAATCGGTTGCAGTTGAAACATCAGTTGATGTTACAGTCTCACCCGTAGATGTTGTTCTGGTTGGAGTCAAATCGGTTGCAGTTGGAACATCAGTTGATGTTACAGTCTCTTCAGTAGATATTGTTCCAGTTGGCGTCAAATCTGTTGCAGTTGGAACATCAGTTCTTGTTACAGTCTCACTCGTAGATGTTGTTCGCGTTGGAGTCAAATCGGTTGCAGTTGGAACATCAGTTGATGTTACAGTCTCACCCGTAGATGTTGTTCTGGTTGGCGTCAAATCGGTTGCAGTTGGAACATCAGTTATTGTTACAGTTTCACCCGTAGATGTTGTTCTGGTTAGAGTCATATCGGTTGTAGTTGGAACATCAGTTGATGTTACAGTTTCACCCGTAGATGTTGTTCCGGTAGGCGTCAAATCGGATGCAGTTGGAACATCAGTTGATGTTACAGTCTCACCCGTAGATGTTGTTCCGGTTGGCGTAAAATCGCTTGAAGTTGCAACATCAGTTATTGATACAGTCCCTCCAGTAGATATTGTTCCAGTTGGCGTCAAATCGGTTGCAGTTGGAACATCAGTTGTCGTTACAGTCTCACCCGTAGATGTTGTTCTGGTTGGAGTCAAATCGGTTGCAGTTGGAACATCAGTTGATGTTACAGTCTCTCCAGTAGATATTGTTCCAGTTGGCGTCAAATCTGTTGCAGTTGGAACATCAGTTCTTGTTACAGTCTCACTCGTAGATGTTGTTCGCGTTGGAGTCAAATCGGTTGCAGTTGGAACATCAGTTATTGTTACAGTCTCACCCGTAGATGTTGTTCTGGTTGGAGTCAATTCGGTTGCAGTAGCAACATCAGTTGATGTTACAGTCTCACCCGTAGATATTGTTCTGGTTGGAGTCAAATCGGTTGCAGTTGGAACATCAGTTGACGTTACAGTCTCACCCGTAGATGTTGTACTGGTTGGAGTCAAATCGGTTGCAGTTGGAACATCAGTTGATGTTACAGTCTCACCCGTAGATGTTGTTCCGGATGGCGTCAAATCGGATGAAGTTGGAACATCAGTTATTGATACAGTCTCACCCGTCGATGTTGTTCTGGTTGGAGTCAAATCGGTTGCAGTTGAAATATCAGTTGATGTTACAGTCTCACCCGTAGATGTTGTTCCGGTTGGAGACAAATCGGTTGCAGTTGGAACATCAGTTATTGTTACAGTCTCACCCGTAAATGTTGTTCTGGTTGGAGTCAAATCGGTTGCAGTTGAAACATCAGTTCTTGTTACAGTCTCACTCGTAGATGTTGTTCGCGTTGGAGTCAAATCGGTTGCAGTTGGAACATCAGTTGATGTTACAGTCTCACCCGTAGATGTTGTTCTGGTTGGCGTCAAATCGGTTGCAGTTGGAACATCAGTTATTGTTACAGTTTCACCCGTAGATGTTGTTCTGGTTAGAGTCATATCGGTTGTAGTTGGAACATCAGTTGATGTTACAGTTTCACCCGTAGATGTTGTTCCAGTTGGCGTCAAATCGGATGCAGTTGGAACATCAGTTGATGTTACAGTCTCACCCGTAGATGTTGTTCCGGTTGGCGTAAAATCGCTTGAAGTTGCAACATCAGTTATTGATACAGTCCCTCCAGTAGATATTGTTCCAGTTGGCGTCAAATCGGTTGCAGTTGGAACATCAGTTGTCGTTACAGTCTCACCCGTAGATGTTGTTCTGGTTGGAGTCAAATCGGTTGCAGTTGGAACATCAGTTGTTGTTACAGTCTCACCCGTAGACGCTGTTCTGGTTGGAGTCAAATCAGTTGCAGTTGAAACATCAGTTGATGTTACAGTCTCACCCGTAGATGTTGTTCTGGTTGGAGTCAAATCGGTTGCAGTTGGAACATCAGTTGATGTTACAGTCTCACCCGTAGATGTTGTTCTGGTTGGAGTCAAATCGGTTGCAGTTGGAACATCAGTTATTGTTACAGTCTCACCCGTAGATGTTCTGGTTGGAGTCAAATCGGTTTCAGTTGGAACATCAGTTGTCGTTACAGTCTCACCCGTAGATGTTGTTCTGGTTGGCGTCAAATCGGTTGCAGTTGGAACATCAGTTCTTGTTACAGTCTCACCCGTAGATGTTCTTACGGTAGGCGTCAAATCGGTTGCAGTTGGAACATCAGTTTTTGTTACAGTCTCACCCGTAGATGTTGTTCTGGTTGGAGTCAAATCGGTTGCAGTTGGAACATCAGTTGTTGTTACAGTCTCACCCGTAGACGCTGTTCTGGTTGGAGTCAAATCAGTTGCAGTTGAAACATCAGTTGATGTTACAGTCTCACCCGTAGATGTTGTTCTGGTTGGAGTCAAATCGGTTGCAGTTGGAACATCAGTTGATGTTACAGTCTCACCCGTAGATGTTGTTCTGGTTGGAGTCAAATCGGTTGCAGTTGGAACATCAGTTATTGTTACAGTCTCACCCGTAGATGTTCTGGTTGGAGTCAAATCGGTTGCAGTTGGAACATCAGTTGATGGTACAGTCTCACCCGTAGATGTTGTTCCGGATGGCGTCAAATCGGTTGAAGTTGGAACATCAGTTATTGATACAGTTCCTCCAGTAGATATTGTTCCAGTTGGCGTCAAATCTGTTGCAGTTGGAACGTCAGTTCTTGTTACAGTCTCACCCGTAGATGTTGTTCTCGTTGGAGTCAAATCGGTTGCAGTTGGAACATCAGTTATTGTTACAGTCTCACCCGTGGATGTTGTTCTGGTTGGAGTCAAATCGGTTGCAGTTGAAACATCAGTTGATGTTACAGTCTCACCCGTAGATGTTGTTCTGGTTGGAGTCAAATCGGTTGCAGTTGGAACATCAGTTGATGTTACAGTCTCTCCAGTAGATATTGTTCCAGTTGGCGTCAAATCTGTTGCAGTTGGAACGTCAGTTCTTGTTACAGTCTCACCCGTAGATGTTGTTCTCGTTGGAGTCAAATCGGTTGCAGTTGGAACATCAGTTGATGTTACAGTCTCACCCGTAGATGTTGTTCCGGATGGCGTCAAATCGGTTGAAGTTGGAACATCAGTTATTGATACAGTTCCTCCAGTAGATATTGTTCCAGTTGGCGTCAAATCTGTTGCAGTTGGAACGTCAGTTCTTGTTACAGTCTCACCCGTAGATGTTGTTCTCGTTGGAGTCAAATCGGTTGCAGTTGGAACATCAGTTATTGTTACAGTCTCACCCGTAGATGTTGTTCTGGTTGGAGTCAAATCGGTTGCAGTTGAAACATCAGTTGATGTTAGGGTCTCACCCGTAGATGTTGTTCTGGTTGGAGTCAAATCGGTTGCAGTTGGAACATCAGTTGATGTTACAGTCTCTCCAGTAGATATTGTTCCAGTTGGCGTCAAATCTGTTGCAGTTGGAACGTCAGTTCTTGTTACAGTCTCACCCGTAGATGTTGTTCTCGTTGGAGTCAAATCGGTTGCAGTTGGAACATCAGTTGATGTTACAGTCTCACCCGTAGATGTTGTTCCGGATGGCGTCAAATCGGTTGAAGTTGGAACATCAGTTATTGATACAGTTCCTCCAGTAGATATTGTTCCAGTTGGCGTCAAATCTGTTGCAGTTGGAACGTCAGTTCTTGTTACAGTCTCACCCGTAGATGTTGTTCTCGTTGGAGTCAAATCGGTTGCAGTTGGAACATCAGTTATTGTTACAGTCTCACCCGTAGATGTTGTTCTGGTTGGAGTCAAATCGGTTGCAGTTGAAACATCAGTTGATGTTACAGTCTCTCCAGTAGATATTGTTCCAGTTGGCGTCAAATCTGTTGCAGTTGGAACATCAGTTCTTGTTACAGTCTCACTCGTAGATGTTGTTCTGGTTGGAGTCAAATCGGTTGCAGTTGGAAAATCAGTTGATGTTACAGTCTCACCTGTAGATGTTGTTCCGGTTGGAGACAAATCGGTTGCAGTTGGAACATCAGTTATTGTTACTGTCTCACCCGTAGATGTTGTTCTGGTTGGAGTCAAATCGGTTGCAGTTGAAACATCAGTTGATGTTACAGTCTCACCCGTAGATGTTGTTCTGGTTGGAGTCAAATCGGTTGCAGTTGGAACATCAGTTGATGTTACAGTCTCTCCAGTCGATATTGTTCCAGTTGGCGTCAAATCTGTTGCAGTTGGAACATTAGTTCTTGTTACAGTCTCACTCGTAGATGTTGTTCGCGTTGGAGTCAAATCGGTTGCAGTTGGAACATCAGTTGACGTTACAGTCTCACCCGTAGATGTTGTTCTGGTTGGCGTCAAATCGGTTGAAGTTGGAACATCAGTTATTGTTACAATTTCACCCGTAGATGTTGTTCTGGTTAGAGTCATATCGGTTGTAGTTGGAACATCAGTTGATGTTACAGTTTCACCCGTAGATGTTGTTCCGGTAGGCGTCAAATCGGATGCAGTTGGAACATCAGTTGATGTTACAGTCTCTCCAGTAGATATTGTTCCAGTTGGCGTCAAATCTGTTGCAGTTGGAACGTCAGTTCTTGTTACAGTCTCACCCGTAGATGTTGTTCTCGTTGGAGTCAAATCGGTTGCAGTTGGAACATCAGTTGATGTTACAGTCTCACCCGTAGATGTTGTTCCGGATGGCGTCAAATCGGTTGAAGTTGGAACATCAGTTATTGATACAGTTCCTCCAGTAGATATTGTTCCAGTTGGCGTCAAATCTGTTGCAGTTGGAACGTCAGTTCTTGTTACAGTCTCACCCGTAGATGTTGTTCTCGTTGGAGTCAAATCGGTTGCAGTTGGAACATCAGTTATTGTTACAGTCTCACCCGTAGATGTTGTTCTGGTTGGAGTCAAATCGGTTGCAGTTGAAACATCAGTTGATGTTACAGTCTCACCCGTAGATGTTGTTCTGGTTGAAGTCAAATCGGTTGCAGTTGGAACATCAGTTGATGTTACAGTCTCTCCAGTAGATATTGTTCCAGTTGGCGTCAAATCTGTTGCAGTTGGAACATCAGTTCTTGTTACAGTCTCACTCGTAGATGTTGTTCGCGTTGGAGTCAAATCGGTTGCAGTTGGAACATCAGTTGACGTTACAGTCTCACCCGTAGATGTTGTTCTGGTTGGAGTCAAATCGGTTGCAGTTGGAACATCAGTTGATGTTACAGTCTCACCCGTAGATGTTGTTACGGTAGGCGTCAAATCGGTTGCAGTGGGAACATCAGTTGTTGTCAGAGTCTCACCCGTAGATGATGTTCTGGTTGGAGTCAAATCGGTTGCAGTTGGAAAATCAGTTGATGTTACAGTCTCACCTGTAGATGTTGTTCCGGTTGGAGACAAATCGGTTGCAGTGGGAACATCAGTTATTGTTACAGTCTCACCCGTAGATGTTGTTCTGGTTGGAGTCAAATCGGTTGCAGTTGAAACATCAGTTGATGTTACAGTCTCACCCGTAGATGTTGTTCTGGTCGGATTCAAATCGGTTGCAGTTGGAACATCAGTTGATGTTACAGTCTCTCCAGTCGATATTGTTCCAGTTGGCGTCAAATCTGTTGCAGTTGGAACATTAGTTCTTGTTACAGTCTCACTCGTAGATGTTGTTCGCGTTGGAGTCAAATCGGTTGCAGTTGGAACATCAGTTGACGTTACAGTCTCACCCGTAGATGTTGTTCTGGTTGGCGTCAAATCGGTTGCAGTTGGAACATCAGTTATTGTTACAGTTTCACCCGTAGATGTTGTTCTGGTTAGAGTCATATCGGTTGTAGTTGGAACATCAGTTGATGTTACAGTTTCACCCGTAGATGTTGTTCCGGTAGGCGTCAAATCGGATGCAGTTGGAACATCAGTTGATGTTACAGTCTCACCCGTAGATGTTGTTCCGGTTGGCGTCAAATCGGTTGAAGTTGCAACATCAGTTATTGATACAGTCCCTCCAGTAGATATTGTTCCAGTTGGCGTCAAATCGGTTGCAGTTGGAACATCAGTTGTCGTTACAGTCTCACCCGTAGATGTTGTTCTGGTTGGAGTCATTTCGGTTGCAGTTGGAACATCAGTTGTTGTTACAGTCTCACCCGTAGACGCTGTTCTGGTTGGAGTCAAATCGGTTGCAGTTGGAACATCAGTTGTCGTTACAGTCTCACCCGTAGATGGTGTTCCAGTTGACGTCAAATCGGTTGCAGTTGGAACATCAGTTGTTGTTACAGTCTGACCCGTAGATGTTGTTCCGGTTGGCGTCAAATCAGTAGCAGTTGGAACATAAGTTGTTGTAACCGTCTCTCCCGTAGATATAGTTCCGGTTGGCGTCAAATCTGTTACTGTTGGAACATCAGTTGTTGTTACAGTCTCACTTGTAGACGCTGTTCTGGTTGGAGTCATTTCGGTTGCAGTTGGAAAATGAGATGTTGTAACTGTCTCTCCCGTCGATATAGTTCCTGTGGGCGTCAAATCAGTTTCAGTTGGAACATTAGTTGTTGATACAGTCCCTCCAGTAGATAAAGTTCCAGTTTGCGTCAAATCAGTGACAGTTGAAACATCAGTTGTTGTTACAGTCTCATCCGTAGATATTGTTCCAGTTGGTGTCAAATCGGTTGCAGGTGGGCCATACGATGTTGTTAGTGTCTCACCCGTAGATTTAGTACCCGTTGGCGTAAAATCGGTTGCAGTTGGAACATTAGTTGTAGCAACCGTCTCTTCCGTAGATATAGTTCCGGTTGGCGTCAAATCGCTTACAGTTGGAACATTAGTTGTTGATTCAGTCCCTCCACTAGAAATAGATCCAGTTGGCGTCAATTCGGTTGCAGTTGGAACATTAGTTGTTGATAGAGTCTCTCCAGTTGATAAAGTTCCGGTTGGCGTCAAATCTGTGGCAGTTGGAACATCAGTTGTTGTAACCGTCTCTTCAGTAGATATAGTTCCGGTGGGCGTCAAATCGGTTGCAGTTGGAACATTAGTTGTTGATACAGTCTCTCCAGTAGATAAAGTTCCGGTTGGAGTCAAATCTGTGGTAGTTGGAACATCAGTTGTTGTAACCGTCTCTTCCGTAGATATTGTTCCGGTGGGCGTCAAATCTGTTACATTTGGGAAATTAGTTGTTGATATAGTCCCTCCAGTAGATATAGTTCCGGTTGGCGTCAAATCTGTGACAGTTGGGAAATTAGTTGTTGATATAGTCCCACCAGTAGATATAGTTCCAGTTGGCGTAAAATCTGTTGTTGTAGTTGAAACAACAGTTGTTGTTCCTGTCACACCCGTAGATATTGTTCCAGTTGGTGTCAAATCTGTTGCAGTTGGAACATCAGATGTTGTAACTGTCTCTCCCGTAGATATAGTTCCGGTGGGGGTCAAATCAGTTGCTGTTGGAACATTAGTTGTTGGTACAGTCCCTCCAGTAGATAAAGTTCCAGATGGCGTCAAATCTGTGACAGTTGAAACATCAGTGGTTGTTACAGTCTCACCCGTAGATATTGTTCCAGTTGGTGTCCAATCGGTTGCCGTTGGAACATCAGATGTTGTTACTGTCTCTCCCGTAGATATAGTTCCGGTGGGCGTCAAATCAGTTGGTGTTGGAACATTAGTTGTTGATACAGTCTCTCCAGTAGATAAAGTTCCGGTTGGCGTCAAATCTGTGGCAGTTGGAACATCAGTTGTTGTAACCGTCTCTTCCGTAGATATAGTTCCAGTGGGCGTCAAATCAGTTGCAGTTGGAACATTAGTTGTTGATATAGTCCCTACAGTAGATATAGATCCAGTTGCCGTCAAATCTGTTGTCATAGTTGAAGCAACAGTTGTTGTTACTGTTTCCCCCGTAGATATAGTTCCGGTTGACGTCAAATGTGTGACAGTTGGAACATCAGTTGATGTTACATCAGATGTTTCTGTAGTGCTTGTGCTCTCCGTTTCCTGGGATACAGATGTAGATTCGGAAGTGATTGTACTAATGCTTTCGGAAACACTGGATCCCGTAGATGTTTCGGTACTGCCAGGTGTTGTACTGTCTGCCTCGGTGGTATCTGTTGACAATTCTGTAGTTAGAGTTGTGGTACTTTCTGTATTTGGCAATCCAGTGGATGTTTCTGTAGTGAGGGTGGTTTCTGTTTCCTGGGACTGAGATGTAGATTCGGAAGTGATGGTACTGGTATTTTCTTGTTCACTAGATCCTGTAGATGTTTCCGTACTCACAGATGTAGTGGTGTCTGTGTTTGTAGATGTTTCGGTAGTTATACTAGTGGTACTTTCAGATTCCGTAGATACTACAGATGTTTCAGTAGTGCTTGTGCTCTCCGTTTCCTGGGATACAGATGTAGATTCGGAAGTGATAGTACTAGTGCTTTCGGAAACACTAAATCCCGTAGATGTTTCGGTACTGCCAGGTGTTGTACTGCCTGCTTCGGTGGTATCTGTTAACAATTCTGTTGTTAGAGTTGTGGTACTTTCTGTATTAGGCAATCCAGTGGATGTTTCTGTTTTGAGGGTGGTTTCTGTTTCCTGGGACTGAGATGTAGATTCGGAAGTGATGGTACTGGTATTTTCTTGTTCACTAGATCCTGTAGATGTTTCCGTACTCACAAATGTAGTGGTGTCTGTGTTTGTAGATGTTTCGGTAGTTATAATAGTGGTACTTTCTGATTCCGTAGATGCTACAGATGTTTCTGTAGTGCTTGTGCTCTCCGTTTCCTGGGATACAGATGTAGATTCGGAAGTGATAGTACTAGTGCTTTCGGAAACACTGGATCCGGTAGATGTTTCGGTACTGCCAGATGTTGTACTGCCTGCTTCGGTGGTATCTGTTGACAATTCTGTAGTTAGAGTTGTGGTACTTTCTGTATTTGACAATCCAGTGGATGTTTCTGTAGTGAGGGTGGTTTCTGTTTCCTGGGACTGAGATGTAGATTCGGAAGTGATGGTACTGGTATTTTCTTGTTCACTAGATCCTGTAGATGTTTCCGTACTCACAAATGTAGTGGTGTCTGTGTTTGTAGATGTTTGGGTAGTTATAATACTGGTACTTTCTGATTCCGTAGATGCTACAGATGTTTCTGTAGTGCTTGTGCTCTCCGTTTCCTGGGATACAGATGTAGATTCAGAAGTGATAGTACTAGTGCTTTCGGAAACACTGGATCTCGTATATGTTTCGGTACTGCCAGGTGTTGTACTGCCCGCTTCGGTGGTATCTGTTGACAATTCTGTAGTTAGAGTTGTGGTACTTTCTGTATTTGACAATCCAGTGGATGTTTCTGTAGTGAGGGTTGTTTCTGTTTCCTGGGTCTGAGATGTAGATTCGGAAGTGATGGTACTGGTATTTTCTTGTTCACTAGATCCTGTAGATGTTTCCGTACTCACAGATGTAGTGGTGTCTGTATTTGTAGATGTTTCGGAAGTTATAATAGTGGTACTTTCTGATTCCGTAGATGCTACAGATGTTTCTGTAGTGATTGTGCTCTCCGTTGCCTGGGATACAGATGTAGATTCGGAAGTGAGAGTACTAGTGCTTTCGGAAACACTGGATCCCGTAGATGTTTCGGTACTGCCAGGTGTTGTACTGCCTTCTTCGGTGGTATCTGTTGACAATTCTGTAGTTAGAGTTGTGGTACTTTCTGTATTTGACAATCCAGTGGATGATTCTGTAGTGAGGGTGGTTTCTGTTTCCTGGGACTGAGATGTAGATTCGGAAGTGGTGGTACTGTTATTTTCTTGTTCACTAGATCCTGTAGATGTTTCCGTACTCACAGATGTTGTGCTGTCTGTATTTGTAGATGTTTCGGTAGTTATAATAGTGGTACTTTCAGATGCCGTAGATGCTACAGATGTTTCAGTAGTGCTTGTGCTCTCCGTTTCCTGGGATACAGATGTAGATTCGGAAGTGATAGTACTAGTGCTTTCGGAAACACTGGAACCCGTAGATGTTTCCGTACTGCCAGGTGTTGTCCTGTCTGTCTCGGTGGTATCTGTTGACAATTCTGTAGTTAGAGTTGTGGTACTTTCTGTATTTGACAATCCAGTGGATGTTTCTGTAGTGAGGGTTGTTTCTGTTTCCTGGGACTGAGATGTAGATTCGGAAGTGGTGGTACTGTTATTTTCTTGTTCACTAGATCCTGTAGATGTTTCCGTACTCACAGATGTTGTGCTGTCTGTATTTGTAGATGTTTCGGTAGTTATAATAGTGGTACTTTCAGATTCCGTAGATGCTACAGATGTTTCTGTAGTGCTTGTGCTCTCCGTTTCCTGGTTTACAGATGTAGATTCAGAAGTGATAGTACTAGTGCTTTCGGAAACACTGGATCCCGTAGATGTTTCCGTACTGCCAGGTGTTGTCCTGTCTGTCTCGGTGGTATCTGTTGACAATTCTGTAGTTAGAGTTGTGGTACTTTCTGAATTTGACAATCCAGTGGATGTTTCTGTAGTGAGGGTGGTTTCTGTTTCCTGGGACTGAGATGTTGATTCGGAAGTGGTGGTACTGTTATTTTCTTGTTCACTAGATCCTGTAGATGTTTCCGTACTCACAGATGTTGTGCTGTCTGTATTTGTAGATGTTTCGGTAGTTATAATAGTGGTACTTTCAGATTCCGTAGATGCTACAGATGTTTCTGTAGTGCTTGTGCTCTCCGTTTCCTGGGATACAGATGTAGATTCAGAAGTGATAGTACTAGTGCTTTCGGAAACACTGGATCCCTTAGATGTTTCCGTACTGCCAGGTGTTGTCCTGTCTGTCTCGGTGGTATCTGTTGACAATTCTGTAGTTAGAGTTGTGGTACTTTCTGTATTTGACAATCCAGTGGATGTTTCTGTAGTGAGGGTTGTTTCTGTTTCCTGGGTCTGAGATGTAGATTCGGAAGTGATGGTACTGGTATTTTCTTGTTCACTAGATCCTGTAGATGTTTCCGTACTCACAGATGTAGTGGTGTCTGTATCTGTAGTTGTTTCGGAAGTTATAATAGTGGTACTTTCTGATTCCGTAGATGCTACAGATGTTTCTGTAGTGCTTGTGCTCTCCGTTTCTTGGGATACAGATGTAGATTCGGAAGTGATAGTACTAGTGCTTTCGGAAACACTGGATCCCGTAGATATTTCAGTGCTACCAGGTGTTGTACTGTTGGTCTCGGTGGTATCTGTTGACAATTCTGTAGTTAGAGTTGTGGTACTTTCTGTATTTGACAATCCAGTGGATGTTTCTGTAGTGAGGGTTGTTTCTGTTTCCTGGGTTTGAGATGTAGATTCGGAAGTGATGGTACTGGTATTTTCTTGTTCACTAGATCCTGTAGATGTTTCCGTACTCACAGATGTAGTGGTGTCTGTATTTGTAGATGTTTCGGAAGTTATATTAGTGGTACTTTCTGATTCCGTAGATGCTACAGATGTTTCTGTAGTGATTGTGCTCTCCGTTGCCTGGGATACAGATGTAGATTCAGAAGTGAGAGTACTAGTGCTTTCGGAAACACTGGATCCCGTGGATATTTCCGTACTGCCAGGTGTTGTACTGTCTGTCTCGGTGGTATCTGTTGACAATTCTGTAGTTAGAGTTGAGGAACTTTCTGTATTTGACAATCCAGTGGATGTTTCTGTAGTGAGGGTTGTTTCTGTTTCCTGGGACTGAGATGTAGATTCGGAAGTGATGGTACTGTTATTTTCTTGTTCACTTGATCCTGTAGATGTTTCCGTACTCACAGATGTTGTGCTGTCTGTATTTGTAGATGTTTCGGTAGTTATAATAGTGGTACCTTCTGATTCCGTAGATACTACAGATGTTTCTGTAGTGCTGGTGCTTTCCGTTTCCTGGGATACAGATGTAGATTCGGAAGTGATAGTACTAGTGCTTTCGGAAACACTGGATCCCGTAGATATTTCCGTACTGACAGTAGTAGTGTCGTCTAATTCAGTTGATTCTGTGCTCAAAGTTGTTGAAATATCTGTTGTTGTTGTTGGCAATATAGTTGATGTTGTCGTTGTGCCTTCTGTTGTTGTAGTAAAGTCTGGCGGCGTTGAATTTATTTCATCGTTCTTTTCAATGTAGTTCAAAGTTGTTTCATTTCCCGTAGATATGATTTCATTAGATATTTGTTTGGAGTAAAATATCTGTGTTATTTTAAATATGGGTGTAGTTGACGTCTTCATATCCAGTACAGGTTCTGTGAAAAGAAGAGTATTTCCGCTTTATTTACATTTGTTTATTGTTTAATTTAAATTTACTATTTTTCATTTCTCTTATTTGTGCTAGTATATAATTTTCCTTTTAATGATTCTGATTTAGGTGCTGTTTAGCTTGTTATTATATCGAGTTTTATTATTAATACTGCTCATTTTAACGCGTTTGTGTATAGAATCATGGACAGTTAGGCTGTTAATTTCGCTATGTTAGCATCAGTGGACGTGACGATATTGAATTTTTTACATTGGACGCATATTAGAATTGCGTCATTTCTTCTAAACGAGAGCCTTGGATCCTGATCGACGGGATGATCGTCTAATAGCATCACATTGATAGTTTTAGTGGAAATTAATATTAGCTAGCATAAAAATGTAAACATTAGATATTCATAAAACAAAACTAAATATTATGTATATACAATACATATGATTTTGTCCTTAAAATTATTTCGTTGTGTTTAATTTATATAAAAATAATTTCGATTCAATACCGATATTGAATCAATTTTTTAAGTAAATGTATAATATTTGATTAATTTTTAACAGTTCACGTGATTAACAAACAGTTTCAAAACCAGATGGCCAATTTTCAGTCAATATACTAAAATTCCGAATAAGAAAGATAGCCAATACAGATTTTCTATTAGACGTAATTTTTTTTCATTTTATACTAAAATTCCGTTTCATGAAATTTTATGCATCAAACTCTAATCCTCAAATCCACCTATTTCAAGTTTAATCAGGTTCACTATCATCAAATTAAAGATTGTCACATGGAAAGCCCCTGAGTCCTTATTTTTCTGAGATAGTCATAAGAGATTTAGGAAATTCTTGTCTTTCTCTACTTCCAGTCCAACTTCTTTGCTACATCAGATATGTAGATGACATTTTTGTATTGTTAATACATCTCAAACCAACCTTATAGTCAATACTTTCAATAATTATCATCCCAACTTACAATTCACCCATGAACTTGAATTAACCATTCTCTTAATTTCCTTGATGTCACCGTATCCATTTACAATTATTCCATTCTCACCAATTGTTTCCGAAAACCTACATACTCTGGACGGGTTCTCAACTATCTTTCTGATCATCCTCCAAACCAAAAGAGAGCTATGGTATAAAATCTTGTAGGCAGAGCTATATTACTTTATAACTCCAAGTTCCATCAACACAACTTCGCCTAGAAGATGACGACAGTGCTTTCAGATGTCGAAACGTTGCGTGTAAATATAAATATGCAAAACCCGTGTGAATTCCGAGAACTATTTATTGAACTGAAATATTGTCCGAAACATTTTAATATCCAATGAGTACCCTTTAAATTTTATTATTAAACACATAAATAGCAGACTGAACAAAATTCATTATCCTACTCTCAATCGTCCCCAAACACGTCAAACCAAATTTTTACTCCTACTCCTTTATTACAAGTTTCTACATCACAAATTTGTCCAAATATTCAAAGAATATCAAATATCAATCATTTACAGATCCACTAATTGCCTTTCAAACTTGATTAAAAACCACAAGGACCCACTTACACCTACAGCTTACAAAATCTATTACTCTAATTGTAATTCATGCTACATAGGGCAAACAAAAAGTTCCCTTAATGCACGTATCAAAGAACATATATCTAATATCAAACATCCTATTGATAAACAATCTATATCAATTCTAAACATACATTTGATTGGCAAAACGCTAAGATTTTAGACATTGACACCAGGTACAATTCCAGACTCATTTCAGAGATGCTTCACATTAAATCAAACATCTCAGGTATTAATGTACAAACAGACAACAGACACTATTAAACTCAATAATTGCTAGAATCCCTTATTGTTACGCTAATCCTTAGTCCATTGTCGTTGCGTTTTCGTCGCTTTTGAGTTTTGCCCACTGACAAGTGCAGTTGTGTTTCTCTAGGCTCTTCTTAGCACCTGACAAAATGAACAAGGATCACCGAAACGTTGTGTGGTATTTATATTTACCCTTTTGGTCTGAATTGTCTTTCTTTCTTATTCATTAACTAGCTGGGTGCCCGGAATGTCGATTATCCATAACCCCCAATTTGACTCCAATCTCGGTTGATTTTGTGTTATTTTTATGTAATGTACTTCGCTCCCTACGCCTACATGTGCTCACCTACCATGCTGAAAGGGGTTGAACTCATTTACCTCAAAAAAGTTTCTTTCATAACGTCCGTTTCAACATTTTACAAAATTTCCACCTACGTCCCCAGTCTACTTTGGGTTAAACAAAAAGCTAAAAGTCATAATTAAGTTCAGAGAACGATACCCCAATAGTATTAGCGTTATTTTCATGTAACGCCCCACCAAATCCCATCCCTAAGCTTACTCCCCTCCATGGCGACAGGGATTGAAATTATACACAGAGAGCATCTAGAGAAATATTATGAATTTAATTGACCCCGAAATATATTATTTCGACGCTAATATCGGCCGATTAACATGTTTTTAAAATACCATCCACGTTTGGGGGAGTTAAACGGCAAGTTGAATGTAATATAAACTCAGTGACCGGCAGCTGATGAGGATTAGCTGAAAGGTGAATTCTATGGCAGATTATAACAGGATTTAGAAGGTATAGAAAGGCAAGATGTGAAGATAGTTTTAGGGTATGTCAATACTAAAGTAGGAAAAGAAGAAGCCTTTAGAGAGACAGTAGGACAGGAACGTCTGCACGATGTGTCAAACAAAATTGGGCAACGCCTCATTGACTTTGCCATTGGTAACGTTATGGTGGTGAAGAGTGCCTGGCACCAGAGAAGGGGCATAAGGAAAGCAACATTGTGCTCTCCAGTTGGTTTTACTTGCAAACAAATTAACCATGTAGTAATTGACAGGAGACATGCAACTGACATTTTGGAAGTTGATAGTTGTAGGGGTGCTGACTGTGACTTAGATCATTATATGGTTAGAGAGAAATATAGGCAACGCATTGCGGTTTACAGATCAGAAGGGAAGAGTAAAGAAGATACAACGTTTCAAAATTAAAAGAGAAAGAAGTATCTGGAAAGTATGAAGCAGAACTTGAAGTATGAAGAAGTTGGAGGATAATTAAAATTGTATATTGGAAAATATTAAAAAGAGGTGGAGAACGATGAAGGGTATCATACAAGAAACCGCAGAGTAAGTTTTGGGGATAGAAGAGACAGTAAAAAGGGCAGGATGGTTCGGTGAAGATTGTGAAAAAGCAGTTACAGAGAGAAACTAGGCAAGAAAGAAAATGATAAACAGGGAAACGAGTTCAAATGCAGAAGAATTCAAGAAGAAAAGGAAAGAGGTAGATAAAATCTGTAGGAGGAAGAAACGAGAAACCGAGAAGAAATGGATTACGGAGCTAGAATAAGAATATAACGACCGTGAAGTTCGGAAATTCTATGAAAGAATCCAGGAATTGAAGAAAGGATTTCAGCCACGTACGGTATTTTGCAGAGACAAGGAAGAAAATCTCATGGGACGAGAACAGATTCTAGACAGATAGGCTGAGTATTTCAAGGAACTACTGAATGCCAATGAAGTGATAGTAACATCGGAACAAAATGAAACAGACAATGATTAAACATGGAATAATGGTAGCCAGGAAGAAATACCTGGACTCAGACCAACAGTGGATAAAGTTAGGTCTGCAATAAAAAACCTGAAAAATAATAATGCCCCAGGAAGCAATAACATTTCAGTAGAGATACTAAGGGAGGGGGTGAGCATATGGCATATGTACACCAAGCTTATTACTGAAATATGGGAAAAATAAATTATGGAACACGGCCATTATATGCCCGATTCATAAGAAAAAGAACAAAGCAAACTGTGAAAATTACCCTGGTATAGCTTTACTTAGTGGGAAGAACTAGCAAAAGTGACTACAATGAGGCTCACCCCACTTGTAGAGGAGATACTTGGGGAATACCAGTGTGGTTTTCGACTGGGAAGATCAACGACAGACTATATCTTCACCATAAGGCAAATAATGGAAAAAATGTTATGAATATAATGTGGATGTGCATCAGCTCTTTGTGGACTTTAAACAGGCTTACAATAAAGAGAAAAGGTAAAAGCTGTATCAGACTTTGATGGATATGGGAATTCCATGTAAATTAATTAGACTGGTGCAAATATCACTTACCAACACGAAAGTGAAAGTAGAAGGTAGGCTAAGTAAAGAGTTTGAAGTGAACCAAGGATTACAGCAGGAGGATGTATTATCCACAATACTTTTTAACCTGGTATTGGAGAGAGTAATGAGAATTGTGTAGTTTAGGAACACAGGTGCCCCGCTGTTGAACTGTATGAACCAGACTCGAAAAGGAGGGAAAAGAAGTGGGCCCCCAAGTGAATGAAGTCAAAACACAATACCTCTTTGCTACCAGGAACAGGACTGCGGTGATGGACAAGTTCATAAAGTTGAATGGGGACAACTATGAGACATATGAGAATTTTAAGTACTTGGGCGTCTTGATAACTGATTATCACAGCATAGCTGAAAAAATAAAGGCAAGGCTGGCAGCGAGAAATAGAGCAGATTGGGCACTGATGAAGATACTCAATGAAAGTAGCCTAAGCAGAAAATCGAAAGTGACTGTATATCGAACAGTTATAAGTTCAGTGGTAATGCATGGATCAGAGACTTGGACAATGACTGTGGTTGATGAGGAGCTCCTTAGAAGGTGGGAGAGGAAAATACTCAGAAAGATCTTCGGAACAGTAAATGAGGAAGGACAATGGAGAATACGGAGAAATAAAGAATTGGTAAAATTATATTGATATGCTGACCTAGCATCGGAAATCAAGTGTAATAGAAGATCGACAAGACTGGGCTGTGATTGTCATAGAGGCCAAGGTCCTATATGGGCTGTAGTGCCAAGGAGTTAGTTATAAGACAAAACTCGACTTCTTAGAAACGCCATTCATTTCCTCATTTTAAGTCGCTTTAAAAATTATGAACGTTTCTATTTTCTTGATACATTATTAGAAATATAATTTGGCGGAATATGCCAATAAAAAGCTTAGTTACGCACAGAATATTATGCATTGCCGGCAGCCTTCGTATTCCTTTTGTGTTGCGAAGAGGGCTATTGCATCGGTATCGCGTTATTTTATTTATATGACGTAGCAGTATTTATTTAAAACTTCATTTGTAGTCCTCTTCCAAAATTTACGGCTCTCACACGTCAGGACTCTGAGAATTTAGGTTCAGTATTTTTTTTTCTCTAAAGCTAAGGTTTGGAGGATCGCCATATAGTCACTAGACGACTAGATTTTGATTTATTGTCGAATATCAAGTGTTCTTTGAAATACACGCTCTTTAAATTATTTTCAGTGACACCAGTAAGTGATAACTTTAATTATTGAAGAGGCCGGTTAATCTTATCTCTGATGCTAAGGTGATTGAAAGCTCATATATCTATTCAGACATCAAGGGAAGATATCAAATAACACGTTAACCGTAACAATTGAATCAAGTAAAACACTTCTATTAAACGGAATAAAATATAATTAATTCTTCCTTCGTGCTTACAATGACCGTCAGGAGTATTATAAACTGCAACTAGGAGTCCTAAATCATTCATGGTTAGTCTATATACTGAAGATTCATACTGTGCACACTCCATCAATTTTTGTACGACCCCGATAATTTAATTTCGGACTGATAACTGTGAAAAAATAATGAAACTTAAATAAAATTATATTTAGAAAAACAACTATTAGTACAACAGATTTACGTTATTGTATTAATGAATTATTTTGCTTGAGTGACGCACAGGAAATAATGCAAACAATTTTTTAAAATGCGAAGGAAGAATGGAAAACCTCATCAATACATCGGTTTTGTGTTATTATTTGGACATTGAAAATAAAAACGTTTCGCCAAACTCAAATTCATGTAAGACCTAGTAGTAAAAATAAAACAGTTTTCGAGGTACTCAATCGTTCACACAAGTTTTTTTGACTTATTATAAAAATAACAGATTCTATTTTAAGATTAGAAGAAAGTGAAATTTGCGTTTTACTGATGATGAACCATATTTTTACATAAAGCACATCATGCGGCGACGTGACATCAAACGATAAAGATAAAAAAAGTCGTTATATGATAATGCTGCATTTAAATACATCTCTCTATGATAGATTTCATAATTGCGATGAAAAAAAATATTTTCCGTACGAATCAAAGCCATGAAAACGTAGTAGTGAGTGTAAACGTGTTTTTAATTCGATAGATTCAGATTACTTTAAGTGAAAGTTCGGATCCTGGAGATATTAACATAAAAAATGCTCTTTTGTTTAATAAACTAGACATCGATCGCAGAATCTTTTCTACACTCATGATAAAATCTATATGTATTAATACTTTCACCAGTGATTCAAAATGACCCACATCATCATTCATTTTAAGAGATCACTAATAGATAAATATTCGATAAGTATATTAGGTTCAATTGATCCAGTATCCAACAAATCATAAATTATCCGTCGGTAAATGACTTGAGATTTTTTAATTCCAACCTATACAGAGAAGAAATGGATATAACTGGCACCTCTAGCGTGAATTGTTAATCTATTATTATGTCTACAAGTTTTCTTTATTGTTTTATATGCTATTTTACATTGGAAAATGTACAATTGGAAATGCTCAGTTACATTTTTTATATTTTTGATGAAATAACAGTAGCAGGTAACCAGGATTACACAATTTGTTCTCGATGTTTGCCTTAAAATAAAATCAACACGATATAGCGATTATTAATATTTATATTATTGTCATCATCGCATCTTATGGGCGCATGCGCAGTAAGTGACTGCTCTGGGGAAAAAAAAGTAATTTGGTTCATAAGAAGAAAAAGACTCGGGCGGAATCAAATTTCGTAAAAATAATAGTCGAACAATTCTAATAAATGACTGTTCAAATGTTGAGGTCCTTTTCGTTGCGGACACGTCGGTGATATCAACACGCCACGTATACCAAATTTTGACAAACATTCTGAAAAATCTTACTCATGACTCCAGACATGCAGCGAACAATTTACGTCATTTGTGAAGCTTAGTGTTGTGAATACGAAAGCCTTACCGAACGCCGCTGTATTGTACAGCAGCAGGAGCAGTAGTAGCATCACTGAGGGCTTCATGATGCCTGTTAGATCTGCACTGGCCTTGTAGCTTCCACGGAGACCATGGTCATCTCACTTCCCTTATCTTGCTTATCACGATCGTCAAATTACGTTATTCGTCAGCTTTGTATGTCACAATTCGAACAACAAATACTTTATCTCGCTCGAGAAAATAGCGCCGAGCGATTCAAAATGAAGTGTGCGGTTCCTGTTCAAACCTGAAACTATTCGGGCAAATCATACTACAGAGACCTGACAATTTCGGAAGTCTCCAATTTGTCCATATGCAAATATGGTAATCCACATGGTGGCAACTCCCCTTTAATAGCATAGGAAGGGATTTGAAAGGGGGGATGCGAAAGGGTAGAAGAAGGTAGCCAATGGTTAACTAGGGCCCCCGGGCTATAGTTTAAGGATCCTACCCGGCATTCGCCTAAAATAATGCAGGACAAACTCTAGAAAAACCTGCATCAGGTAGGTCGGGCATTGGGTACTTGTCCCACGCCCTTCCGATAGCGGAAGAGGGGTTAGCTGTGGGGTCGCAGCTTTCCCCTCTCCGTGCCTTACCAATTTAGGAGGCAGCTGGCCGACTATTCCAATGGGAATAGCGGACAACTCTTACCGTATGCCCAAGGTCTGAAACCCCGGAACATACACCTCTCAGAACAGGCCGAGGTGTCTCGGCTTGTGGGAACCTTAGTTCAAAAACGGAGAGGAAAAGGCATCCCCAAAGGTAGCCCCTTCGTGTCTCTCCTACAAGGTTCTACTTGCGAGAGAATAGTCCTTGCAAGCCTTGTAAACACTAATTTTTTTTTTAAAGACCATAGGCTACATGAGGGTGATCCACATTTGGCAACTCCCCTTTAATAGCATAGGAAGGGATTTGAAAGGGGGATGCGGAAGGGTAGAGGAAGGTAGCCAAGGGTTAACTATGGCCCCCGGGCTATATTTTAAGGATCCTACCCGGCATTCGCCTAAAGAAATGCAGGGAAAACCTTAGAAAAACCTGCATCGGGTAGGTCGGGCATTTGGTACTTGTCCCACGCCCTTCCGATGACGGGAGAGGGGTTTTCTGTGGGGACGCAGCTTACCCCTCGCCATGCCTTGGCCAGTTTAGGAGGCAGTTGGCCGACTATTCCAATAGGAATAGCGGACAATTCTTGCCGTATGCCCAAGGTCTGCGACCCCGGAACATACACCTCTCAAAACAGACCGAGGTGCCTCGGCATGTGGGAACCTTAGTTCAAAAAAAACCAGAGAGATGTGAGAGCATCCCCAAAGGTAGCCCCCGCCAGAGCTCTCTGGGAAGGTTCACCTGCGAGATATCCTCTTTTTTTTTTTTTTTTTTTTTTTTTTAGGGCAACAGGCTACATGAGGGTGATCCACATTGGGCAACTCCCCTTTAATAGCATAGGAAGGGATTAGAAAGGGGGGATGCGGAAGGGTAGAGGAAGGTAGCCAAGGGTTAACTAGGGCCCCCGGGCTATGGTTTAAGGATCCTACCCGGCATTTGCCTAAAGAAATGCAGGGAAAACCCTAGAAAAACCTGCATCGGGTAGGTCGGGCATTTGGTACTTGTCCCACGCCCTTCCGATAGCGGGAGAGGAGTTTGCTGTGGGGACGCAGCTTACCCCTCGCCATGCCTTGGCCTGTTTAGGAGGCAGCTGGCCGACTATTCCAATAGGAATAGCGGACAACTCTTGCCGTATGCCCAAGGTCTGCGACCCCGGAACATACACCTCTCAAAACAGACCGAGGTGCCTCGGCATGTGGGAACCTTAGTTCAAAAAAAACCAGAGAGATGTGAGAGCTCTCTGGGAAGGTTCACCTGCGAGAAATCCTCTCGCAGGCTTCCCTTGTATACTATATGCGAGATATCCTCTCGACATGCTTTCCACTTTTACATACTCTTACACAATTACGCTGCAAGAGATTTTTTTTATCGATTTCAGTGAGTACAGGAAGAATGAACCAGCCTTGACGCTGTTTTTCCATCGGAAATCATTGTACTCCTTTGTCGAGTTCAGACGTATTTCGGTAATAATGACAGACGACATTGTTTGACACAACTGTTCGTCTGATAGGGCCGATGACTGACAATCAGTAATCAAAAGGCCGCAAATAACTCCACAAAGTGGCTGTCACCATAGAAATGACCTGTACATTAAAAAGAAAAAATTTAAAATTTGTACCTGATGAGTTCGAAAATTAAGGGATAAAACGTTGTTAATTTAGTAAATTATTTTATTCTGGTTTAAAATTGGCTGATGCTTATTTATTTAAAATGTCTTCCTTGGGAGGACTAGGCCCAATGCAGTTGGTCAAGGTGAATATAATTTGTTAGAAGAAAAAAATTGCTTAATATTGAGAAGACAAAACGGATTCATGGGGAAAAGTCTTATTAATTAGAAAGAGACGTAGAAGACAATATAAAGTAATTGAATATATACCACGCACCGTTTCTGCAGTCTTTGTTGCTTTCGCCAGATTCAGAGACTAGCAAGAGTAAAGTGACCACACGTCCGGATTTTGGCGGGCCAGTCCCGCTTTTTGGTAGACTGTCCCGCGTCCCGCCGATTTTTAAAAATGTACCGCTTTTTAAAAACTATTGCATTTCTTATTTTAAATGTACTGTAAAAATATATTACCTATTATTTATTACGTATTATGGTGAATATAAAGAAATAAAAAATGCATAAAAAAACATAAAATGCATGCAGAGTAAACTAAATTAGGGAATGTACCGAGTTAGATTTACTCGGTGGTGTTCGATCATTGTCGTTACGTCTCGGCTTAATTCGGATAAGTGCAGACAGTCTGGTTTTTTGACGTTCGGTTTGACTCATTATTTGATTCACGAAGTTAGAACAATAGTCGCCACAACGTAACGGTCAATAAGGTAAAATTTAATATTCTTTTTTAGCCTTTGTAGTAAATTTTTTATTTATTTCTAATATTTACCCACAGAATAAAAGATGAGTAAAAAAAGAGAATGCAAATTTAATGAAGAGCTAAGCAGAGAATTGCCATTTATTAAAAAAACAAAAATGGACAATATGGTACGGTGTGAGAAATGTAATGCTGAATTTTCGGTCTCACATGGTGGAAAAAACGATATTACTAAACATCTAGCGACAAAGAGGCACAAAAGATTTTTGAATAATGCCGCTTCCTCGTCTAAAATGGAACAGTTTTTTCGCAGTGCAACACGGAAAAACAGCTAGCATTAGCGGAAGGGCTATTTGCTTTCCACTCCATGAACCACAATCGAAGTTTCAGATCAATGGATTGTACGTCGCAAATGATCAAAACATCATACGACAAAAAATTTGCATGTGCAAGGACAAAAAACCGAAGCAATTATTTGTAATGTTTTTTTCAGCATATTCGTTTCTCAATTGCAGAAAGAATTAGAAAAATGCGCATTTATATCCATATATTCTGATGCTTCAAACCACAAAGGTTTAAAATTATTTCCCACAATTGTTAGATTTTTTGATCCAGAAACCGGAATTAAAATTAGAATATTAGATTTTGTTTCATAGCCGGGTGAAACTTTACAAATAATTTTTGATTGAATAAGTACTATTTTAAAAAAAGAATAATTTGAACAATAAAATTATTGTCTATTGTGTGGATAACACTAACGCAAATTTTGGTGGAAAAGCTAGAAGAGGCTTCAATAACGTTTTTACGAAACTTAACGAACATTTGAACCAAAAAATTATTGGAGTAGGTTGTGTAGCGCTCATTCTACATAACACTATTCAAACAGCATCTGACTTACTTCCAGTTGATGTTGAAAATATTATTGCAAAAATTTATTCGTATTTTTATATACATATATATATATATATACTGTGCGTGTTGAAAGTTTGAAGGATTTTTGTGAAAGCGCAGAAATCGAATATAAAAGAATTCTTGGTTACAGCAAAACACGATGGCTAGCTCTTTTACCAGCTGTAGAAAATATTTTAAAAATATACGAACCATTAAAATCATACTTTTTATCACAAGTTACATGTCCAAGAATATTGCAGCTCTTTTTTTGAAAATGACACATCACAAATTTGGCTTCAGTTCATTCACAACCAAGCTACATTATTTCACAATGCTGTGAAAATTATTGAAGGGGACAAAATTTCAATTATGGAAGTGTCAAATGAAATCAATCATTTAAAAACAAAATTACGAGAAAGAATTGATAACGATTACATTCCTTTAATTATTCGAGAAGACGACACTAGGTTGGAAGAACAAGGTGCCATTAAACGACCTGATTTTCTGAAACATGTCAAAAAATTTTATAATAACTGCTTGGAATATCTTGAAGAATGGACAGTTCAATTCGAACATATTAAAAATTTTCATTGGGTGACATTAAAAAAGGAGATTTTATGGAATATGTGGAAACATCTTTTGAATATATTAGTAACCATTTTCCGAAAATTATCTTTTTGATGAGATTTCATTGGTAAAAAGACAGAAAAATTAAATGTTGGTTGTCTGCAAATGTGGAAACAGACGAAAAATGGACGGAGTTATTCCTTCATTTTAAACAGAATAATATTCCTTATCAAAATATTTTGAAAATTGTAGAATTCGCGCTCTCCCTTCCAGGAACAAATGCAGCAACAGAACGTGTTTTTTCTAGTATCAATAAAATATGGACAACTGAAAAAAACGCAGTTGAATATTAAAACTTTAAAATCTATATTAAGTGTAAAATATAATTTGAGCAATTCATGTGAAATATTTCACGACATTTTAATAAATGATCCGAATCTATTGCAAAGTATTCACTCGGATCATAAATATGACCGTGAAAGAAAATCATAATTTTTTTAAATAAAAAATTTAATTTGATTAAAAAACATGTTTAAATTATGTTTTACAAATATTTTTATAGTTACCAATAATTAATAATAAATACATTTTTGTACAAGTATATGAATGTATACAATAAAATATATATAACTAAATTGTAATTCTCATTTCATCCCATTTGTCCCGCTTTGTCTCAATGAAAATGTGGTCACTTTAAGCAAGAGTGGCAAGAATGACAAACTGCCCACGCCAGCTAAAGAATTATAGATCAAAGCTAAAACGAAGTGAACGCAAAGACAATAGAAAAGTTAAGAGTATCCTAACAATAATAGATGATACCCATTATTGGGTATTATCAGTTTGTATACTAATTACGGTGACGTTTGATTTAAAATAAGCGTTTCGGTTATAATTCTCTATGAAACTGAACAATGGCTGAGGTCCCTTATTGTTAAACTAACCACTCTTCCCATTTCCATTACCTTTGCTTTTAACTTCGCTATTGCTTTACTTTTCAGTTCTCCAGCTGCTTTTGTCGTTCTTATGTCTTGTGTTTTTGAATCACCTGTAGAAAGCAACGAGGATTGCCGAAACGTTGTTTGGTATTTATTTTATCACTTTATTTTTGTCTGTTAATTGTAAACTTCTTAATCTAATTAGTATACTTTTACATTTTCGAAAAGCCGTTTTATTAAACGCCAAAATCTGGAGGGAATGTGGGTTGAAATTTTAAAAACCCAAATTCCTGATAGTATGTTATTATGATTCAAATTAAAATTATCTTCTCAAACCATTATAGTTAGTATCAACCTTTTTTAACATTAGCAAAAAAATTGTGGTAATCCATGAGCCTATTTCAATACTTCCTCCCAGGATAATCCACGATATTTCCTATTTTAGTTCTTACTACAATAATAATTCCGATATTTATTGACAACCTTTTAACCAGTAAGCCACTGAGTTGTGATTTAGTGGTGTTTCTTCAGTGATATATTATTACTATCTGTTATATTGAATAAGAAAGATAGCCAATTCAGACAAAAAAAAGTGATAATATAAATACCACACAACGCTTCTGGGATCCTTGTTCCTTTCGTCAGGTGCAACTGCAATTGTCAGTTGACAAAACCTTTGAGTTGTGCCGCTCTAGGCTCTTCTTCTCACCTGATGAAAGGAACAAGGATCCCAGAAACGTTGTGTGGATCCGATTTGACTATCTTTCTTATTCATTGTTTTCTATCAGACGTAATTTTTTTCATTTTATCTGTTATATTCGCAACGTTTCGGGCAGTGTCACAAAGTTTTCATAAAATGAAAAATTTACGTCTGTTTGAAAATTAATAATAAGAAAGATAGCCAAATACATATAATATATATATTCCGACTATTGAAAGAACTAATAAATAAATAAACAGCCAATTTTAAGTCAGGAAAACTAATTTATTATTGTAAAATTATACAACGTTTCTCATCAGGTTTAAGTTTAAAACTACAAAAAGAACAAAACAATGATTAGAACAACATTCTTATTGTTTGTTATCTGCCAAATGTTCCTTAAAAATATTATTATAATCATTGTAATTGTTTTATCCTTTTTGTAGTTTTAAATTTGAACCTAATGAGGAACATTGTTTAATTTTACAATCATAATTATTTTTTTACTTAAAATTGGCTGATGCTTGAATACAACTGACTTGTGCACTTGTGTCTCTCTAGGCTCTTGCGTTTTTTCTCCACCTGAAGACGGCTTCCAGAAACGTTGTGTGCTAAATATATTATTACTTCTTTTGTCTGTATTTGGCCTTCATTAGAATGTTGATAGTGATATATTTTGAGAATAATAAAATAAAACCATTTTACAGTCAGAGAACGACGGCTTTCCCGATGAATCAGTTGTAGATAAAATTCTCAGGTCTCAACCTGGGCCAATGGTTTGTTCAAGAATCTTACTTCAAATATTTCGTTAGTTTTAGCACATTAAAATATATTAACTTATAATGATTAACAAATATTAGGTACTGATTTTACCTACATTCTATGTCTCCTCCAGTATATACAAAATTGAGCAAAATCATAGTCCGCCATATTTATATCATATCAGTCATTTAAAAGTCGAGGCATTTTAAATAAAATGAGTTCCACACATCCTATAATCTTTCGTATTGTTGTTTATCATCATTCGATGGAGTATTGCTGGATAAAATTATACTTTTTAGTCAATCAAAATATTTCTGATTTATTTCATTACGTAAAACGGAACTATTTACTTTGTTGTGCAGAATCGTCGCGTTGTAGCGTCTCTCGCGTGTGCTGTGACGTAATGATTTCTTGACACGCATTAATTTAATACAAAATGATCAGTTTTTTTAATTATAATTCTTTCCACGTTTATACTACAGGTTTCCCCACCCCCCACAGTGCCGTTTCTCGCCGTTTGAAGAATATGTGTACCAATTTTTGTTGCAATCTGTCCGCGCGTTTAAATATGTATACAGATTAACGTAAATACATACATACAAATATAAATCCTATTTTTATTGTATAGACTAGCTGGGTGCCCGGCGTTGCCCGAGATGTCCCGATACACTCCAATTTCGGTTGCTTTTGCGCTATTTTTATGTAACGCTCCTCGAGGGTGTAGATTTGTAAGCGGAACATACCCATATGCATACCCACATGTATACACACATACATACCGTATAAGACAATTTTATATAATATATATAGATAGATAGATATACATACACAATTTAAAACAATTATTAAATTTGTAGACATATAATTAATCCATCTGAAATTAAGCTATTTGGTGGTTTTAGCAATCTGCAGTTGGTAGCATTGTATAAAATTAATGCAAAACATTACGAAATACGCTGTCTTCAATAAAAAAAATATCAATTTTGAACATTTAAGTATTGTTTTTATCATAATTCTATGTATCTTCCAGTGCGTATTGCAAGATATAATTGGGAAACATATTGGTCCCTGATCCCGTTAAATATTCCACGTCAAAAGTCAAGTTATTTAAAAGAAAATTAATGCCATGGATTGTATAACCTTTCATAATAAATTATATTTATCACTCGATGTGGTATTGGTAGATTTACTTATACTTATTATTCAATCAAAATACTTTTGCTCAGCTTCATTTCTCAGAAATTGATCATCTATAACGTCGTTCCCAAAAATGGAAAACAAATACTGCTATCCTAACCTCAAATTTTTGTTTCACGACACAAATTGCACGCAATAATTTGTTTACATTTATACAAATTTATAGAAATACGTTGCGTAAAGTATAATTAATTGTACTTTTAATTCAATTTAAATGTTCCTATTTCTGTACATACCTTTGACTGATAGTGCATTAATTGAATAACGACCATAAAAACTTTCGGAGTTCCGTACGTCATTTTCAATACTTTTATAGTTACAAACATATAATTCAGCAGTCGTACCTTAGACAAATCTTATTATCTTCTGAAATATTATACAGGATACAATAGTACGTTATATTATGAAATTTTATAAATCTCGACCGACACACATTTGAATGTATTATAAGGCGCCATATTGGCTTTATCAAAGATAGCGGGATAATTAACTATTCCAAATTAACTTTTCGCAAGGATGGTAAAGTGTTTCGAATTGTTTTTTATTACTATTCGATGGAGTAATACTGGAAAAAATTTTACTTTTTATTCAATCAAAATATTTCTGCTTTATTTCATTACGAAATATAGAACTATATTTAGGATGCGTCAATGTCTTGAAAACTTATGACGTCATCGTCTCGCGCAGTAATTTAACACTAATTCGTAACTTATTTCAATTATAATTATTTCCACGTTTATTCTAGGCGTTTCTCACCCCCACAGTACCGGTTCTCGATTTTGGCAGAATATATATACCAATTTTTGTTGAATTCTGTCCACGCGATAAAATTTGTATAAAGAACAACGTAAATACATACATACATACAAATATACATCCTTTTTTATTATATAGAAGATAGATTCAGTACCGGTATTTCGGTGTATAGTAAGTTTATATTAATCGCACAATGCTATAAAACATGCTAAATAATATTCCAATTCATTTTATAACCTAACATTGTACATAACAAATTCATCAACAATTATACGATGACATTTATAATCAATTTTTATAAATTATAGAAATGTGTAAATGATATAATTATAAATAAATATGTTATTACAATGTTAAATTATAATATGAAGTGGAATGTAGTTTATAATATGTTTTATAGTTTGTACGATGAATATCAACTTACTATAGATCGAAATATTCATTTTAAATTGAAAACATAAAACAATTATGAATGTAAAAATTTGTTTTTTCACCAATCCTATGTTTATCAATAAAAATTGTGGCCGGAACTATCTTCTCTCACCTTGCTCCATAAATAAAGTAGTTCTACATTTAACCGTTAAACTAACAGAAAGGCAGTTCTTCAAACAAAGCCCATTATTTTAAGATCTTGTTGAGGCTAAATGATTCAGTCTCTAGTGGTGACTGTATATTTAATGAACTGCTTAATAATAATAAGAAGAAGAACCAGTGAAAAAGATGAGCGTTTGGGCGTCACTAACTTCGTTTTGGTTATAGCCAAATTTGGTACTGAATTTATTTGGAATATTTATGTAGTTAAAACGCGTAACGATCAACATAATGTCAAATTATTGCCGATAAATAATTTTACTGGCATGTAATTAATAGCAATTTTCACAGTGAAAAGGAAGTCTTGTCATTCGACAATAAGCACTTAGGCGCACTACTAAATCATTATTTATTCTGAGAATGTCATGCATATCATTTTCGCGATAACTTTTCAGAGATATTTCCAACAGTGAGGTGATAACATTCAGATTGCACCACAAATATTATCGTTGATTTCTTGGAATGCAACCGATCTTCGATTAGCATTTAAATGATCAAATCGAGTAATTTTTATTATCTTCTTGTTGTCATTTAACGCTTTCTTCCACCTGGGGCTTGAGGACAGGCAATTTGGAAACACTCGTAAATTTTTTAACAACAAAATATTAAGATTCTAAAATAGTCTATAAGAGTAAGTTTTATTCGTTTTTTAACTTTCTGGCATTAAAATAAAGTTCAATACAACCGAAATTTTATTTTAATTTTTGTAACAATTGACATTTATTCATAATTATTAATAACATAAAATGCAATTAAATGAAAAAATTAGCGTCTGATCGAAAATTAATAATAATAGAGAAGATACCCAAATACAGTCAAAATAAGTGATAATATAAATATCACACAGCGTTGTTTTGTTTGAGTTCTGTTAACTGACGACTGCTCTCGGCTCTTCTTAGCACCTGAAGAAAGGGACAAGGATTCCAGAAATGTTGTGTGGCATTTATATTATTTTCTGTATTTGGCTATCTTTTTTATTATAAAATTCAATTACTTACTTTGTTTTGAAATACCTCACCAATAAAATCAAATATCGCTTAATAAACCACATTACTTTGAAACTCGTATTTATATGAAAGAAATCAGCAATGACAATAATAAACAGGAAAACAAAATTTTCTCTCAAAAGCACTCAAATTTGAACAAGTTAAGCAGCGGATTATGTTACACTTATTACAAAAATCAATTTCTTTTGTCTTTGGGTTACAGGATTCCATGTAATAGAATTACATACGAGACTCTCTTTAAATTTCTTTAAAATATGGAATACAATCCAAACACACACTTCAATACGTGAATGAAAACATTAATGACATTTCCTAGCATTTTTAGCTTGCGTCAATTAAGAGGTAAGCGTGACTAAAATAATTTGATTTTCAAATTGCTTGCAAATTCCGCTTAGCTGTTCTTCCAGATACCCCTGAAGAGAATTTTAATGAAACAATCAAATTAAAGATAATTTTATTAATCACGACTTAACATCGCACACTTTTAATTTTAATGCGCTAAAAATTAATAATAAAATGTATTGTATTTTATTGATATAACGAGAATAATGATTTGGCGGCATACGCATTTTTTTCCTAACTAATTTTCCTTAGTCTGTCGTATACGGTCAGTACGTAATTTAGATAACAATTGAATAAACACTATACTACTATAACTGTAAGGAGGTACTTCCTTACGCAAATGTTGAAGCACAGAAGAGAACCACGGCGCTCTTTATTGTAGGGCAGTGGACGGTGGTTCTGCTGCCTCGGTAATTGATTCGTTTATCTTCGTTTCCTAGATAATATTTGAATCTGGTACAATCTGGTCGATTTACTGCGGTCACTTTCAGGTATATAAATGACACAGTCCGATTTCTTCCCACCTGAAACTTCAGCTGGTCTTCATTCCATCCCATGGAGTTTATAAGACCCGCACGTCTCCAAAACCTGAGAACAAAAAACTTAATAATATTACCAAAATCCTATTCAATTAATCAAAGTGTTCAACGATTACTAGCCGTACTGGTTTTCCATTTTTACTGAAGCTTTGTTCCAAAAACGGGCAATGGTTTGTTATGTAATTGATAAAGAAACTCGTTTCTTCCGCAAGAATAATTTAAATTTAATTTTTTTAATGGTGAATTCTTTTGTCAGTCGTTTTAATCAACAAATTGTAGCATAAAAGAACAACCCCCCCCCCCCAAATTAATTCGTGATTTTTTTATATGATTTGAAGAAAAACGCCTGTGTAACCAGAGCAGAGTTTCTGGGAAAATACGGTCACAAAAGTTGGCGCCGGTATGACGGAGGCGTCCATGAGAAGTCGTGCCTCCAGACAAAGGCAGCGAATTATGAAAGTCTGGCTCAGAAACCAACGACCTCACCAAAATTTCCTAAGGTCAACCCCTCCAACAGGCGAGAGTAAACCCGTGAAATTGTAAGATTGACGGAGATTGAATGAGAAAAACCACGTGAAGAGGTTTCCGCCCTCTGATAGGAAACGAAGAAATTCTAGCTGGAAGGTGGGCAAATGCCGAAAAAGACAGTTCACACATCCAACTTGGAGAAGGAGGAAGTCTGGGAAGAGAGAGGGAAATGTAAAGTTCTGATATACCTAGTGGAGAGGAAGGAAGGTAGAAAAATGTAAAGGAGTAGGAGAGAAATGTAAAGTTATAATCAATCACTTGAAGGAAAAAGCCCGACCGACAGATGAGAAGAAGATGAAGATAGCTTAACTTAGCCGATGCTGAGAAGTATTACACCGACGAGAGAAGGAGGAGGCTTTCTCCGGATTAGGGATTTCCTGTGAAGATTTTCAGGTTCCCCAGCACGTCTACCTGCATGGGAAAGCTATCCGGCGGCAAAGACGAAAAAGTGTTTTTATGTCTGCGATGCAAACAGCTGAGATTTCTGCCGCATGTATGTTTATGTTCAGAGTGTCATGAAATCGCCCTGAAGTTTGCCAATTTAACGCATTAGTAATTTGTTTGAGTCTTGAATATAGTTGATTAAAGTAAATTATCTTACATTTAAACTCGTGAGTGAGTAAATTGAAATTACTTAGATACAATTAAAAGGACTTGGTTAAATTGTGTGAACTCTTAATTAAATTACATTTAAAATCAATCAATTTTACATATTTAAATTTTTGTAGATTTCAAACACCGCTCCCAAGATTATTTTACAAAATATGGTAAGTCTAGACTTAACAAAATTATACATCTTGCCAATTAGCTACCAGAACAACTACTTTAATTTTTTTATCACTTCCATTTTTAAAGAGCATACAATTTAAATTATACGAATTATTCAAATATTATTTATGATGCAGTTTATGACCAGTTTCAGGCAGTTTATTAACGTTTTGTTACGTTTTTTTCGAAATTATAATTAAATAAACTGTCTGAAACTGGTCACGAACTGCATTATTAAATGGTGATTCATTTTAATGTTATTTTACACAAGTTCATAAGGTAATTGATGCGAGATGGATCAAGGGAGATCGTACTCATCTCGTAATAAACAATGATCACGAAAATCAAGTCGTTATATTTGAGAAATACGAATTTCGACGTGTAGAGAAGTGTGATATCATTCATTTGGATGGGACATTCCAATACAACGCAAAAAATTTCTGCCAGTTGTTTACACTTCATGAAATTATCAATGTCCATTATATCCCTCTCGCATTTTTGCTGATTGTGACGAATGTGTAGCCTCTTAAGAGCGGTCCAGACATGCAAATTTCAATTAAGCTTTTGGAGGAAGATTCAAGCCCTGGACTAGCAACGGACTATCTAAAAAAAACACAAGCTGCTCTGTTTTTACATTATCTGTTCGGGCATCCAAACTTGAAGCCGCAGGAAGTTGGGGAGTGTTTTACTAAAGATTTTATGACCATTAAATCACAACCGGAGAAACTTAACTTCTTCTGTGATTATCTGGTAGAAAATTACATGGACGAAAATTTCCTCAAACCCTGTAGTCGGAATTTTCATCCAACCCAAAACGGACAACCAACGCATGTGAAAGTTTTCGTGAATACTATTGAATTTTGAATGGTCCCTTTAGCTCGATACGGTGAATCCATATGTATCAACAGTTTATTTGTTAGTGTTGACTAATCAGAATAAAGTTGACCAATTCATAAGTGGAATACTGAATATTTTTACACAGAGAACAAAGTGTAATATTACTTACAATGCTGGCAACATTGCCCGGCTATACTGATATATTACCGGGCCATATGTATTGTAACGCGTGTATTTAAATTTAATTTTGTTTTATTTTCGGAAATGTTTGCTATAGTTTGGAGGATCCATTTGTTTCCCAATTCGAGACTCCGATCTGTCGCGTCTCAGGTAGCCGCACCTGGTTATTTGAATACCGAGATAGTGTTCATTGTGGCACTGTAAACCTTTGGTCGGCGCATGGGAAGAACAACAAAAGCCCGGTGATACTGAGGCCGGGAAAACGTCCAGGTCCGGGGTAGGAGGAGAGATTTTGGGAGAGTTGGCGAAAGGACGTGGAAACAAGGGGACAGACGTCAAAAGAGTTGAAATAAGAACGTTGAGAAGAGTGGTTGGAAGGACGTGGCGGAAGTACGTTGAAAAGGGTTGGTGATAGGATCCCGAAGGGTACAAGTGTATGCTTATCCGAGTAGTGGAGAAGCATATAGTAAATTTGCATCTGCCCATCAACTGGCTGTACGAGGCCATCCGCCGAATATTTGAGAACAAGCAACGAGCCGCTCCAGCCAGCTGCAGGATTCAATAAGGGAAAAACCGGGACCTCCAACTACAGCGGGCAACAACAGGAACATGCAGTACGTATTTGGTGCGGGCAACTAATCTCTGCGTCGTAAATTCACAGGTGCCTGTGTTCAGAGTTTTCGTGCTCAAAACAATAATATTAATAAAATTCATTACAATTTTTAATGGTCAATAATTTTTTGCTAAAATATAATAAAATATAAATAAACAACTCAATAAATTAATTCATTACAATATGTATTACCCAAAATGTTTCTGGATTTAGAGCAATATTGCCCGGCCCGATTTGTTGAATGATACTGACAGAAAAAACGAAATAGCCTAGATATTATTGTTGTTTAAATAAGGTCGAATCCAGGTTCTTCTCTTCTTTAATAACTTGAAATTTTTTATCAGAATTAATGCTGCGCTATTAAGCACTTCGTGTTCATTACTATTGTACTAGTGTAAGCGGGAAATGCTCGGACTACACTGTGGCCGAAATATTGCCGGAATATACCAATGTGTGGCTGGCAACATATTGCCCGTCCATACTTTCCTAAAATATTGCTGTAATGCGGAATTTAAGTGGCTCGTTTACGAGAACCTTAATGGAACCGCAAGTAACACCAATTTAAAAGCGATTTAAAAAGTGTTGCCAGTAATAGAGAATGAACCACGTCCCTAAAGCCATCATTCAAAATGAATTATCCGTACAAACACTGAAATAAGAAATATCCAAATTCAGATTAAAACATTGGAAGCGCACCCAAACAATTTAGTGGTCAGTTTAATTAAACAAACAGAATAATTAAGAAGTTTACTAAGGTATTTCATCAGATTCATCAGAAATATTTGACTA
Organism: Zhengitettix transpicula; assembly: GCA_037074705.1. Lineage (NCBI taxonomy): Eukaryota > Metazoa > Arthropoda > Insecta > Orthoptera > Tetrigidae > Zhengitettix > Zhengitettix transpicula. The sequence goes on from CM073590.1 coordinate 197,421,358, forward strand.
AAGTAGTATTAACAATAAAATATTCGCAGAAATGCTTCCCGCAAGCCAATAAATGTAAACTGTCGAAAAACGAACTTATTGTCTGATGTAGGTAAACTGTTCAATAAACAGAGTTAAAAACACGATGTAATTTCAGTTGAAATGAAATCATGAACAGTCCAACCAACACTAAACACGCTTTGCGGAACACTGATACTCCACGGAGCACAGAGTGGCATGAATATGCTAATTTAATTAATTCATTTTTATTTTATTACAGTTCGCTTTCATTGAGGGACACACCTAGTCATATTCGATGTAATGCTTTCTTTAGTTGATCAGTAAACTTCATTACAGTTATCTGTAGAATGAATAAGGTTACGTAAGGATAATCAAGCCAGAAATAATTTTATTAAATAAATGTATTGAATATTATATGAATAATATAACATTTACAATGATTTTTAGGAAACTGTAACGAAAAATGGATTACCAGTGTACAAATTATTCATAAGAAAATAATTTTAATTTTGTTGGATTGTAAAGATTGATATCACTTGTAGAAAAGGTGTATGCATACAGGAATAAATATTCATGAAATATTTTTCTTTTTTATAATACAGAACGTTTCACTCCTAATTTAACGGATCTCTTCAGGCGCTGTAAAAATCAATAATCTAAAAATAATAAAATTTTGTATATGGATTAATTGCAGAAAAAAATTACCAATTTTAGAATCAATGGAATAACTTACATTTAAATTCTTTAATTACACGTTTACTTTGAGTTTAATGAGAATAACTTTGTTCACCTTACTTCAAATGAGAGAAAACAATGTCAGTAAATTTTTGATAGAAGGATTGTTCCATGTCGGTAGATTTGTTCTATAAATCCCTATGAGAATACAACACGATACAAATGAGGAACATCTCGGAAAAGGTCAACCCGTACTGAATCAGTCGCGTAGAGACGGGTTTGTTTATGCAAATAATGTAGGTGGCCTATATTCACGAGTTGATTTCGTACCTCATCCACTATTGAAACATTGGGATTATTTGTTGAACGACGAATTTTTTTAAACTAGACAATTGCAAAGAGCTCGTATGTCACAGCATTATCTTAAGCCACCATAATGCTAATAGACTGTCATAGCCTCTTGACTTAGACAATACTTCTGATAAGATGACTGAAGGTAGCGACGTATGAAGCATTGTTGCCAGGTTTGAGGATAAGTATTTTCTTTCGATTATAAATTGGATAAAAATATACGAGGGGAGTGACGTCAATTAACTAAAGAGATATTTTTATAAGCAACAATCGTTGAATACTTTTTCCCAAGCATAATTTGGATTCACAATAATATAAATAAAGAAATACAGATTTTAGTCAGAAAATTATGTTTATTATCTTTTGGGAACTCTTCAGGCTTAATTATTTTGTATATAAATCATGCAAAATTATTAAACCTAAAGAAGACGAAACGTCGTTTATTGAATGTTTTGTTAATGAACATAATTTTCTGACAAAAGGCCGTGTATTTGTCTAGTTAGATAATTTGGATTGAGATATTTTCGAGTATAACCAGTAAAAATTAAATTCTGGAAGAAAGAATAATTAAGATGAATTTATTCCAACAATAATAATAGATATATGTTACAATGTGATTAAATTATTGAATTTATTATAAAATTCTGTGTAATAATGGGCGTCTCTTTTACAGGGTGTTTAAGCATTTTTTAAGTTTAGTCGCATCAGTTTTAAGAAAATTAAAAAGCTTGTTGAATTAAGTAGCCAACTGGTCGGGAAAATTGCATAATTATCGGCGTTGACCGCTTTTTTTTAGGCGGTGGCGAAATTTGTTGGCTCCGTGGTCTTTGTGGCGCGCCCAAAAATCCTAGCGCACAGAAACCAGAAGAGATTTCAGTGTTCGATCACTTCAAATTCGCTGCTCTTCACTCCGTACTTCAACTCCGCTTTATATTCACTTTCGACCTCAACTACACTTCCACTTTATTTTTCTCACGACTTTCCACTTCAACTCCTTGATATCCAATCTTTAGAATAATTTCCTACTCTCTCTCTCTCTCTCTCTCTCTCTCTCTCTCTCTCTCTCTCTCTCTCTCTCTCTCTCTCTCTCTCTCTCTCTCTCTCTCTCGACAATTACCTTCTCAAATTGGCTTTGCCCTCTATTACCCCACCATAGGTGGTGGCCTTTCTAGACTCTATAAGTTACCATCTGTAGAGTCACACAATGAAAGTTCTAGGCGCTGCTTTTCACGCCTATGAAACGGGCCAAAGTCGTGTATTGGCTTTGTGATATAAAACTTCGCACTTAATTCAGCAACGGTCAGAAACGTTGTTAACTATCGTTGGGTCCTTACTACATTACAGGTGACCACGAAATTGTGCCGAAACAGCCGATCTTAAGTAATAAATTAATTAAGTATAAAATTTTCGAAACAGATGAGGAAAACTATTTTAAGGTTAAATTTTAAAGTTTCTAAGTGTCACTTTGTTCACATCGTAGGAATTGTACATTTTTTATCAATTTTGAAAGGGGCGTCCAGCATCCCAGAGACAGGGAGAGACAGACAGAGAGAGAGACAGGCAGAGAGAGAGAGACAGGCAGAGAGATAGAGACAGGCAGAGAGAGAGAGAGACAGACAGAGAGAGAGAGACAGGCAGAGAGAGGGGGACAGACAGAAAGAGAGAGAGAGACAGACTAGCAGAGAGAGAGGGACAGACAGACAGACAGAGAGAGAGGGACAGAGAGAGTAAGACAGACAGAGACAGTGAGAGACAGACAGAGAGAGTGAGAACAGACAGAGACAGACAGAGAGAGTGAGAACAGACAGAGACAGACAGAGAGAGTGAGAGACAGACAGAGAGAGTGAGAGACAGACAGAGAGAGTGAGAGACAGAGAGAGTGAGAGTGAGAGACAGACAGAGAGAGTGAGAGACAGACAGAGAGAGTGAGAGACAGACAGAGAGTGAGAGACAGACAGAGAGAGTGAGAGACAGACAGAGAAAGACAGAGAGAGAGAGACAGGCAGAGAGAGAGACAGAGAGAGAGAGACAGACAGGGAGAGAGAGAGACGGATCGAAAGCTCCGCTACACTCCAGATGCGCCAATGGCCAAAACAATTGGAACTGTCAGATCCAACAAAAACCTGCATTGTTATACGTGAGTAAAATGCTCGTTCCTTATTTTACTTTTAATTGAGCAGCGTACAGCATCGTGAACATTAACAGCTCGAGGGAACAGGATCCCACCAATTGTCAGTCCATAGTCTGTTAAATTTGCTTGACCTCTAAGAAAGAAAATTTCAACGGACCAACTCGAATTTCAATCCTCGAACTGAATTTTCGGAGGCTGGAGAAATTTCGTTTCACTAATCAAACCATTAGCACCAATATTATTATAGAAACAAAACAAAATGCTCACTTCACATACAGGACGAAATACGAATAAATAAGCCTGAATTGATTTTCACCGATAAATTGAATCAGCAAATGAAATATAATTTCCTGTCATGTTGGGAAAATCTCAGTGATAAAATGACATTTTATCTTCATCGATCACACTCGTATTGCATCTTAAGATATCACAGAACAATAGGTAACTTTATACATATTTCGATGCAAAAATTTCACTTGGAGTTACAAATTATATAATATTCATCTTTGATACTTGAGAACTTTAGATTCAATTTATAGGGGGGGTTCACTTGAATTTTAGAATATCATGTATCTCTTAATAGTGATAGAAACAGAAAATGTTTCCTACCATAATTTTAGCGATGCGACGAGTACCAGTAATCTTGATTCGAGATTATCTATGACAAAATGTGTTGAAATTGGCCGACACGCCGTGTTATTTAGGCGATAAAAAACACTGACTGTACTTAAAGAATATAATATCAAAGCAATCAAAATATATATATATATTAATAGTTTATATGCATTTTAACACTTAACGATATGGATCAAATATTTAATGTTGCTCTTTGCGGAAAGTGCTGCGGTCAGAGAACTGTAATTAAAAATGTAAAAACGTCCGTATTATGTGAAATATACAACTATGTATAATCAGTCTAATGCCTTTCAGAAATCTTTTAATTTGGCATGTTAGCGGAATAGGTAAAAATATTAATACTCCGAACCTAATCAACAACTGTATCTGTTTCAGGTACCACGACTAGAACCATCAGACCTTGTGCCCCAATTATTATAATTTCAAATGTCTAATTTTTTTAAAATAATATTTTTCAGATATATGTTTGGAAGGAAAGTGGTTAGCGCATGAGTTCCAGAACCTCCATCCACTCCCTTCGACACTCACTTCATCTTTACGCTCACATCAGGTGCCCTGCGTCTTTGGGTTTGTATCCACTACGACGGAAGTGTCAGTTAGCCCACTTAAAAAGTCTTAACTTTTGCCGAAGAGGATTCATAGGTATATAACGGCGCTGAGATACATTTCGGATAAAACACTTCGTATTATTATTATTACTGAACGGAACTTCACTTGAGAAAGCAGGTAAGAGGCCGCCATTGAAACGTCAGGACATAAGCTTACTTTGATCCGGGCGGAGTCCCAAAAACTACGTATCCAATGACGTAGCCGATAAGCATCAAAATTAAGTGCCAACATTAACACCACATGGGTGTTTCTGCAAACCTTGCTTTCTTCAGGTGTAAAAAATCGTAAGAGCTTTTACGTAAGTGGCCTGGTGTGTGCTGCGTTTCGTTCTCACATCTCTTACGATTTTTTTACACCCGACGAAGGCAACAAGGGTGACCGAAACGTCGTGTGGTATTTATATTATCAGTTAATTTTGTCGGTTCATTGGCTACTTCATTAAAAGTTTGTTAATAAATTCAATTTACAAAAGTTATGATATTGTTATTCATGAACAGCGTATTCTTCTTCAAGAATATAAAATTTATATTAAACAATGATAATTAATAATTTGCTTACTTTAGTATTAACCGCGATGTTTTTAATCAGGCACCAATATGAAATGAAAAACTAAGTCACCATTTGCAAATCTTTTATTTTTGAAATTTGAGGAGTTTACGGCAATTTGCTATATTCATCTTCAACTTTTTCGAAAATTATTATCTGTTCCGTCGCGGAGTTGTCAATTAACGTGAGTGACGGTTTCCCGCTGTTACGTGTCCATCATGCGGAAAATGGGGGGGTGTAGACAAACTATGTATGGGGTAATCCACATAGTGGCAACTCCCCTTTAATAGCATAGGAAGGGATTTGAAAGGGGGATGCGGAAGGGTAACCAAGGGGTTAACTAGGGCCCCCGGGCTATATTTTAAGGATCCTACCCGGCATTCGCCTAAAGAAATGCAGGGAAAACCCTAGAAAAACCTGCATCGGGTAGGTCGGGCATTGGGTACTTGTCCCACGCCCTTCCGATAGCGGGAGAGGAGTTTGCTGTGGGGACGCAGCATTCCCTTCTCCGTGCCTCGACCAGTTTAGGAGGCAGCTGGCCGACTATTCCAATGGGAATAGCGAACAACTCTTACCGTATGCCCAAGGTCTGCGACCCCGGAACATACACCTCTCAAAACAGGCCGAGGTGCCTCGGCTTGTGGGAACCTTAGTTCAAAAACGGAGAGGAAAAGGCATACCCAAAGGTTGCCCCTTCGTATCTCTCCTAAAAGGTTCTGCCTGCGGGAGAAAATCCCTCGCAGGTTACCTGCGAGAGAATCCTCTCACGTTTTTACTGTATAATTTAATCCCATTAAAGCACCAATAAGTTACATAAAAATAACGCGAACAACCGAGATTTGTATCAAATCCAGGGTTATAGAGTTTAATTCTCACATTAACTACGTCAATTAACTTGTAGTTCACCTCTACGTGGAGGGGAGGGGAAGAATTTTAAATCATGCTAAAACGGTCGTTTTTAGCGTCGAATATTTAGTTTTTGGGGTCGATGAGATTAATAGTTTTTTCTTCAGATGGTTTAGTGTATAATTTCAACCACTTACAGCATGGGAAGTCAGCAGCACTAAGGAAGGGGATGGAGGAGCGTTACATAAAATAAACGCGAAACAGTCGAGATAGTTGTCAAATCCAGGGTTATAAATATCAATGAGTTTAATTCTGGCATTAACTTTGTGAGTTATGTTGTAGATGAGCCCCTAAGTGTACATAAAGTAATGAGTAAGCAACGGAGACTGGTGTTGAACCTGGGGTTATGGGTATGACTGAGTTTAATTCGGACATTTAGCATACTGGATAACATGTATGAGTGGAGGTGTAAGGGGGTGAAATAATGTCCGTTTACAATCTTAAATTCGTAGGCCAATTTCTATCAAACTTCATACACATGTTAATTACGATTCAGTAACAAACCCTGAGAGGTTAAGACACATCTACCGCCTCTAGGGGTAGGTGTGGAATTTAAAAACATTTCTAAATGGACATTATTAGCGTTGAATAAAATGTTTCCGGGGTCAATTAATTTTATAGTGTAATTCTAGAATTTTTATGTGTCTAATTTCAACTCCAAAGGCAACGGTGGGAAGCACCCTTATCGTACAGTTGGTGGTGAAAGGGGTTTACATAAAAAAAATTGCAAAACAGACCGATATTATTGTCGATTCCGAGGTTATAGGACTCGCTGAGTTTACTTCTCGCATTTGGCATGGTGGTTGATGACATTTTATGTTGCTTTTCGTGGAGGTGGACGCTGTGGAGAAAAGATTGGACGGAGTAGTTTTGACCTTCTTAAGGTACAGGCTAAATTTACGATTTTCTTAGGTCGCCCTCTATATTTTGGTTTCTATTTAGTTAACGGTTGTATTTCTTTACTCCTTTAAGGTATCTGTAATAGTTTTAGACTTTATTAAATTATCGAGGTTTTTTACTGTTTTAATTCGTCGTGATTTTTCAGGCATTTGTATTTTATATAGTAAGAGGATTTCCGAACACTGCCAGTACTGTCAATCATCTTCGTGGTTTATTTGAATTTATATGCCGAGGGGTTAGGTCGGGTAGGGTACCGTAAGTTTTATAACACTGGAGGTTAATGAAAAAAAAATGAAAAAACTAAATGAAATGTTTACCAAAAGGTTAGTGTCGAATAAATTCCTACTCCGGGTTAATTTAAATAAATACCCGGGCAACGTCGGGCTCTCAGCTAGTTTATAATAATTCCCCGAATGTGAATAAAGTGATACTTTAAAAATGTTTTCCTCGCCATTTTCCGAAGATTTTTATTCATGAACACAGTATTCTTCATAAAATATATATTTTATTTCAATATACTAATAATTAATAATTTCTCACTTTTAGTATTAACCCTGATGTTTTTAATCGATCATCAATTTGAAATGTGTAATTAATTCACCATTTTCAACTTTTATTTTCGAGTTTTCTGCAATGTTCATTTTCAACTTGTAAAATTATTATTTGGATCCTGGTGGAATTGTCAATTAATGTGAATATCGGTTTCCATCATCCGGAAAAATCTAGTAAAAATAAAACTACGCATCTACGATCCAGACACCGACAACGACATTTTTCGCCTCTATGACAAGACAGTCAAAATGGATAAATCGAATATACATCAGGAAAATCTTAGATCTTCGATTATATAGTCAAAATTTTATTAATTTCAATCATTTGAGAAACTCCATTATCCAAAAATGACACGTCTAAATTTATAATATTTTTAGAGCAAGTTGAAGATGAACATGGCAGATTGATGAAAGATCCTCGCGTCACTCTCTTGTAGATTTCACCTGACATTATTTGTGTTGTTGAGATTCATCCCAAGTTACGTAAAGTCGTTGACTCCTTACAGTATTAAAACTTTGAAATAAATATAGTCGCTTTTACGACATTTCTTTCCTTATACTTAATTATCTTAGATAAATGCGTGTAAACATTCAGAGAATAATCAATTAACTCATCTTAATAATTAGAAATTTGATTACAGTAATTTTTACTGCTAAAGATTTAATTAAATGTTGAGCATAGTTTTATGTGCAAGTTAATAAAAAATTATTTAATGGATAAAAAATATAATTTCTTCTTATCATTATCTAAATGTGTGCTGAAAGATTTGAAAAGGCTGTTTCTTACTGTCTAAAATGAAAGAAACTCACATTTGAAATGTCTTAATAATCTCAATTGGTAAATGAAGAGGTTTCCTATGAACATAAAATTGTACATCATAATCTGAAAGTGAAAATTAATTACAATATTTGCTGTTGTTCTCATTTCATTACATGAGAAACAAATTAGTCAGGACACATTTTTTTAAACTGCTTGTTTCTATGTTTTTTTTTATGAAAATGAAGACTACTTCGTAACAAATCTTATGTAAATAAACACTATATAAACGATAGTAAATAATGTATGGGTCGCCAAAGACCTCGGAGACGATGCAACCATTATGTACTTTAATTTAATAAAACGCAGTTTCTAATACTTTAACGATTCATTTACTGGGCTTCCGAAAAAAAAAATATTAATTACACTTAGTTCACTGCAACAGTACAAATCCCTTAACAAGTAAGAATAGAATATAATTAGTTAATATTAAGAACAACAGCCTATTAGCCAGATAAAAATTTTATTATTCAATTTAAAACATGTCAGACACAACGTTTCGGCCCTGATTAGGACCTCTTCAGGTGTATAGTTACAATTTAATTATAAATTATTATACGAAAATTTCTTAATCTAAATTCTCTTATAATTATTATTAAAAATTGTCGAATGGTGACGAAGGGAGAACAGACCCAAACCGAATTATAATTTATTATATGAAAATTTCTTAATCTAAATTCTGTTAGAATTATAATTAAATTGTAACCATAATGTAATATTTATTCTTACAGGGTTAAAGGTTGGGCGGGGGTTTCATAAATAAAAATATTTAATTAATTTATTATGAACCACATTAAAATTGAAGTAATATAAAAATGACTAATCAAAATAACGAAACATGGACTCTCTCTCATGGTGAACCTACGACATGGCAAAAAGAAATTATTGATAAAATAAACTGAGTAAATTAATTTAACTGATTAAACAGTATAAATGGAGGGATTTTAAACATTCCACACGATACCGTGCCGTTGTGGTTCGAGCTGGTGATTTCTGGTTACAGTGGAGGCGTCGCTCTCTCGTGCTGGAGCGACCGAGTGCATCTGGAAAGTGGTGGATGGTTCGTGAACTCACAATTTGCTTTACAGGATTGCCTGGACTTTTCTGTGTCTGGTCACCGACCGCTCAATCTCGTGGCTGGCTAATCAATCTCAGATTTCGATCTCCCGAAATCTCCAAACTCCTCCTGCAGATGTTTTTAATGTTTCATGCCCCCGTCAGCTCAATGTATGTAAGCTCAATTATTCACGACTAATAATTTCGACATCCCTTGGAGCTGTCAGCCAGCTTTTAGGTCTTTTGTCGCACACAGGTTCTTTGTCTCCTTAAGGGTTTGAGACCACCGTCCAAGTCCACCAGCTGACCAAATACCGGCTTCAGCCTCGAAATAGCGCGCTTTTAAAGAAATGTTCATTACAACATACCAAAAGAGGTCTCAATCAGGGACAAAACGTAGTGACTGATGTATATTGTGTTTTAAATTGAACAATAAAAATCTTTTTCTGACTAATAGGTTTTTGTTTTTAATATTTAATTTAATAATTAAGACAAATTATCAGATTTAGTTAAAATAGTTGACTGAAATAAAACTGTAATTAGTATTTATTTCTGGATTAAATAATGTAGAACTCTCGCACATGGAGGCGTTCGTATCACGGAAGCGAATAACATTTTATGACGACACTTCGGAATAACCATTTTGTGTCACAACAGAATTCTTCCGAATAGTAAAATACGATGACACGTGATATATGACTTCATAAACGTCGAGTCCCGGGATTCGGTTGCCTGTTGTCTACGTAATCAAATAAATAAGTGGATTAATTTTCTAACGTCATATAATTCCATATCTTATCTGTCTGTAGAAGCGAAGTCACTCAACTCGAAATTTCAGTGAGTTAGATAATTATAGCAATAACTTGATATCATAACTGTACAGTCTTGATGAATAAGAATTATTTCAGAAAAAAAATTATACTTAAGTTGTTATGTTTTCCTGCATTGAATTAGACTTTTACAAATAGATTCTATTTTCTCACTTCATTTGTGGATGATTGTTTCTGATTCAATGAGTTTGTTTATGTCTTGCGTTGCGAATGGTTTGGTATAAAAGTATTCTACGTTCAAACTGGTAAGTTTATTGGCTACGATTAGCTCAGTAATTTAATTCTTCGTCAAAGTTAATAGCAGAACATTAATTGATGTAACAGTTTAGTAACAGTCCTGAACACCTTTCCGAACAGCTATTTTTCGTAATCATAATTTATCGTAATTAATATTAACTGCATAATAAAGCATATATATGTTAACAAATTAAAATTAACTTCTCCATTCTCAATTTAGCAATGAGAAATGTCAAAACTTATAATTTACGAGTCAAATGGTTAAGAAAATTTATTTCTAAAAACTATTTTTTAGCGTTTTTACTAGAATATTCATCGGTTAATCCAATAGATACAAAGTGCTTACGTGAAATATGTAAAACTGTTAATACTCCATAAATCACATTATCTTCCGTAAGTCAATGCTATCGCATATCAATATAGTTATAAATGTCAACGATTACACCTAAGTGTATTGTGTTCTATATGGTGCGCAGTTAAAATGAAATTTTAGATCGGTCTTACGCTATCCATTAATTTAATGTGATAGCTTAATTGCTTAAATAAATAAAATGGCCAACACGACGTGAATAATTTAATACAAAATAACAAAAATTTATTCCTTCTTTGGAACTTCTTCAGGTGTAGTATGACAAAAAAAATATTGATGATTTAAACAAATTTTATGTAAGTATATGATAACAAGGAATTAATAATACAATTATGTAAATATAGATAATCATTTACCTTTTATTTCCTGTAATATTATGAAATTTAAATAAATAATAAAATTTTTGAGAGCAATTTCTAAAAATCACGTGCTTTTCTCACACAAAGCAACCGGAATTAGTGTTTCAGACGCAATGCTGTTAAGCGAAACGGTGTGCTATTTTGTATTAATTTTTTTTCTGACGTATTGGCCGTTTTACTTATTTACTGATTTAACTGAAAAATGTCAGATAAATATAACTATTAATTACTTACAGTTTCGCCAAATATATATTAGCTGTGCGTGTCTCAAAAGCGTCGGAATATGTCCAGTCCTATTATTAACAGAATGCGTGCTTTACCATTCATATGTTGATACAACATTTAATTGGATTCTGTATGCTAATCGTATGCGTACATCTTTTTCTGCAGTTGATACCTACAGGCAGGACTTTGGAGCAGGTAGAGCAACGAATTGTTACTCGGAATAGGAGCGGAGCCCCAGCCCGGAAATCTGCACAGCTCCGATATAATTTTTTTATATTTTACATAATGAAGAATTAAAATCACTATTTCCCCGAGAAACTTGTGATGGTTTATATGAGTACGACACCACTCACTACATTCACATGAAATAACAAAGGACTGCTAGAGAAATAGCTCAGAAGCTTGGTGTATCGACAAGGCAGGAAGCTGTTCGTCATTTAGTAATAAGCACAGAAGAGTCTGATAACGTCAATCTAAGTCAAACTTTAAAATGACAACTACGCAATTTAAAGCTAGATTCTGCAACCTGTGGAAATTTTCTTACCATCAATGTACAATTTTGGAAAAATAAAAACCAGAAAACTAAAATAAAAAAAAATTGGATAATCTGAAGGACGACATAATTCTATATGTGTGTATCAAATTATAGAATCTTTAAACAAAGCTGAAATCGATGGAAACCAGGTAATAGTTATTTGTGTAGATAATGCAGCAGCGAACGTGACAGGGGCTGTAAATAAACTTGGCGAATCAACGGGCAACTACTAATTGATTTGGCTTAAGGGCCAGCAAATGTTTAACTCTCACAGCCAAACTGTAATATAATAAAGAATCCAAAAATGATTTTGAAAAAGTATTGTATAGAACAGGAAATAGATTCGAATTTTCACTATGCATAATAAATGCGACAACGTAATAGTCAAACATATTGAGGAAGACTGTAATGCAATAGAGGATGCGGGACATTTAAAGGTAATGTATTCGAAGCCATTGATCATTACCCGAGTCACAGGCTACAAGGGGGTTATCCGCTTTGATGGCTACTCCCCTATAATAGCATAGAAAGGGATGCGAAAGGTAGAGGAAGGTAGCCAAGGGTTAACTAAAGTCCCCGGGCTATAATTTAAGGATCCTATCCGGTATTCATCTAAAGATGAAAACCCTGGAGAAACCTGCATCAGGCAGGTCGGGAATTTGGTCCTTGCCTCACGCCAATCCGATAACAAGAATTTGGTCTACTGTGGGATCGCAGCATAACAAACTCCATGCCTCTGCCGAATTTGAGGAGCAGCTGGTCGACTGGTCCAAAAGGATCGGCAAACAACTATTACCGTATGTCCAACGTCTGCGACCCCGGAACATACACTCCTGACGGGAACCTTGCCAGAGGACAGGATTGAGGAAAATCCCGAACGGGAAGTTATCCCAATCGATGAATCTCAAAAATATCCGAAAAAGTATGCAGAGTCCCTTTAAGCGTACCAACATCTCGAACAAGTGTTGAGCGTCCATTTATGATTAAAGAACTTAAGATTAAATTCAAGTGATAATATGCAGCCAGTGAAGGACGATTTTCTGTCTCCCATTTTATTTATTGACGTAAACGAATAATATATATATATATGTATATATTGTGATAAACAAAATTAAATATACGTCTAAATGCACGAGTATAATATTACAAGCCCCCCTTTGGGTGCCAAAATATAATAAACAAAATTTAATTAATTAATATTTACCCCTATAATGGTGCCAAATTGTTGTACACCAAAATATTAAAAGGAAATATCTCTCAGGGGTCGGATACGGGTCTTCAATAAAAAAAATAGGAGTTTATAAAATGAACACAGAAAACTATAAAACTTTTTATACAAGAAATCAAACACTTATTTACTATCCTCAACCAAACAAAAACCTTGAACTGTCAAAATTGGTTCCCAAGCGGTCCAACACCCTTCAACGGATGCACGTTATTTTCTGGTTCGTTAATGATCACAAAAAAACCTCACAACTCTACATTAAGCTACAGCAAAGCTGCATTGCCCAGTGTCACCATAGGAGGTGTGGAGATAGGATTTGTTGGCAGAGCTATCAGAGATAGACGGCTTCACCCGAGATTACCATCTTCAAGGGCCTTTTACCAACCTTGGACTAGCCTGAATCTCGAGTGAGATTCGCAATACCAAAGAAAATACACTAAAGTACAGAACTGCTTAGGACCGGATGACTTCAAACAAAAAAACACAAACGACGACGCACCTGGACAGAACGTCCAACTCGACCAAGCTTTCCTGACACACAATTACCAACAACCACGCGACTGCCCACGGGCAAGCCTCCTCCACTACTGACCATGTAAAAAATATCGCCACCTTCTTGTGTGAGGTGGTTCTCTGCTACTGACTTGTCGTTCGCCTGACTGATGACCCTGCGCTGTAACAGACTGCTAGTGTTTATTTCCTAGGGCTTTTATACCCTTCTGCCGAGACACAGTTTTAACCATCGTCAAACGTTCGTAAACAACGGGCGCAACGCGAAAACATCGCATCGAACTGAAGACAAAAAAAATGTTGCATACAATAAATTCCTTAATATTCGCTACAATATATATATATATATATAAACAATATATATTGTTTTTAAAGTTATTTTAAATTTTAATTTGTATTGCATTTTTAAATAATTTGATTGTAAAATTTTAGGTTGTATGCTAGTAATAAATAAATTATTAGTAAATAAACATGTTTTTATGCGTACTCATATATGAAAGAAAAAATTAATGTAATTCCTATAAGAATGTTTTAACTGGAGCATGTAGCGGAGCTGGAGCAAATACTTTTATGTCTGAGCGGATCAACTCAAAACCTGGCAACTCTAAAGCCCTGCCTGCAGGTTCATTGGCTCTGAGGGAACGAGTAATGTTGAATATTGAATATACTACTATATTTTTGGAACAAAGGATTACAATTTTATTTACACTGCTCGGTTTTACAGTTTAAATTTTACTGAAACGTCTTCCTTTTCCTGCTCCGTAAAACAAAATGACAGTGCCGAAACATTTTTGGACATGATCTAAATCCACAGGCAGTCGCCAAACAGATTAATTTTCTCTTCTGTGTATAATAATTGTGAACATTTTAAAATATTTAGCTACATCAAACTTACTAGTATGTAAAATATAAATATTTTCTAATCAACGAAAACATTTCTTATATCCTTTCATAGCTTCGTCAGGTTACAGGAATCGTAAGGGGAAAAAAATAGTCTGCCATAGAAGAGAACCCCCAGACTTTACGATTCTTCTCTCTGTTCTACAAAACTTTACGTGTGTTGCTTGTAGTGATTAAATAAATATTATAGTTCACGAGAGATGTAACATTATTTTAATAAAATAAATATATTACCCATTATTTCAGAAAAAATAATAAGTACTATAATAAAATTTGAATACATTATATACTCTCAAAGATTTGTACCGACTTTGGGACTTCATCAGGTGATATATATTAATGAATAGAGGAGACATTAAATTTATATATTATGGAATATCTTCTAGTTGTCTTTGAAGATACATTTGTATTATTTAGGTTCAAATGAGTGCAACATATCGTACTCGGATGAAAGTGTATGAATTTTTTGTGTTTCTTTAGTTACGTTTATATAGTACGTATATAGAAACTTACTGGCTAAACTATTTATTTTATTCCAGTTAAATGCCCATAATAAGCTGTAATGCCTGTTAAGTGAAGCATTGTTTGTGATTGATAGTCTGGATTGTTGGAGGGGCATTATGTAACGCGTTTACTTAGGTCTAAGTTTTTCTTCGTCTTGGAAGTGCTGGTTGTGTGGTCTTGAGAATTCGAAACCGTGCACGTGCGTGTGGGGGTGGAGAAGACAAATAGTCCCACCCAAGTAATTGCGGGTCCTACCTCGATTGTTGGCTTTGACATGACAGAGTAGTTAGCCATTTGTTGACTAAGGAACTGCAGCTGCGTAATATAAATCTTGTGATAATGGAAGAATCTGTCAACTGGCATTTGCGACGAAATTTTCGAACAATGGTAAAAGTAAAAGACTGGGAGGATATAAGGGAGGAGATAAGCTTTTGAGAAGGTAGTTGTTCAGCGCTCATCGAAGCTGGTGGATGTGATTAAGAGAGACATTGTTTAAGCAGAGTCGTGGTACGTTGGCTGAGATGACGGTGGCATTAAGGTCGGCGGTCAGAAAGGACAGAAAGTTGTCGAAAAATTGCTGTGTAAAGTTGTAAGGTAGAGATACAGCAGAATAAATTCATCGAGATACAGCAGAATAAATTCATCGAGATACAGCAGAGTAAAGTCGTCGAGATATAACAAACTTTTTTTGCAAACCTAACAGTACTTAGTAGAATCTGTGAATTTAATAGAAGCTGTGAAATCCCCACCACGGTGTTCGAAAGGTAAAAGTATCCTGGGCAGCCGTAAGTAGCAAGAGAACAGTAATTTTTTTTGTAAACCGACTTAAAAGATAATGTCAGATATCGTTCTTTAGTGTTGATAAAATAAACTGTTTAAATTTAAAATCCATCTTGTAGTATAAGTTCACCGATAATTAATTTCGTCTATGTCAAGACGAATAAATATTTCTTTTAAATTAAATCTAAATTTTGTGTTCTTTGATTATGTTTAAATGTTCTGCCGTTATCAAACCTAGTTGAGACTCTTGAGAGTTTTTTTATTAAATTGTATAAATTGTACTAATCTTTTGTTAAATAAAATTGTTTGTTTGTAAAAGTAAAATAATCTTTTTATTTAAACGTTCACTTTTTTTATTATTATTATATAAATGGCTACCACAACGTGGGGCACATTAATAAGTAATTTATTGATCATTACAAAACATATTATACCGGAGTAATATTTTGGAAGGGACAAGGGCACAAGAAACATACTGCGTAAATAACTCATGGACTACAGATGCTACAAAAAAAATATTTGGCGAGCTAACAAAAAGGCCCGAGAGGTCCACATATAGGGACTGAGTTGGTTCCATAAAAATTAAATTGAGAGAGGGAACGAAGCTTTTATAAGAACTCGCATCGGATACCGAGAGAGAAAAAGGTAGAAAGAGTTGGAGCAGTGGAGTCAAGGTGCAGTAAAGTTGCAGTCGACTGATGAATTTGAGAGATCCGAAATTACAAAATGGAGTCGCAAATTGATGGTGAAAACTACGATTCTGAATTTGGTTGAGCTGAAGCTCTTCATAACGATGTAGGCATATCGAACATTTATTTACAATGTCGATGCGAACCTCAGAAACAGCACAGACTGCAGGGTCCTGTTATGTAGCCCTGGTCCATCGGTAAAACAGCCTCTGAATTAAAAGAGAATATCTCCCGATCTTGTCATAGTCCGTTAAGATTCAACCCTGAATTTTAGATGAGTTTCCAATCGGAGTAGTCACCAAAATTCTCTCAGTATTTCATTAGACACCCACAGAAGAATTGTTAACTGTTAACAGCTTCTTAAATTATTTAAATGCTATTGTTACGTTTCTCCTCTACGGAATTTAATATTTCATACTATTTTCATTTATTGTTTTAGTGTTGTATTGGTTTAATATTTTCTGATTTATAAAGTAATTAACCTACCGTAATTATGCAAAATGGTATAAGCCTAAAATTCAATAAATCTCCTTTTTTAATAGCCCATGTTTGACAGAACCTTTACGTAACTCCCGTATCGTAGTTTAAAACTTCGCACACGATATATATATATGTAATGTAACATGATTACGTTACATTGTCAAATTATGGCCCTTGTCGGCGTCCCTTTGCCGCGCCGCAGTATTGTTGGTTTAAGACGCGCGCCGAGACGTGGCGAGACAATTCTTCAGTTCCGATTAGGACTCGACAAGGGACGGAGGTCCCAGTGGTTAAACAAAAAAAATGTAATAAACAACCACGCCCTGCAAATAGTAAATTTTTAATGCTGGAGAAATAAATGAATCAAAAAATTGTTTTCATAATTTCACTCAAAAAATTACCTGGTGCCCTTAAATCTAAATGGAATCGAAAAACGCATGGACGAAAGAGCTTGTGCTACATTATATATATATTGTAATAAACACAAATTTAATTATTAATTTTAAATTAAGATAAACCCCACGTTGGAGGACAAAATGTAATAATCACAAATTTATTTAATTAATTTTAAATTAGCGTACGCTGTTCCACCTCTGACGTCACGCACTCAGATTCTTTTGAGCCGCACACAATCAGCTGACAACGTGAAAATTGTGTTATCACAAGTATCAGGGCGTTGAAACAAACAAATATTACTTAAGACAAAATTAACGTCCGTAGCTCATGAACTTTTAATATTAAAAAACACAATTTTACAAGTCATTGCTGGGCGCCAGTAGTTTTACTGCAAAGTATTTAATAGATTTTAACCACATCAATTTTCACAAAAATTATTACAAATTTTCCGCCTTCAAATTTATTATTAAATTTATGAGACCTCCTTTTGATGAGGGGATCGTGGGTTCGAGATTTGATAAAAAAATAATAAAAATATCTCTATAACACGTATATTTTTTTAAAAAATATTTCTCATAACAGAAATCTTGTGGTTATGAAATTTTATATCATACAGTTTTGTCCTCCAAAATAGTCTTCTACATATTGTAAAATTATCAGCTCTAATCCCAGAAATATTTTCACAAGAGCACTTTTACACATCTGGAAATTGGCATTTAAATTGGACCAATTATATAAAAATTAGCCTCTGTGTTCTATACGCTGTGAATCTTGGTGCAGCAGATCGATAAAACTACTAAAAAATATATTTAGCACATTTATTTTCGTTCAGATATGTCTAAGGAAACAGACAACTGGAATTGACTCGGACAAGTCTAATTTATATTGAAAGTAAAAAAGCGTGACGCGGGAATAAAGTTGCAAGCAGTTGTTCTCAAAAAATTTTTAGCATGCTCGGTGTTCGTCGTATAAACCACTCTATTTTGTGTCTTTACAATCCTTTTGATTATACTTTTTTAATGATTTTCTCTTCTTCCGTGATCCTAACCTGTTACAAGTAATATGTTCGATATTTTATTAAAACATATTGTTTGTATTCAAAGCTTTGTAAATTAACGGGACATATGTTTTTAATTTTTGAAGAAGTGCCATGAAGTGTGTATAAATAGTGCTATAATTACTCGCGACACACACATGATTCTCTCACAGGTGAATGACCGTCAAGTGCGAGTATTCAAGGAAGAAACTTTAGATATTTATTTTATATTTCAAAGTTTCTCGGTAAAAGCAATGACGTCATACTCATCTCCTCTTCTGACATGTCTTATCTATCCACGCATAATCTTCCAATGGGTGATGCGATTCAAGATTATTTTCCCCGATAAGCTTAACCAACTTAAAGAATCAAAGATAGACGGCGTAATAATATAATTCTATTACGTCTTTTTAATTAATAATTATTATACGGTTTGTATTAATACAAGTACTGGCAATCGATTACTTTTCGAAGTTGTATTTTCGAGTGAGTTTGATGAGCGAAGGTTAAAAGATCTCCAACCGGTTTAAACTAGGTATTATTATGAGAATTTTCTGGAAAGAGTAGAGTGGAGGGGGAAGGCAAATGTATTTGCAACGTTCCGCTGACAGGCAAAAATTCTGCCAGAGACACAAGGCCAAGGTGAGAGCGTGAAACGCGACCAATGTGTAATCTCTGCTAACAGGCGCTACAACGTAACACACAATTAAATAGATTGATGTACTTGAAATAACCTTTCCTAGATTAAAGTCCATTTCGGAGGCACATGTCGATATAGAACAAGGGCATTCCTACATTGAATATTTTGAAATTTGCATGAATTGAAGCGTTGTTGAACCATTTTTCGTTCTGATTTTTACGTATAATTAGCTTCATAATATTTTCATGACTGACTGATGTAACCTTAAAAGTGTGTCACATTTTACATGTTGAACAGGAACACAAGCCATTTCATTTCAATAGATTTCGAGAGATATTTATGTTATTCAAACCATTGAAATAACTCGTACTCTTTATCCGACTTTTTTTCTATTAAATTTAATTAATTCACAAGGTTCCCATAAGCTAAGGCACCTCGGTCAGTTTTGAGAGATATATGTTCCGGTGTCGCAGACCTTGAGCATACGGTAAGAGTTGGTGTCCGTCAGCTGTCTCCTAAACTGGTCGAGGCACGGAGAAGGGAATGCTGCGTCCCCCCAGCAAACCACTCTCTCGCCAAGTACCAAATGCCCGACCTACTGGATGCAGAATATTCTAGGATTTTCCCTGCATCACTTATAGGCGAATTGCCGTGTAGGATCCTTAAAACTACAGCCTGCGAATCCTAATTAACACCTGGCTACCTTGCTCTACCTTCCGTATCCCCCCTTTCAAATCCCTTTCGTAAGCTATAAGAGGGGAGTGGCCTCTATGTGGATTACCCTATATATAGCCTGTCTACACCTTCTTATTCTATTATAATGTATATTTTAGCATAGCAAGAGCTATTATAAACAAATGGCAAAAAAATTGTTTATAATTCGGTTGCTTTTCATGTTTTTTAATTAAGCTGTACTGAATTAGGTTTCATTTAATAAAATGTTATACACTTCTCATGTATATTGTAGTGCCAATTAATTAACACATTAATTGGAGATTGATAATCTAAATTGTTAGAGAAACATATTCTTGACGGCGGTACCGAACACAAAACAACAATGTGGCAGAGCATTGTTTCTTTGTCGGAAGAAGCACTGCGCGCACAAAATTGCGAGACGGTTGTTCAGTTGGCTGGAAGGTTTGGTCAAGTACAGGTCGCATTAAAAATATTGAGGAGAGAGTACACATTATGTTTTGGTAGAATTCAGTCTGCATTTCGGCTCCTCAGCGATCGGGTGGTCGTAAAAGAACTTTTGGAACTTGGAGATTAAACACGTACCGAGAGACGAACAAGAAAACGAAAGGCGAGAACGAGAATCGAAACGAGCTTGCAGGAAGTATAGACAAAACATTTACACAAGCAGAACTATAAAACCTGCTAAGCACAGACAGTTTTGGTGAACATAGCCAGGCAGAGAATTAGCAGGAGTCAACCGAGTGAGAGAGAGACGAAGAGGAGGTTCCTGGTTCCTGATTTTGATCTGAAAATACTAATTTTAAAATCAGTGAGTTTTAGTAGAAGCTGTCCAAAAACCCGTCATAGTGCTTCGTAAGTCAAAAGTATCCTGGAATGCTGCCGTGAGTACCAATATGAAACAATTAATTATGTAAACCGGATTAAAAGATAGTCGTCAGATTTCGTTCTCTTCCTTTGATAAAATTTGTTAAGTAGAATCCATCTTTTTAGTTTAATTGTGCCCAAGTAAATTTCGTCTTTGTTAATTGACGAGTAGATCTTTTTATTGAAGTTTGTGTTGATAAGAATTCTAAATAAATGATTAGCCATTATCAAATCCAGTAATGACCCTGAGATAAATTCTATTTGTAATTATTTGTGTAATTGTTTCAAGTATTGCCATAATAAATTTGTTTGTTTTTAAAGTTAATAATCTTTGATTTATTAAAAGTCTACATTTTTGTATATTACAATACATTTAGATACAGTAAATAAAAACAAAACTAAATAGCAATTTACTGTAGCTTCTGTATTTATTTATTTGATTTGAAAATCAGCTACTCGCTAATGAAACAGTAAAAAATTCTTAAAAATAATAAATAACTCCAATACTCAATAGCACCTATGGCTCAGGGGACCCACAGCCGTCTCAGTCTCACCAGAGACCCCCCCCCCTCCCCCCATTTATTTAAACACAGGGGAATTGCCTCCCGATGTTACATACACTCCAGGAGAACATAAATTTTATTCTTTAATATAATACAATTATTTTTTCATACTTTTAATGATATATGGAGAGGTTCATAAAATACCTTTACAATCTGAAAATTTCACTAAAGGTGCAAGTGACGAGATATTTGAATGAAATGTTTTATTACATCTCGCCTCTAAATGTAATGGAAATGAACTAATTTGACCTTGTTTTTGAGTGGATACATGTTAATATTTTTGCGACGTAAATGATTAAATTCTGGACTACAAAATATTGTTTGATAATAATCTATTGTGGTTCTCATTTAGGTTCAACATACCCATGTAATCAATTCCTTTCACATTTCAAATCTGAATTGATTACAATAGTAACTGGTAATTTGTGCAGAATTTCCTATCTATGTCTCCGTGTCTTTTGAAATATTATATATATTATCATAACGAGTTTCAAAACCATTAACTGCTTTTTTTTAAAAAAAATTCAACATTAACATTAAAGTGTACTACGAGGTTGGCACGCAAAAAACAGAATTTGGAACGTAAAGTGGCTTCGTATGTGCGGAAAGTGAGTTTTATAATAACAAAGACTACAATCTACCTCAGACTGGCTAAATAAATAAAAGTAATAAGAGTACTGTAGAAATTTATTTCCTGCAATCATCTAAGCATATACTCAGGGTGAAAGTTAAAACACGTGAACAAAAACTTATAAATGGGTATATTTTTGGTGTTCGTAAGTAAACATTGTTTCAATCAAGAACTCAACTAGGAACCTCTTATAATAATTAGATTTCTTATTGGATTTACAGTCAAGTCAACTAGGAACCTCTTATAATAATCAGATTTCTTATTGGATTTACAGTTATTGCGTAATTATGCATTTTATTCATTAAACTGGATATGTTGATCTATCACAATTAACATAATAAATTTGTGCTGACAGGCAGAAAATTATGGAATAAATTTTATATAATTTTCTTTTCGTATTTATGAAAATATTTATAAAATTCTTCAGTGTTTCAAATACGTACCACGCTGAAAGGTACTGTATTTACGGGTGCTTTTAGCTAAATCTGAGTACAATAAATCAAAGAAAAGAAATCCATTCTTGGTAGTGCTACCATACATTAATATGTAATAATTGCTTGATACAAATGCTGAGTGCAACAAGTTGTCAAATATTGGTCACTACGCCATAGAGCATCTTAGAAGGTAATTACTTTCTCTTTGGATACATCAGCTGTCTTCAAAATTTGGCGCTAATAAGTTTTTCCACAAGTCTTATGCGTTACTGTTAATTCCATTTGAGAGCTTGATTTCAATTTGCCATATATATAACATACTTTCGATACTTGAAACACTCATCATTTTGGTATATGTGGCATCAGGTGAGTTACTATATCAAAAGGCGCAAAATATCAAAACTTTAATGTAACTAAACAGAATTCTGTTAAAGCACTCTAATTTTCAGTTCTGCTTATTATCTTTTTAGCAAACTTATTGAAATGAAAATATTTTTAAAACCACAGATTTTGCAAACATGAAATTATCCTGTATTTACGGAATATTCCAAATAATGACAGTTTATGTTCAGTGTTCATCATGTCCAAGTATATCAAGCATTAAAATATTAGCAAGTATACTGAATAATTCAAAACTCTGGCTAATGCCATATACAAGACTCGTAAGAACTAAACTTTCAAATAATATTGCTGCTCCAAAAGAAATGTCGGAGAATAATGTTCTAAGTTGTGGAAAAGTAGATCAGTTTAGTTTTTCTGGTGTTAATAGATACTTGGCTGTACAAAGTCTAAAAAGAAGATCAAAGTATTGCTTTGTCATAAATACATAATTATAGCCCTAGAAAAAAATCAGAATTGCTATAAAATAGCCACAACTAATAAGCACAATGCTACAGGTTTCAAAACGCTTACTAAATTAAAACTAAATTTATTTATTGGTACTGAATTCAATGTTTATTTGATAGTAGATAAATAATTTAAAATATATATTTGTTGCTATCTTGGGAACTAATTTCTTTCAACATCTAGGTTCTGATAACAATCGTGAAATTTTTATAATCAAATCATAAGTTGTTTTTCGTCATGAATATGTGACCAGTCCTCAATCTATGAAAGCGTTGAAACACAAAATTTAAGTTTTATTTTTAAAATTTAGTAATTATAATTAAAATACATTTAATGGGTTTTTAGAAAACAAGCATAAACCTTTAATGAAAACGTTTGTAGGAATGAAATTTGTAGTATCACAATTTATAATGTAGGATTTTAGGTTAGTAAAAAGTGAAAATAAATACTGTGAACAGAATTTTTTCTTCATTTTTCAGTAATATATAGCAAAACTGATGGAGGGCAGATTTTCCAAACTTCCACTAGAGATATCATCTCTTGTTCAACTATCAGAGACTGTGCTAACAATATCAAATGTCCTTGAAGGTTTGTCTGAAGAACTTTTGGGTTCGTATAGTACCTTCAAGAATGATATTGATCTAATTGTGGAAAGTCTCAGAGAGATTCAGGATGTGAGAAAACAGCAGTCAGTTGCATTCCAGGAAAGCAAAGTATATATATTTTTATATTGCATCACAAATTTTTAAAGTTTAACTCTACAAAATGACATTTGGTCACAAAATTCTATTTTTTCCATTTTTAGTGTTGTTTGATGATACTGCATTGTATTTACTTTATAAGGTAAATCAATTCTAGTTTAGGAGTTACCATTTTCAATTCATGTATATTGCCAACTCTTACACTTTGATAAAGACAATATTTTCTCTAAGTGTTAAAGAAATTCTGCTGCCTTGATGTATTAGAAGACTGGATTGGAATAGCTTAGTTTTTTTTAACAAAAATTCCTTTAGAACTGAAATTAATAAAGGGCTTCGAGGGTTACATGTTTATTTTGTATTACACATTACATATCCTCAGTTTGTATTGTCTGTATGCACCACTTCCAATAATTTTTTAAGCAAGGAAGACTTGTTCATTTTATTTTATACTACCATCCAATATCTAACATTTTATCCAGGATTTAAACTATTGACATATTAATGACTTTTTTAAAAAATAGAGCAACAGGCTATATGAGTGTTAACCATGTGGTGGCAACTCCCCTTTAATAGCATAGGAAGGGAATTTAAAGGGGGTATGTGGAAGGGTAGCCAACGTGTGCAAATATTTGTCAGTATGTTAATTTTAGCAGAGAGTATGTTTATGAATAGATTCACTGTTCGAGGTCAACTATCTGTTTATATGGGCTTGGCAACTCATTGCTGTCTATATTTTCAATGTAATAATTGATCATATAAAAGTATAAACCTTGCTTTGGAACTGTGCAAAATTTTTATAATTTTTAAAAATGTTGCAATTGTAGTTATTTTAAGTTTTAGATGAGGAATAGTTCTTATATATTTCGGAATATGCTTTTATAATAAACATACTATTGAATTGTCTTAAAAATATTTTTTGATCTTTTAATCTAATTTGTTTATTGGTGTTCATTTGATACATTATTTAGAACATCATTTTGTCTTAAGTTAAATTGAATATAAACATGTTAATAATCATAATTTCAAATAAATTTTTTGTAGGTTTTATTAGATGATATAGACAAAATAAGAGAAAGAATAATTTATATAAAAGATAATATTCCAAGTTGTTTTAAGGGTGTGTTGGAGAAACCACAAAAAGTAAGTGAATTATTATACAATATCTCAGTTATTACTTTGGACAACTATGTTAAAACATATCATCTTAGTAAATAAATAAGGCTAATATAATTTAATTTAATGTCTATATTCAGCAGTTGTATTGTACTAAATTAGATTAACTATTCACGGTCATTACACGCAAAGATGATAAAGTTTTGAATGAAAATGGTTTTGTTCTTATCTTGGCAATGTGAATAAAATATCATCATCATTTATTACACGAATTGTTAGCCTTTCTCATATGATTACTAAAAATAGATATATACCCAATATTAAGTAAGATAATAGTTTGTGAATGATGATAAGTTAATTTACCAGAATTATGGAATTAATCAAATTAAACTTTTCCAATTGAAAAAGTGTCAAAAGTTTTCATAGGCAAAAAAAATATATGACAGACTGGAACAGAAAAGCTAACATAGAAATCAAACATAAACTTAGTGGATGATAGTAAAATATCTTGGTGACCAATTTTAGTGAGATTATCATTGGAACACAGCTATATGATAACTACTTCTATCATACATAGTATTTCAGTATTAAGTCTCGTCCATTTGATCACACACAAACTTTTATTCAGTTGTACAACTTATTTTTCTACAGACTACTTTACATCATCATTATATACTGAAGTTTAGAACTTTATTGAATGCAACATCAAATTTTTAATGCAATATGTGAAGTATTCTAATATATTCTCACTTAGTATAGATGTTTCATAAAAATTGTATAAGGTAATCAGAAATTGCAAAGCATGATTCACATCTACTTAAACAGATGATAATGGAATTTCCTTCTGCTATGCTAACCTTTCCTTAGCAGAGTACTGTTTCTTTATCTTAGGTGTTTATAATTATTAATTTTAAATCCTATTAATAAAACTTCCAGTTATTACTTTTTACTGAAAATAAAACAAAGTAGAAGTGTACAAAATATAGTGTAAATACAAAAAGAGCAGAATATAAATTATGGTTATGAATATCTCAAGGTCATGCACCTGGGCCTTACAACAAGACAGAATGTTAACCTTTAATTTGGAACAAATATTTGATGATTAAAGATTATGTGATGGCTTACATATTTAAAATTGCTTGAAGTACTGTGTACACTTGTTTTCTTAGTTTAGTCGTATGGTTACAAGATTTCTCATGAAAGGTGCCATCAGGTCTGGTTGTCATCTGTATAAGCATAACTGCCCACTTGAGTCCCATCAAAGACACTGGAATGTGTGTATAGGGACAATGTGCTTGCATAATTAAGTTGGCTGTCAGTCAATTTAGCCATTTTGTATATCACATGTTTTAGACCTTTTTTTTTTATTTTGTTAGGTCTTTTAAATGTTATTTTTTATATTAATTATGAAATTATTTTATTAATGATTTTACTTGAATTTTGCATTGCAGGGTACTCAACCTTCTGTTGTAACTAATGAACAAGAAAATACAAAGAAAAAGATTCGTCAAATATCTTATATCACAGTAGAGCAATTCCAAACCATTCCTCAGTAAGTTTCGTTAATAAAAATTGATTTATTCATGCTAGTCATAAATTGTTAATTTACTCTATTTATTAAAACTAAATAAGTAGAAATATGCTTTTTGATAAGGTTAATCCAATTCTAAATTTGTGTGTGGATCCAAGAATGTTCTAGGATTATATAATATTGAGTTATTCACTATCTAATTCA
Organism: Zhengitettix transpicula; assembly: GCA_037074705.1. NCBI lineage: Eukaryota > Metazoa > Arthropoda > Insecta > Orthoptera > Tetrigidae > Zhengitettix > Zhengitettix transpicula. The sequence goes on from CM073590.1 coordinate 197,447,835, forward strand.
TTTACATGAAAATAGGCAAAACTTTCAATAAAGATATAGTGGAAACTGAATACAATTTTAAAATATACAATGTAATTTCTTATCAAATGCCACAGTTTTAGAAGGGGTATATATATATATATATATATATATTTGAACAATTGAACAAGTTGACATGGTTTAAAATCATGAAACAGAATGCTAAATACCATTACATGTTTAAATGCTATCCACGAGAAGTTCTCATAATTTGGACATGGTAGATGTAAATTTTGTATGACTTACAATTCTTTGGTGATAAGTTTCAATTATATTAAATGATTATACATTTAGCACTCTAAATGAATACAAAAGTAACCATCTTACTGCATCTTATATACTTGTTTTGAAAGCTTTGTTTAGTATCTAGTGAATTTAATATAAAAATCATTCATTCCCATTTTTTCTACATCCAAAACATCACAATAAACAAAACATAACTATTTTCATAAATGCTATCGCTAGTGAAGTGCAGTAACAGATTGGCTCCCTCCACAGTGTCCCTGAGAATAGTTGGAAATTCAACCTATTTCAAACCTTAAATAGTTGATATCACTGGCTTTCTTAATTGAAAAGAAAATAGTAAAACAGTGTTCTTGTTGGATTCAGAAGTCCATAATGAATACTCAATAAATGAAAACATCTACTCTAAAATTAACTGTTCATACTTTAGAAAACCATAAATTTCAGTCTGAATAGTTTTTAAATTCATTGCCCCAACTAAATATTGCTAAGGATGCTTTGACAGTTTCTAATCTATGACATGAATAGGGATGCTGTAAGCATGCAGGAATTCAGGTCATTGTGTTTATATTTAAACTTCTAATAAATCAGTTAATGACCTTTTACACACACTTTATTTTTTATTTATAGCATTATGACATTTTGTATGATTGTAGCAATCTTGCTGCAATCGCGTTGGTGTAAAGTGAATTCGGACCCATATTCAAAAACTTTGTGAATTTAACAACATTGTAATTGTTTGTAGTACTAGTTTGTTATAATAATTATGAATAATAATACCTGAAGAAGATACAAATATGTATCGAAACATCGTAATGCTATAAATAAAAAATCAAGTCTGTGAATGATCATTAATTGATATATTCATTCAAAAATTGCCGTAAAATAAAAACTTCAAACTTGGTCATTGCTCTTTAAAAATATAATTGATAGTTGCTATTTATTTTTTTCCAGATATATGAGGTATAGAATGAAGTATGAAGAGATAAATAGTTTTGTCGACAACATTAATAAAGCTTTCACAATGAAATACAATATTGTATTTAAAAATGAGAAGTTAAAATATAATGAGAAAATAGCAAAGTTCAATTATAGCATTCAAGCTGTAGAACAACTGAAAGGTAAATACAGAAACATATTTCCTTGTAGACAAAAGTTTAAGGTTGTTATTATTTAATATTTTATATCTTACAGGAATGTATTTTATCACTGAAGATGACTTGAAAATGGTCACAGGTATGAATTTGAAACTTGTGATAAAGAAAATCATACCAATGCTTAGGCACTGTGCAGTTTTGAAAGAATTTCATAAGTCAGGAACGTCATATTATGTTATACCCAGCTAACAATTACATTTAGAGTAAAGACCATAAGAAGCTCAGATAGATAAATTGTATGTTGACTTGTAACTTTGATTGGTACAATCCTAAATCAGCATTTGGGATTTTTTTTTTTAATAATTTATACGTTGTTAATGTTTCTGTATATATTTAAGAATACATTGAAATGTTGTACTAGTGATATTTCTAATTGTTTTATATAAAAATAGTGGGCACATTATGTGTTAGTTGATAAGTCTGAATTATTTGCATAGATACTTAATTCATGGTATGGCTTAGACACTTAAGAATACAAGCTGGGGAATCTATTCAATAAATGTTTCTCTGTTTATCGACAGGGTCAAATCTTTGTCAGAACATGTTTCCTCAACTATCTATCTGATGACAGTTATCAAAACTTGTTCTGACAAATTTGACCTGTTCAATAAGAGATTCAATTCTGCTAATATTGTTGACAGCTGTGAATAGCCTGTAGTCTCCCTTGAAAGGAAATCACTACATCATAGCTGCACAAAAAACACCACAGAAAAAAATTGAGTTGGCTTCTAGACCTGCAAAGTTCTTCTATGAAGATCCTTAAAAGAGAAAAAGTGATACAAATATCACTTTCACATTAATAGTTTAATGCATTCTTAGATATTATAAGTCTCTCAGTTTGTTTGAATAATTTTCGTATTTACAGCAATGTTTTAAGCAGATATAATTATTGGAAAGAGTATGGAAGCAAGTAAATGTATTTTACCTTCAGGCACTTTTTATGCTAGACTGCTCCAATTTTATCAATAAATAAAACCATTTAAACCTACTGAAAACTGTTGCCTTTTTCCCCCCCTGTCCAGTTATTTTCTTTTTGAATGTATTATATATTTATTCTTAAAAAAGCGTATTCTACCTAAACGTACAATATTTTTCATTATACGTCTGTCTCACAAGGATTATTTAGAATACAGAAAATATTCAGTTGTCTTGGAAACCGGTATATTTTAAGCAGATTAAATTGTCAATAATCTCATTTTAATTCTTTTCTTAAATTTATTTCCAATAAGAAATTTTCTTAACTTTGAAATATTAATAATTACTTGTGTATAATAAAACATTATGGCATTGTCATAGCTTAACAAGAATTTAACCAAGGCTATAAGTTTTTTTTATGGGTTTTTCTTCAACTACCCAAACATATTGTAAGTACATACTCCACTAATTAAAATTAAAATGTGTATGATGATAAAAATAACTAGTAATCCCATACAATTAATTAATGAAATGAGTTTGTTGTCTGAGAATTAAACAGGCCCTCAATATTCAGGACCCTAGTCTTCCAAATAGCAACCTAGCTGATAATCTAATCAGGTTTTGGATGAGTTGCTATTACTGTTTATCAAATTCTATATTCTTATTTTGAGCAATGCTGTTTTGCTGACTTTTTATAAATAACAAAATCGTTGTTTGAAACATAATATTCAATTAAGAATAACATTTGCTACACATTTTACTTTTGTATATGAAGGTTATCGATCTGGAATATAAAAAGTTATTTTGCTCCATCATTCACTGATCGTGAACTCCGAGATCTAGATGATACTGAATTACGCTTCGGCCATCTCTGCTTCTTCATACTTTTGGCTATGACTCTTTTTTGATGATCTAATTGAGGAAATAAACCTGAAATATAATTACATATATTTAAGACTATTTTGTGAAACCATGACATTTAATGTAAGAAACACAATAGCCTAATTTTATGGACAACAAAATAAGTAAAGGTGCTTCAGTTGCCTACATGTTATTTTAAAATATACTGCTCAAAAGCTTTACCATAAAATGAAATTAATTTGTAGACTTTGAAACATTTTACACCTCTAAGAAACTATTTTTTTAAGATATAGACTAAAACTTGAAACTTAGCAGTATTTCATATAGAATATTTCAAATGGCTTATGTATTCAGCTTTTTTAGGAAGGTTAATGTTTTATAGACAAGATTTTTTTGGTGTAAAAATTCTTTCAGGATTCCAACTGGGTAAATTTGTTGAAAAAACTCATCACTTTGATAACTGTCATTGAATATCATCCACATGGTAGTGTATTTTTATTACCCAATATTTCATTCCAATTTTGGGTAAAGAAAGGAGTGTAGCATAAACTAAACAATATGGTATAACAATTCAATTACAACAAAGAATAATTTTAAAATTGATAATGTTTGCCTTTTATAGAAGTATATTGTTTAATCTGAAGCACCTATTGCAAAGTACTAGATAATTCCTATCTATTCAGCCACTTTTCTTGGATACACGATGGAATAATAATCAGATTTATTCTATTCAGGTTGACATGAAAATATCTCTTCAGCTTTTGGAAATGATATGTTTAATAGAAGAGTGTAGGTACCTCTGATCTGGTGTACATATTCCTGCCCACAGTGACCAATGTATTGAAAGCCAGCTTTCTTCAGCACTTTTCATACGGCATTGTCAAACGCCTTTTCCAAGTCTACAAAGGCAATACATGATAGGTTGTCATTCCACATCTGCTTCTCTATTAGCAGCTTCTGAGCTAATATTGATTTTTTAGAACCAGTACCTTGTCTAAAAGCAGAAGTGCTACTACTTTCCCCAGATTTCCTGTAGATAATTTTCATAAGGATTTTTAGGTGTGTAATATTAAACTCACAATACTGTAAGCGTAAGTTGCTGCTTTGGTAGACAAATTATGATACATTCTTGGATGATGGTGTGCCATAAATTCATCTCACATATACTGTTGGGATGATTTTAATACTATGTAGTTTGTGTATTCACTAACAGGGCAAGCTCATACAGAGCCATGATTCTTTGCACTGTTTGTTGAGTCTGTATTTCCCCTTTTGTTCTGCAATAAACATGTCTAAAAGTCGATGTGTGTTTTCTATGTCTATGCAAGTTCTGAGCCTAATCAACTGCCAATATATACATATTGTATTGCCAAATTGTCATTTGAGTATAGTATTTTCTTTAACATCCTTTTCCAGTTTTTTCGTCTTCATTTTTTCAGTTTTTTAATGTTATTCCCACCTTTTCCAGAAACATTTCACCATTTCTTCTACTTTCGGTCAACAAGGTATGATAAATAAATATATTGTTTGTGGTGTGTGTTGATCTAGCAGCTCTTATGGTTTTGAATCATCTGCCTAAAGCAGGAAGGTTTGCAGAAACATTGTTTGGTATTTATTTTATCACTTAATTTTCTCTGATCTATGGTTATTTACTTAATTAGTATAGACAGATGTTTTATATTTTATAATTTGAAAGCTACTTTGTGCTTTCCACCTGAAAAAAATATTTAAACAGATTAAAATTTCATACTTCATTATCATGGAATAATTGCTATTTACCATGAGATATTTCTAAAGCCTCCTTTGCTGCACTCATTTCTGCTTGTTGAATACTGTGTCCTGAAGCTTTGGCAAGTCTCTTCCCACGAAAATATACAGCAACAGTGTAGACTCTTGTGTTTGTTGGTCCCTTACATTCAATAACTCTGTAATTAATAATAAAGTATTTTTGAAACAGTACTATCAGTTGTCAGGTAAGAGTTAGTTTTTTAATATCTACATATTAACAATAATAATTTTTTCATTGCATTGTAATTTATATTATTGGAAACATCAAGATATCATATTACTAAGTAATAACTAATAGAGTTTTGATTTAATAATACATCATATTCATTTTTTTAATAAAATTGGTTACAATTATAAACTTAGGACATTTGAATTATTAAGTACAGTGTTTTCACAAAATGTGTCAATCTCCATTTTGATAAATTTAACATTAGTCACATAAGAATCATTTTAATTCATGACTTGTATGGACATAGATTTATTAAATAATCTTTTAGTCTATTTAGGAACTTAATTGTATTAGATAAACTTACGAATTTAATTTCCTGTAGTATTTAAAAAATCAAACCCATTATTTGTAGGTCTATTTTTAATTAGTTGCAAGTAGTATGCATTTTGAATGTTATTTTTATGCCTTATGTTGATAGTTACTACTCATTTTAGCCCCTTTTTATGAGTTATATTTTTAATAACTTCATACAAGTATATTCCACAGATACTCATTATTATGCTTTCGATAAAATAAAGTTTACATGATTCTCTCCCTTGTATTGACACTCCAATTAGGGTAACTGAGCACTGAAACAACTATTGATTATGCCATTATAAAAACAGTGAAGATATTAGTGCATATGATCAGACTGTAAATGTGTCAATTTTCAAGATCATAAATGTGTTGTCAAACAGGAAAGCATTGTATAGATAAGGAAAAAATTCATACACTTTTGGGAAGAAAGGTGAACAGATGTTTATAATAATCCTGATTCATTTTATATGCTTGGGAAACACTTGAATATAATTTGCCTAAACAGAATTGTGAAAAAAAAATATGACCCTTGGATTAAAAATAATGCATGACAAAAGCACATCCTGCAGAGCTGTGAGTACTACTCAAGAATGAGAAACAGCATCTTGGGCAACTTTCTACCATCGGGCCTAGCGAAGGATGCTGAAGTTCATCAATCAAGCCAGCTTAAGCAACCTAATTTAAAACAAATCATAGTCTGGTAGTCTTAAACTATGTAAACTAATGTAGGAGTCACTAATGACATTTTAGTTAATGTGACAATAAACTTTTAAATAATAAAAAAAGCAGTTTGACACTACTTTAAAAATCTGAAGAAATGATTAATGAAGCCTATAGTATTAAAAGAGAATATAAGCTACAGGTATATAAGGATTTTTATAAAAATACATAAAAGAATATAAGGACTTGGTAACTAATACAAAAAAGTTAATCAAATCATTTCTTTAAAATAGGAAACAGTGCACATAGATTAAATACTAATCACATTGGGAAATACTTTAAAAGGCATACCACAAGGATAATTCATTTAGATTTTTAAAATTTCAGCAGTCTACAATTTATAGTTCTGTAAGAATAATCTTAAGATACCATAAATATAATAAAATAAAACTCATAATAACCATAATTAATATTAAATGAAGGTTCAAGTAAACAAGTTGATTTTTTAAGTACCTTGAAAACCGGTGTAAAAATGTATTTTTCCCCAAAATTAAATAAACCAATTTTGTAATAAGAAAATAATATAAAAAGGCTATAAGGCAACTTTTTTTTTTTAAAAAAAAAGTCAAATCTGAATTCTTGTTTCTGTGAATTTTCTATTAAACAAATATGATATCAAGTTATTAAAACAAATTATTTTTTAAAAAAACTCCCAACTTAAAGGATTAATAAGGAACTCACTTGTACACTGGAATATCAGGTTCACCTCCATCCATTGTTCGTAATGTGAGACAACACTGTTGAAGCTTTGATTTAGGATCATTCCAATCTTGATTCATAATAAAGTCTTGCAATCGTGGGAAGAAACACACATGGCAGAAAACAAGGCAGTATTGGAGACCCTGTAATTTAATGTAGTGAAAGAAAAAACAACACTGAACACTACATATGAAACTTTGATTCATTTACATTCAACTTTCTTCACAAGGATTAAAGAATAAACTATATCTCAACAAAACATTACCTAATTTGAAATACTGTGTAGCACCATGAGATGTAATGTATATTGTTTTCTGTTACAAACCCTGCCGATACCTCTCACAGCTGACCAGCCAGAATGTTGGATGTCTTCTTTCTACTGAAGAAGAAGGGTAACACCTCTGAAAATTTTAAGAATCCTCTGAATGATGACACTGAACTACAGCTTCAGGTAAGCCACCACCTTTCTATCTTTCATTTCCATACAAATTGTTTATACATAGGATGTGACATTGTCAGAATAATTAAAACAATTTGTATAGAAAGAAAAAAGAGAGAAAGGGGGTGGCTTACCTGAAATTGAAGTTCAGCATTGATTCAATATTCAGGACAGGAGGAGGTTCTTCAAATTTTATCAGGCATAGCATATAGATATGGGAGGTAAAATAAGGAAAGTAAGTAAACATACATTAGAAGAGCGGAGTGTGTGGTTAGGGGAAATACACTTTTTATTGTGTTGAGTCCATTACTTTGTGTAGGCTGTAGAAGGGAAAGAAAGTTTCTAAAGACAGTTCAGCCTCTGGCAAATCATGGGTTGTGACTTTAAGGAGGGTCAGTATGAAGCATTGGCTGAAATTGGTGTTGTGGCATAATAATAAGACACAAGAATATAAGGACCACCAAACATAAAATTAAATGTGTAACTTGCTGGAACTTGTAAGTTCAAAAGTGTCAGAACAGGCATGGTAATTCAATATGTTTAATTTTCAAGATATTGTGCTGAATTGATTCTGAATCACATACATTTAAAGTGAATTATGTATGACAGTCTCTCAGCTCAGTGTCTGTTCAGGATTGGTAATGTAGTGGAGGGACTCTATTGTTTGGAAAAAAAACCTGGTCCGAGGGTCGGGTAGAAAAAGGACAGTAAGCTTTGAGCAATCTAGCAGTGGTGAGCTCTGTAGTGAGGTGTAAACCATTCTGCTAAATAAATATGCACAATATTAAATATATAAACTAATTCTACAAATCAATTATTTTCCCTACCAATATTTCCGGCTGTTTCAAGTTAACTATTACATTAACAGTGTCCAGGTCTTGTCATCTGGAAGAACCTAATTCAATTCAAGAAAACGTTAAATGTCCCAGAAACTAAATGAAATATTAGGTGAACATACCTTGTCTACATACAGAGCTCCAAGAAATGCTTCCAACAAGTCAGCTCTGTCTTTTGTCTTTAATTCTGCTTTTGTATTAGAATTCAATGCAAAAGCAGTCATGCCAAGATCATCACAAACAACTGCTTGAGTTCTGTTGTTTACTAAAGAACTGCGTAAGAGCTAAAAAAAAAATTAAAAAATATCAGAATCTATTAAAATATTTATAAATTTATAAAAATTTATTCTTCTTAAAAGTAATATGAGAGATAGGTAGAATGTGAATATGTCTCGTTTAAATCTTCCTTATTTGTCAGTAGTTAATTTATCTTTAAATAAGCTGTGGAGGCCTGTACTTAATTAAATTTTTCAAGAATTTATTAAAGATATGGAGAGGAAGTTGTCTATGGGAAAAGAAAGACTGAATGAGAAAAAGTGTGTTAATAAACATAAATAAAATCATGAGATAATTTAATAATCTCAGCATGTTACAACAGTGAAAATAGAGATCAGTGATTGTAGAAAATTTTTAGTAGTTAAATAACATTTATTACACATTTCTTATTCAAATAAAGTTCTGGGTACAAAGGCAAACACATGAATAAATTACAAACTCCTTTAAATACAGAGTCAAACTTACTGATAAATGGCCTTCATGGTGCTCTGGAAAAAATTTATATAGATATTCTGATGCAATTAGTTGAAGAACAGTATCTCCAAGGAACTCAAGTCGTTGGTTTGAGCCTCTGTAATATGAAAGTTAACATATTTGTAATATATTATTCCTTATAAATGTTTATTGTACTTTCGCTATGATTTAAGTCACAAAATTAAATAAACTACTGGTGATTGCATCATAATTTCCAATGTGAAGTACTAGTTTTCTAAAACAATACTGCATTAGCTTACATTTCCGATACAGAAATCTATTAAACACCATTCTGTTTAAAAATGTTCTAGTTGTGGACTCCAACTTGAGTGTGCTTTCATTAGTTTTTGCAAGGAAAGGAGAACAGGTTAGTTGGTGTTGTGTGTATGTCTCTCACAGCAGAAACACCGTTGTGGTTAAGTCACAATGGTCCTGTTCTCTAAACCCTATCTTCTACAAATTCTACTATCTCCAATTCTATTATATCTAACATAAGAATATTATTTAAGAAGTAATTACACCGTGCTCATGATATTTTTTTACAATTTAGCAAAACGGTATCTTTTGAAAATAGAAATTTATTTATAATTACAGAAAATGTTCTTATATAAGTATATTCATTTAAATTACTTCATTGCCACTAACCTGTTTGTTTCCTGTATAATTATCACTGTGCATTAATATTTTCTAAGCAAGTGTTTCTGTTAATATCAACCATTACCAATTAACACTTATTTAATGCTTATCTTTAACTTGCCATGGTTATCAATTTCATCTCTAATTAAATATCACAATCATTCAATCTACAAATTACCTCATAAATGAAAATAAATAATTAGACTACTTAATTCATACACATAATAAACTTTTTTATATGACATATATGTGGGGTCAATTGTGTTGACTTCATAAGCAAGTAATTCTGCTTTAAAAGAATTTTATTATTATATAATACTCCATTTTGGAGCCATTCAAAACTACAAATTGTTTCAAAAAGTTTTGTAGGCAGAACTGAAATTTACAAACCAAAAACAATACTCAGTTGTCAAAATGCATTAGATACATTTTATCATTGTTTTATATACTAGAAATAATTGATTTTGGTTATGATACTTACAGAGTAAGGTTTGTATAACCTATACTTCGGTCAGTAAATGCTCTAGCTAAGAGCCTAATATGTTTGAATTCCACTCCAATAGATTCTTCAAATTTTGTCAGTTTCTGAAGAAAAACAAACAAATAAGAGTTCATTTCAAAGTATATATTTCTAACCTCTAACATGACTTAAATATCAATTATATATAAATTTGGAAAATGAAGATAAAGCATAAATAGTTGTCGGGTTTGTACACGGGTCAGTGGAGACTTTAAACACAATGTTTCTACCACTTGCACTACCATCTTCATCAGGTATACTATGATTCTATGGTTCACACTACTTATTAGGTGTACTATGTTTCTATGACTTGCAGTACTGATCAGTACACCTAATTGATGAAGATGGCACATCTAGCTTATTTAGCTTACACAGCTAAAGAAATTTAGTGTTTTATTCCCCACTGACCCGGTTGCAAACCTGAGAACTATTTATGCATCACCTCCACTGGAAAAGCCCTCATTCTCTAATGAAGATAAAGATATATCCCAAACACTTTTAACAACTATAAAGAAAGGACTGGTTATGTTAAATCAATTAACATTTAACAATATTTTACCTGTACTCATGTTCTTTCATTATAAATCCTTTTATATGTTTCTCATTTACTTCCCAAATTTAATGTTAATTACAAAAACATTATTATATTATGATGATACTTACTGTTCATTAATATTTAAACAATGTTTGCAATAACAATTTTGTTCAAATAATTGGTTAAACAAGAAAGTTGACAAGAGAAATAGTTTTAATATAGTATTATGTATTATCCACTGCATTATAATACAGCTCTCAATTGTTAAACTCATCAATCTGTTTAAGACAAAACTAATCAAACCAATTCTGGTTTTGCAGTGGAGATATGACAGAAACAACAATCAGTTTTCCATCAAATACCTGTAAAATTTCAAATGATTGTATCCATTTGCGATCACCCATTGGTTCCTGTTCTTGCAATGGGTGTGGTGAGTAATTTACCCATACATCCAGTAAATCTGGGTCATCTTTGAAGAGAGTCTCAGCAAAAACTTTGTCCGCCACCTACGAGTAATGGAAAAGGTGTTCAGATTTTAGTCAATATTTATATATATGGAATAAATACTAATTAAAAATCATTAATAGTGTAAGTCTTTAAATTTAATATTCAAGATTTTTTATAATTTTGTATTAGAGAAATGTGACAATGGAATTTTGATATAAAATCACAATTATTTTTGTTTTAAAGTAATAGAAGGGAAAACAAAATTAATAGTTTCTGAGATAAAACAAATATTACAGTCAAATTACTAACAGATGCATACTAAGCCGTGTTAAGTTTTGAAGATTTATTTTTATCAGAAATTTCAAGATTGCCAGTAATGTGATTATATAATTCTACTCTGAATCATTTAATGTCTCAATGACAAATAAAAAAAGAGATAGTTATAACTAGGATATAAATACCTCTATGCCACCATCCAGAAAAAGGGCTCCCATTAATGCTTCAAAGCAGTTTGCCATTGCATGCCTCAATTCAAGATCGTGGCACAGGTCAGAACCATGAGCATATAGCATATACTCTTCTAGTTTTAATGTCTATAAGGGAAAAAAAACATATAAATACCCAGAGATTATTGAATACTTAAACCAATGATGATTTACAAAATTGTTACAAGCATAATGATTACAATTTGTATTACATTTTGCAAAAAAATGTGAAAATAAGGTACACTTCATCTGCAACAACTGCAATGGTAACATTTTAATCTGGAAAATTTGAATAGATTACATTCTATAATTTTTGTTTAACATGTTACACTGATATTTCTTAAAATTCATTTGTGAAATCTATTTTATCAAATTTGAGAAATAATTTGTAGTCTAGAGAAATTACTAATACATGACAATCTAAATATTCCAAATGATTTGTAATGTGTTCTTAATTAATATTGTGAAACATATTTACAATGTAATTTTAATTCATTTAACGTACAAATTCCTGCTACATAATAACAAAGTGATCAATTCATTTATGACAGTTAAGCTTGAAGGAGCATTATATTGTAATTTATACATATATAACCAAAGCAATATAGCTGAAAAAAACATGTAATCTCCTTCCTCTTTCTCTGAGAGAATCTTATATATTATGGTTGATTACATATAGGATAAATTGTTAATCAAATGAGCAAATTAATTTACTACATATATTAAGCTCAAAACTATGTTTGAACATATTTCTCAATGTATACATAAAATTATTAAAATCATGCTACAATTTATCCAAATTATGCAATGGTTATTATCATTATTAAAGAGAGACTAATTTAAATTAAAAGCCATGGCAAATATATTTAAAATTCATAATAGGTATTTAAATAAATTCTTTAAATCTTGTATTTCTTAACCGTGGCTCAAATTAAATAATTTAATAAGCTACATATATAAAACATATTAAGATAAGAAAGATAGACAACAAAGTCAACTTACCTGAAATCAATAGCTGATCTAGTCTGGCTGAGAGAATATTACAAATTTTCGAGGGCCTGGGCCCCCTTTGTCAGAAGAGAGGGTCTGAACTGCATGCCGGTTGAGTACGATTTGTGCACCAGTCGGCTGCAGACTGTAACGCTCCTTTATGAAGGAGGAGGCTGGGAGTGTCCAAAAATTTGAAGAACATCCTTCTTCCCCAAGTGGCTACAATGAGCTACAATTTCAGGTAAGCCACAAACTATCTCATTTCCTTTCCATACAATTGTTACTGACTATAATGACTGGTTCACCTTCGTTTATTTATGTCCAGTCGGCACACAGTTCAGACCTTCTGACATGATGAAGGGGGCTTAGGGCCTTGAAAATTAGTAGTATTTTCTCACCACTGGACCAACTGTTGATTTGAGGTAAGTTGGCATTGCTGTCTCTCTTTTCTATCTAAATGTGTTATTTAATTTGACCTGGTCACATTTTCCTTATGTAGTCTATACACATTTATATTTATAGTTGCAATAATGTCCTAACATCTAGCTTGTTTATTAAAAATAATTATATTTATTATGTGTTGACATTACATACATATATATAGCAATGTATATCCATGGAAGTTTGGTCTGGAATGAAATTAAAAATGATCAGATGTTGGTTAGTATTTATCTATTTATTAAATGATCAATGTATGTTTGGGACAGGCTTGCCTGTAAAAGTGGTCCAAGTCTTCCACAGAACATAAACATACTAAGAAATAGTGCCAACCATATTCTAAAACTTGCATAGTGAAATGCAATTATTCTTTCCCTTTCTGGGTAAAATTAACTAGTATGCGAGATTTGCGAGTCAAGTATTTTTGAGATTATATTCATTCTACAATATTCCCACTAATATATTAGTTTATTCAAATTTTACTGTTTTTAGAGATCAATCTCTTATTATTTGTTTGTTTCTATTTCAATCTGTAAAAAATGTATCAACTTCCAAGCCAAGCTCAACCAAAGTATTAAAATGTATTCATACTTCCTCAAGCATGTGCCAAAATTGGCATGCACTCAATCACATATGAATGCATGTGTTTATCCATTTCACAGATAGCTGAAATTACATTATAATAATAGAATATCAACTTACCTTCGCTAAAACAGCTAGATGCTGATTTTGTACAATTGCTGCTCTGTAAGTAGCAAGACCTCCTTCCTCCAAATCAGGAAACATATGAAATAGATGAATTGAAGACAAAAATTCAACTACAGCATCTCCTAAGAATTCCAAACGTTCATTGTGTGTGATATTTGATTCTGTTTCTATTTTCTTTCCAAAACGAGACATTATATTAATTAATGTGTTAATTCCTAAAAGGAAAGGGAAAAAACTGATTAACCTTCTGGAACACTAACTGTTTAAACCAAGAAATGCATAAAATCTTACAAATGGAAAAAAATAGCCAGAAAAATATACACTCAATAAAAAGATTTATTTCCCTGATCTGATGCATTCCAAATCTTACTGCACAGAGAACTAGCATGGACACTTGTTTCTATACTGTGCAGCACAAACATCTATACAGTTCAAGGATGATAGAAACAAGCTTTACCTCAACTACGCGATTTTTTGGAAGATTAAAGATTGGGAACAGTGGAATCCTGTGGTAAGGTTTCCAATTTACAGTACTGGTTTGAAGTGTTGGAACCATGATTGAGAAAATGAGCTGCTATTGGGAATTTTTTCTTTATTTGTTACACAGAGTTGGTGACCTTCTAGAAGCAGTCTTTTGATTTCCAAATGTAAAAGGCAGGGCAGGGTATTCAATGAAATTGGCAATGAAAAAGTTGTAAAAGATATTTATGAGTTTTTATTAATTTCTTCACAGAATGGAAATATTTGCACAATTAATTGAAAATAACCATAATGTGATATAATCAAAATAAGTAATATGGATATGAACAATAGGGAGGAAGAAATATGGCTAAACTGAAAGTAGAATTCAGTCAATACATTATTCAAATTTTCATATGTTTTATCTACCTTTCTAAGGGAACAGATTACATGGTCCTTTGAGAGCCAACTGCATGCAGCAAGCATAAGTGACATATTCTATTCATGACCCTGCACCACTTTAAAGTAAGCCACGTTTCTCTGTCTTTTCTTTCCTATCTACATGAATAACTCTAATAACTAAGATATTGCAAAATCATTTATATATGTTGAAGTGCACACTTGTAATAATAATGAATGTAACTTCTATTTAAAAAAACAATAATACTGAAAAAATAACAGTTGCATTATAATTATAAATTCAAAATGCATTCACAGCTTAGAAAATAAAATATAAGAAAGCAGCCCCTATTACCTCTTTTTCTGGTGTTCCTATAATGAATTCTACGGTCCCCATACTCTGGTTGTCTTATACCGCAATTAGTCAGAGAATTTCGTGCATGATCTGGGTTTGTGCCAAAGTTCTCCCTTTACATACATCAAAACATCATTACAAATGGAAAATGGTAATAGTAGCAAAAAGTCATGTATTGTTTTAAATTTGACAGTAAATATTATATGTACAACTGAAAGCAATAGTTACTTATATTGTATTTCTATCAATTATTGATTTTTACACTTATAAAAGCGAATATACTGTAATGAATGATTTTTATTGGGCTGGGTATTTTATATTAAAGCAAAAATATATATATATATATATATATATATATATATATATATATTGACCATTAAAATTGAAATTGTTTTATTAGTATAGCAAGAAAACTCTGATCTCAGGCACTTGTGGATTTACGTAGACGAGATTAGCTTCCCGCACCAAATATGTACTGCCTATTCCTGTTTCCTGTTGTCCGCTGTAGTTGGAGATCCCGGATTTTCCCCTACTGAATCCTGCAGCTGGATGGAGCGTTTCGGTCCTTGTTCTCCAATATTCAGCGGATGACATCATACAACCAGTTGATGGGCAGGTGTGCTTTTCCCCTACTCGGATAAGCATACACTTTGGGATCCTATCACCAAACATTATCCCCTTCTTTCTGCCAACTCTTTCCATGTCTGTTCGCCAACTGTTCTCAACGTCCTTCTTCCAACTGTTTTCACGTCTTTCCAACCACTCTCCTCAACGTCTTTATTCCAACTGTCCTAAAATCTCTCCTCCTAACCCAGAGCGGACATTTTCCTGCCCTTAGCATCACGGGCTTTTGTTGTTCTTAGCCACATGGGATTTTCCCATGGGCTGATGTACAGTATCTCGGTATTAAAATAGCCACGTGCGGCTACCTGAGACGCGACAGGTCAGAATCTCAAGTTGGAAAACAAAATAATCGTCCAAACTACAGCAAACAACATTTCCGAAAATAAAACAAATTAAATTAAAATACGCACGTTATAATACAGAGGGGGGGAAGGGGGGGAGAAATCAACTTTTAACCAGCAGAAAAACTGACTAATAAAATATGACAATTATGTTTTTTCAATAAATAAGGACAGACAGAGAGGAACATAACAAATAAATATGGTGCCTGTATTAACTAAACCATATACAGTGGAACTTGGATAATTCAAAGCTAATGGTATGAGGTGAAAATTACAATATCAATGTTAGCCCTTCTTTCTTCAGCGAAACACAAAGAGATGTAGTTAACCATCTTGTACTTCCACCTTCAGACTAATTTTTGGCTGACATTACTGTACAAAAGCTTTGAATGAAAGTGGTTGAACTTCAAATTAGTAGTAATTTTTTTGCATTGCTTTAACACATCAAGGGACTGAGAAAAATCTACAAATTGTCCACACATTTGAATTATACAAGTTCCACTGTGCCATATTTACAACCTTTCTGATACAAATATGATTGTTCTTTTGATTATACTAATTACAAAAAGTCTTACCTATATGATGGATGTGTTAATGCTAATTGTAACAGAAATCTGTTTTCAAATTTGTAATCAATATTCTCTTCAAGTACCTCACAGGAACGATGAAATCTCAAATGGCATACAAGAACTGGAATGAGCATTGCATGCTGCACATGTGAATGAGAGGAGTAACACATTAGTGTAATAACAAACTACATTTAATCATATAGTAGCAATATAAATTAACATGATTTAATATGTATGTTACAAGACTCTCTTCAATTAATGCCCTCATACAGACAGCATAGATTCTTAAAAGTTAAATTAATACATAACACATCACTTCCTCAACATGAAATGAACATATGTAATTTCTATCAATTATTGATTTTTACACTTTTAACCAGCAGAAAAACTGACTAATAAAAAATGACAATTATGTTTTTTAATAAATAGGGACAGACAGAGAAAATGAAACTTTCTCAACATCTTCAGACCTCATCAGGTGTAGTAAAACATTTGTCGACATTATATATACATATATTCATATATTTATATAGGACGTCAATACCAAATAAAAATGGAAAGATATTAAGAAGACAGTAAAACATCACTGGTATTGTTAAGTATGGTTTTGTATCACTTTGGACATTAATAGTATAATTTCAGAAATAATTCTGGCATAACTATTTTCAATATCTGATCTTAGTATGCGATTATTTAATTTACAATGTTAAGTAGTAACTGATAGTTTGTCAACAAGAAGTTTATAATTCAACATGTATTCTTTAATCATGGTCTTCAAGGCTCTTTTTGACTGTATAATATAGACACTAGGGCAATAATTTAATTCTGGTTATATACTGCATTGTGCATGTCATAAGAATAGGGACTTTTCAATTGTTAATAATTAGAGACAGTGAATTAGTATATTTGTAAATTATATTGATGTTAAAATACTTATTTAAACTCCTAAAACTATTTTTAAGAAATTGATAAAAAGTAAAAACTATGAAAACCTAAGGAGAGAAGAATAACCATACAGTCCACAATATGTGATCCAATTACTTTCTTATACCATAGTCATTTTAACAGGAGCATTCAGCCAATGTTGATTATTCTTCTCACCTTAAATCCAACATTAAATGGTCCTATAAATTTGTGTGACTCTGAAAACCTCAGATTTTTCTATTAGTTTGGGACTTATTTTTGAGGAAAACAGATGTTTATGTAGTCTTTTTTTGAAAATTCCCAATGACTAAGTCATTAACAGTTTCAGTCAATTTACTAAAAATCCACTTCATGAAATTTTATGAATTTTAAATCTAATTACAATTCTATTTATTTTAAGTTTAATCAAGTTCACTACCATCAAATCAAAGGTTCTGCCATGAGAAACCACCCTAGATCTTTCTTTGATGAGATTGTTATGAGAGATTTAGAGAAACCACGTCTTTCTCTACTTCCTGTCCAATCTCTTTGACATCAGATATGTAGATGACAATTTTTGTATTGTTATGTCCTCTAAAATCAACCTTATAGTCAATATTTTCAATAATTCTCATCCTAATTTATAATTCACCCATGAACTTGAATTGAACTGTTCTCTTAATTTTCTTGATCAAAATATTAACTACAGTTTTTAAATTAAGAGTGAAAAGATAGTTTCAATAGAGCTAAATTGCATAGCATAGTGACTTTTTGATTGATAAGATAATTAGAAAATTTAAGGACTTTCCCTGAAAAAAATCTTATGGATTACACTTTTTTATTATGATACTGAAGCACAACATTTATTTTATATAAATCTTCTATATACTTCAAACTTTGTATCTAATATGGTTGTGGTCTTTATTAGTTATTAAAACAGCATTTCAAATTAAAAGAAATATAAAAAATTATGAAGTATTACAATATCTCAACTGAATCAGTATTGAAATTACTTTGGAAAATATGTTGAAAAAATAAGAGTGATGTCTACACTTGAAATTCATTCATAATATCCTAAGCAAACATATTGAGAAAAAGGTGTAATATTTACTAGCTGCATGGTCACACCAAGAAATGTGCTTTGTAAATTTAGAAAACCTTCATCATATTTATGTCCTGACAAAAATAGTATTTATGTCTTGTTCAAAGAAGTTATCATCAAAAAAAATTTGGAACATGAAGCACAGGAACTGAATTATGTGAATAAGTGTTTAGAAAATGTAAAACTATTTAGCTAATAAATTACGGCATTACCAATACTAAAATAGTTTGCTCAAGTTATATTGATAGTGGAAACAATTTAGAATTTCTGTTATCCAGAAAGAAATTATACATACACAAAAAAACAAATTCTGACCAAGAGCTTAATTTTTCCCAATGGTTGAAGATCAAATACCGACTTAACTTGCCAATAAAATATGATTAAAGCTTTCTACAAAAAAATAATTGCTGCAATGTTCAATAAACGTAATGTCTTGATATTCAAAGTGATTAATCATTACAAACATACTGAACTGTATACTGTACCCTCCAGTCAAAATGAACATTATTATTTGCATCTAATTAATTAATTATTTTTCTTTTTCC
Organism: Zhengitettix transpicula; assembly: GCA_037074705.1. Lineage (NCBI taxonomy): Eukaryota > Metazoa > Arthropoda > Insecta > Orthoptera > Tetrigidae > Zhengitettix > Zhengitettix transpicula. The sequence goes on from CM073590.1 coordinate 197,466,843, forward strand.
TTTCTCTTTACTCTAAGAGTAAAGATGTGCAGCACAGAAGTCACCCCCCAAAAATTAATTGATGATTTTTTTATATGATTTTAGTAAAAATGTCTATCTATGTACCCAGAGCTGAGCTGTAGCTTGCTGGGAAAATATGACCATAAAAGTTGGCACCGGATGATGGAGGCTTCCAGATAAAGGCAGCAGATTATGGGAGAATCCCTGGCTCAGGAGTTAATGATTTCACAAAATTCCTGAAGGTCAACTCCTACAACAGGTACGAGTAAGCCCATAAAATTGTTAGACTGACACAGATTGGCTGAGAAGAGGTTTCCACCCTCTAGTGGGAATGAAGAAAGTCCAGCTGGAAGGTGGACAAGTTAAGAAAAAGGCAGTTCAAATCTACAACTTATAGTGAAATGTTGCAGTGCCTATCCACAACTTGGATAAGGAGAAAGTCTGGGAAGTGTAAAGAGTAGGAGAGAAATGTAAAATTCAAATCAATCACTTGAAGGAAAAAAGGCCCAACTGACAGAAAAGGTTAAGATGAAGATAGCTAAACATCGCCAATGCTGAGAATTATTACACCGATAAAAGAAGGAGGAAGCTGTCTATAGACTAAGAGATTTTCTGTTATGTTTTTTCCAGTAGGCCAACATGCCTACCCATATGGGAAGCTGTGATATAAACAATTTATATTTCTGCTGCCTGTATATACCCACACATGCAAACCTTTTTGCTTATGTTCAGAGTCTCAAGAAATAACCATTAGTAATTTTAGTCTTGAATGTAGTTGATTAAAGTAAATTATCTTAAATTTAAATACATGAGTAAGTAAATCACAATTAATTAGATACAATAAAAATGACCCTGTTAAATTTTGTGAACCCTTAATTAAATTAAATTTAAAACCAATCCATTAAATATATTTTATTTTTATACATTTTAATTTTATTTTACACAGGGTTTATTGTGTATGCTTTGGAGGACAATAAAACCTCTCAACAATGCCCGTGATGTAAAAAAATTCAATTGTCGAAACAGACAGTCCGCCATTAGCCATTGAGCAATAAACATCTTCACTGGGGCAACTGAAAAAATCAAAATCCTTGCATATTTTTATTCCAAGTTATTGGAATTCAGGAGGCGGTATTATGAAAGGAAAGTTACAGTTGAGGAGTCTTACAAATGTGAGCAGGGATATCTGTGCCTTGCAGCACCTTGGCCACTCATACTTATCGCCTGTTTTGATTCTGTACCCATAAATAAAATACATTGGAGTGATCCAGACCTGGCCTGGACTTGGATGAGTAGGCAAAATATGGACAACTGATCTACCATATATACTAAATTGTAAGTTTATTTCATGCATCAATGTGCCCTTGTTAAAAAAAATTGTTTTAAAAGTAATCAAGTGATTGTCAACCAGTAATTTTTCAGTCCAAAAGCATAACTTTCTGGTATCTTTTCCTTTATAAACATTAATAATACACTCGTAATTTCAAAAGTTGGTCATTCCATGCCAAGTGACCAAATCGTGTTTTGGGTACCACCTTGGATTTTGATGAAATTTGGTGATAGTGTAGAATAAAGCTTCAAGTGATGTGCAAAATCTAAAATTCACTAGTAGTATAGAGGGGGCACCAGGGCCTCCTGAAAAAAAGTCACCTGTGCAATTCAACCGTGCGCATGAATAGATTGTGAAGTTTTAAGTACTACTGTTGTGGAACTGTAGCAGCTAGCTTCCTGAGAAATGGTAACTATAGACAACTTTTTATGCTCTACATGATGGTTGCACTTTCAAGGTTTAAAAAGTTTTAGTTTTATTGCTGTTACAATATTATTTGAATACAATATAATGGTTTCATTCAGAGCAATTGTATATCTTTTATTTATATTTAATCTTTCCAACCATCCATTACTTTGTCCTCTGGTGGGTACCTAAGCTGCAATTTATTGTCATGTACTGGGTATTAAGAGGATGTGTAATCTTCCCTTAATTACATGCAAAATTAATTTGTATTGACATGTCCTAAGTTACTGATTGAGTGTATGTGATACCCTGATGCTCTGTTGTGAGCTGCCCCCCCCCCCCCCAAAAAAAAAAAAAACAACTACCACCTATAAAAAAAATTGTGTGAAGTTATAATACTATGACATACAATAATATAAAGAAAATAGAAATATATTCTGAAATTAAATGTGGTGAAGTATTATTGTTTGGAAGTGCTGAACTTAAATTTTAATACAATTTAAGTGTTTATTAGCCTAAGCACTTTGACACTGACATTGTTCTAACAACACACATCTCAAAATACAGTACAAAAACCTATAACTAACAGCAGTAAATTATGCTAAAATTAAGTCTAAACGTTATTTATAAAAACAATTTATAACCAATTGTAATTATTCAAACCTGTATTATGTCACACATTATTCCAGTTCGATGGAATCCCTTAGCAGAGACTGCCACAGTAACATCCCTCTTCATTTTACTTTGTGTCCGCATTTCTTGAAGCTTATTTTCCTTTGCTTCTAACTTTCTCTTATCTTCAAATGATGGCTTGGGCATATTTGCCAATAAATGTCTAAATTTAACATATTCCCTCCATGCTTTCTGATACCTGAGAAAAACAAAGTGTTGAAAATTTGTGACTATACATGAAATTTTATAGTAAGAATGACAGAAAACTTTTGTGCCTTATGGTCTTTCACATACAGATCATTTGCTAAATCACAACAGAATAATAATTTATGTAATAGTTTCCCATGAAAGAACAATTACTTTACAGTCAACTTATAATATAACTTACTCTGGATTTCCTGCATAACTGAGTTGTGGAGGGCGAATTCCAAAATGCACAATTTCAGGATAATTAGTTGAATTTGGTTTCTGATGATCCCTATCAAGCTGATCAACTCGAACCGAACATGGCTTCATTCCAGGGTGTGTCACAACCATACCTAAGGTATAGAATAAAAAAAATTTCCAATAAATACTATATTTTTTTTTAAAAAAAATAACTTACTATTAGAAATAATAAGAAAACAGTCAATAGATTTGATGATATAAATGCCACACAACGTTTCTGGAATCCCTGTTCCTTAGTTTTATTTGCATCTAAAGAAAAGGACAAGGTTTCCAGAAACATTGTGTGGTATTTATATCACACTTCTTTTGTCTGTATTTGGATATTTTTCTTATTATTAATTTTCGAAACAGATGTATATTGTTCATTTTAACTTAGTATAAGACCAAGTTAAAGTTAATTTCTAAAGTGGAATTTTATAAGAATTGGACAAGCATGAATGAAAAACAAGGATATTAAAATATTTTATATGAGAAATACATTTATTTCTTGAATACATAAATGTGTTTTTAAGTTTTAAACTCTTGTTTAACAATAATTTCCTCCATTTTGACACATAATTCATTACAAAAATTTGACTAATTATCATCTAATTCAGAAACAATGGAAAACTAAAAATATCCATTAATTCATTCTATACCATTTCCAAGAAACTTAAAAAGTAGAAAGATTAAAAATTGTAGAGATCAATCTTATAAATAAAAAAGAGTGTATGTATGTTTGTATGTTTGTTTGTTTGTATGTTTGTATGTTCGTTATACAAATCTACACCGGTAGAGCAAATTTCACCAAATTCGTACATGTGTTCTTTACGACCAGGAAACAAACACTGTCGGGGTGAGACATGTCTGCCACCCCCAGAAGCGGGGATGCACGGGGGTTGAAATATTTAAACATGCTAAAACAGCCGATATTTCAGTCGGATAAATATTTTTAGGGGTCAAAGATATTTATAGTCTTTCCACTGATGATATCTGAATATAATTTTCAACCTCTACACCCTGGGGAAAGAGCACCCCTAGCGTTTGGGGTGGAGAATACAAATCTACAGCGCTGGAGCAAATTTCACCAAATTTCGTACACGGGTTCTTTGCGACCAGGAAAACAACACTGTCGGGGTGAGACGCGTCTACCAACCCCAGAAGCAGGGGTGGACGGGGATTGAAATACTTAAACATGCTAAAACAGCAGGTATTAGATTTGGATAAATATTTTCGGGATCAAAGATATTGATTGTGTTTCTACCGATGTTATCTGAATATAATATTCATCTGCTACGCCCTGGGAAAAGGGCACCCTTAGGGTTTGGGGTGGAGTTTCTTTACAGAAAAATAACGCGAATACAACCGAGTTTGGAGTCAAATCGAAGGATATGGATGTCAGTGAGTTTACTTCGGATAAATATTTTTAATTGCCCATTTAACCCGAAAGGGTGGTGGTTGGAAGGGAAGATAAATAGTCAGTTCTTGCGCAATCTTGGAGGAGAATTACATGAATACTATTTCAACGGATGTTGTTGAAAATATAAATCCCTTTAGACATTAGTGGTGAGCTTGCTTAGGGCTGGGGGTGAGAATTGTCTATTATTCTAAAACTGCCAAAATGTTATGTGTTTATGGGTATAGTGTTTCTACCGATGTGATATGAGTAAAAATTCAACCCTTTCCACCACGGGAAAGTAGCAGATTTAGGGGTGGTGTTGTTCATACTATTTTAACCGATGTTGTTTCCATTAATAACGCCGTTTAATCAAAAATAAAAGTGTTTCAGAACCATTGCTTTTTATACTCTTTTAAAAAGTTTTTATATTATAAATTGTTATAAACATAATTTTACATTTATTCCCTAATTGAAGTTGTATTATTGAGAAGAAATAAAGCAACAAATAATCACGGACAAATACATGTAACAGAAACTCTACATGCTAACGTAGTTTATAATTTAGTTTACTACAACTTCAATGAAAATATTATCCACGTAATCGACATTATTAGAACAATTGTTCTCAAAATCACGTGTTCTTTGCGACCAGGAAACAAACACTGTCGGGGTGAGACGCGTCTACCACCCCCAGACGCGCGGGTGGACGGGAGTTGAAATATTTAAACATGCTAAAACAGTTGATATTTCAGTCGGATAAATATTTTTAGGGGTCACAGATATTGATAGTGTTTCTACCAACTGTTGGGATGAGACGCGTCTACCACCCCCAGAAGCGGGTCGGGATTATCAGTAGAGCACTTTTAGGTGTTGGGTGGAGGAACGCTGCAATAAAATAACGCGAATACAACTGAGATTGGAGTCAAATCCAAGGTTATGGATGTCGTCCAGTTCAATTATAGCATCGAATTGGCCATTTAGCCCCAAGGGGCGGGAGTGGATGGGATGGAAATTTTCTAACATGTTAAATCATCGATATTAGCGTGGAATAAATAAATGCCGGGACCATTGACGTTTATAGTATTTCTACCGATGTTGTTTGTAGGCAAGATAGGGGTGGGGCTGGAGGGGATTTCCTTGAAAATAACGGGAAAACAACTGAGATTCGAGTCAAATCGAAGGTAATGGATGTCCCTGAATTTATTTATGACAATCTGGATAACGCGCGGGTATCGGCTAGGTTGGGATGAGTTGACCGGCTGTTTTTTGCGTCGATTAAACACATTTCGGGATGAATTACATTAAAAAATTTCCCTACATGTTCTCTGTGTATAATTTCAACCCCTTTCGGACTCGGAAGGGTGCACCCTTAAGGGTTGGCGTGGAAGTAGCATTAGATAAAAATAAACCAGAAACTATCAGGATTGTCACTGAGTTTAATTATGACATTAAACTTGACCGTTTAAGTCCCCGAAGCGGGAGTGGTCGGGGGTGAAAAATTTCAAACATGTTAAACGGTCGATATTTGGGATAATTATTTCCTGGGGTTAATTACTTTGATCGTATTTATACCGATGTTGTTTGTGTATAATTTAACCCCTGTCAGAGGAGCAAGCTTAGGGGTGGGGTGGAGGTACGTTAAATAAAATCCCGCAAAAACAACCGAGATTCGAATCAATTCCGAGACTATGAATGTCGCTGAATCTAATTGTGACAACCTGGGTAATGCGACGGGTTTGGGAGGTGTTGGGCGGGGAAATAAATTTTCAGACAATGTAATCGGCCAATTTTTGCGTGGAATACATTCTTTTTCATTATCGCATATTTGTGGGGGTGGTCATCTTCTAACATGTAAAAACGGCCGATATATTTAGTCAATGACTTCATCCCCCTTCGGCATGGGAGGTGAGCACATTTAGGGATAGGGTTCGAGGAGCTTTACATAAAAATAGCGCAAAAGCAACCAAAATTGGAGTCTTATGGATGGTTATAGATAAATGACATCTCGGGCAACGCCGGGCACCCAGCTAGTAAATATATATAATTACAACACAACAAATGGCAACAGACATTTTTCTACAAAACTGCCTAATACAGTTCTATATACATTAAAATATTGGACATTGCAATATATCATAAAACCAGGATCTTCAGATAAATGTTTCAAATTGTAACTATAAGCATATAATTATCTGTTATAAAAAAGATACCCAAATACAGGCAAAATGAGTGATAACATAAATACCCCTACACTGTTCTGGGGTCCTTGTTGCTTCTTCAGGTGGTAAGAAGTGCCTCGAGCGACACAACTGCACCCGTCAGTTGAAAAAACTCAAAAGCTCTAGGCTCTTCTTAGCTCGCTCCTGAAGAAAAGGACATTGTGTGGTATTTTTGTTATCACTTATTTTATCTGTATTTGGCTATCCTTTATATTATTAATTTTCATTTCAATATAATAATTTGATTTGTACTAACAGTAAATGAATCTGATGACAATTACATTTATTGTTCACCTTAGTTTCTACATATTGTAACAAAACTGATAATGTTTATAAGTTGATAATAATATTAATAATAATAAGTGTGGTTATATCTTTGGGTTTGTTTTTTGTTTTGTTGTCTTTGTTTTTTTATTATATTATTATATGTTAAAAATTCTTACCAATTTATGTCTTTGTTTAGTTGCTTTGGTGATGGCAAAATGTGATAATTAATTAAAGCAGACCAACTTTATTTTCTAATATACATGCCCTGCTGTATATTCAAATGAACTGAACATTGATGTAGAAAGTATATTAATAATTTAAGAGTTTATTATAATATATAACCAATATAATATTAATATCAGGATATAAAAATGAACTTGCACACATTATTATTTAATGAGTTGGATAAAAACAATACATATAACAAGTGAAACACTGTACCTTTAACTCCATCTGCAAAATTCTGCCAATTAAATTGAGACATATTATGCAACTCTTCTAATTTATCTTCATCTATGAGTGATTGACTATTGTTTATTAAATACAGCATCACTTCATTCATTGACAGAATTTCCTTTCCATTATCTGCCAAACATTTGAAAAGTTTTAATAAGCGCTTATATGTTATTTATATTTAGTATAAAAATAATCCTATAAGAGGAACAAATTTCTTCACACAAAAATGATTAATCTGCATTTGAAATTTGTTGAAATTGGTATGATGAAACTGTTACGAGACATTTTTTGGGTATTCCATTGTCAATGTTAGAGAAGAGTAAAGGAGAGAGAGAAAATTCAAGATTGATAATAGTTGAGGAAAGGAAAATGTAGTTCATTTCAAACAGTAAAAGTCTTTGTTACTCTTCAGAAAAAAGAGGATTAAGAATAACAGTTGACACACACAAGTCCAAACATTCAACAAAATAAACATACTAAATTCAGGCTATTAAAGAGGCTTCATTCAGTTGCACTGAGTCAAAGCCCTGAACTCAACCTATTTTAAATAGTTACTTACCTACTCACCAACCCCTACTTGCAAAAGTGATGTGAGTATGCTTATGTATGTTTGTGTGTGTTAGTTTATATCTTCTGTTTATCTATATTAGTATTATTATAATACTTTAGCAATATTACTTCAGTCGGGTTCTATTATGGACAAAGATCATAACAGTTGATAAAAATGTCTACTCCCTTTAAAATATTATGATTTGTTCCAAATTAAATTGTGTTATTGTCTGTTATAAAAGCCATTTATTACTTGAATTTATATATTAGTTGTTTGCAGATAACAAAGTAATTATTAAATGTAAATAATTTATGAAAAGAACCACTCAATACACTTTACAAGTACATAACAGTAAAATTAAAATTTACACAGCTAAAAGTGGATTAGGTCTTTGTTAGCTATCTATCATATGGCATGCAATATTTTACTCAATTTACCTGGAAGGTCTCTCACAAATCTAGGCATAAAATGGAATTGAGAACAACCACTGTTATCTGAATATGCTTTGAAATCCAAGTCAACCAACTCCAACAATTCGTGGAAAAGATAATCATCTGCAAAAGAGTACAAGTATATAAAAATAAATCTATTATTTGCCTAATAGTTCAAGACATTTATGGAAGTTGTTGATACTAACATATAAAAATAAAACAAATTTTTAAACAATATTCTTAGATTTAGTATTACATGAAATAAGAAGTTAGTGTAAAAAAAGGTAATAATTTAACATTAAGGCAGTAATAGAGAGATTATATATATATATATATATATATATATATATATATATATATATACATACATACATATATATATATATATATACATACATACATATATATATATATATATACACACACATGCACACACAAATGTTAAGGATTTTAATTATTAAGTGACGAAGCCACATTTGATATTTGAGTTACAGAGAAAATATAGAAACATAGGATAAAGGCTGGGAATACACGCTGAATTCAGCACATGCTTTAGGCATAGTAATATGCTCAAAAAGGCCAGAAATGTGCCGGCCAGGCATGAATTGGCAAAGGTAATATTTTTACTCATGTGTGTGTGTGTGTGTATATATATATATATTGTAACATGATTGTTGCGAGGTATGGTCGAGAGCCCTTGGCGGGGGAGACTGCAGTGTGTATGCACGTGCAGGAAAGGCGATGTTGTTTTAGGAGCCGGCCAAGGGGACAAATGTAGGGAGTTCCAAGCTGGACTCGACCAAGGATGGGCGTGCTACCACTAAATACAAAGTTTGATAAACCACGCCTTGAAGTTAACTTATGTCTCATGTTCGATTGAAATAAAATTAATGAAGTATAAAAAAGTTGTTTTGGTGATTTTCTCCCAAAAATTACCTGGCGCCCAAACAGTATGAATAATCAACGGAAAAACACAAGGAGGGTAGCGGAGCGGCTACAATATATTGTAATAATTTAAAATAAAACTACTAATGGCTGTGGCTGAATTAAACAAAATTTATTAAAGTTTTAAATACAATATAAAATTACACAATAATATTTAGAATCTCAGGGTCTTTACTGGGTTTGATAAATGGGTGAATTGAATTTACGATAATTTATAATTACATTTAGCCTTTATTGAATTTAATTCGTCTAAACCTCGACGAATTTTGTTGCGGATGACAATAAGATTACAGATTGAATTTAAATTAACTAACAAAACAATTAAAGAAATGAATAATTAAAGAAAAGAAATAATTGAAGAACGATCTGACGTATCTTAAAAAAATGGTTTACAAATAAATTTTAGAGTTTTTTTTTTACTTAGGCCGACCAGGTCTCAATTTTGGGGCTTTCTGTGCACACGTTTTTGGGGATATCACTGAATTTAAATTGGTTACAAAACACTGTCGAAACTTTAGGTTCTCTCAGCTGGAAACGGCTACTCCTTCCGAATTAATGGTCAGTCAGATTATTACCAACTTTCTCTCGATGACATTGGTGACGGTCTCTTTACTTATTGAGTATTTACTGCGGCATGACTTATTAGGTTACTGTTTGTGGCAGACAAACCACTGAGTGAAACCCTTTTACTTGGTTTCACCCTGCAGCGTCTCTAGATGTATATCTGCCCGCCGTCCGACTTCCAACTAAACTCTTTCGCTTCTCCCCGTTGACTGACTCTTCGTCTCGTAGATTTTTGACTGCGTACGTCTCAACAATGATTCTTTTGTCTCGTGTGCCGCCTGTGTTACGGTGTATGCTTTATATTACTCTAATAATGAGTCCTTTACTTTGCAATTATAACAATGGATTAATTACTAATTACTACAATATATATAACTGATATCAAATTGCAAATACTTTAAAAATAATAAACCAAATATAAAGGCACAATTTGACTACCATTTTATATATTTCAGATTGTTAATTACTTCACCGTTAATGTAAATTGAATTAATATCAGTGAAGATAATTTAAATTAGACAATTAGTGAACACTTAACTTAATGGAATTATTTTTTAAAAACATTCTGAATTGATGTTATATTACTACTAAGCAATATCTGTTTTAAAAAATAAAGATACTGTGTACTTACAGAACAAATCTAGTTCATGAATTATAAAATTCTCTGGAAGTTTTTCTTCAATATAGAGGATGGTGTACTCAATGTTAAATCGGATGACTTTACAAGTAGGCAGCTTGTTCAAAGGAAAATGTGAAAACATTGAAAATCCTTCAAATATAAATTCATGTTCATCGTGTTTAATTATTGTTGGTGTCTTGGTCTAGAAATAATGAAACAGAGATATTGAAAGATAAAAAGTGATATATGACTTCTTTTAAAGTACAAATTTCAATATATGGAACAAACATTTTTATAAAAAGTTTCTAGCTTTAACTTATTATTATGAGGGTAGTCCCAGAAGTACCTGGCCTGACATATAGATTGCAGACTGTTGTTTGAGAAGACTTTAAAGCTTACGTTTTAAGATGCTACTATATTTATCTAACTTATAAATGAATAATCAAGCCAATTTGTCAAAAAGAGAGCATGACAAATTGTTCCCTTTTGGAACCTTTTCAAAATATTGGGTGGCATAGTTTAAACAATGTCGTATGAGCTATCAATATGAACATTTCAGTGGTCTACCAAATGAAATGATCACATCAGAAATTGTGATGAAAATCAACAGAATGATATAGAATGACAATCGACTGAAAGTTTGTGCTGGCAGAGGCAGGTATTTCTAAAAGAGCTGTAAATCTCATGTTGGCTGAAAATTTAGGCACAAGAAAGCTGTGCTCAAGATGGGTAATGAGCTAACAAACAATGGAACATGCTTCACTTGAATGTTTCATTGTAATAAAGCAAAGTTTTTACATTGATTCATACCCATGGATGAAACGTGGTCAATCACTTAACACCTGAGACAAAGAAACAGTAAAAACAATATACTGAAAGGGAACAATCACCTCCAAATGAGGTGAAGACAATTTCATCTGCTGCCAAAGTAATGGCGTCCGATTTTTGGGAAGCACATGGTATAATTTTCATCAATTACCTTCAAAAACCAAAAACAGTCAACAGTGAGTATTATGTGAACTCATTGCATGATTTCATCACAACAATACTCCAGTTCACACATCTATTATATATATATATATATATATATATATATATATATACAATATTAGGAGAATCCATTTAAGGAATTAATTCACATTCAAACTTGGATAGTGAGGAAGGATAGAAATAAATAGGAGAAATAGGAGGATTGCGCTTTATTTGAATTCATATGCTCGGGCGAAGAATTACGCACATAGAAAAGCATATGTTCAAAGCAGAGAGAAGGATGGAAGAAGAAGGAAAGACTGAAAATATTTGACCCAGGCGGGACTTGAACCCACGTATTCTGCTTAGTACACAGACGCCTTAACCATCTCGGCCACCGGGTCAAGTTCCCGACCAGGCAAATATAGACAATCTTATTGTGGACAATTAATAGTTTTTAGTTGAGGAATGGATAGAGTAGAGGGAATGAAGTATTAGGAGCTTCCATTAAGGAATAAATACAATATTAGGAGAATCCATTTAAGGAATTAATTCACATTCAAACTTGGATAGTGAGGAAGGATAGAAATAAATAGGAGAAATAGGAGGATTGCGCTTTATTTGAATTCATATGCTCGGGCGAAGAATTACGCACATAGAAAAGCATATGTTCAAAGCAGAGAGAAGGATGGAAGAAGAAGGAAAGACTGAAAATATTTGACCCAGGCGGGACTTGAACCCACGTATTCTGCTATCCTTCCTCACTATCCAAGTTTGAATGTATATATATATATATATATATATATATATATATCAAAGAGTAAATGATCAAATTGCCTCCTCCCACAGCCTATTCACCAGATATAGCTCCTGGAATTTTTTCTCTTTCAAAATTTGAAAAATGGCTCAGTGGTAAAATATTTGCCAACAATGAAGAAGTGAAGTCTGCAGTTTATGGCTATTTAGAGGAGCTCACTGGTTCTCAATTTATATATGGTATTGAATCTATTGAACATTACTGGTAAAAGTGTGTTGAGCTGAAAGGAGAAATATGTATATATATATATATATATATTGGTATGGAAAGGATAGAGAGATAGGTTGTGGCTTACCTGAAAGTGAAGTACGGTGTCGCCATGAGGAACTGAAGGTTGTTCTACAAATTTTCGGAGGCTCTCAGCCTCCTTCTTCAGGAAGGAGTGTTACACCATTCCGTGCACTGGCCGGCTGCGGAAAATTTGTAGAACAACCTTCAGTTCCTCATGGCGACACCGTACTTCACTTTCAGGTAAGCCACAACCTATCTCTCTATCCTTTCCATACCAATATTTTTGACAATGTCACATTCTCACTATTACAATATATATATATATATACTAATTTGGTGACAAAGTCACATTCAAACTTGGATAGTGAGGAAGGATAGAAATAAATAGGAGAAAATAGGAGGATTGCTGCAAAAGCTTTTAAAGACTTATATGACTTTTGGTTTGATAAGCAAGGGAATGTTCTATCCTTCCTCACTATCCAAGTTTGAATGTGACTTTGTCACCAAATTAGTTCCAATTCCTTAATGGATTCTCCTAATATTGTATATGTATATATATATATATATATATATATATATATATATATATATATACATATATTATTTTTCAATTTTTTTATTTTTTTGTTAGTTGGGTACTTCTAGGACTACCCTCATATATTACAACAATCCAGGAATCTTACAGGGTATGGAAAGTTGAGCTAAGCAGAGAATTAAGAAATTAATCAATTTACAATATCAGTTTTGAATGTGTTTCATACATAAAATCTTTAATGATGATATGAACTAACCTTGCAGAGTCAGTGTTTCTACATTATGCCATTAACTGATTTTTGAGCAATAAAACCTGTCTCCATTGCTTTTTTACTTTAACTGAATTCCTTATTTAAAAACAATATAGTCACATAAAATTGTTAAACTTTTTCAACATCACATTCCCTTTGTAATTTATCAAATGTAAATTGTGAACTGAAATATATTGTAATAATTAAAAGGTGTAAATGAATTAAATTAACCCCACATTGTGGAAGCCAATTTATGTAATAATTAAAAAGGTGGTATTAATTAACAAAATTATTAAGATTTAAAAATTTATTCTTTAAAAGTACAAATTGTAATCCCTACTTTAATACACCGAATTTCATCAAGTTAACAAACAAATATTTTATTTCAATTTTTCAATTCGCGGCGTTCTAGGAAAAGTACAACTTTATATTTTACAATCAAATATGTCGAAATTCTCTTTATCTCAGGGTCATTACTGGGTTTAATATTCCGAACAATCCAATTTAATAACATTAACAATTCAAACTCATTGAAGCTAACTTAATACAATATGAAAATAAACTAAATGAAAGGAACTAAATGAAAGAAACTAAATGAAAAGAAAAACGAACGAAATCTGACTTCTACCTTTAATCCTCGTTTACAGATTTTAAATAATTGTTTTGTAATCACGAATGTTTTTCTGGTACCAGATCTGATTCTTGGAGCTTGAGGACAACACTCACCAAAAAGGCCATTATTCACTGATTCTACTCAATAAAAATTTTAATACACTCGGTCAAAGTTCTCGTTCTCTGCCACCTGGAACTTTGGATCAGCCGCCCTTCAGTCACCCCTCGGACCTAGGTCTCCTGGGTGCCTCTATGCGAAATTTAGTTCGGTCTGTGTGAAGCAAAACCTTTTGCTTCCAAGCTTGTGATTATTATTTGAGTCTCTCCGTCAAAACTGTTTACTCGCGTTTTATGTAAACTAATAGATCTCGCAGTTGGACTTCTTGGACCGCACTATTCATACTTTTAAATCAGCATCCACATTTTACAATTTACTTTCTGTTTAGCTGATCTGTTTCGCCTCTCGCCGCAGACTGGCGTTTTGGCTGGAACTTTCAGCATGCGTTCACTAACAATGACTCGACCTTACATTGTTTCTTTTGATATATATTTTCGCCAATAACAATCCAATTTAATGAAAACAATTAATGGCCTCTTTAATTGGTAATGCTATTATACACACACACCTGAGGGTGGTCTGAAAAGTTTCTGACCCAACAATGATAGAAGATATTTTTTTTATTTATTTATTGTAACTTTATAGAAAGAACGTAGTATTCACGTAGCATATGTGGGATTCCTAATTTTTAATTTTCTCTGCAAAATAATTGTCAGAAACTTTTCAGACCACCCTCGTATATATATATATATACAACTGAAGGTTGTTCTTCAAATTTTCGGAGGCTCTCAGCCTCTTTCCTGAAGAAAATTTGAAGAACAACCTTCAGTTCCTTATGGCGACACCGCACTTCACTTACAACCTATCTCTCTTTCCTTTCCATACCAATATTGCAATTATTTTTGACAATGTCATATCCTTACTAATATCATATATATACACACATATTTATAATCAGCCAATTAACTTACTAACCAAGAAATTTGTTGGTGGTGATATGGTAATGTGATAGTGATACAACTTGTCTGCATTATTTGTGTATACATCACATTTCAATAAATGGCTTTCACCAGCATATATGCCATGCCGAATTCCACTTCTACGAGCCTTTGCACTACAACGGCATAAAGGCCCATCATTCATCTGTTTCAATAAAAAATAATAATAAGTAATTACTTAAAGAAAAGTCTAAAAATTAATTCATGAATATAAAGAATTCATGACTAACTTATATAATACTACTTATATTAAAAACATGACTTTTTTTTCTAGAAAATTTCAATAAATATTTATAGAAAATTGTTTAATATCCTATTTCAATAAAATGTTGACGTAGTAATACATTAATGACTATATTAGTAAGGATTGTTGTCATCTTTATTAGATTAAGCAAATTTTTATTAGTAATATGAGTATATTTTTTAAAGAGAGAATTGATAATAATAGTCTGTATTGGGACAATAAGCCTCTAAATAAATTATGTTAAATAAGGTAAAAAGGATAAGGTGAGGTTTTTTTAATATACTAAAGCTTATAAATCTTCAGCTACTGGTTTTATAATGCTAATGGTTTTATATAAGAGGACAACAAATTGATTATTTTAACACTACATATCATAATTGCAGCAGTAAGGGAAAACAATCTAGGCCACTTCAGAAACAAAATTAAATATATGCAAATAATAATAATTTCTTATAGGCATTTATGGTAAATAGAATATCTTAAAGTATTGACAACAAAACTTGATCAGCACATCCTAACATCAGAATGACAAAGAAGAATACGTTTAGAGTAAATACCTCACCTCACCAGATTCATTAAACCACATTTCAGGATGAAGTCGATAGGGATGCATTCGTTTTCTCTCAAGTTCCTCCATTGTACAGTTTTCTTCATCAGTAGAGCTTTCGCCACTAGAGCTCTCACTAGTACTGCATATTTCAGCTGTAACATTACAAATACATTCATTACTTACATTTATCCAATATGATAAATAAAATTTGATAAAGTATTTAGTAAAGAATACATGTGACGCCAAAGATGATTGAAAGTAATAAATAGTGTATCAAGGTTTGTACAAGAAGGAAACAGGAGGAAAAAATTTAGGAAGAGAACACATTACCTACAACAAGAAAAGAAAGGATTACGTACAATTTGTGGATAATATCCATGTGTGTAGGATGAAACTGGATCCTCAGTACTAGATAAATATCAATGTCAGATTGGATGTATTTGACAGATGTTAAACTGTATACAAATCAACATTATACTAGAAGTAGAGAGACGGATATTTAACAAATGTTTGTTGGTTTTGGGGAAACAAACATCAATGACAAATTGCATAGTTGACCACATACGGCACAAAATAAGTTACAAACCTGTTTGGGAAAACTAAAAAGGATTGCATAATGCATGGCTTTGTCACAAGAGGATGAAATTTATGCAACTATAGTGGAAAAGATGTGAAATTTGAAGTGAAGAAACAGCAAAATAAAGAAAATTACTAAATTTCTTACAAATCTTTATGAAAATGTTCTATAAATATTAAAAACATCCATTTTTCAATATAAGTAATATGAGTAGTATTAAATAAGTTAGTAATGAATTCTTTTCCAGTGAATACGTTATTTTTTTCAATTTTTTTCTAGTAATTACTTAATTTTTTTATTGAAACAGATAAATTATACACCTTTCTTTCATTGTAGTGAAAAAGGATCATAGAAGTGGAAATCGGTATGACATATAGACTGGTGAAAGCCATTTACTGAAATGTGATATATACACAAAACAAGTTGTAAAGCTGACAGAAATACATAGATCTGGCATGGATAGGAAGATTGCCATTTTTAAGATGAAACCTGAAATTTAGACAACCACTGATACATACATAATTTAGATAAATTACTGCAATCCATAACAACTAGTAACAATTTAAAAATAATATTGGGTTCTCACATTTATGTTTTGCTACTCGTAGGCGTTTCTTCCGAGGAGGGCATTTATACATAGGTCTGGACTCCACAACTCTCCTAGCTCTTTGCACAAGATCACTATTAAATCTGTTACATAATGCAATAAGCTTTGTTGTAGCTCTCATTACCATAGGATTCCTGAAATGATAAATAAATGAGCATTTTTTTACTTATAAACATATTTTTTGAGCAACTGATTCAAATAAGTTGAAAAAATATAATTGTTTCTGTCAATTATCAGTATATTAAAGATTGTATTTTTACATCTATTTATATTAAAATTAATGCAGTTTTTCAACCAATATCATACAGTATTTTATTTATTTACGGCAACATTTCAGTACATGTTTGTATCTTCATCAGGTCTTTCCTGCTAAATATGCTAAATGTTAAAACCTAATTTCACATCATGTAAGCATCAGTCCAGGGACCGGCCACTGTCCGAGGTACCCTACCCCCAGCAGCCCTGGCCACAGGAGAGACCCCTCGTTTACCATTTTTATAGCTGGGTCAAAACATCATGGTTTAATCGCTGTTGGCACCCAAGTGAAAGCCGAGAACTTTTTATACAATGTGAGGCTTATATAATAAATGACAATTGCCACAAATCATCATGGTACCACAAGATATTTCAATGTTTTATGTTATGCCAATAATTAATTAATTAATTACACTGATGATTATTATTAATGTTAACAAATACCTTGTTTTGGAAGTGATAAGTAAAACAAATAAATGAATTCACTTTTTAAAAACACTTTTTATTAAAATCTAAGCCTTTTTATTATATTATATTTGTAAACCTTGGTTATTTAGTATTGTTTTAATCAGTCTCTACAACTTCTCCTAGGATTTTGTTGCTTATGATTATCAGATAATTTTTACAGATATTATATTTATTGTAAACAACATTTGAATATACTGTAAATCATATGTAACCAACTGAAAATCAAAAGATAAAAGGTTTGTTATATATATTGTAATGCATATAATATAATGCATTGGATTGAAGGCAGCGCACGTGTTGTGAAGAGAATGCGAGGGAAAAGGGACCGCGGGTCCTGTCACGAGGTGACAAGACGGAGCGGTAAGACATTTGTTTGGGACGAGTGCTGGTGAGCGGCAGAGACGAAGCCGTAATTTGTAGACAGAGTGTGACGATGCGACAATTAGGTCAAAAGAGTGATTGCGGGTCCAGTAGCCTATTGATTTAGGAAACGGCGTGAAGAATTCGTAAGGCAGAACGTGGGCGAGCAGATGTTCCCAAAGGGGCTATGTTAGAGCAGGCTTTTGTCTCTGACGAATGACCTGACAAGTGCTTGGGACTTGCAAGAAAAGATTTTGTGCGAGTCGGACAAAAGAGAGCACTGACAAGTCCTGAGAAATAGCGGGGGGCGTGATATACTGCAGCTGCAAGCATGTCTAATGGCGCAATTGCTTGGGATGATGAGGGTCCAGGCACTTGTTGACCTAGGATTTGGAGAAATTAGTATCGCGCACTTGTGAGCGGAGAGGTCCAAAGACAAATTGGACCTGTCACGATTGTCGGGGTTCGGAAGGCGGAAGGACTCCAGTGGCCGGAACATAAATTAGAGTAATGGGATTCTGTCACCGCGCCGTTGCGGCGTAATTTTGCAGCACGTGAAAAACACGGAGGCTAGGGGTATATATAGGGGAAATCACCTATTGTACGGACAGTTGGCAGTTAGCACGGGAGAAAGACGGAGGACGCAGCGAAGAGTTGGACAGTTGGCAGTTAGCACGGGAGAAAGACGGAGGACGCAGCGAAGAGTTGGACAGTTGGCAGTAAGCACGGGAGAAAGACGGAGGACGCAGCGAAGAGTTGGACAGTTGGCACTTAGCACGGGATAAAGACGGAGGACGCAGCGAAGAGTTGGACAGTTGGCAGTTAGCACGGGATAAAGACGGAGGATGCAGCGAAGAGTTCGACAGTTGGCAGTTAGCACGGGAGAAAGACGGAGGACGCAGCGAAGAGTTGGACAGTTGGCAGTTAGCATGGGAGAAAGACGGAGGACGCAGCGAAGAGTTGGACAGTTGGCAGTTAGCACGGGAGAAAGACGGAGGACGCAGCGAAGAGTTGGACAGTTGGCAGTTAGCACGGGAGAAAGACGGAGGATGCAGCGAAGAGTTGGACAGTTGGCAGTTAGCACGGGAGAAAGACGGAGGATGCAGCGAAGAGTTGGACAGTTGGCAGTTAGCACGGGAGAAAGACGGAGGATGCAGCGAAGAGTTGGACAGTTGGCAGTTAGCACGGGATAAAGACGGAGGACGCAGCGAAGAGTTGGACAGTTGGCAGTTAGCACGGGAGAAAGACGGAGGACGCAGCGAAGAGTTGGACAGTTGGCAGTTAGCACGGGAGAAAGACGGAGGACGCAGCGAAGAGTTGGACAGTTGGCAGTTAGCACGGGAGAAAGACGGAGGAAGCAGCGAAGAGTTGGACAGTTGGCAGTTAGCACGGGAGAAAGACGGAGGACGCAGCGAAGAGTTGGACAGTTGGCAGTTAGCATGGGAGAAAGACGGAGGACGCAGCGAAGAGTTGGACAGTTGGCAGTTAGCATGGGAGAAAGACGGAGGACGCAGCGAAGAGTTGGACAGTTGGCAGTTAGCACGGGAGAAAGATGGAGGACGCAGCGAAGAGTTGGACAGTTGGCAGTTAGCACGGGAGAAAGACGGAGGATGCAGCGAAGAGTTGGACAGTTGGCAGTTAGCACGGGAGAAAGACGGAGGATGCAGCGAAGAGTTGGACAGTTGGCAGTTAGCACGGGATAAAGACGGAGGACGCAGCGAAGAGTTGGACAGTTGGCAGTTAGCACGGGAGAAAGACGGAGGACGCAGCGAAGAGTTGGACAGTTGGCAGTTAGCATGGGAGAAAGACGGAGGACGCAGCGAAGAGTTGGACAGTTGGCAGTTAGCACGGGAGAAAGACGGAGGATGCAGCGAAGAGTTGGACAGTTGGCAGTTAGCACGGGAGAAAGACGGAGGACGCAGCGAAGAGTTGGACAGTTAGACAGTTGGAGTTAGCACGGGAGAGAGACCGTCAGCGAACAGTTGGCAGTTAGCACGGGAGAGAAACGGAGGACGCAGCGAAGAATTGGACAGTTAGACAGTTAGATAGAGACAATTAGCGTGGGAGAGGAGATAGAGACAGTCAGCAAAACTAAAACAGCTAGGAACATTTTTAACATACAGAAGCTCTATCTGTATGAGTACGAGAATTTGACCTGTCTTCGATGGTAGGCGACCTGCTTGCAGCAAACGACGTCAAGGAGTGGCACAACGAACACCTGGAATATTTCACTGGATATGGAGAACCAGATATCGGCGAACCAGTGATATTGTGTTAGAGTCAGTGAGTGAATGTCAAGGCTATAAAGTGTGTGTCTAAAGAACGAGTCGAAGTAAACCTGAGAAACCGTAAGTTGGAATGTACAATATTAACAGATGTAAACGTTATTAAAGGATAACAGTCAGATCTCGTTCTCTTCTTTTGATAATAAAGTTAGAAGCAAGCTATAGGTTAGGTTTATTAATAAATTTAGTAAATACTTTTGTTTAATTTAAAACTTAAATGTTGGGTCTTTTTAATAGTTTGATTCTGTCCGTTGTCAAACCCAGTAGAGACCCATGAGAGCAAGAGTTTCTTATTATAATGCTAAAATATTAAAATCAATTGTAAATTCTTCTTGTGTTAATAAATTTGTTTGTTAAAATCAAAGCTTATATATTTTTTTATTTTATGCCCTTTGTGGTTATTACAATATATAATAACACTTAAGGACGAGGTCAAATTAAAAAACACATTTGGATAGGAAAGAGAGACAGCGATGCTGCCTTACCTGAAGTCAGAAGTTGGTGCAGTCTGGCATAGGTGGAACTTCAAATTTTTGAGGGCCTGAGCCACCTATTTCAGAAGGAAATATCTGTGCTGAGACTGGAAGAATCTTTTTTATTAAATAAACAATTAATCTGAATTTTGGAAAATTTGCATAAAAAGAAGCCAATAATAAATTCCAAATAACTTGTTTCAGGCTTCATTCCACTTCATACACAATTCAATCATTTCGCCCTAAAAAATTAAGTAGCTTCATATTGAACTGTATCCTTACCACAATCATAATGTAACAAACACTTGTTCCAGCATATAATCAATTTTCAGAGTAACAAATCTTAAGCCCAAAATTGAGGTTACTGATTGGCTAAATATGGTTAGACATACTTTCTATGCAAACCCATGATTTATTTCCTCTTTATTAGCTTCATGAACAAAGGAGGAACTAAAATTAAACTACATCGTTTTTCACAGAAAAATACATCAATAAATTGAGTAACATTTGACTTACTCAGCATCCCTCACATAAAATAGATCTGCAGGTGCTGTACGTGTCCAAACCTTTTTTTCTTGCTCCAAAATTTGCTCAGGTTTTAATTTTGCTATTTCTTCCAACTTTAACTGCATTTCCTTTATTGTTGAGCAGTAATTTTTCCTATTTAAAATTAAATAAATTTGTAATAATTAGCAAATAATAATAAAATAAAAGTCCAAATTATTCTATTTCAATAAAAAATTAATATTCATCCATTTGTCAAGATTGAAATCTACCATAAATAAAACATCAATTTGAAGATATTCAAACCTTAACTTTATATTGTAATATGTTAAATTAAATATAACACAGAAAATGCATAAGATAAAAATCAAGAAAATTGATTTTTCATAACATTGTACATTAAAACATTGAAAATATTCATAAGTACATAAAACTAAAAATAATATATACATACAATATACAGTAATTAGTTAAAACAAGTGGTCATTAATGTTATAAATTACCCCTTCAGCTGAATATTTTTTCCGGGCATTTATAAATGTTATGCCCTGTTTTTGTTTATTAAAGAATGTCATACCTTTAAGTATTTTGCCATTATCAGTTTTCTTTAAATTAGTTCGAACCCTAAAATCATTGTTTACCTATGTTTTACAACATATTCAGATCTTTTATTTTCTTCACTATTGATATTGTTTTGTATATACAGATTGAATTAACAGTTAATATTTTATATTCCTTAAAGATTTATTTACATGGATCTAGTTTCTTCAAACCAAAATTGAATCTGATGGCTTTTTTGTGCAATCAAGAGTCTGACCATATATTTTGCTGCAGCACAGCCCCAGATTTAAATTCCATAATAAATGTGTGGATATATTATTCCATGTTATATTTTAATTAGATGATCAATTTCTAGTACAATAATTGGTCATTTCAGAGCAAAGACATTACTATTTACTCATATTTTCTATATGCTCTCTTCCCATGACCATTTACTGTCTATTTGAATACCCAGGAATTTTGCTGAATTAACAATCTGCACATCTGAACTGATTACAGAATTCATATCCATGCTTTGTACCAATCTTTTATAAACAAAAGAAATTTTATTTGTTTTTGATTTATTAACTTTTAATGTATTTGATGTCAAGTATTTACTTATAGTGCCCATACCATATTTGGTGTTCTCATGTAATTGATCACGGTTATAGACACGTAGTATAAGATAAACAATCAACCACAACTAATTAGAGGAAAGTAAGTCATAACGTATTTTATATCTATACATGAAGCTGATGAAAGAACACTACTAAACAATTACAACAAGAAAATGTAATTCATATGATATAGTTTAATATAGAATGTTTTGGAAGTTAATAATTAATTGGCAACCTGAATCATAAGTTTCAGAACAAAAATAAAATGATAATTTTTAAAACTATATGATGTTTTTATAATTAGAAAATGTATTAAACAAAAATATGCATGAATCACTAAAAGAGGTCCATTAAAACAAAAACCATAGATAAGAAAAAATGATAAAGCAAAATTTTAGCATTATTCACTCACCTCCATTTTTTTAATAATATATCTCTCTCAGAATCAACTGATGTAGACAATGAACCTGACTGCTGAAAACTTTTTGACTTATCTCTTTGTTTTACATCCACTTTTGAGCTTACACTACAGCTGTCAGAACAAAGTTCCTTCAATTCTTTATCACTTTTTCCAATAGATTCACTATTGTTAAGCTTCTTCTCTGTTGTTTCAGGACTTTTAGAATGCTTCCTGTGAGATTTTGGTGGACTTCTGGGAGATTTCCTTGAATAACACCTAGAACTGTCTCTATGTCTTGAGTGGCTTCTTACTGATCTATCATGTGAACGACTTGATAACCTGTCTCTTTTGTGTGTTCTTTCAGATTTCCTATCTTTACTTGGTGAAACACCATCACGGCTCCTTGGCCGTTTCCTATTCCTTGAACTTGAATGCCGCTCAAAATTATAATTGCCACTCCTGCTCTCAATTTTAGACCTCAATTCTGTGTCTCTTATCTCACGTTCATATCTTGGCAATGACCTATCTTTTGAGCAGAATTCACGAGATTTGCTATAAACAATTTTAACGTCTGATCGATGATGAGAGGAAATACTTTCCCTGGAGTTTCCACTATCAAATGTAATTTCACTAGCTGATGAATGCCTGAGACTATTTCCACTATAAGCTGAATTTGACTGAAAATGGCAACTTTCATGCCAACTGATACTATTATGGGAATGATAATCTACAACCTGGTTGGACCACAAATTATTACTGGGAATACTAGGCATCAAATTTTGAGTTCCGGCAGCAACAGGTGCAGCATTTGGTGGAGGGTATGGAGGTACATAAACAGACTGAGTACTATAATTATTTTGTTCATGATTAGTAATATAAGGAACATAAGCTTGGTTTGTAATACTATGTGGTACATTATATGCATTATTAAATTGGTAAACACTCTGGCCCTGAGTTCTTAATTGCGAATCTGGGAACTGATAATATGATCCGACATGCTGATTCATTTGAGAACATTCACTTTGAATTAATTCAGGTGGCATATATCCGGGATTCATATTACTCCAAACGGGGGTTGTAAATCTTTCGTGTGGATATGACATTATTGCGAGTGCTAAAATGATAGAAACAATAGAGTAGACGTCAAGTCTTCATTGCAGTCGAATAAGAATAAAAATTCGATCTAAAATCATAAAACTTAATAAAAAATGTTTTCATTACGAATAAAAAAAGTCTGACTGAGAATTGATCCGTTAGTTGCTTTAGATGCAGGTGAATAATGACAATTGAAAAATTAACACACATAATTCCTTGATCTTAAATTTAAAGCGTAAGCAATAAACATTGTAATTATCAGTTAACCCTATTGCAAAGTTTTTCATATTCATGAAACATCAAGCCAGTTAAACATATCGATATTAGACTTCGATTACCTTCGACTATTATTACGTATATCATGTTACATACAGAATATGAAATAATAAAATGAAACGAATAGAATACGCTATTAAAGATAATGTGGTTGTCAGATTGTAGAAGATATCCATGTTAAGAGAGATATTATGTATAGGTAGGGAGGATAGGTAATTCAAAGAGCAGTAAAGAACTGTGCTCATTGTCCGAGAATTAGGAATTTCATTTCTGCAAACCTTGCGGACATGGACAGCACAACCCCGAAATTTATAACCCACACTATAACTCAGAAGCCGAAAAAGTTGAAGTTTGTTAATAAATATTTAGCTTCGTGGACACAGCGGTAGAAAAAAATAGTACCAATGTTGAGGTCACAGATGTGGCGTAAATAACGTATTACCTCAGGATATCAAGTGTAGTTGAACAGTTTGTATATTGAAATTCCTGTACAGATAATTGGCTTTAGAGAGAAGTTTGCTACCATGACGTTCATTTTTCACTTGGAAATGGAACTGATATAGATGGAATATTTAATATGGGCCTAATACTCAAACAATATATAAAACAGTGACTTAATTTGATACTTATTAGCTTTATAGTTTACAAATAGCTTCAATAGTAAAACTGTCGAGGAATATGTATGCCTACGTTCCTTAACAAATTATTGCAGATAGAGTCCGGCATTTCGAACAATTAAAAAACTGTTCGTCATCAGAGAAAGCAAGGTATCAGACATATTGGTCATTCCTTAATTAAACCTGCTTAATTCAGGCTATTCCAGTGACGGCCATCGAGACCGCCGAAGTTAGATAATCTGATTCCTAATATTATTCCCATGAGACGAAAAGTGTTTTACACTGTCCAAACCGTCCGACCCTTTCTTCCTTCTATAAAATGGAAAACCCGACCATTAATAGTCTAAAACAATTATATTATTCTATAGCTATCACCATTAATATTAGCATAAACAAATTTATGAAATAATTCAGTATGCTTAAAAGAAATATCATGCTTCAACAACTGATCCGGCGACAAAGGCAACGGCTTGATTAAGAAAGATGATGACAATTGTAATGAAGCGAGTAAACAGGTAGGCGTGCGGAAAAACTCTTTATGCTGGTAAATTTCTGAAACATAATTAATCAAGTTGAATAATTATGAAATCTAGTCGATATATACAACCAGATGTACCAATTGGTAAGGAATCGTGGCTACATAAACAATATAATGATGCCGAATTTTGTAGAACCGATTAAATAATATTTAGAAGGGACAGAGGAGCAACGGGAGGGGGGCTGTGTTTATTTGTTTCAGAATTACACTTAAATGTATTATATATATATATATATATATTGTAATAAACAAATAATAGACTCCTTCTATCTTTGTCCACCGTTGTGGTAGCCAAAATGTAATAACCACATAAAGGCATATAAATAAAAAGGATAATTTTTATGAACAACAAATAAATTTATTAACATGAAAAGAATTTACAATTGATTTTACTATTTTAACATTAAAATAAGAAACTCTTGCTCTCATGGGTCTCTACTGGGTTTGACAACGGACAGAATCAAACTATTAAAAAGACCCAACATTTATGTTTTTAAATTATACAAAAGTACCTACTAAATTTATTTATAAACTTAACCTATAGCTTGCTTCTAACTTTATTATCAAAAGAAAAGAACGAGATCTGACTGGTATCCTTTAATAACGTTTACATTAGTTAATATTGTACATCCCAACTTACTGTTTCTCAGGTCTTCTTCGACTCGTTCTTTAGACACACACTTTATAGCCCTGACATTCACTCACTGACTCTAACACAATATCACTGGTTCGCCGATATCTGGTTCTCCATATACAGCGAAATATTCCAGGTGTTCGTTGTGCCACTCCTTGACGTCGTTTGCTGCATGCAGGTCGCCTACCATCGAAGACAGGTCAAATTCTCGTACTCATACAGATAGAGCTTCTGTATGTTAAAAATGTTCCTAGCTGTTTTAGTTTTGCTGACTGTCTCTATCTCCTCTCCCACGCTAATTGTCTCTATCTAACTGTCCAATTCTTCGCTGCGTCCTCCGTCTTTCTCCCGTGCTAACTGCCAACTGTCCCTTCGAAGCGTTAACTCCAACTTCTTGCTGCGTCCTCCGTCTTTCTCCCGTGCTAACTGCCAACTGTCTCCTCTCCCACGCTAACTCCAACTGTCCGTACAATAGGTGATTTCCCATATATATACCCCCTAGCCCCCTTGTTTTTCTCTTGTTGCTAAGTTTCGTTGCAACGGCGCGGTGACAGAATCCCATTACTCTAATTTTCGTTCCGGCCACTGGGGTCCTTCCGCCTTCCGCCCCGACAATCGTGACAGGTCCAATTTGTCTTTGGACCTCTCCGCTCACAAGTGCGCGATTCTAATTTCTCCAAATCCTAGGTCAACAAGTGCCTGGACCCTCATCATCCCAAGTAATTGCGCTATTCGACACGCTCGCAGCTGCTGTACCTCGTTCCCGCAATCACTCATGACTTGTCGGCTGCTCTCTTTTGTCCGACTCGCACAAAATCTTTTCTTGCAAGTCCCAAGTACTTGTCAGGTCATTCGTCAGAGACGAAAGCCTGCTCAAACATAGCCCCTTTGGGAACATCTGCTCGCCCACGTTCTGCCCTACGAATTCATCTCGCCGTTTCCTAAATCAATAGGCTACTGGACCCGCAATCACTCTTTAGACCTAATTGTCGCATCGTCACACTCTGTCTATAAATTACGGCTTCCTCTCTGCCGCTCACCAGCACTCATCGCAAACAAATGTCTTACCGCTCCGTCTTGTCACCTCGTGACAGGACCTGCGGTCCCTTTCCCTCGCATTCTCTTCACAACACGTGCGCTGCCTTCAATCCTATGCATTATATTATATGCATTACAATATATATATTGTAGTAATTGGTAATTAAGGCATTGTTCTAATTGAGAAGTTGAATTGTAGAGGACTCATTATGAGTGGATATAGAGCGGACGCCGCAACAAACCGGCAAGGAAAAGAAAACATTGTTGATCGATTGGGAAGGTTTTACGAGACGAAGAATACAGTCGGGCAGCGGACAGCGAATAGATCAGACGAAAAGTTTTACAGTCGGCAGTCAGAACGAAAGAATGTGGTCCAGTCACAAACATGCTTTCAAATATTAAAAAGTAAAGCAATATTCAGTCGGGAAGGAGACAGAGCAACTAGTGTGTATTTGGTGGTCGAGCGTAGATTCATCATGCTGGCCATAGACGAACCAATTAAGTCCATTTTCAACTAAAGTCATGAGATCTACAAATCCAGGTTGCAGTAAAGCATCGAGAACCAACCAATTTGTGTTAAACCAACTAACAAACAACGCCAATTAGAGCCTGTGAACATTTAGAATCAGTGATGTCCCCAAAATTGTGCACGAAAAGCTAAAAAGAGACCTGGGCGGCCGTAAGTAGAGAAAAACTTTAAAATCATGTGTAAACCGTGTTTAAAGGATAAAAGTCAGATCGTTCTTTAATTATTTAATTATCGATAAAATGAGATCGTTAATTCTTGATAAAATTAAAATTGTTTAAATTCAATCTTTAGTATTATTTCTTCCGCAACAAAATTCAGTATAGTTATTTTATATTTAAAACTTAAATTATTCAGTTTATATGAATATTTTAGCTTATAATTCTATTAAATTCCAATCACTTTTTATTTTTAGGGCTGAATTAATTGCTCATATGATATTTGATTACTTAAAATATTTCTCATCAGAAGACAGAAATTATTGTCAGGCTGGTTTTGAAGATGCATTAAACTTGGTAAAACCACAGCAGAAACACACAAAATGTTGAAGCAAGCATTTGGTGGTGATGATTTCAGCCATAATCTAACTTACTAGTTTAAACATTCTGACACCTCAAGATATGTTATCATATACTCTTGTAGTAAAATATTGGTTTACAAGTATTTAATACAACAGTATATTTCAATAAACATGAGCATTTATTAATATTTACACTGTAAACCACATTTTTTTTAGAGTAACAGGCTACATGATCCGCATGTTGGCAACTCCCCTTAATAGCATAGGAAGGGATTTGAAAGGCAGAATACAGAAGGGTAGAGGAAGGTAGCCAAGGGTTAACTAGGGCCCCCAGGCTATGGTTTAAGGATCTACCCAGCATTTGCCTAAAAGTGATCCTAGAAAACATGCATCAGAGAGATCGGGTGCTTGGTACTTGTTCCAAGCCCTTCAGATTGTGGGAGAGGGGTTTGCTGTGGGGACAGCATAAGCAGCTGTCCAACTGTTACAATGGGAATATCAAACAACTCTTAACATATGCCTAAGACCTGTGGCCCCAGAACAACACACCTCACAAACCTTCGTGTGTAGCTCTCTCCAGAAAGGTTCTGCCTGTGCGAGCTAAGAACAGCTCCCTCAGGTTTAATTTGTAAACCACAATACTAAAATAATAATTTATTATTATTCGAAGGAGGATTAACCTGAACTTGTTTATAATCAATTATGGAAATTAGTTCCATCCAGTAATTCAATAATACTGTATTTTTTTAATACAGTAATAGTGTGTTTTACTTGATTGTTCTAATTGAACCATTGGTTGATAACAAACTAATGTTGTTTTAGAAACCCAGACTGTTAAATTTGGGTTATATGTTGATGAAATAGGATGGTGGAAGATAAAAAATAACAGAAATATTCATTTAGAACACCAAATTGTGATTGTAGATAAATATGGACTTAAGAGATTTTACATGGAATCAGAATCAGTCATGAAATTTAATTAACAATCATGAGTAGTGGTGTATATGCTGTGTCATCTCAGTTGTAATTGAAGAGGTAAATTATTTACTGATGATGAAGTATGAAATGAAATGAAATTTTTTTACATCTGAATGAAAATAAAAAGAAAGATGGCCAAATAAAGACAAAACAAGTGATAATATAAATACCACACAATGTGCGACACTTTGAGTTTTGTCAACTGACGAGTGCAGTTGTGTCGCTCTAGGCTCTTCTTAGCACTTGAAGAAAGGGACAAAGATCCCAGAAACATTGTGTGGTATTTATATTATCACTTATTTTGTGTGTATTTGACTATCTTTCTTATTATAAGAGGAAATGATTCAAGATGAAAAGATAGCAATATGCTACATATACACAAACCCAACCAATGAATGCCCAATGGGGAAGTTTATCTACACTTTGCATAAAATGCCCAAAATTTTACTAAATAATATATTTTTCTGGCCTAAATCTCACCAGGCTCTTTTAAATATTTGAAATGTATACACTCAAAATAAGTCACAATATGATTTATACATTTTTATTGTTTATATAATTTAATACAAAATATCATCAACAAGTTTCTTACATTTTTAAGCTGAAATCATTAGGGTTAAGTTTAAATAAAAGTGCATGGACTGATCCAGGAAATTAGATTTGTACTTGTGCGCCGAGAGAACTGTTTAATCATACACTCCATCATGACCTCAAAATTCCATTTATTGCAGAAACTATCAAGACAAATGCCACCAAAAGCAAACATCGAATACTAAACCAACAAATAAATTGCCTCCAACAACCTGTAGTGAGAAGATTGAAGAAATTAATGCCAGAAGACATCACTGAATAAATTCAATAGACCTGCCGCTGGACGGTGCCCTACTTGTGTCAAACAGCATTAATACAAAAGAATTTACGTATTAATTTAAAGTGTTAAGAGTAAATTGTAAATTAGCAACCAAAATAATAATAATAATAATTAAGTATTCCTTCAAGTAATTAAGAAAATCAATTATGTAAGTTAAAAACATCTTAATTTTTTCAGTATCTTTCAGCCTATTATTAATAACCATTCATCTGAGCTAACTACTACTGTGGAGATAATGATAATTGGCAGGAATAGTGTTTTTGTGAGTCAGCATAGTTCAAATCACAGCATCACCAAAGCTTTTAACATGATCTGAACACTGTAGAAAGAAGGTGGGTAATTAAAAATAAATAACTCCAATATATTTGATCCAAATATTGGCTATTAAGGCAGAAGATAGCCAGTGACCATTAATTTAAATGCCATTCCATTCTCTGACTCCGGTAAGTATTAACTTTAATTTTTTTCATTTCATCCTGGAGAGTTAGAGAACACAGTTTACTTAATACTGCACAAAAATATACAGAAATAAATATTCAAGAGTATTTTATTTGGGCTAATGTGTGACATCAAATCACTATAATTTATAAATATTAACTTCCCTTATTTTCACCAGTATTTTAATACCTCTTGTCAGGATTAAAATTCTGTCTTGCAATTTCTGGATTGAACTGAGAATTATACTTTTGTTTTATACTGACATTTTCTGAAGCAGGATTCTCATTTATTTCTTCACCCCTCATTTTTGCTAATAGGGCTTCCACTTTCTTTCGTTCTTCAGCCTCACGCTTCAAGCGCTCAGCACGTAATTGTTCTAGGCTAGGCTTTATCTTGTTAGGAGTGGTGTCTTCATCAGTACTGCTCTCACTGCTATCACTTTTCCTCTGTCTGTTATATTTTTTATTCCTTTTTCTTTTGTGGCTGTTTAGTTTACTTTCTAAATCTGAATTATTGCTATATTTCTCTCTATTTTTGCTTTTACTGATGTGGCTGTATTCACTTTTAGGTTTATGTTCTTTTCCCTTATTGTATGTGTATCTTCTAAAATCATTTAGAGGGTCTAACAACAGTTTACTTTTAGAAAGAACTTCACTTGCAAATTTATTAGAAGAATCACTATGACTACGGTCAGGTACTTTGTCATACCATGGAACCTGTCCTGTAGCTTCCACAGTATTCTGTCCTAGATAAGTCAGATATCCAATTTGTTTTTCATATTTCTCTTTCTCCTCTTTCAGTTCTTGTTCATGTTCTTTATTCTTTGCAGTCGTTATATCTTTACCTTCTTCCAAATCATGAAACAAGTTGACATACTCTTGATTGGAGCTTGATGAATTTGTGTCAGTTTCACTTTTTCTACACTTAGCCTTCTCCCTTAAAAGTCTTGTACGGGCTTCTTGCTCCTGAAAATAACTGATTCTTTTATTGTTCAAAAGAAAAAATGAATGCAGTAAAACAAACAAAATATGAATGCTACCTACATATTTAATAAAAGTTTGTTTTCACCAAATAAACTAAAAATGTACTTAACAATTGTCCCATAAACATGGGGGCAATGAGGTGTCATTATACAGTGTGTAACAAAACTTGATGGCTAAATTTTAGGAATGGAATTCTATTGGGAGAATAAAAAAAGTGTTTTACAACATGGGTCTGTAAATTCATAATTACAGAATTATCCAAGCTTCCGTATCTGATTGGTTTGTTAGTTCAACTGACTAGTTGGAGCACTCTTTTCAAATATTAGATGAAATGTTCAAAGTGATCTGAATATTGCCATTGTGTTTCAAACACAATCAAATTGCTTTGTATAGTGCATACTGTCCGACAGGCTTCCACAGAGTTAATTCGTCATCCGTAGCAGTTGAATACACCAAAGACATTAGGTACCCTCAAAATACCAGGAGGTTTAAGTTTCTTCATGTATCAATTGTAACCAGTCTGACATTATCCACTTAACAAGGCTTGTGGTCATGCACTAACATTCATAAAAGTTCGGATAACTCTTTAATTTGCATTTCCAGACCCATATTGTAATATACTTTTGTTCTTTTCTCAATATGAGGAATCTATTCCTGAAACTTTGCCATCAAGTTTGGTTACACCTTATATATTACAACAAAAGGTATTTCATTTTTCAACAGTAGAAACTTGTCTAATTAATTGTTTTAATTTACATTTCTACAAATGTATTTTAATATATATGAGAATAGGCTGCTCTTTCAATTTACGAGTGTTTGATATTGTCAAAATCATACAAGTTCACATTTTCAGAAGCACCGATATGCTTCATATCTCATGCCAGCTAACTTCACACAGCAACAATCCATATCTATTATAGCCTCTCTGTTTTCTAGGAAAGGTTATAAGACAGGAAAAGTGGTGAGAAATAGTAGAAAAACACACAAGCATAAATGCTGCAGAGGTTGGAAGGATATCTGACTCTTGGGTAGGTGGTGAGTATTGCAGGAAGGGTATTTTTTAATATTGCAGGCTGTTGTACACAAGGCACAGAATGGAGTTGTTTGTGGTGTCGAGGAAGGTAGGCAGTTGGCTATATTTTTATTATTACGATCAAGTGTGTTTTTGGATAGTCAGGCAGTGGATAGGGAACACGAGATCTGTCTTTGGAGGATGTCTACAGGCATTTTCTATTTCTGAAAGCATTGAGGATTAATTTTATAACATTGCCCTTCAATTTCAGATAAGCCATTAATTTGTTGTCCTTTTGCATACACATTTTTTGACAATGCCAAATTACCTTTACTTACGCGACTGGCACACAGTTCAAACCTACTATCCTGATAAAGGTGGGATTAGTCCTTTGAAAAATGGATTTTTATTTCTACACAGTCTGACTGGACCAACTGTTGATTTAAGGTAAGTCAGCTGTCTCTCTTTGTTATTGAAATGAGGTAATTAATTATTTTCCATAATATATATTTGTATATTAAAACTGTGACAAGGTAAAATTAAATGGCACATTTGGATAGAAAAGAGACACAGTGTAGTTGACTTACCTGAAATCAATTGTTGAGCTGAGCAGAAAATAATATTTAAAAATTTTGAGGACCTACACTTCTTTCATCAGGAAAGAAGGTCTGAACTGCAAGTCAGCCAGCCAAATGTATTATATATTTACAATTTTAAGATATCATTACTGGGCCAAAAGATTATTTTGATTCATTTTGGTAGCATTTTAGAAGTAAATATGCACTGAAAATAAGTGTGTAATGTTCATTATTGACAAAGATCACAACTGTTGATAAAAATTCCTGCTCACTTCCAAATTATTTTTTGTTATTATCTGTTATATGGGTTATGAATTACTTGTGTTAAGGTTCATTATTGTTTAGGTATTGATATAATAAATTGATATTCATGATAAATTACATTTGTACACAATAATCATGTAAGAGTAGGTGTGTGTTTGGTAAAATACGCACCTGCAGACATGTTTAAATACACAAATAAATTGTGTTGAGGGGAATGCTAAAAGAATGAAATTTTGATAAGTCTCTTGATAGAATCCTAACTGATAACAGTATTCTTGTTTAAGGAGGGGAGGAGACCAGTTATAACTGTTTAAATAAGTCCATCATAAGTTGCAGAGCTGATCGATACAACAATTTAACTTAAATTAAAAAAGTATTAATAATAATTAATTTGTTTAATGACATTACAGCTAATAATGCTCGCTTTTGCCTCTCCTTCTCTTCTTCTGCAGCTTTTGCTTCATCTTTACGTACTCTAGCAATATTTTCTTTTGTTCGAACATGCCATCTAGAATAAAAATTCACATTTATAAACAACCATAGTTTTAACTTTTAATTATATTTGAAACCAGCAACATATTTGAACCCAGAAATATTTTTTAATTCTCAATTTCGAATAATCGTGGTTCATTTAATTTTTTAAAAAACCTAAAATTAAATTAATTGTAAAATTTTTGGTTATAGACAAGTGCGATCTAGAATGTTATACTGCAAACAAATATTCTATTATAAATGTGTCTAAAGACACTTATAATGAGCACTGCCACAATTATCTCACCACATAAGATTATTACCTTTTCTTCGGCAAAATATTCATGTTTCTGTTGACAGAAGTACAAATATTTTAAAACTGACGACGCAATTTTTCATAATTTCCAGCCCAAAGCCTTTACTTAAAGTTTACTTCGTAATCACGTGATAATCATTGACCAATGAATAGATATCTCGTACATGTGGGTCTATTTACGTTTTTGAGGAGTGAGGTTATGTTCAACGTGGTTTATTCAAACTACTTTAATAAACATGAATATGTGTAAGGTACACAACGTTAAGTTTTATAAATTAGAACCAAAAGCGATTCACTGTATGGCATATGACCCTACTCATAGAAAACTGGCCGTATCAAGGTTTGTTCATATTAAAATTGATATAAGTAGTTGTGTGTGTCATGTATTAATTTAATAAAAAAAAGTAGTTATTAAATTCTTTCTGTATGTTAAATGAGAGGCATTAAGATTACATTTTTTTATAAACCTTACGTAGTTGTAATCTACGTTTTTAAGGAGAAAATGAAATTTAACTGAATTAAATCGAGAAAAAATATTTCTTGGCCCCTCATACCCCCCCCCCCCTTTCAATTGTATAAGTAATAAATCAATTAGATTATGTTTATGCAATAAGATTTCTGGTTTTATCAATATTTGCTAGATATTTCTCCCACTGAAATGTTGTATTTTTTACTCAAATGCTTGCTTAATTGTTGCTATAAATGGTATTTTAAAAATGTATCTTTCTTATTTGTTTTTAATCACATGTTAAATATAATTTATCAGTGAAAAGAAATTGAAAAAGATTTCTCAACTTCCCTATTAAATAATGTGTTAATGAAGTTAAAAAAAGTATAAATGTACATTTCTGTTATTAATAGTGCCTCTTAAAATAATATATATATTTATAATTTTCAAGTTCAACAGAATCCTTTATTTTTTGGTTGTCAGAAATAGAATCCTTGTTTTACAATATAATGAACTTACCGAAACTCATTTCTGAGTAAATTTTTATTTGTGGTAATATATTCTCCCAGCGCTGGCTGTTTCAGGGTACCAAAATCAATGGTATTTAATATGGTGAATTATTATTGATTAATAGGTAATTTACACATTTTACCACTTTGTGTGCTGTAAAGCAAAAGTGTGAATAAATTTATGAGTAACGCTGTTCTTTTTTTTTTAAATAGAGCAGATAACTCATTAGAAATATGGTGCATAAGAAATACTACACATCTGATGTGTTGTATACCTGGATTAAGTGACAGTTCTATAGAATCTCTTCAGTGGTGTGGAAATCGCCTTTTTAGTACTGGTCTTCAAGGAGTTGTTGTGGAATATGATTGTTACTCCCTTTCAGTTAAGGTAGTGTCAAATGTTATTTATTCTCAGAACCCCTTATATTTATTTAGATTTGAATAAACACAATTCTTTAACATTAAATAATTAATTACATAATAAAATTGTTTTTTATGTTCTATTTTTTTTTGCTTTTTAATAACACTATTATATTTAAATTTACAATATTATTTTAAAATGTTAAAACTCAACAGCAACAAAAACGCTTACCCATATGCTTTCCAATTGTCGTGGTTTTCATCTCTCTTGAGTTTTGTCAACAGACGAGTGCAGTTGTGTTTCTATAGGCTCTTCTTAGCACCTTAAGAAAGGGACAAGGATCCCATAAAGGTTGTGTGGTATTTATATTATCAGTTATTTTGTCTGTGTTTGGCTATTTTTCTTATCATTATTATTAATATTATAAATATATTCAATATAATTCTTGTATCTATTTTGCAGTACTCTGTACATATTACTGGAGGTTCAGCTTGGTGTCTTCATATTAATTCTGCACAGACACATCTTGCAGTAAGTATAGTTCAATAAATTTCAAATAAGTATTTAACACCATGTGTGTGTAATAAATTTTAACAATTGTTTTAAAACTTTTAGGTTGGTACAGAAGATGGTTATGTTAACATTTTTAGTATCACTGAAGATTCATTGCAGTATGAAAAGATATTGGATAAACAGGAAGGTATAAATAAAATTTTATATCCAAGCAAACTACATATTTGAAATTGTTCACTTATTTTATTTATTTATTTATTATTATTACAGGATTAATCAGTGCAAATCAGATCAATTAATAACAACATTATTTTGTATTCCTGTTAACTTCTGCCAAGTCTCTTTATCCAGTGCATCTTCTTGCGTATGTTGTGATGCTCCATTATATCGTTTATGTTGTCTGTCCAAGAACGTCGTGGTCTCCCGCTTTTATGTCTGCCAGGTGGTTTCCATTCATAAATCTTCCTTGGCCACCGATGATCTGGCATTCTCCTCTTATGTCCGTACCACTTAACTGATTTTCTTTCAATTCTATCTAAAACTGTTTCATTTGCCTTCATTGTTAGTTTTTCTTTCAATTCTTGATATTCTGGTACTCCTATGCAAATAATCCATTTCCACAGCTAATAGTCTTCTTTTGAGATCAGTGTTTAAGATCAATAATTCGACAGGAATATTTCCAGGACCATTCTTCATTTTAGTCAATGCACACTTCACTTCCTCTATAGTAATGGTTACATTTCAATCAGTTACATCTTTCATTACTTCTTTTCCTTGGTTGTACTGGGGCCTGTCTTCTATTAGATGGTCTGCATAATGTTTATTCCATTCCTTTACAGGAATTAAGATGTCTATTGATTTGTTTACTGGTGTTTTCATTTTATTTATTATATTGATTATTAAAAGTACTAACCGCTGGTACTAATGAAAATGTACATAAATTGGTGCCATTGAGGTATTTTAGACCTATAAGAATCACTCAATAGAATGTTGACATTGTCACATTGCAATAAACAATCAATAATTCAGAGTTTAACATACTTTGCCTCATAACTTTTCTCTTTGAAGAGATTTTATTGGGCATTCAATTGTCCATTTAGAAAGAAAGTATCATAGAAGTATACTCTTGCTGTTGCTTTGACCTTCTGTTTCCACTCGTAGAATAAAATATATTAATACTGTAAATTATGTTTAGAAAATATTAATCAATTATATTCTAAAACCTCAGTATTAATATGTTAAAGTAAATCCATGCCTAATTATAATTGAACCAAATGTAATGGAGTAATTTAGCAAAGTAAATCCATGCCTAATTATAATTGAACCAAATGTAATGGATTGAACTGTAATTAGGAGTTCTATTAATACAGGTCAACAATTTCATTTGTTTTCACTGATTTTATAAACTTATTGATTAGATGGCAAATTGATATCCTTTAGTGGTTGTTGAAAATTGTATATTAATATAACCATGAAAATATAAGTGATATTATAATGTTTCATTATTTGAGAAGCTGTTTTGCATTCAATTCTAGGTCGTATTCTATGTTTGTCATGGGATGCTACTGGAGATATGATCATAACTGGCTCAATAGATACTGTCCGTATTTGGAATGTCCAGACTGGGCATGCTATTCATAAAATGACAACTGGTAGAGTGGAAGCCAAGAAAGAGACTATTGTATGGTGCCTGACTGTAACTGATGAATTAACTATCATTAGTGGTGATTCAAGGTAAGTAATTGTTCAATATTTATTATTATAACTTCATTTGTTATTAAAAAGTTAACTCTAATTCACAAAAAGGTTATGTTCAAGTAGATCTGATATATTAAAATTTAGTGACATGTGAAAATGAAACAACCTTGTTCTCTTTAATGGAAATTATTGTTGTTTAAACAAGACCATAAACTCAATAAACCTGAAATAGCATTCAATGATTAGAAAAACTACGTATTACCAACATAACTTATCATAAAATTCATGTAATATAAAATATAGAGATGATGTTGTATAATCCATACACTGTGTGAGTGAAGCACAATGTTGGAAGATTTTCCTCATATTAAACAAATTCACAAAATGACTACAGTAGTTAAAAAAATTAATTGAAAACAAAAATACATGTGAAAATTATCATAAATATGTTCTAAAAAAGCTATATATTAATAATAGTATTAGTATATTGTCAAAAATAATTGTGATATTGGTATGGAAAGGAAATAGAGGTAGCGTGTGGCTTACCTGAAAGTGAAGTGTGGTGTAGCCATAGGGAACCGAAGGTTGTTCTTCATATTTTCAGAGGCTCTCAGCCTTCTTCTTCAGGAAGAAGTGTTACACCATTCCGTGCACCGGCCGACTGTGGAGTATTGACCGCCACACGGCTAGTAGCCCATAAACAATTAACACCCCACCAGGCCTCTAACTTTCTCTCTCAAGGGAGGTCTTGTCACAGAAAAGGTTCTGATAGTGATCATTCATACAAAGCACCCTATACATACATATATGATTAAACATACATATACATGCACAGATATACACATACACATGCACTCACACATATGTATGCATAAACATACATACATTCATAAGCATGGTCATACATACTAACATGGACTCGTGCAAGTAGGATGTTGAGTCCAGGCCTTTGCCTGGACTGTAAAACATGTTGGAAGGAGAGTTCCCACAGATGGAGTTCTGCTCTGAACTGATCTGTGATGAATACTCATCCCTATCCCAATTCACATTAAAACCATAACCCACTTACTTCACTGTCTGGTAAGCAATATTGTATTTATTCCTTAATGGAAGCTCCTAATACTTCATTCCCTCTACTCTATCCATTCCTCCACTAAAACTATTAATTGTCCACAATAAGACTGTCTATATTTGCCTGGTCAGGAACTTGACCCGGTGGCCGAGATGGTTAAGGCGTCTGTGTACTAAGCAGAATACGTGGGTTCAAGTCCCGCCTGGGTCAAATATTTTCAGTCTTTCCTTCTTCTTCCATCCTTCTCTCTGCTTTGAACATATGCTTTTCTATGTGCGTAATTCTTTGCCCGAGCATATGAATTCACATAAAGCGCAATCCTCCTATTTTCTCCTATTTATTTCTATCCTTCCTCACTATCCAAGTTTGAATGTGAATTAGTTCCTTAATGGGTTCTCCTAATATTGTATATATATATATATATATATATATATATATATATATATATATAATTTTAATAAATCAAATAAAAATTTACTATTGTTCTCAGGACTGAGCTTTCTGTTAATAAGCTTCTTTAATATTTGACCAACAAATTGCTTCAATTGCAGAGTAGTTAGTTGCATTAGCCCCAATTATCCTGATCAAATACCATATATTTTCATGTAGTCAGTCTAAAAGATATTATATTAAATTTAGTAAAAAGTTATTGTTTTGATTATCAGACTAAATTTTAT
Source organism: Zhengitettix transpicula (assembly GCA_037074705.1). Classification (NCBI taxonomy): domain Eukaryota; kingdom Metazoa; phylum Arthropoda; class Insecta; order Orthoptera; family Tetrigidae; genus Zhengitettix; species Zhengitettix transpicula. Next base: position 197,505,909 of record CM073590.1, read on the forward strand.
TTACCATATGTAATGTTGAGTTTTGCACTATTTGGGCCATTATAAAAACCTTTACAATTCCCAGATTCTTGTTCATTCTTTGAAAACTAGCAGAACTTTAATCTAAAATCTAAAGAATGTGCTCGCAGTTGTGTAAGACCCTTTCCCCTATTTTTTCATCCTATATTTTTAATAATGGATACAAAAGATTATATAATATTTGTGAATAACAGCAATTATGAAATAAAGTAAATTACTTGTTTTTTGGTTTATTAAAATTAAAAAATAATTCAAACAGATTCAGAAATCAAAACATATTTGACTGATCTTTTTTCTTCTCAGGGGTTGTTTGTGTTTTTGGGATGGACATGCAGGTGTCTTGATGGAGACATATGAAAGCCATGTTGCAGATATTTTTTGTTTATGTCTATCTTCTGATAAGAATAGTTTATTTTGTGCTGGTGAGTAATATATTATAATCATATTTGATACTTATATTTAATGTGAATTCCCAAATATTGCACAATTTATATACTGTACATAATGAATGTAGAATTTGTTTTATTCTGAAAGTTTTCTCAGTATACCCTATTTGTTACTAGTTCTTGAGCTACTGTCTTTGTAAGCTTACATTAGAGAGTATTGAAACTTCAGAATATTCTCCAATCTGTAACAAGAAGGTTTTGGCCCCATTAATGAAATTATATTATGTGAGATACCATCACAATTATTCAAATACATAGGAAAAATCAACATATCAGATCAGTCAATCTGCTAAGAAAAATTGCAGAAATAACATTAGAGTTTTAATGATTATCTTGATGAAATGAGGAGCAGATAAATGTGAAAAATAAACCTCAAAAACACAAAAAATAATAAGTATAATATGAGATAAGTAAGAGAATAAGTTTACAATTGAGATAGCTTGATTATGAGGGAAGCAAGTCTGGTATTGTGGTTAGTTATGAAATAAAGAATGAAGAAATATAGGGACATATTTTTAGATTCTATTACAATAAAAACTCTACATTTCTTTGAATTCAGTAGTATTAATGAATGGAGGTAACTTAGATGGAAAAGCTGGAATAACTAAAAGGGAGGAATGCCACTAATACTATTAAATAACTTATATATTGCACAGATAATGAAGGCAGCACATTACAAATTTTCTGTGCTATTAAATTTCTTTATTGTGGCCCACTATTTTATTTTTGCAGATAAAGAAGTAGCCAATTAACAGACAAAATTAAGTGATAAAATAAATACCTCACTATTTTTCTCCAATTGTTGTTGCTCTTGTCATGTACTTCAAAAATGCAAGAGCTGTGAAAACGATACACCACACAAGCCAGATGATGAACTCATAAGTGTGTAGTTCTTGCATTTTTTAATCACCTGATGGAAGCCACAGGGATTGCAGAAACATTGTTTGGCATTTATTTTATTGGTTAATTTTGTCTGTTAATTGGCTACCTCTTAATCTATTAGTACATTCTTAACATAGACACTTTATATTGATTGCCACATTGTCAGAGATTTCAAGATTTTGAAAATTTTTATATTAAAATGATTAAAGAATACTTTCCTGGTGTAGTTGTAGAAAAAGTTCTTGGGTTTCCACATGGGTACATTGATTGAATCACAATGACCAAATGAAGTGCCGGGTCCTGCACAATATGTTGATAACACTTTTGTCATATGGCAACATGGGGTCGAGAACCTTCAGCCCTTCCTAGAATACTTGAATGGACTGCATATGAACATCAAATTCACTATGGAAATGGAGATGGATGGGTATTCTCCCCTTCCTCGATGTTGTGATTCATTATACTGGAAAGCCAGCCATACCACAAGTTTTATATGTACCAGCAGCTTCCACCATCCAGCCCATAAGAGTGCAGAACTGGCAGCCTTGACTTATTGGGCCAAGTTAGTTTCAGACTAGAAAAGTTAACCGCAAGAGTTACGACATCTTAAGGTCTATTTTCATACTAATGGATACAATTCCAGAATGTTAAAAGTGCCTTCACACAAAGATGAGAGAAAAGGGTCTGTGATGAGGAGAGGTCAATTATGCCATATTTGTTTCTCTGGCAATACTACCAACAGGGTGAATACTAGCCAATATTTACATTGACACTGTGTTCTACCAACAACAGAAATTCGGTGAGATGCTTGGCTCAGTGAAAGATAAGTTCAGACTAAGAACACCTTGGTGTTATCTGAAATATATTTAATTAGTATTTACATTTCTTAAAGTAGGAAATAATTTAATAATTGATGTGAAAATATTTTTAAATACAATGTTCTTTGTGTGGAAAATATTAACACTTCATAAAATTTTGGAAATTTTAATATTTTTATTTTTTTTCCCTTTTTATTTTTTAGGAGTAGACCCAGTCATTGTAAACTTTGTCAAAGTTCAGATGCGAGGACCAGGCAGCAATAAATGTTGGGTGAAATCTGTTCAACGTCGAATACATGAACATGATGTAAGATCTTTGGTACTAACTGAAGATGGTCGACTGTTTTCTGGAGGTATTTAATTACTCTTCAATAAGACCCAATTTAGATCTGCATTTTTATAAATGCCTTACTCTATGGATTTAATAATTTTATTTAAAAAATCTTTTAATGATTTTATTTTATTTTTTGAGAAAACCTTGCAAGTGTTACACTACATGTTAGACAATAACTGGAGGCATTATGAGTTTTGAATGCATGTATAATTCACTTTTATAATATGAAACTTATGTTTATGATTTTTATGGATTGTAATACATTGTAGTAAGGAAAGGAATGATAAAGTTATTGGACAGAATTTAAGCAATGTGATGAGACTTTTCTAGTATTTTAATACTGGGGCATTATTTTTATAATAGTTTTGTTTATTTCAGAATTGGTGCTCTAGGCATTTGTTATTTTGATCATTTAATTAATTTTGGAATTGAATGACATTGTATGTCAACCAGAGAGAATTATTGTATTGTATTTTTGTTTTGCGTGATAAATGCAATATGTGAAGTATTTTCTTCATTTTGTTGTGTATAAAAGTTTTATTTATTCATAATAATTCTGGATATCTAATTAATTCTCAGAAACCTTATTCATGTTCAAGTACATTTATTTTTAAACATATTTTTCTTTAATAACATTTTAAAATGATATTTGTTTCATAAACTTATTTCACATTTTCAGGATTAGATGGATATTTAGCTGTTAGTAGCTATCCCCCTAAATATTTGCAGAAATATCCTCCACTTCTTCAGGTAATGTGAATTGTTATTATAAATATTTTATCTGGTATGTAGGTATAATTAAATCTTGTACATGATGTATTCATGAACATTTCATAGTTCAATGCATCATGTTACTAAACGAAAGTATATTCCAATAAATTAATATTAATATACTCTGGAGGTCTAAATTGTTTTGGCTTCTACCAAATTACAGAGACAAATACTATAAAAATTAAACAGATTATCTTTTGGTTATATATAATCTGGCATAGGTGGAACTTCAAATTTTCGAAGGCCTGAGCCCCCTTCTTCAGGAAGGTCAACTCATGCACGGCTGGTATGCAGTTCAGATCTTCCTTCCTGAAGAAAAGGGTTTAGACCCTCAAAAATTTGAAGTTACACCTATGCCAGATTGGATCAACTACTGATTTCAGGTGAGTTGGCATTGCTGTCTCTCTTTCCTATTCTAATGTGTTATTTGACCTCGTCACATTTTCCTTAAGTGTTAGGAGCATCCATTAAGAAATAAATACAATGTCAGTAACTAATTTTGGTGACGAAGTCACATTCCATCTTGTATAGTGAGGAAGGATAGAAATAAATAGAAAAAATAGGAAGATTATGCTTTATATGAATTTATATGCTCAGGCGTATAATCACGCACAAAGTAATGTTCACATAAAGCGTAATCCTCCTATTTATTTCTATCCTTCCTCTCTATCCAAGATGGAATATATATATATATATATCCAAGATGGAATATATATATATATATATCCAAGATGGAATATATATATATATATATATAGGATTTGAACCCACAAATCAGATATTTTCAGTCTTTCCTTCTTCCATCCTTCTCTCTGCTTTGAACATATGCTTTTCTATGTACGCAATTCTTCGCCTGAGCATTTGAATTCACATAAAGCGTAATCCTCCTATTTATTTCTTTCCTTCCTCACTATCCAAGTTTGAATGTGACGTTGTCATCAAATTAGTTCCAATTCCTTAATGGATTCTCCTAATATTGTGTGTGTGTGTGTGTATGTATATATATATATATATATATATATATATATTTTGTAATAGTGAGAATGTGACATTGTCAAAAATATTGGTATGGAAAGGATAGAGAGATAGGTTGTGGCTTACCTGAAAGTGAAGTACGGTGTCGCCATGAGGAACTGAAGGTTCCTTCCTGAAGAAGGAGGCTGAGAGCCTCCGAAAATTTGAAGAACAACCTTCAGTTCCTCATGGCGACACCGTACTTCACTTTCAGGTAAGCCACAACCTATCTCTCTATCCTTTCCATACCAATATTTTTGACAATGTCACATTCTCACTATTACAATATATATATATATATATATATATATATATATATACATACATATACATATATACATACATATACACATACACACACACACACACACACAAACAATATAACGCAGAACGCAGTTAACTTACCCGAAATCAACAGTTGGTCCAGTCAGGCTGTGCAGAAATGAAAATAAAATTTGTGATTGCCTGAGCCCTCTTCTTCAGGACAGAAGGCCTGAACTGCATTCTGACTGGGCTCAGGCACTTGAAAATTTGAAATTGTATTTTGTCCCAGTTGATTATGCCAATTGCCGATTGAAGGTAAGTTAATTGGCACTCTGTCGTTTTTTTCTATCCAAATATGTAAATCAATTTGACTTTGTCACATTTCCTTATTTGATTTATATACTAACTTTTGATATCCTAAATTAGTAGTCGACAACCAGAGGCCCTCTACAAGTTTTATTGTGTTAATCATATGGCTTTTAATATAAGCTATTTTGTATTCTAATTAGATAAATAAATAGCCAAATAACATACAGAAATAAACATAATAAATAAATATAAACAATATTTCTGCAATCCTTGTAGCTTTCATCAGGTGATTAAGATTCACATACCATGCAAAACAGGTGTTATATATTTGATACTTTTTGGGTTGAATATCGGTGTATTTACTTGATTTTTTGTTGCTCTTGGACTGTGTGGTCTGCCTAAAGATATTTCTTTTAAAGTGACCCACTTGTCCTAAAAAAGTTACTGAAACCTATTATAAGCTATTTTTTTTACTTTCTTTCACTATTCCTTTTTATTAAAAGTTATTGTGACTTGATTCAACATAATTTCCATTTTAAAACTAATAGTTTGAAAGTTGTGGTATACTCTTTAATCATAATGTGCTTATTTGACATTACTATGATTTCTATATCTTATTTGCAATGTTAACTGTATTTTTACAGGGTCCTAGTGTTGTATTAGCCAAACAAGCACGTTGTATTCTGTTACGAAATCGTACATCCTTTGAAGTTTGGTGCCTTGGACAGGAAGATTCTGGTGTTACTGAACCTCCTGTAAAACTGCTATCATTAGAAAGTTCTGGTAGTAAATTTATTTTATCTGCAGCTATCAGTAATGATGCTTTGTGGTTAGCATACTCAACAGCTATATCTCTACATTTGTATAGCTTCTTTCCAGTAAGTTGTTATCTTTGTAAGACTGTTCGTGACTGAAGTGTCTTTAATTAATGTGAAGTGTCTATTTTCAGAGTACTGAAGAGCCCAAACTGAAAAAGATCAGAGATATTCCCAAAGAAATTGGCCCTTGTCATAAATTAGTTTTCTCATCAAATAGCAAAATGTTGGTAGCTGCAACTTGCCAGGGTGAAATTGTTGCCATTGCAGTTGGAGAGGAGTTAAATATATTATATACAATAAATCTCAGTACAAGTAAAAAAGGCAAGGCATCAACATGCATTATGAATTTTGTATTTTTTGAATGCCCTTGAGGGTAAACGTATAAGTTCTTACAAATAATTCTGAAAACTCTTTGCTACACTAAGTAAGAAGTAAAACTACAAATTTTATTTCTACATTTCAGTCTTGACTGATGCAGTATTCCTTCTCTTTGTAACTTCTGATGACAAATATTTGATAGCTGCTGACCATAATAGCAACATTGTTGCATGGACATTAAATAATGGAAAGGTAATTTCTTTCTTTCGTGGATTCATATAATATTTATTCTTTATAATGTCTCATTTTGAATAAATATTTTACTTGTTTCAGTTTTACTGTGCTCTACCTCGATATGACAAAGGTGCTCCAACAGCTTGTGCTGTAAATCAAGAAGGAAACATGGTCGTTGTCTATTCTGATCATAAAGTAAGCATAATGCATATTGAATGAGTAATAATAATAAATAATTAATTTTGGCACTTTGAACAGTTTGTTTTAAAGTATATAATTAATTGTTCTTTTCCTTATAAAAATTGGAGAGTATTTTATAAAATAAAATATTATATCTGTGTAAACATAATCTCTAAAATAAATACTATTTAATTTTTTAGGTTGTGGAGTATAACTTATTAAACAAGCAGTATACTAAATTTTCTCGGGGTATGAATTCAAACCTTCCCAAACAGTGGCTTTCTAAAAGTTGTCCAGTAATTAATGTAATATTTGATCCTCGAAATCCAGATATAATTCTGTTACAAGATGATAATGGCATTTATGCTATTGATAAAAATAAGGTAAGTTAGTGGGGGAGCCCATTATAATAATAGTAATTTTTTGTATATTTTTTAAAATTGCATCAATATTATCTATATTAAAAATTATGGTGTTAAAATTTAGTAGGATGAAAAAATTAGAATCTTTGTGCAGTTTTGGTTAAACTCTCGCAGGACCTGTGCTTTTGAACTAAGGTTCCACAAGCCAAAACATCTGTCTGTTTTGTGAGGTGTATATTCCAGGGTTGCAGACCTTGGGATTCAGTAAGAGTTTCATTCTATTCCCATTGGTGTCCTTCCTACCTGCCATTCCCACTTTAACAAGACCATGTGAGTATGTATGAGCATGTTTATGCATATGCATATATATGTGTGTGTCTGCATGTCTGTGCATGTTTACTTGTATATGTATGTTTAAGCATATATGTATGTATAGGGCGCTTTGTATGAATGATCACTATCAGAGTCTTTCCTATGCCATGACCTCCCCTTGAGAGAGAAAGTGGTGGGGTGTTATTGTTGATGGGATACTAGCCGTGCGGTGGTCTAAACTCCGCAGCCGACTCCGAAAATTTGAAGAACAACCTTCGGTTCCCTATGGCTACACCCCACTTCACTTTCAGGTAAGCCACAACATATCTCTCTTTCCTTTCCATATCAATATCGCATTTATATATATAAGGAAATTGTGACAAGGTAAAATTAATTAACTCATTTGGAACTAACGTTTTAGTTCGAACACATGGTCCTCTTAAAAAATAATCACCCTATTCTATCAATCTCTTCACTCCAAAAAATCCTAGAACACCCATCTTGTACCTGCTCCCATAAATCCACAAACCTGGGGTCCCGTGCTTCCCAATTATCACTGGCTGCAACTCCCCCACAGAAAGGATTTCTGCTTTGGTAGATGATTACCTATAACCTGTAGCGGAAAAACGACCTTTTATTAAATACACCAATTGTTTCCTTCTGAATCCTCCATGTACTCCCGAAACCACTCCCACCTGGTAACCATAAATGTTGTCTCTCTCTACACCAATATCCCCCCTGTTGGGGCTTGAATATTTCATGTTCTGCCAGCCACAAAATTCTTTTCCTACCACTTACTTTCTGAATTCCCTCTCCCAGTTTGTCATCACCAATTATTACTTCTATTTTAAAAGATCATCATCTGCCAACAAATGAGTGGCACTGCCATCGGCACCCAAATGGTCTCCCATGCCAACCTCTTCATGGGGCAATTGGAACAGCAACTCCTAAGTTCCTCTTCACTGAAACCCGTAACTGGGTTCTGGTTCATAGATGATATTTTCAGACTATAACCCATGTGCCAGATTCCCTTTTGTATTTTCTTGAAAACCTACCACTGAATTCCTTGCTACTCACCCACCAATATCACCAACATTGATGTTGATATCTCCATGTCAGTCCACATTAAACCCACCAACACCTTACAATATTTTCATTTCACAAGGTTTTACCCTGTACATAACAAATGTGTCTCCCCCCATATAGATTAGCCCGAGGGGAACTTGAAATTTCTCTGCTTGGAACAGCCTCGCCAACTACTCTAACCAGATCCTCAATGCTTTCATAAACAGAAAATACCCCAATGACCTGCTCCAGAAACAAAAATCTTGTGCACTATCCACTGTTCAATTACCCAAACTCATCATTGATAACACTAGAAACATAGTGCACCCCTAACCACAACATACTTTCTTGTACAACAAAAACTCAACTCCATTCTCTGCCTGGCCTACAGTGGACTGCAATCTAAACCAGATCTTAAAAACATCCTTCCCACATGCCCAAGGGTTGCTTTTAGGCGTCCTCCCAAAGGGTATACTAAAATAACTGGTATGGAAAGGAAGGAATGAAAGAAAGAAAGTGGGCTGTCTTTTCAGGAGATAACTCGTTTCTTGTCACATTACTTGCCTTCACATCATGAATTGATTAGGTTAGAAAAGGAGGAAAGAATGAGGCTTACCTGAGTATAGGAAATAAAATCCACGGGGTAAATAATATGAAATTTTGAAAGGTGTTTCTCCCTTCCTCAGAGTTTAGAGGTATCCAACTATTACACTCAGTCTAAACACACACTATCCATATTCTATATTAATCAGTTATTTAACAAAGTTATATTGCCCATATAATTATGCTGATTTGTTACTCTGATCAGGAACTGCCAACAATTGAAGCCAAAATACCAAGACTTGAATCTTCACAATCTGATAGTCGAGAGAATAGTTTAACGCATCCATCTACTGTAACTCCTCTTCATGCCTTATACGTCATCAAAAAATACAAGGTAATAATTTCATAACATAATAATATTAATTTCTGGTAAATATTCTATTTATTCTCGAGCATTGAAAATTATCATTTTGTGTTATATAATTTTGATTCTGTTTATTTTTTGCATATTGAAAGAGATTTTTCAACAATTTTTTACTGTTGTTTTTAAAGTGAAAAATATATGCAAATATCTAAAAAAAATAAAGACCAGTTTAAAATGCATTAAAGTACAGGGAATTTTGCTTCCTTGAGAAAACTCTCAGTTGACTGTATAGCATTGTATAAATTAAAAGTTAAATAACTTCCAATATTGGTCATTTGTACATTAATTCTCATGTAAAAATGCATATTTTTTTATCAACTTTCAAATGAAGTTGACATGAATTTTTATGTGGCTATTACATTACTTTCAATAAAATTAACACTTCATTGTACTTTCTATCCTTTTATTTTAGTGACTTATATATTATATTGCAGCATTTGGTCCATCTCGAATGGTTGAAAAATGAAGAAGTAGTTGCTGTGGAATTGAGTCCATCTTTACTGATTGCACAGTTGCCACCAGCATTGGCCAAAAAGCGATTTGGCATTTAAGATGAGGTAGGAATATTTATCCTGTGACCTATCTTTTTTCAAATCAATTAATTGTGAATTATCTTTTATGTTGATTTCTAATATGAACTTTAACACCAAATTCCATGTTAAGTTCACTTGGAAGTACTCCCCCTACTATCATTATGTTTCTTGAAGTTGATTTAGACTCAAGTTCTGGCTTATCTCCACATCAGTCCACACCAACCAACACCTTCACTTCATCAGTAGTCACCTTGAACATACCAAACGGTCCTTATCATACAGCTTATCACTTAGGATAACACTCATTGGGTCTGCTTAGAACAGTCTCTCCACCTACACCAACCTGAAGTGCTTTCATAAAGATAAAATTCCAACCAGACCTCCTTTGACCTATATAAACAACATAGTCTGTCCTTAATCACAATCTACTTTCCTGGCCTATAAAAACTTGACTACATTCTCTGCCTGTACAACGCTGGATGTCAATCCAACCCCAAGTATAAAAAACATCCTTTCACAATACTCCCCACCTGCCCAAGGGTTGGCTTCATGCGCTCTCCGAACCTTTTACAATACTTCCTCCCCTAACCTGTAGGCCCCAACCTCACACTTGACAATCAACATACAAAAACTCTCTCTAAAGGAAAGGTCGTAACAATGGAAAAATAATGGAATAATACATATATACAAACGTGTGTAATACATGACAGTTGTAAATTCACAATATTCACACATACAAACTACAGGTGGAAGGTAAAAAGTAAAGTAAGTAAGTGAGTGAGCGAGATTGGGGAAAAGCAGTAGTAAGTGGATTATGAACCCAAGACTGTAGGATTTGTTGCATTCCTAAAGTTCAGCAACTTATGAATCTGGGGATAAGACTTTAAGGACATTCAGTGTGAAGCATTGGTCAAAATTATTGATATTGTGGCTTTGGACATGAGTGGCTATAGGGAATCGGTCTTATACAGAGTTTGACAGAGTGTGTTCAGGAAGAGTTAATTTTGTTTGGCTAATATAGAAAGCATGACTGTCTGCAATTAATCTGGTAAATGATGGAGAGGCAGGTATTGTTTTCTTTGAATTTGTAGGTTCTATTTGTGGAGTATTGTAGTTAGTTGAAAGATAATTGATACTCCTACTACCAACTGGCAACCTGACTTAAGTGGGGGAGTGTGAGGGTTAGGACTACAAGGATAGATGAGGATATTGCAGAAGTAGGGAGGTTGCATGAAGGCAACCCTTAGGCATGTAGGTAGTATTGTGCAAATTATATCTGGATCGGTTCAGTCCTACTGTTCTGAGGAAGGTAGCTTAGACCCTTAAAAATTAGATGCTATTGCTTTTCAGCATTGTGATGCCAACTATTGTTTTCAATTGTTATAAGATAAAAATAATTTTATACAAATGATGATAATTCTTAAAAGTCATCAAGACTGACAATGATGAAAGAATGTTGGGACATTCATTAACACTTTGCTATTTATAGAAGACTTGATTAAGTTTATTAATAGAGGAATATGGAATTATAAGTGTTGGATAGTAAGCAATTTTGGACAATTGGCAAAATTCCTTGGCTAATTCATACTATTTGTGCCTTTTCTGTTGGATATATATTTATAGTTTCTGTTGTACATTAATTTGTGGCTAAGAGAATCACACTTATAGCATATTATATAATATAAAAAATGATTTATGAGTGTATGCTCATGGAAACCATTTACAAATCTGTTTAAATTTTTGTACTATTTATTTATTGTGACACTCCTGTATTCAAAAGATGTTTTAGCTTGTATAAAGTATTATTATTAATAATTTGAATGGATTGGCTTTTAAAAGGGCTGAAATCTATCCAATATATATAATCAGTTGCTGCTGTCTTTTTCTGCTACCAGGTGGCTCTATAGTTGTGATTGGGCTCACATACAATGGTCCCACTCGTTCTAGTGAGCATTCTGGAAGTGATGATCTCCAACCTACAAACCCTGTGGAAGTGAGATCAAATTTTATGTAGTTGTGATATGCAACTTTGAATGTTTCTTAAACATTAAGGTGCTATAATAATGTACACTCTGTTACAAATTTATGTTTTAAAAATTGTGTACATAATATCTTGTTAATATGTGCAAATAAACAAAAGTGAAAATTAAATTATTTTATATCTAAAAGAATAATCATTTAGCATTTATAAATTTATTTATGAATACTTCTTTCTTTTGTAATACCCTACCAATTTGTTTTCGAGCCTATTCGTGATGGGGTTCTCTGGCTTCACATGTCAGAGGGAGTTTGGTGATTGTGAGGTTTTCTGTTGACATTGTGGTGTTTGTGGTCACCAAACACCTTGCACAGGTGACTCAATCTTGCAATGGGACAATATGGATGTCGTTCATAGGCCTCAAGCATTCTGGGCATAAGATGGAAGCAGTGCTCATTTTGAGCAGAAAGGCCAGGGAGACCATCAGCTTAGCATGTCACAACCATCCATACGTTATGTGGGCATTGAACTGGATTATAAATTATCATATTAGTCTCACCTCAAAATGATGAGTGAGAAAGCAGCAAAAGTCTCCACTGTCATTATGAGGATAATGTCGAACACTGGCTGGTAAAGGCAAAACGATGGCTATTGTTGGCTCACACGGTGAGGTTGATATTGCTCTATGGCACTTCCAATATGGGCTGATGCCACTAGGGTCTGGGCATGTTTTCACAGGGCTGTGGCCATGTATTGACTGAGTTGGAGTATTTTGTTTAATGTATTGTGTGCAAAATAGCTTGGTTTCTGGACCTGTGCTTCACAGAAATGGCTTACACCTAGTACTATATAATAATGAGGGTAGCTTCAACCTTCAAAGCTTCAAAATATTTGCTGATTTAATGATATTTCTTTATGTGCTCAGTATTTACAAAATTTAAACTTTTCATTGTTCAGCAGAAATGTCTTGTAACTAAAGTATTTTATTTATTAAAAAAATAATCATTTTTAAAAGTATCTTTCATCTTTTGGGACTGATTTTATATTTATTGTGCTTATTTTTCTTGAGATAAATAATAACAATCCATTAACATTTCAATCATTCTCAGTTAGTATTATCTCTTTTACAGGTGATGAAGTAATGAGTGTTGTGAATATCATAATAATTTATCTGTTCTTTACTTGACATGAAGACCGATACACTACTACTGTTATGTTATGTACCTGCACTAGTTCGTGGAATTGCTGGTGATGGAGGAAGTTCAAGTGAATAATTTTGAGCTGTCCATTTAGCAGACGGTGTTTTTTTAAACAATATTGTTGACAAACCTCTTCTTTTTGCCTCATCTTCCAGAAACTGCAATAGTTCATTTTAATAATGTCAAGTATCTGTTAAATATAATTCATTGGGTTTAATTAGGTTCAAAAAGTTTTGGAATGTGACAAAAAAAGGTAAAAAATAGCAAACAAAAATTTAAATCAGTAAAAGTTTCTCGGGTAAACTCGTCGATAGCACGCGACGTTTCGATGACATGCAGCGTCATCATCTTCTGGCGAAGTGACGAGTTAGGTGAGCGGACCCCCTTATATATTCTTGCGGCAGCGGCGGGGGTAGGTGGTCCTTTGATTAGCTGGCGCTCGTATCTCCAGCCAGATGATGTTGACGCTGCATGTCATCGAAACGTTGTGTGCTATCGACGAGTTTACCCGGCTGGAAGCCCGAGAAACTTTTACTAACTTTCTACACCGGGAAAACCTTCGTTCTACAAAAATATAAATCCATTATTTACAAAAACTTATCCTACTCTGAGCTGAAGAAGTCAACAACTTGACCATCATTATAAGATTCAACAGTGGGATAATATCCATCCACACACTGAGAATGAGAGCAGCTAAGGCCAATTGTGGACTTGAGAGGTTGGAGGTGAAACTCTACAACTGAATATTAGCTCCCTGCCTCAAAGAATACTGTGGACTGTTAAAAAATTATTATACAGTAAACCAAAATATAGTGCTGAACAATTTTTTTTCAATTCAAGATAGGATATTTTAATTATGTATTATTGAATTAAGTATTGTTTATTATTATTAAAATGGTCTTCTACATATTCTGTTAAAATAAAGATTTGTTACTATTTTAAATTTGAAATGGTGGAAGGCAAAATGGAATGTTACTAGAGTTATACCACAATACATTAAGAAAAATTTCTATATATATACATATATATATATATATATATATATATATAAACACACACGTTGAAATGAATAAAATATTTTAAAATGTGTGTTATTATGGTCATTTAATTATCTTCTAAATTATATTTTATTTGAGTCAGTGGACTTCATGTTTTAGTATAGTTTAGTGATGCTAAGAATAATATAGGTTTCTAAGAATTGCTATGGTAATGCGAGGTAGAGTGTGATTGAAATGGGAGTCATACTCAATCCAAATTAAAAAAGGATGTTCAGTTCATGTGTTGCCACTTTGTTCGATGTAGACTGTACTGACGGGCTATTCAACGTTTGTCTGGCTTTCTCGATAAGCATTCTGTCGGTCCGTAGATAACATTTCATTTTCTACAGTTTGAGATTAGTTGTGTTTCTCTAGGCTCTTCTTAGGACCTGATGGAAGGGACAAGGATCCCAAATCGTTGTGTGGTATTTATATTTCCCCCCTTTTTGTCTGAATTGACTATCTTTCTTATTCATTATTCCATTTCTGATAACATAAACTTCCTCATTCTCCGATTTGTATATCCGAACTCTACATTTCACTCCTCACATACTTCCTCCTTCTCCAAGTTGTATGTATGAACTGCTACATTTTATTTCTTCTCTTCCTCCCTTCCCAGTCTTACTCATTCAAAGTTGTAGATATGAACTGCCCTTATTTGTCGCTTGTCCACCTTCCAGTTAGACTTTATTTGTTTCACGCCAGAAAAGTGGTAAACTCTTTACGTGATTTTTCTCAGCCAATTTGTGACGATCTTACAATTTCTCCGGATTACTCTCACCTGTTGGAGGGGTTGAGCTTCGGAAATTTTGGTGAGGTCATTAACTCCTGAACCAGAGGTTCCCTCATAATGTTCTGCCTTTGTTTGAAGGCATGATTTCTTCTGGACACCTCTGTCACCCCGGCGACAACTTTTGTGGCTGTATTTGACCAGCAAGCTACTGCTTGTCTCTGGGCACATAGACGTTTTTTCTCAAATCATATAAAAAATATTGAATAATTTGGAGGTTGTTCTGTGCTACAATATATATATATATATATATATATATATATATATATATATATATATATATATATATATAGTAAAAAATGCATAAAAGAGGTGTCATTTCTTATGGAAGTGGCCTTGTTGAACACGAATATATATATATAATTGTAACAATTACAATTTATTTATGCCTCCAATAAAATAATTACCAAAATGAACATTTTAAAAACTTACAAGCGAAAAATTCTTGACTTAAATAATTATTGAAATACGAAATATGACTATAATTATTATTTACACATTAGGTTTACAATTAATAATTTTTTTTAGTGTACATTACCCTTAGCTGTTCGTCTGGGCACTTACTCACTCGATTTTTGTTAAACACATCACAGAAAGGCCATATTTCACTGAATTTAATGGATGTTGTATTTTTCAGACACAAAGCACTTCCTGCTCTTAAATGTTAATAACGTTGTTTTTAATACTTTGATAATTGCATAAATATGCCAATAGACAAAATACTTCAGACTGTCAACTCGTAATTAAAAAACCCGGGACTTGAATATAATATGTTTCTGCTGCCTATTTACACTTACTTAAATATGGTAACAGGAACTTTGAAACAGGGACTCCACAAAAACACCTTTCGTTTTTCTGGTCCAAGCAACTCTGAATTTCACGTTCTGTACCTCCCTGTGCTACCTGAGGCAACAATGCAACTTTAGCAAGCAAGCATTATAGGCTCCATATTATTGTAGACAATCCATATATTTACGCCGTCGATAATGAAAATTGTAAAATTTTGTTTATTAAATAATGACATATTTTTCAGTACCACAATATATATATATAAATGTTATATATATATATATATATATAATACAAACCAAAAGCAGCGGGACAACTATCTCATAAAGAAGAGGGCTAGCGACAACGAGCGTTTGACTTGTTTCTGGTCCGAAATGGCGGCATCGGATCGAATTAAATGACTGTATTATTTACAGATAATCAAATAATGATATAAATATATATATAATTATATCTGAAAAATCATGCCGAATGAATATTATATCAGAGAAGAGGTTCTTTCATTTAGCACTGTCATCTCTTTAACAAGTTAACTCTATGTTTGAAGAAAATACGTTATTAGACTACAACTGAATGACACAAAATTATATATTCTTCAACTTTCAAAAAGTGCGCAAATCTCAACAAAACTGATAAAGTGCATTCAATTTATTTTAAAAATAATTTATTAACTAATAAACGTTTCGTCATGAAATCATAGAAATGATGATTGAAAACCTTTTTGTAGTCCTTCATGAAACCCCATCTTTCATTCCATTCGTTGCTCGCTTTTTCTTGCAAAGTAATAACTTCTCTCCTGAAAACAGTTTATTGTAACATGTTAACTTTACGTCCTAAACAGTTGAAATGTGGAATTGATTTTCTGAACTCACAGCACTCCATCTTGCTTGACGACGTTTCTTTGAATGATCTTGTTAATTTGTGCTGCAGCAGAAAGATCATCCTTTTTTGTCGAACTAGCCATTCCTGTTTACAGATAAACGCATTCATGATATTATATTTGGTTCGGTCGCAGAAAAGTTTTATTTTTCAAGCATCAAGTTTATTATAAAGTAGGATAGCAAAATATGTAAAGGTAATCTTATAATCGTTTGGATATTGGTGTGTCACGATTGAGCTTTCAAAAACCTTTAAAAACTCGCATATGAGAGGAAGCAGAAGATTGCTGAAGGAAAAATTGGGAGACGAAATGAGAAAGTTTTAGGAAAATATGAAGGAGGAAGGGGCCTTTGTGTTAGTACCAAGTCATATCGAGAAGCTGAGTTTTTTTTGGGTGTAGATAGGCTATGTATAGGGTAATTCACATAGTGGCAACTCCCCTCTTATAGCATAGGAAAGGGATTTGAAAGGGGGGATGCGGAAGGGTGGAGAAAGGTAGCCAAGGGTTAACTAGGGCCCCCGGGCTATAGTTTAAGGATCCTACCCGACATTCGCCTAAAGAAATGCAGGACAAACCCTATAAAAACCTGCATCAGGTAGGTCGGGCATTTGGTACTTGTCCCACGCCCTTCCGATGGCGGGAGAGGGGTTTGCTGTGGGGACGCAGCATTCTCTTCTTCGTACCTCGACCAGTTTAGGAGGCTTCGGTCGTGTTTGAAGGAGAGATAAGGAAATTTTAAAAAATCCAGACTTCCAGTTGGCATCTGATAAATAGCAGACACCGACCTCGAACCAAGAACAACGTTAATATCTGAAATTTTGGGAGGAGTAAGGCTTAGTACACTGTAATACTTATTACTTCAGGCTTCATTGTTGGGTGTGATTTCTTAAATAAAAAGATTTATTAACTTATCATAATTATTTACTAACAAAATTGAGTTTATACAAGGAAAATGAGCATAATTAAAAAGAATGAGACATGGACTCCCTCTGACAGGGATTTTGTAGGGTGAACCTCAACATGGCAAAATTAATGATAGTAATAATTTGAATTTATCAATTACACAGCTGATGGAGTCTGGTGGCTGTGGAAACGTCCAATGCTCGTGTTGGGACTCCAAAAGCGCACCTCGGTGCCGGCGATGAATCGTGTGAGCCCTACTAATTTCCAGGATTCGTTGGATTTTTCTGTGTTGAGTCTGGTCACCGACCGTTCAAGCTCGTGGCTGGCTACCAACTGCTGATTTTGCTCTCTCCAAATCTCCAAAACTCCTCCGGCGTATGTTTTTAATTTTCTATGCCCGTCAGCTCAATATATTTCAGTTTCGAGAGGTGCAATATTCACGCGTAATACGTTTGCGTTCCTTGGAGTTGTCATCCATCTTTGTCGCCTAGAGTATCCTTTGTCACCGAAAAGAGTCCGAGACCACCGTCAAAGTCCGCCATCCGGACAAACAACGGCTTCCGTCCGAAACAGCTCGCTTTTAAAGAAATTTTCATTACAACACACTTGTATTCAAAGTCGCGCGATTTTGTATCTAGACTATGTCTATAGACAATCGCGCGACAAGTTCTTGTATATAGATTCGCTTTCAGGACAAAATTGCCGAACATTGGTCTCCCGTCTGCAATGGGAGACTTGAGACAATTCCCAGAATTGTTAGGTCTACTAATATTAATAACAGGTGCTTGTTTGCAAACCAAGTATTTTTTACAGGAGATACCCCACTCTTCTTCGCCTGACTATTTTTTTTATGCTCCCGATGAAAAGGTTTTTTCAAAGTGTGTATTTCTTTATGCGTCACTTACGGACACTATATTTTTTGGGCAGCTTTTCAATAATTATTATCTTCTTATTCTTGATTATTCTGGATTAGTGACTTCTCACAAAAAATATCATAATCTTCTATTAAAAGTTAGACTTTCTTCGTTGGCCACGTCATGATCATAAACAAGAAAAAATGAAAGAAATTAACGAAGCTAGAGAACTAGACCTTACAGGGGATAATTGAGGGCCATGTCTATGAAATATTGCGCAACAATTGGAGGAGGATAGAAGGAGAATTTTAAAGAAATTGAGGCGTGTGGTAAAACGGCCGAAGTTTTAAAAATGTCTGCAGAGTTCTTTGAAGAAGATAGCTGAAGCGTGGTTTTGTGGAGGAAGTTGGTGTGTAGACGTCGGGAAGGTTGACCGGAGATTCCGAAGTTCGCCCACGCGGCAGATAATAATCCTGGTAGTTCCTGGTAAAACGTTAAGTGTAGGTGTGAGGAGGTAACGTACGTACTTTCGATTCAAGTTATTGAAAACTACAGACGTACTCTGATATACAGACCGTAATTATCCTGTAAATTACTGTTAGTCACATGCTGGGTTAGTTTATAAGTAAATATTATTTTATCGAAATGTATTAACATATTTTATTTTTTATAAAAAATTAATTAATTTTCATTACAATATTATATTATATAAATTCCATTGTTTAATTGTTTACAATTAACGGTTATTACCTTGAGTATTCTATTGATTCCTGTACGAGTTTTAGAAGTTGTTATAGAATCATTGATAAAAAAAAATAACTAAATTTATTGAGAAACGAAATATCGACATATTCTGGGATAAAACAGCAGGAGCGTAGTTTTGTCGAGGCAGTTTTTATTGAGAGAAGTTAAAGTGGAGATGGGAGTTGATGCGCAGACAGTTTTTGTGGTTGAGGGTAAAATTGTAGCATTTCGGGATTTTATTGCACCTGTGAGCTTTCTTCTTACTGAAATTTTTAGGATATTTGAAAGAATGAACATAAATATCTCGTATTGATAAACCATCCGTATAATCGTTATGAATATTGTTGACAAAAGTGTAGGAACAACTGAAATGTAATATTTTCGGATATTCCACGATGTGAAACGAGGAAATGATTCAGAAAAGGTGAATCAAACCTTTCGAATATTAAAATGTTGCTGTTTACCAGAATAAATATTAAGATATTAGCGCCTTATCAGATTTGGAGGTAAATCCCGAGCTCGTTACAATATAAGAACTAAATTCTCAGTTTCAAGTGTTTACAGTGAAAGAATGTTTGATCATTGTCGTCAGTAATTTGCTTCTAATTGCACATCGACTTCGCACTTCGACAAGAACAGTCTAGAAGTGAGTTGTGTATGCAAATAGCACGTTGTAGCGGAATAGTGAAACGTTTTGATATCGAAAACTATTTCGCCTTCTTTTTTAACATTTCGAGATAGTAACAATAACTGAAGGTACTTTAATAAATCTATTATCGGAGCAAGAACTTTATAAAATTCAATTTCCCCCTTTGTATTCTGTAACAATATGTGTATTAGAGACAGAAGTAAAGCACTACACGAAGCACAATATACAGAGATAAATCGCACAATCGTCATTTGTAACTCCCGGTAATTTTACACCCAGCAAGTGTCGACACAGTTGTCGACTGGGAAAAAGCAATCTAATTTGAAACGCCTTCCGAAAGGAACGACAATAAGGCCGTGAGAATTCGAGCTTCGGGACAGTTCCTTGTCGCCTGCACACATTCGCCTCATTTATCAAATATTGAGTACATAGGAATTTAATCGTAGGAAATGCAAATTCTACATGTCGTTTTATCAGCTATAAATAGTAATAAATGAATCAAACGTAAAGTGTGTGTAGTCAGAATAATAATTATTGAGGCAAGTGTAAGAAAATTCTTCAAATATTTGGAGGTAATTCAGTTGTATTGTTGTCATATGATTGCAACCCATATTTAAAAAATTAAAGGTCGCCAGATAAAAAAAACTCGCACAAGCCTTCTTTCCTAAATAGGAAATGTGGGAGTGTTTCAGAAAGTGACTTCACAGAAATATCTAATACTTTTTAGAAGTGATTTTTTTTAAATATTTTGTCCGTATTATAAAGTTAAAATTATTCTTAATATCTTCTACGTTTCGTCAGTGGCTAATATTGTTTTTTTTTTACTGTGCCTGTCACCATTTCAAAACTCAATTTCAACAATAAGACTTGGTTTAACTAAAGGAACTATACGTATATCTACCCATATTCAAATCGTACCGAAAACATATATTTCTTATTAAAAACTAAACGAAAACGACAAAGAAGATGGCTTACCATGCGAGTTGTCCCCTTCGGCGAGAATCGACCAAGCAGATGAAGCGGTATCCAAGGTATGAAATTCGCCTTTGCTGTTAGATGGCAGCCGAAGCGCCAAATCTCTTCCACAGTCGAGAACCCAATCAGAGGGTATACGCGAGATTTGGAAATAACGTCATTAATTGGTAGATAACCTTACGACGATCTCCAACACGTGTACCGATGATAACTGACATTTATTTTTGAGATTTTAAATTCGCTTTGGTTTACAAAATTAGTAATGATAATTTCTCGCAAAATTAAAATCAATTTGTTTTCAGTGACGTCATCAACTCTACTCGCTCAGAAACAGAAAATATATTATTTACCCAACGACCTCTAGGCCGTCTGTTATTTTTATTGGACTGCGGGATAATAATTATATATTTATTTCTATAACTGAAACTACCTCATCTTGAAGATATGCTTTATAAAGAAAAACAGTTCATCATTTTATCCTCTCTGTAACGAAATAATATTCGATTCTTTAATATTGATATTTGTCTGACAGATATTAACGCAATAAATAAATATAATGACCAAATAGTCACAAAAGTTTAATAATTGACAGCGCAATTAATTCAATTAGAACAATATATCACAACGTTTCGTCCGTAATTTGAACAAAAAGGATGTAAAGGGAAAAAAAACAATAGTTGTAAAAAAGAATTTATCGGATTTCATACAAGTTTTTCGATGATTAAGCTCCAAAAAGTATTTATATTATATAAAATAATTTTGAATAAATTTTAAAAAGCATGTTGCGGCTGATCACATTTAAGTTTCAACAGGAATGGAAGCCATGATTTTTATAATTTACTAGCTGGGTGCCCGGCGTTGCACGAGATGTCCCGAAACACTCAAATTTCGGTTGCTTTTGCGCTATTTTTATGTAAAGCTCCTCGAACCCTATCCCTAAATGTGCTCACCTCCCATGCCGAAGGGGGATGAAGTCATTAACTAAATATATCGGCCGTTTTTACATGTTAGAAGATGACCACCCCCACAAATATGCGATAATGAAAAAGAATGTATTCCACGCAAAAATCGGCCGATTACATTGTCTGAAAATTTATTCCCCCGCCCAACACCTCCCAAACCCGTCGCGTTACCCAGGATGTCACAATTAGATTCAGCGACATGCATAGTCTCGGAATTGATTCGAATCTCGGTTGTTTTTGCGGGATTTTATTTAACGTATCTCCACCCCACCCCTAAGCTTGCTCCCCTCACAGGGGTTAAATTATACACAAACAACATCGGTATAAATACTATCAAAGTAATTAACCCCAGGAAATAATTATCGCAAATATCGACCGTTTAACATGTTTAAAAATTTTTACTCCCGACCACTCCCGCTTCGGGGACTTAAACGGTCAAGTTTAATGTCATAATTAAACTCAGTGACAATCCTGATAGTTTCTGGTTTATTTTTATCTAATGCTACTTCCACGCCAACCCTTAAGGGTGCACCCTTATGAGTCCGAAAGGGGTTGAAATTATACACAGAGAACATGTAGGGAAATTTTTTAATGTAATTCATCCCGAAATGTATTTAATCGACGCAAAAAACAGCCGGTCAACTCATCCCAACCTAGCCGATACCCGCGCGTTGTCCAGATTGTCATAAATAAATTCAGGGATATCCAATACCTTCGATTTGACTCGAATCTCGGTTGTTTTCCCGTTATTTTCAAGGAAATCCCCTCCACCCCCACCCCTATCATGCCTACAAACAACATCGGTAGAAATACTATCAACGTGAATGGTCCCGGCATTTATTTATTCCACGCTAATATCGATCATTTAACATGTTAGAAAATTTCCATCCCATCCACTCCCGCCCCTCGGGGCTAAATGGCCAATTTGATGCTATAATTGAACTGGACGACATCAATAACCTTGGATTTGACTCCAATCTCGGTTGTATTCGCGTTATTTTATTGCAGCGTTCCTCCACCCAACACCTAAAAGTGCTCTACTGATAAGCCCGAAAGGGGTTGAAGTTATAATCTGGGTAAATGTAGAGAAATCTCATTGATCCGGAAAAATATTTAGTTGCAAAGTTTATTAACATGTTTGACAATTTCCACTCCCGACCACGCCCGTCCCTGGGAGGTTAATTGCTAGTTTATAGCATAATTAAACTCAGCGTTATCCAAAACTTTGCTTTTGACTCCAGTCTCGTTTGTATTCAAGTTATTTTTTTGTAATATTCCTCCACCCCCACCCCTACAATTCTCCTTTCCCATGCCGTAAAATGTTTGAAATTTTACTCACATACATTGGTACAATCACTATTAATCACTTTTACCCGGAAAATATTTATCTAACTGTGTTAGGAAATATCGACTGTTTTAGCATGTTTAAATATTTCCACCCCCGTCCACCCCCGCTTCTGGGGTTGGTAGACGCGTCTCACCCCGACAGTGTTGTTTTCCTGGTCGCAAAGAACCCGTGTACGAAATTTGGTGAAATTTGCTCCAGCGGTGAAGATTTGTACTCTCCACCCCAAACCCTAAGGGTGCCCTTTTCCCAGGGTGTAGGGGATGAAAATTATATTCAGAAAACATCGGTAGAAACACCATAAATATCTTGGACCCCTAAAAATTATTATCCGACTAAAATATCGGCTGTTTTAGCATGTTTAAATATTTCAACCCCCGTGCAGCCCCGCTTCTGGGGGTGTTAGACATGTCTCACCCCGACAGTGTTTGTTTCCTGGTTGTAAAGAACACGTGTACGAAATTTGGCGAAATTTGCTCTACCGGTGTAGATTTGTATAACGAACATACAAACATACAAACATACAAACAAACATACATACACTCTCTTTTATTTATAAGATTCAAAATAATTTTATATAATATTAAATACTTTTTGTATCCTAATCATCGAAAAATTTGGTAAGTGTATGCAGCCGAATTGAAAAAAATATTCATCGTTATTGAAGAAATTTTAGATCATATTAGTAAACATTAAGATCTCATCTTATTTTTCCTTTTTTCAAATATTGTTCAAGTGATGAAATTCGGGACGAAACATAGAAATTCATTATTCTAATTATATTATCAATTTCAGAGTAAAGTGTTAAGAAACATCGTGAATGCGGAATTGTATATCCGGAATGCTGATCTCCAAATGGATCTCCGGATTCCAACTATATATATATATATATATATATATATATATATATATATATAAAAGGTATGCCGGGAAACACGAAACTCGGCTTCACCTCCACGTCGACCCAGTTGTCCGACAACTCCTGAAAAAATCAACACCGTACCAGGAGATTGAAAAGAAGAAAACCAGCTGATCATGAGTAACGTGCAGTGTATAAGCAGAGCACAGTGCGACAGTGATGGCAACACAGAACCAGAAAAATCTAGAAGGCAATCTAGTTGTTAAGTATACAGTTTAATCATTTTAGAAGTAGTAAGTCTTAAAAGGCTAGTTTTAATGGCAGGCACTCATTTGTTTATAAAGAAAAAATTGTTAAACATTTTCTGACTGTTTGACAATAATATTTATTTATTTAAAATCTGATTCTGTTATTCTCAATTACATCCGTTATTTCGCCATACGAGAGGTCACATCTGCTGATGTTACCTTAGTTTGGAGGCAAAGAGTATTTCTATTAATATAGTTTCTCCGTCCCCTTTTACACCGTTCAGCGACCGCCAATTCACGGAAACTGATTAATTCACAGTACTTTCTCCCCCTCCACCTTTCTTATGCTCCCTGTGGCTCGAAGAAATACACAGAAATCAATACTAGTGGAACCTTGGTAAATAATTTTCAGGAAAATATTTCATACAGGCGATTCACCAACCAGCGCAAACACGAACACTTGAGACGTTGTTTCACAATGCGGAGATCTGCGACCATGAAAGGTTAGCGGAGGAGGTGTCAGGATTAAAGCGTGCTCTCATCCAGAGCGGATATGACAATTCAAGACCAACACAAATCTTCAAGAGCCCAGGGTCCATCCAGAGAGAAATCGGGAAAAGTAAAGCAGTTATTTCATACGTCGGGCAATGGTGATGTTAAAACGTAGGTTTGTGTAGGAGAAATTGGCATGTCCGTCAAAACAAGCACGGGAGTTACACTAATCCGCGGATGCGTAGTCTGTGTGTACCACTGTGAACAAAAAGTAAGGTGAATTTATTTATAAAATATAAATTCTTTATTTATTCTTCCAAATCAATTTCATCCCCTTCAAAGTAATCCACGTCCGATAAAACACACTTTTTCCAACGCTTTTTCCAGTCCTCGAAACAGTCGGAATAGTCTTTTTTCCGGTATAGCCTTCAAGACCTTCTTCGATTCGGTTTTTATCTCCTCAATCGTGTCGAAACGGCGTCCCCGCATTGGTCTTTTGAGTTTGCTGAATAGCCAGAAGTCGCACGGAGCCAAATCAGGCGAATACGGTGGTTGCGGAACGATATGAGTCGAGTTTTTGGCAATATTCTTGACAGTTGGCCCGGCGGAAGGAATTCATAGTGCACCACACCACGATAATCAAAGAAAACTGTCAACATGATGTTGATTTTCGATCGACTTTGCCGTGGTCTTTTCGGTCTTGCTTCACCTTTTGCACGATATTCGCTGGATTGGTCGGTGGTTTCAGGGTCGTATGCGTAAATCCAAGACTCGTCTCCAGTAATGATGCATTTCAAGTGGTCCTGATAGTCAGACAGCAAAGTTTCACAAACATCAACGTGACGCTTTTTTTCCAAAAAATTGAGCGATTTTGGCACCAATCGAGACTTGACGCGTTTGAGACACACAACATTCTTCAAAATGGTTTGGGCTGAGCCAAATGATATTCCAACACTATCAGCGAGATCTCTAATTGTCCATCGACGATTTTCAAGCACCAAACCTTTGATTTTTTGGACGTGGCACTCGTCGGTAGACGTTGATGGTCGTCCAGAGCGCGGTTCGTCTTCAACGTGTTCTCGGCCCTCTTTGAACTCGTTGTACCACTTATAAACGTTTTTTTTTGTGCCATAGTTTGTTCACCAAAGGCCTTCCGCGACATTTTCAACGTGTCCGCACAGTAATATTCGTTCTGCAAACAAAATTTGATGCAAGTTCTTTTCTCAACAAAACACCCAATGGCAAAAATCGAAAATTTCACTTTTGGTTGTTTACAAAAACACGTGTAACTCGGAGATAATTAAACCTTTTAACAAACAGACGCTTGGCAAATATTATAGACAGTCCTACCAACCTAGGAAAAAAAATTTACCTGCCTTCCTAATACCCGGGAGATTTAAATGACAATTTCATCTTACTTTTTGATCACAGTGGTACATGTCGAGTATAAATCACGCAAAACGCCTTGATGATACAAAGTTACTCTCTAGAAAAAAATACTTTCTGACTGAGACTGGATAATGCAAAGTTTCAGTTGGAAAATTGGCATTGAAGTTAGAGATGCAGTGAATAACAACAAAGCGCAATTCTTCGATGTTCCTACAAGGATTTACGCGTCGGCAGAACATCAAAGCTTTCACCGCCATCAGCTAGACGAAGGTCAACAGATGCAACAATGTCGACGTAAGTGGTCGTCGCATCCCGCAAAGCCAACCTTAATTGCCGCTGAAACTATTTGTTCTTATCGATATTCTGTGAAAGAAAGGTCATAATAATAATTGTTTAATTGATTCAATAACAGACGCCAGGACATAATAATTATCTTTTGTACACTATGTTACGATTGTTCAATGTTATTCATACCTGACAATTAGTTTCTTGCAGAATATCCATATATTTGTAAATAAAAAAATGTATATCTCAATTTATTCAAAATGTCAGTAACGACCTTATAATATTAATAATACATTCATGATGGTTGTGTGTCAAGGCTACATATAAAAATATGAAAAAAATATTACTTTGCCAATTTTTGCTACAATGGTTGATTTGTAGGGGGTTTTTTTTATCAAGAAATAAAGTGTATTAGGGGATTTGTAAATAATGTATATTTGATACTCTTTCAATATTTGGACAACCTTGGGATGTAAAAATTAGTAAGTAAGGAGAACGAAAGAAAAAATCCCTTCTCTGATTGTGATACTTAGGGCAAACTAAACGGACTCTAAATACTCCAGTCAAAGAACAGATGTCCAATATCAAACTCCACATTGACAAACAATCTGTTGTCTCCAAATATACCATCTATTAATCATTAAGATCTCATCTGCTTTTTCCTTTTAATGTTCAAGTGATGAATTAAAAATTAGGGACGAAAAATAGAGATACATTATTCTAATTGTATTATCAATTTCAGAATAAAGTGTTAAGAAACATCGTGAATGCCGAATTGTATATCCGAAATGCTGTTCTCCAAATGGATCTCCGGATTCCAACTATAAAAGAACCCAGTTATTTGAAACATTCATTTCATTGGCATGTTGATGTTTTCTATGTTGATTCTAGGTATCAGGTGTTTAAGCTTAAACCCTCTGTTTTTAGTCAGAAAAAAAACATGCTTTTTCACAGAAAGCAAAAAAAATAATCAAAGTACCGGCCCTCGTTAGCTACACATTTTTTCCATCACTCGGGAAATTTATTGATACCACGCTAAAAAATTCCTTCTCTTTTGAAGCAAACCACTCATCAATACATTTTCGGACGTCTTCGTAAGAATTTAAATACTGCTCAGCGAGTGCGTTTCCCATCGACGAAAACAGGTGGTAGTCGGAAGGGCCAATACACAATACGGTGCAATTTGATCAGTTGTTGGTGGTAACGGCGGGAATTGACATTTTCACTAGGTTTCAACAGTTAATAGTAGACGATACCCTGATGATCTCTCTAAACGCAAAGCATCGTCTTCCGTCTGAAGCGATTCTTGTGGACGATGTTGTTGGTTGGCCGGGATTCTATAAATATATCCACTTTTCATTGCCAGTCACAATCCGATGTAGGAACGACTTTCTTGTCTGGGGAGCAAGATTTCGCATGTGTTTCGGCGTCGCTCCATCTGCCTATCGTTCATCTCACGCGGCATCCATTTTCCGATCCTTTGAACCTTTCCTATGGCACGAAGGCGCATGGAAATGGCTGGACGAGTAACGTCAAAATGTTTGGCAAGCATTTTTTGCGATTGGGTATCGGCGTCGTCCAAAATAGCCCGCAATTGATGGCCCTCAACCTTCCTGGGTCGGTTTTCGCGTTTATTGTCACTCATTGCCATTTATGACCGACGAAACCAATCTCTGCACATTGATTTCGATAAAGTACAGTCGCCATCGGCCTCCACAAGCATTTTATGCGATTGGGCAGCCGATTTCTTCAAAATGAAGCAGAAAAGCAGAGATTGCCGCATATATGTTGTATGAAATTTCTGATGGGTGCGCTGAATATTTTTGACAGATGACAAACTCATAAAAACTGGTATGAAGTGTCCATAGTAGGTTAATATGATCACTAACGTCATATATGAAACAAACCGCGGATTTAAGGCTATAAACCTGGCACTATTCCAGAATTATATCCGAAATTCTTTATATTAAATCTAGCACCAGTGCAATTAACGTACACAATCTGATACCATGGTACTAAAGAATGATCCCTTATTGTTAAGCTGACTTACTTGTTTTTATATACATTTATTTTGAATACGTTTTAGATTTGTTTTTGAGTTCGTTACCTGGTTTGTTCCATGTGTCTCTTACGATTTAGATACCTGACGGAAGCAACAAGGGTTGTAAAAAAGTTGTACGGCATTTATTTACCATTTAATTTTTGTCTGTTTATTACGTGCTTATATATCTAATCAGTCTTTATTCATTACAGACCTTTTTATATTTTTGAAACGCAATTATATAAAATGAAACTTGTTCAAACGGAAGACACTAAAGGAGCGATCAGGCCGAAGAAGGCTCTCCCCTCACTTTGGTAAGTTCCTTGATCTTTATTCAGGACAAGGCCACCGCGTACTTAACGTTTACGTAACGGGTATCTTGCTACCGATTACTGTAGATTTAAATTGTGCAGTCACTATCCTCAGAAACATCCCCAATTGTATGGAATGGAATCGAAAATATTTTAATGTTCTCAAGCTAGAATCTAATGAAATTTGCTAGGCAGCGATGGTTGAGGTTGTCACCCCCGAGTAATGAGTAGTTGCCATACGCAGCGCGTGGCTATGCAGGATGGGCGTTCCCTCAAACCTGCCAACAAGGAAGCTCTCTCAGACACAAAGAGCTCCTTCATACAGCGGGGCCAGTAACCTCCAGGTCTCCATCCAAATGAATCGCACGCCATGTATCTGTAAACAGACGTTTAGTGGAAGTGTATCTACCAGATAGTGAAGGAAACAGTTAAGCTATAACAGTAAGGAAATGAGGCATTTATAGAATAATGTCAAAGATTCATACAGCAGTGTTTGTCAGCCAGTTGAGGATGGACATCATGAAGTCCTAGATGTCATAACAGAAGATAAAATATGTGCGACGCGAAAATAGTAAATGTTCTAGACATTGAAGCGACCTCTAGGGAAAGAAACTGTCAAAAAAATTGTATCATGAACCTACAAAAGAGTACTTGACAAAGGATTAAAACATAATACAATTACCTCAAGGATATTGACAAATGAGATAGAAAGACAGTTGGAATTAATTAGGGTTCAAGCCGGGCACAGAAGGAGATGCGGCACAAAATATGTTTAGAACAATAATGACAAGAGCCAATAAATACCGAATGAATTTTGGAATTGTGGATATAGAGTTTTATTTCAGTCTCCCTGTAATCATATAAGTGTTTTTTTTTAAATTTTAAAGATTATACTTTTACGTCTGTTTTATAGATCATGAATTTTATGACCAATTTTAGATAATATATTTGTTAAATTAATAAACAAAGTTTTGGTACGTTTTTCTACCTTATTCAGGTCTTTTCGGAGGCAAAAATCTACCTATATATAAACATGAATGTTTCTCTGTGTGTCGTCTATGCGCTCCTCACCGGGTGAAACTTTGGTGAGTTGAAGGACGCAACCCTGCGAAGGTTTCTGTTGGGTTTTTGAAGCGTTAGGAAACTTCTAAGGGGTAATCGGGGGTGAAATTTAAAAACATGCTAAAACAGCCGATATTAGGGCCGTTTAATTACTTTTCGAGGTCTATGTAAATAATAGTTTCTGTGCAAATGTTTTTAGTGTATAATTTCCACCCTTTAAAGCTCCAATAAGGGGCAAGAAACCGCGAAACAACCGAGATTGTTGTCAATGAATTTAATTCTGAGATTCACCATGTCAGTTAAGGTATAGTTTAGCCCCTGGGTGAGGGGGTGAGGGAAGAAGTGGGTGAAATGTGGGTGCATAAAAGTAATGAGTAAGCAACGGAGACTGGTGTTGAATCTGGGGTTATGGAAGTCACTGAGTTTAATTCTTACATTTACCAGACTGGTTAATGTGTAGCTCAACCGCTAGGAGTAGGGGTGGATGGGGCTGAAACGAATTTACGTTTACAATCTTAAATGTGTAGACTGATTTCTACCAAACATATTACTTACGATCCAGTAACAAACACCCATGGCTTAAGACACATCTACCGCCTGGAATTTAAAAAACATTCCTAAACGGCGATTATTAGCGACGAATAAAACGTTGTCGGGGTCGCTTAATTTGATAGTGTCATTCTATAATTTTTAAGTGTGTAATTTCAACTACAAAAGGGAAGGGAGGGGAGCACCCTTATCGAACGTTTGGTGGTGGAAGGTGTTATCGTAAAAGTAATGAAAACAACCGTTATTAGTGTCGATTACGGGGTTATAGGAGTCGCTGAGTTTTATTCCTGCATTAACCGTGGTGGTTAATGATTTTTTTTTTCACATTGTGGAGGTGTACAGAGTTGGTATAAAGGTACCTGGAATAGTTTTGACCCTCGTAAGGTACCGAGTAATTTTTTTTATTTTCTTAGGGCACCAGAAATATTTTACACATTTAATGTACTGGGAGTAGTTTTAGACTTGATTAAGTTAGAGAGTATTTTTTACTGTTTTTATTCGTCGTTAATTTTAGACACTTTTATTTTATGTAGTAGGAGAATTCCCGAATACCGTCAGTCATCATCCTGGTTTATTTGAAGTTAGATGCCGAAGGCTTGAGTCGGGGAGGGGAATGTAAATGGGTAAATGTTCCAAAGACTGGCGCTATTGATGCTGGTTAAATGAAATGTTTACCAAGAGGTTAGTGTCGAATTAATTCTTCCTCCGGGCTAATTTAAATAAATACCCGGGAAACACCAGGGGCACTCAGTAAGTACAACATACAAATTTGTTATTATCAGATTGTTGTTAAAACCAATTTGCAATACAATTAGACCTATAATTATGTAAATAAGAATTACTAAAAGCTATTTAACACTACATTTAAAAATTTCACATTGTTTTGAGAGCTGCGTCAGCAGGTCACAAGGACAGATTGTAATTGCCTGAGGAAAAGAACAATATATTGAGGGATCTAGTTTCCTTCAGTTTTTCCATACATAATGTGTAGTGTGTTAAGAAGTGACCCGGAAGAACTTCCAAAATTTAGTTTTTATATTGTATTTTCTCCAAAGAAAAGACCCGAAAAAGATACAAACACGTACTGAAACGTTATTTAATTTAACGAATAATATGTCTGAAGTTGGTTACAAACTGCATTGTCCATTTTTTAAATTTTACTTTTAGTACTATCAACAGCTATGGTCATTAGCGACTTTGTACACTTTAAGCATTTTACTATTCAGGGAAATAATTTCGTTCTTGTTATGGGAAAACGCACACACAACATCCATGCCCGCGCCGGAATTCGAACCCGTAACCTCTGTTGAGCGAGGAAGTTACTCTGGCCACATAAGTGCGTTTATTAGTGAATATGTCAATGCTGTCTAATCATCTGTCTCTCTTTTTCTTCTTTTGAGCTGCGGGGGTAGAGAGCGAGAAAGAGACTGCGATCGTCAAATTATTGGAAAGAATATGAATGATTAAGGTTGGAAGTAAATATCGTTATCACCGAATTTGTTGAGAGGAATACTCGAGAAAGGAATAATGTTATGGGAAACTGAAATAATTGTTGAATTTCAATTAAGTAGGAAATCCATTGCTAGGCTAGACGCGTACCTGTCTTTATATAAAGGAAAAAATACAAGTAATTGCTCAATACTTGAAACAAAAGGCATCTAATGAGAGAATACCTATGGTTATCTGACACGTTTGGCCTTTATACTAGGGTGATGATTCTACTTGTTTACTTTTGGACTTTGATGAGAGCATTTCGTTTCCATAGACTTTAACTTTTGATTTAGACTATTTCGAATATTTTAGAAATTATAATACTCACTAAATATTTGTACTTATTTTTTAAAATTATTATTTCATATGTCATCTCACGCGAACTCATCACTAGTCTCACGTTCGAGGTTGACGTGTCTTGTTGCCAAGTAACCGTGGTGAAATTAGTTTACCTGTCTGTCTGAAGTGAGAGTTTTTGTGATACGCCAATAATAAGAACAATACTCGAAGCGATTATTTTTAAAGTTCTTAACATTTTTGTAACGATGTTCTCTCCTTCTCGTTCCTTTTCACTTATGTACTTTCCTTTTTTTCTTTTTCTTTTTCTTTTTTTTTCTTTAAAAAAGTCAACTTTAAAAATTTCTTCATTTGTGTCCTTACATGCATCCGTATCGTTCGTATTTGGGTGTTCCTCGTTTATTTTCGTAGTTGTGATGCTTCTTTGTTGGATTTTATTATATATCTATGTATGGTGCTTTTAATAGACCTATTTCATCAGTATATAATAGTTTAAGGCACTAAAATACTCTGGAACACGAAATCGGCAGGAAGCGAAGCACAGAAATAACTGTATGTTAGCTAATAACAAAAAAAAACTTGCACAAAATATATTTAGAACACGGAGGAACAACTATTTTCAGGGATCACTGCCATTTAATCATTAAAATACGAGTAACTGAAATACGGTCTTCGACTAAGAACAAAAGCCAACAGTGAAAATTAATCTGAGAGAATACATAGAAAACTGTTTTTAATATGTAATAATTTATTTATTGTTTTTATCTTATTCCTGGTCTCCAACTGAGGTTCAGAAATTATATTCCGTTTCCTGTGTTACTTGTATATTAATGACTCCTCATAATTGCTAATACCTCTTAGTACTTTCTCTACAATTGGGCTATTTCATTAATGCTTGAAGCGCCCGCTTCTCTTAGACAAACTTAATACATACTTCTGTGTACCCTTATTCGTATTTGTTTACTTGAATCCTAACTCCATCAATTTTTCACATTTCTGTGCGTCACGCTCTTGTTATAGTTGAAATAATAGTTTCGTTACATCTACATAACATAAGAGACGTCGTATATAGATAATGGTTTTGTCTCATCTAAGTCGGTATTCATATGGCACTCACATACACGATCAAACAATATGCCAACATTATTGTGGGCCTTCATTCCTTTCTCACTTTCATTTTACTTACTTTCGTGGAATAAATAACAAAAATATACAAAAGAAAAATTACTATAATTATTCTAGCATTATTTTCTGTTGGTGTTTGGTGATAATATTTTTTTTTGCGTAACCATAGTGCTAAATTACCATAACGACGCGCGAGTACTACGCATGCGTGGTAAAGTCAGCGTGTGGAAAGGAGTTTGTTGAGCGCATCGCTTGTTCCTATTCTCTACGGATACATATGTTCCAAGGCAGGCGAGAAATACGAGGTCAGCTGCAGAAGACTGCAGAGAAAATCCACTACCGTTGCTGAGAACGGGATACCTTACAATTTTTTCATTTTTAAAATAATTGTGAAGATACTGTGATGAAACGACTTTATTTAAATTTAATAGAGTAGTCGGCCTTCTTCAGGGATTTATTTATTTTATATTTAATTTATTTGACTTTTTAATTTATAATTTAAAGAATTACTTAATAATAACGCATACTTAACATTAAACTTAAAAACGGATTAAATCAACACACTAAAATAAATTCAACTAATTACACAACCATATTTATTCAAACCAATTAAATTAATTCACTATTCAAAATATCGCAGGATTTTGTTAGATATGGATAACTCTTTCCCTTTAATGCATCTGAGGGTGAATTATGAGTAATAATGTGCAATTTTTTGACAACTTTCATTGTAACAAAATATATATAATTAAATTTGAATTTCTACAAAAGCTATTTCGGCGACTGCTAGAGAAAGTTTAGATGTCGGGTCTCGTTCCATCCAAGTAGTAGTTATAAAGCGTCCGGATTCCATCCTAAAGAAAACTGTTTTCTCTTCGGCGACGGAAATAAATAATTCAAGTGGCTCCTTTCTTCTGAGGAGCTTCAACTCAACCGACCCCATTTTTGTCAGTGCCTCTACCAGACTGTAACTCTCAAAAACTCACCTACTATACCGATTAACTACTCTGCTGTATTCGCCTCTTTCAGTATAGAAAAGAAATGTGTCTCGAGTGCCGATGCAACTCTTGTTTCCAGGTCTCACCTCTCGATGCGTCTAATTCGGGGAGGAATCAGCTTAGATACTTAAAACTGGACTCACACCTAACAAATCTTGATGGTTCAACGGTTTCCAGCCAAAGTACACAGTTCTCGGCTCCAAAATGTTTTTTTTTGTCGGCTTGCTTGCTTAAGGCATAATTGCTCTGGACTTGAAAATTACGTTGATGAAGTATTATTTCAAAATAATTTCCTCAACCTATTTAACGTGTTAATTTTCATCACCACGCAGTGTAAGCGTACTGATTTTTCCCTTTTACTAAATCAAAATTGGCGATTGCACGAGTTGGATGTTACTGTACTTATTATTAAGAAACATTTGAAGGAAAAATGTTGTTTCCCTAATCTATTTTCAAGATGACGTATTTTGGCCACTTGGGGTTTTGAGATTATTAAAACTATGTGACAAGAGACAATGAAATAAATAAATTAAATTAAGTGACTGTAGCATTGTAATATTTCGTAATGAAACATTTGTGTTTTATCAATGTTAGAAGGAATTCAAAGTTTTTCTTAAAGTAATTAAAAGTATGATACTGCTGATAAAATGAATTATACATTTTTAATGTAAAGCATGGAAGATTACTATTATAGAGTTAACATATTCTAAATTAACATATCGAAATCTGTACCATTTGGTAAGTACTGCACTGTACTGAATTAAGGTTATTATGTAGATGTACGTATTGCAAGAACGTAGGCGCAAATTACACTTTGCATTACAATTAGGCTGATTATTTAAAATGTTTTGAATGCTTAGAAAATTTTAAAAATTAGTTATATTTAAGTGTTTGATTATAAAGGTGTTATACTAGAATTTTACTGCTGGAAATACTTCATTCCTACTTTCCCAACTCTATTAATTGCTTTTGAACTATTCTGGTTATAAATATTATGATGGTCTTGTACATCTGAGAGTTAAATTCTCAGAAGTATTCGATGTTCTGCAGTCTTTGTTAATACTTCTCTTGGTATTTTAATATTCACTTTTGTGCATTTCAGGTGTCTGCTTCTTTCGTTGCTGGTCGGCATGCGTGTGTACACTTTTGGAAAATTGTCTGATAAATGAGCACTTTGACGCATATAGGAGCTGGCGACTTACTAGAAGGCCGAGTGCATGTGCGTGTCCACTTTGCGCAAGATCTGTGATTGCGACATGAAGATTCCGTGGTGCTCTGGAAGTGGGAAGCCTCAAGGACTTTGCGGCCTACGTGCCTGCAGTTGCAGCTGCCACGCGCAGGGCATATAAAACATACACTCCGACAGTTTAACTGCTATTTTAAATCGGAACTTATGAAGGTATTACCGCCAAATGTCACCCCACAATGTATGTAACACTTATTTAATTGATTCTCAAAGTTTAGCTTCCCCCACACCGGAAAATCGAGCCAGTGATTCAGAGTGAACAGGAATCCATCTGATACATCTTACAATGTTTCGTATCTAACTCTGTTTCTTACTGATTAACATAAAAACAAACAGACTGTTTTTCAGTCCTAAGGGTTTTATTGTAAGATAAAACAAACACCTTTAAAATATTTCGACATATGTCATAACAATCTGAAAAACTAGCATTGAATTACGGTTTAAAGCAGAACCAAGTCACATGATCAACATTCCTTTGGACTAAAGCAGTTTAAAACGTACCTATAAACACGCCTACAACTGTATTAACAGTTTAGTGACACTTAAATCAGTGGTTAATAATGACAGTGTTACATTGTTGGCTTGGCGCCACGACTAAATTCTTACATTGCGTGTAAAATACAATCTCATTGGACGAAATTTAATATAAATGGTGTGATTTGAGGATTTATCAGAATCTTGACACCCGCTTGAGACAAGGACGGCGAAAAGACCACGATATGGACGTGTGAGCAGCGGTGGCAGCAGTAAACTGCCAAATACTGTAGTTAAAATGTTTCAATAGTTCATTAATAAGTGAAAATCAGGTATTGTTCTAACATATCCCAAAGGCTTAGGGTGAAACGCGAGGGAGCTGCTACGTCGCGTGACGAGCGGACCGGAGCCGACCACGCGATAATTCGCACGGGGAGAATTTTTACATCTTGTGCGCTGAGACGGAGACTGAACCGGAGGATAACGTGGAGACCTGCCCGTGAGCTGAGTGTTGGTAACAGCTCCACGTTGCTGTTTTCGGGGGTAGGGAACATTCATATCGACCCATAACCTCGCGCAGTAACTATAATCGAACAACGTAATCGCCAGTTTACCGTGCGAAATCCAAAGAGGAACATTCAGAGATTTCAGGACAATTCAACAACCTTCAAGCTACAAAATTCTCAATTTTTATTTTTCTGTTAATTCCCATCATCATTCGCAATTATATGAAGTAAATGTTCAAACGCTCTGTTTTGGATTGGAAAATGTCAACCCACAATATATTGATGAGAGGGATGTCTCATAAATGTAATAGTAAATTTAAAGACGGAGAAAGAGTCATATTTTGTGTAAATTTATGTTATAACTTTCATAGTGATACATCAAATTATTTTCAGTCAATCTGCTGGTGACCAACAGTTTAAAAGAAAAAAAAAGTGCTATAAAACTCAAACACCAGATTGGGATGTTGCCTCAACTTGTATAAAAATATAATTTTAGTAACACTGGGAATAAACTATTCTATTTAAAGTATGATAAATAAATATCGCAGTTTAATTTTACTCTGACAGAGTCGATGGTGGATGTAGAGATTCTATCTTGATGGTGCATCATTTAATATTAAATGTACGCGCAGCCTCGCAAATTTATTCGATTCATCTGAAAATAAGTTTAATTATCAGGTAATTGCTTTCAAAATGTGTTTGATTAAATTACGTTCGCGTGTTTGAGCAATTGTCATTTCTATCATGTTCTCGAATGTGCCGAGCATTTCGAGTAACTACGCCTAATTGATGACAATGGAACGCATGACTTGCAAGTTACCAACACCGTGACCGAAATTGCAATTTCTAAAGGAAACGCATTCACAATCGCCCCATGCATTTCGAATTGATTATACATTTCCAAACTACCTGAGCTGTGCGCCGGTGACAAACCTGAGGCTGCATAGTGTCTGGGCGCATGTAGGAAATGCGAACCGATATTTATCCATTCACCGACAACTGGACAAGGGAAAAAAATGATAAAAACCCTCAAGCTCAGTTATCATTGAGGAAACGTGTCGATTACAATAAAAGCGACGTTACTTCCACGTAATGGCGACGCTCAAAAGCATATTAAGGATGGTTATGTAAGTCAAAGTAACAGTTATCATTTATTACAAAAATGTTCAGTCACATATAACTTAGACGAATTATAAATATTATAAAATAAATGGTAGTTTATGAGCAATAACACACATTATATCAAAAAATTTCAGTATAAAATAACAATGGTTCGTTACCTATTTGTACCTTCTTCAGGCTGTGACTTGCCTGAAAAATTCTGTTGTGAAATTTATTAAAGAAATTGATATAATGTTGTGTATAGGAATTAAAAGCACAAATATAGATAAGTTTGACATTCTTATATCGTGGAAACAAAGCACGTTTTATTCATAGCCAGACTGAGTGAATGTTTATAATTTCAATTTTCAATAATTTTACTATATAACTTTTCAGTGAAGAAGGTAAACATTGGTACCGAAACGTTGTTATTTTAAATTGAAATTAAGTTGTCTGTAATTGGTCATAAAATGAATTTTATTATATATAATTAAATTTAGATTGAACAAAAATATAAATATTATAGTTACAAATTAATATTACAAGACATCATATGATCAGTTAGTGTTTGAAAACATATTTATATGTGTCAAAAAATCCGAATTTTGTAGTTGTCATCCTTAAGACGAGTTTGATGCGGTTCTTCAACTACTTCTATTTCGAGCCGACTTCGTCATATCACACTACGTACTAAACCAGATTCTCTAAACATTTTATTTACATAATTTTGTCTTTGTCTTCTAGATTTTTTACACTAGAGCCTGTAACTAATACTGAATGGTCTGAATGCACAGTTTAATAATTAGTTTTACTATACTTGTGTATTTAATAATTCAATAGCAAGCATTATTATGATCCCATCATACAGGTATGAAAATTATTATAAGTTAAAACAAATAAAATTAAACTTGCTACACGGCAGTGGTAATAATTGTGTACAGGTAACTGTAACCTAAAAATCCGTGTTCATAATTTCAAGCAGTTATCAGTTTTTTCATTTAAGTTACTCAAAGGTGAACTTGTTGACGGTTTATAGGCAATTATTGGAATTTTCTCGAAGTCTTTCTGGATGTTCGGGTTTGTTTCTACTGAAGTGTTCGGTTCATCGCGATGACCTCGATGAAGTCGCCTCTATTAAGTTGTCCACTTTCAACAAGAACCTTCACATCGCCGCCAAAATGTCAAACACTATCTAAATCATAAAATGTAAAACGTCTGTGTTAAACTAATTAAATAAATAAATAGTCAAATAACAGATAAAAGTATGTGAAGAAGTTCATTTTAAATTTGATTAATAAACACATAATATTAGAATGTAAATATACGTCTGTTTTGATATATAGAAATAGCAAAATAAATATATTATATAACGTTTCTGTAATATTTGTCACTTTCGTCTAGTTATTAAAAAAATGCAAGAGCCGTAGGAACGA
This sequence comes from Zhengitettix transpicula, assembly GCA_037074705.1. Classification (NCBI taxonomy): domain Eukaryota; kingdom Metazoa; phylum Arthropoda; class Insecta; order Orthoptera; family Tetrigidae; genus Zhengitettix; species Zhengitettix transpicula. The sequence continues at coordinate 197,544,566 of CM073590.1, forward strand.
CAGACCTCAGAAACCAACTCACGAACTCGAAAGAAAAGCTAAATTTAAGTTCAACGCAAAGCCGTCGGAAAAGAAAAGATGTAGGCGTCACAATAAGGGATCATAGCCATTACTGAGATTCATAGTATTAGTTTATACGTTAATTGCAGTTACGTTAGAGTTAATGTGAGGCATTTCTGAAATAATTCTGGAAAAGTATCAGGAGTCAACCTCTAAAATTTTAGAATTTTTCCAATCAAATGAATGTTTCGAATTGATTATATGTTTTGAGACTACAGGTTGAGTGTCAACGGCAAGTTTGATATTGGAAAATTTTTCTATGATACGGGTATTTAGTGATCGTTTTGTTTGTCCAATGTAGCAGGAATTACAATGAGAGCGAGAGATTTTGTAAACTACACAATGTTTTCTATAGATGTTAATTGGGTTCTTGTATTTGTTTATCACGAAGGAAAGTGTATTATCTGTAAATGATGGGTATTTGATATTCTTAAACAATTTGGATAAGCTTATGATGCAAAAAAATTGTAATAATCTTTGGATTGAGGTGATGAGAAGCGAGTACTAGTAGGGTATTGGATTTTGATCAACTTGATGTAAATGTGTTTATTATTAAAATTTAAAGGGTACTCAAAAGAAAGTAAAATGCTTCGGACATCATCTTACTATCTAAATCAGCTTATCTTGTAAAAGTTACTTTTATTTAGAGTATGCTCTTTTTTGGTTCGACAAATTAAATCAAGTAAATTGAAATAAAACTCATTTTAAAACTATTTAAATATTTTTAATGACGACTGATATGTACGTCACAGGCTTGTTATATATCCTGGTGGACTTTCAATAAATAAAAGCTATAGGCACAGATCGATCTTCCCCAAAGTGGGTACAAAAGAAGGAGAAAGTGGCCTGTGGGACTGATCGAAACATCAATAGAGAGGGACATTCATACCATTAAATGCCTCACACTCAGCAGACATCTTGCCGCGCAGGCAGTATCCTGTCGTACAAATGCTGAAACGGCATCCCAAGCTCGCTGAACAATTAAGTGAATGAGGGAGAGCGTATTGTGTGTCCCCGCGAGCGTGGTGGTTGTGAGGTCTGCAGAATTGCCACTTACTTAGGGTGTGACGTGTTAGTGGTCCATCAGCTATCGAAGATGGGAAAAGAGTGTTCCAACAGCTTCCCAGCCGCTCCAAGGGCACCATTGCCGTTGAACTTCAAATAGTAATAAATAAGGTTTTCATATAAATGGGATTTTATTTATTAAACATTAGACAGTACGAAATTTACCAAATATAATTTAATAAGAAAATGTAATAATTACAAAATTACATTTACAATTTAATTAAGTTTCCTAGGTTTCATTGGATCTTATTATGAAAAACTTTCTTTCTCAGAAAATGGTGAGCTCAGTTTCCGTGGTCATAATTTAAAACCATTATAGTCACTTTCATTGAAGTTACTTGGTCAAACGTGATCTTCATGGCGTAAAACTTTTTTATTTGCCGGTAGTTCTTGGATTTTCCTCGGAGTCCCGGAGGCAGACGTTGATTTAGCTGAAGTATTACCGTATTACCGAAATCTTTCTTAACCTATAACTCTATCTAAATCAACCTACCATTATCATTTCTCAAATATCATCAAAACTGAAACCTCTCTCAAATCTACGAAAATAACCACCTCAGTTTATCGAACCTCAAAACCTAAATATCATCTCCCTTAAAAACTCTCTTCTGACAATTCACTATTTGTCCATCTTAAACAAGTATCTTACTAACTATACATATTACTAAACGATGATTCTTACTTATTTAACCCCTCTGATCCAAAATTAATGCAGGGGATGAAACCAACCGTTTGATTCTTTTCTTGCCGTAGCGGATTTCATTTGTTTCAACAGTTACATAGTTTAACGGTCATATCTTAATTCATTCTGGACATTACAAGAAGGTTAAACACATTTTAGTTTCATTTGTGCCTCATGCGACGACAACTGGTGGTTTCTTTTTAATTAAAGATTATGATTCCAAAGTACCAAAACCGTGGTCCGACTCCTTGACGACACCAACCAAATGTCACCGTCAACCCCAGCCTCCCCAATTATTATAATCTAAGTGGTCGTTTAAAATGTATGTTAAAGTGTTCGACAATCGTGTAGTGTACAATTTCCTGACCAAGTCCTCGATATTTATATATGTTTGGATCACATAAAAATGTATTTGACTTTAAATCCACCTCAGATCACCTTTGCACTGAGGCTCAGATCCAACGAAATACTCGAAGAATAAATTGGGAATTATGTAAATTTGACTGGTATAATAAATAATGATAGTGATTGCTGTTAACTAATGATTTATTTCCTATTCAGTTAACTTTAACTGATTTGCAATTTAGAATAATTGTATTAACCGCCATTATAAAGATTTGTAATTACAAATATACAATTACTATAGTGAATTAAATTGATAAAATAAGGAAATAGAAATTTAGAAATAATATTTATGTCACAAAATAAAAATATTAGCCATAAAATGGATACTTAATATATTGATACGTTTAATAATTATGTTTACAGTGTAAATAAGCACACAATGTTCCGTCCAGACTTTTGGACTTCATAAGGTGACCAATCCATATACATTACTGAGAAAAAGGAGCCTAATTTAATAAGTTTACTCAATTTTTTTGGTATTGAATGATCATTTGGATTCTAATAAGTGTAATAAATATCAGTTGTAATATCAAAATATCAAAGTTTAATAAACAGGACACAACCTCGGACTCATGTCATAGACAATTCACAATTTCTACATTTTGAATACCGTTAAATATGATAAATATTATATATATTTAACTGATGAGTGCCTGGCGTAGCCCAGGTAATTACTTATATCAAACCAGAAAATATCAATTTAATTCTAATCTCTAGGTCATTTATAATATTTTCTAATTAACTTCACGTGAAGAAATGCCTTGAACGCATCCGAACACTCAGTGTTTATCTCAACGAAAACTGGATTCGATACTACTGCAAGCCCTTTTTGACCACTTTTGCTCTTCTCATCCTCATCGATTGGGAGGAGGGGGGGGGGGTGAAATGAGCTTCAACTATGAATGTCACTACCCAACTCAGCGAACATAAAAACTCTGAATACTACATCAATTCCGGTCATACCGAACGTTTTATAATTAACCACTTCTCGACATTGTGAATAACAGAATTCAACTCAGAGAGCTCCATAACTGTGGAATTGACACAATCATCGGACGTCATAATGTTTGTGTCATTATTTCATATGGGTTGAAATTAGACGCTAACAAAATCGGCACTACTAATCTCATCGATCCAGAAAGGTATTTATTTGACGCTAGGGCGTTATAGGAATGCCTTACCCCCACAGTGTTCGTTTCCGGATCGTATGTAACATGTTTGGTCAAACATGGCTGAAATTGCTCCTCGAGTTAAGGAATGAATGTATGCGGGACTGTATGTAACCTTATTCCACCCCTACACGTAGGGTCTTATTTTCAAGTTTACTGGCATGGTGAACGTCAAATTTAGACTTAAAGATTTCCATAACGCCGGCTTCGACACGAATATCGGCCCTTTTTGCATTGTTTTAATATTACTTTCATCCACCCTCACCCCTAGGTGATGCCGTTGCATTTTTAATTTAGACTCCAACAACATCGAGAGATTTACTATCAATCTTATCCGCCCCCGAGAACAACTTATTCGACTCTAATATTGGTCGTTCTCGCATTTTTGATACCACTTCCGTCTACGCCCCTTTCTCGGGGTGCTAGTTGTGTCTTATCCCCATAGTGTTAGTTCCCGGATCGTAAGGGACATTTGTTCAAAGTGTTGTTGAAATTGCTCCAGGGGCTTAAATTTGTATGCGGAACATACACACATCAATTTTTATTTATTAGAAGAAGTTAGATGAATATATGTTCAATTTACATGCATTTATGTTGAAAGTGAGATTATATCGGTTACAGTTACATGTAAATTTCAGTAAATGCTTTGTAGTACACCGAAGAATAATTAGGAAAAATATCACGGAGAAAAAATTGTGGAGAAGTAAAAATACTAAACCGAAAATAAATAATTGGAGTATGAAATAAAATTGAATAACACTTGAAGATAATTCTCCAGTTTACATAATATTGACTTAAGATTTGTTTTTTTGTGTATCGATAATTAGCTCACGGGTCGTCACCTATTGATTTATTTACATTTTCTTTCCATTCAACAGCATTCTGCTGCCTCACCTGTAATACTTGTATGGCGCATAAGCATTCTATTTTACATCAATATTCTATATATTATTAATAGCAAACTAAAGGGCTTAGTTTGGGGGGAAATGTTTGAGTTATTCCAAGTGGGATCATATAGAAACAACATTCCGGGCGCGTTACTATCTGACGTTGAAGAAGAATGTTGAGCATTTGTTGCGTTGGCGGCCTTGGCGAAGGCCTAGAGAACTCCGACGGATGTTGAGTCGGCTAGGAGAGGAACAATGCGCCACTATGAATAGGCAGCAAGACTAAACAAAAACACAGGGGAACGCGTGCGTGCCCCATTCAACGCTCCTCTGCGGGCCAACGAATTGGGCAACGCGCCGCCAGGTGGACTTGTCATGTCATTTAGCCTTAAAGACCTGGAAACGGGATCGCGTGAGGAGTAAACTACTTTACCGTCATATCCTAGATGTGCGGTTGCGATAGTCTTTCACACGGTGTGGCACAAATGGGAAACACGCGAGAATAGTGATATTTATTACTGCATTTATTTTTGACTACGTAGAGCTGGTATGTATAATGCCACATAACTTTGAAGAGTCCGTGGAATTTCTAAAGAAATATTAAAAAAGGAACGACAAAGAAGTAATATCAAATATCGAAAAATAAATTCTCGGCAAAAACAAACTGTTGTACGTCATTTACGGATCGTTTGAAAACATAAAAACGTCAGAGAATCTGCTTATGGCAATTGTTGTTGAATCACTACCATTGAGCCTGCGATTTATACGGTTAAACTATGTAATGATTTTGTTTTAGTAACATTTTTAATATATTTTAAAAAAGTGTTTAATGGTATACGAATATTATTAAATAAATATGGGGAACACAATGATTTTATACCAACTTTAATTACACACACACATACATACATATACATGCATACATACATATATATATTGTAATATATAATAATCGTTTTAATTAATTAATTTTTTTAATTTAAAGACTGCCTCACGTTGAAGCCAAACTGTAATAATTAAAAATTGTTCTTTATTTAATTTATATTTAGAAAATTTGAAGAATTTACCTCACGTGAAGCGCCATTTAGGTAATAATTAAATGCAAGGCGTTAATTAAATGAAACAATAATAAAAAATTTACAAACAAAATATTTATTTATTTTGTGGCAATAAAGATAATTACAACAAAATTTGAGATCTTTCTCTCTCTCAGGGCCTCAACTGGGTTTGATAATGGACACAACAAATTGATTTTTTAACAAACAGTTCACAATTTACCTAAACAATATGTCGATAGAAAGAAATTAAAAGTAAAGAAATTAACTCTGATTGACAGTTGAAAGAGAACTAAATCTGACTTTATCCTTTAAATAAAGTTTACAATTAATCATTAGTTTTGGTTTTGTTACTTACGTAGTCTCCAGCTGGTACCAGCATTCTTTTTGGTTTAGGAATGTTTCTAAAATGTAGACTCACAGATTTTACACTATTGAAGTCAAAACTGATAGGCTCCCAGGAACTCGGATGATCCTCCTAAATGTCAGCTATCTGATGTCTGCTTGCCTTACCGGAATCCTATGATTCGCAGATTTATTAGTCTTTTACTGAATTGGACGTAAACTTCAACGTATCTCCTTGACGATTTATTTTAACTGTTTATTCTTTCGGAGCGAACTAACTTTTCTTTAGCACCTGGCTGTAGACGTAAAAAACTGACTTCCTTTCCTGGCTGGCTACAGACGTAAAACTCTCTTAGACTTTCCCGGCTGGCTGTATACGTAAACTGCTTTTACTTAGCGATATTTACGAGGTAATACTTCCGTGAATGTTTTTACTTTGTCTTAAATTCAGAACTTTGTTTAATAATGCATTAACGACGGCTAGTCTCTGCTCTAGTATTATTTGTTCCGTCCTCTGAAATGTCCCGCCACCAACTGACTCCTAGTGCTCTCGAGTTTTAGCGCGCATACGCCATTTTTGACTTTTCGACAAAGCAAGTGAGCTCGCTTTTCCATTGTCGCTTTGTTCGTTCAGACCGCTATAATGGATTTCTCAAACAATTCAAATTTTATGTCGAAACAATTAATGGCCTAATTAATTGGCATTACTATATACATATATATATATATTGTAGAAGACAATTCTCTTCTTTACCACTCCCGCTGGTGAGCTCAACAATGGAAAACTTTATCATAAGGCTCCAGATAATTTTATTAAAAAATTATCATAAATTAAAATTATTGTTTCAATTTATTTTTATTATTTGGTTAAAACATGAAACTCCATTTACTCTCTCAGTCGCTGAAATTTTTTATTTCCGTTGCCTGGCAACCTGCCTTCCTCTTCTTCATTTGCTAAGGCACTATAAATACCTTAAATGACCACATTGAATATAATTTTTCTTTACCTCCTGCTATTATTTAGCGTACCTGCTTATTTATTAATTATAATCAAAACATAAATGAGCATGAGTCCCGTTCGTCTCACAGCCGTTGATTACCCCAACTCTTTGTACGATTGGTTATTTATGTTTTGCCACCGACACATAAGAAACGTATCATATCAATTCCCTAGTTTTCTCTTGTTGTGTGCGGGTGCAGGCTCGATAATAAATCTGGTACTGCTATTGCCCAGATGTAGACACCGGGTAAATTTTGGTCTGCAATCACGTCATCAGATGACGTCACGCCTATCTTTCTGAGCAATCGACAAGTTAGTTGTACATGAAAATTGAAACAAAATATTAAAAATTATGCCAGAATTAATCTATTATTGATTATTTAGATCACAAAGTGATCTAAGAATTGTTCGTGTGCTAATTTCATATAATTTTTCTCGTGTATTTCACTTTTACCTTTACGTCAATCTTCTGTGCTGTTTAATAAAAACTAAATTTCTAAAACCAACTTAACGTTTCACCCGTTAAAAAAATTCAACAGTTTATTTATCATAACTTAAATTATTCGCATCGTATACCTGGAAAAAATGTAATATATCAGCAATATGCCAATTTCGCGTGCTGCGTTCCTTGCCCCAAAGAGCAGCCGCAGACAGTTAAATCCGCGGCGCGGAATTACAAACAACGAAATTTGATTTCATACTTGCTTAATTAAATAGTGATTGTGAAAATGGCACGTCGCAGGTGGGGTCATAATTAACAGATACATTTTCAATTAAACAATTTAAAAAAAATAATTCTACTTTAATAAATTCTATTTATAAAACTTTTTGTAGATGAGTGGCGATTTCAATATTAACAAGATCAACAAGAATAATGGCAAATATAGCACAAAGCTCCTGTAATTATTAACAATAAGAAACCTTTAACGGTGAATGATGGTTATTACTATATATATATATATATACATATAGCTCAATTAGCTATACATCTCAACAATAAACCTCGAGATTTACTACAATTTGTTACAAACGTAGATATTTATTACTTAATCATTCCTTTAATCTAACACTTGCTACTACAATTTATTAATTAACTGAAGAGTAAGAATTAAATTTCCAGGATTAATATAATGCAAAACCCTTTGAAAATGGTACAACATTACAATAAATCAACTGTCTAGCTTAGAAATGAGGGTCATTACAAATAAACATTACTTCTTGAAAAGCTAAAAACAAACAATACTAATTAAAATAAAACGATTTGGGAGTACGAAAAATCGTGTAAACATGTAAATTTACAGAAACCGTTCCCATAATGGAAGCTGCGTATTTTGTACTGTACACAGCCGAATTTAATTAATTGGGGACTATTTTGCTACTTATCCTGTTATTTTATTTTACTTAATTTTTTTTTTGTATAATCAACGCGTTGTAACTGGTGAGGTCATTGTACGGTAACCAGGTAGTGAACGAAAGCAATCATCCAGCAACAGCCTTCCTTTAAAAGTGCCCATACACGATCAATATTATCGTCAATAATATAACACAATATATTTCTGGGACGTGACACAGGTTGCAATATTATTGCCCAATAAATTAATTTACGACTGACACTTCTAGAGTCACCATGTGCAATAAGAATAAAGCAAGTTGTGTAGCCATTGCTTTAGTTACAGCTCCACAAAAGAAGGAGAAAGAAAACAACAGATGGATGGAGGAATGTTTCAATAAATTAAATGAATACACTCATTAATATTTCTTAGGCGAAGTATGAATGTGTGAACTAGCTGATTTTCTGCGAATGGACGGTGCATTATTTGATGGACTTTTGAGAATTGTTAGACGTGATAAAACTGACTATAATTCAAGTTTCTATTCCTGAAAGTCAACGTAGCAAGGATCACACACCCAGAAATTGAACAAAACACATTCGCAAGAACCCCACCGTGGAAAATATTAGATATTCTAGTAGACCTAACCCTCCTAAACAAAGCAAAAGATAACACAAAAAAATGATAACTTCTTGAATACGTTGAATTAATCAAGAAATACAATTATCCCAGATCACTGTAAACAGATGGATCCAAATTCACAGTAGGAGTAGCACGCGCAATCTACTACAGTTCTGACCAGAACACTAGAACACTAAATAACCACTCATCGACACTACTGGCTGAATGCTGCATGAACATCCCAGATAACAATAACCAGATTCTAACAGACTCAGCTGAGACAATTAAAGATACCATGAACCAATAAAAAGAACAAAACAAGTCAACCTCATTAGGGACAGTATCACTAAGATAAGGAATAGAAATCAAAAAATCTGCACGTAGAGGAATACCTGGAAATCTCAGGGTCGAAAAGTTGGAAAAATTAGCATCCCAAACCACATACAACAGAGAAAACGAATTTCTGTGCAACAGCAAGGAAACGTGGAACTCCAGTAAAGAAAAACTCGAAAATTGAACGACAAAAGGAGAAGGAAGAACAATGGAATAATTCACAGTGAACTAGTACACTACAAAGACATAACAATTCCTAAATCCATAAATCTAAAAAAACAGATGATGTTATCTAGAGTAAGAACCTTCCATTCCGTTAATACCCATGCGTTCCTATTTTCCAGAACTTTCCTCCAAAAAAATTGTGAAGAATTCTGTCTATCACTAACGATTACCCATATACTCTTGAATCGCAGCAGATATAACGGCATTAGAATAGGTACAATCACAAAACACCGCATCTGAGACCGCTGTACTTCAACGAGAGCTACAATGGACCTCATAAAATTTATCGAGGAATCAAACCTAAGTGAAAAAATATAGAAACCCAACTGCTAATAATTTTAAGAATATCTATGTATGTAAATAATAACGCTATGTAAACGATTTTAAATAACAAACGGGTCGCCAATGACCACGTTGTCGACGCAACCATTATAAACCTAATAAAAAAAGTCAATGTTTGTAAGTAATATTACGTTGTTTAGCTACAGAGCTGAATCAATATTGCGCAATATCACCCACAGACAATTCAATATTTATCAGATTGCAGAATAAATATCAAACTCTATTTGATTGAGTTGATATATTGTGCACCAGTATGAACTACAGACGGTTAGTATTACTGTTCAATATCAATTATTGTGCAATAATATTGAATGTCTAGGGGCCGATAAGAGGATAAGACGATGGTCAAATAAGTGATCTGAAGGTATAAACATCCTAAGATTTTAATACGCACGCCAAATATTCGTAGGAATTCTTGTGCATTTAAGAACCTGGGTTCCCGGAGACTTGGAATTCAATATGTAACCCCATAATAGTTACCTACGTGCTTCGTATAATCCAGATTCAAGGTCGAGTGGGTTGAAGATTTGCTCACCGTGGTGTTGCGATGGTCTGGTGGCGGTGCCAACCAGGAAGTTGTGGATTCGAACAGTCGTGGAATCGTGGATTATGATAGAAGTTGGCCAGTAATGGGAAAGTAGTTAAATAGTGATTGATGAGAGACAGTAATGAAGAAGATCGGTAATAGAAAATAAGTGAGTAGATTGATGAGAGATAGTGGGTCAGAAGAAGCAAAGACTTTAATAGAGTTGAGAGTTTTAAGATAAATTTGTTGTTGAACGAACTTGAACGTGATTCCGGCCCACGAGAAGAATCTGTAAGAAGACCGGCCAGCTGTGCAACCCTCTTCCTGGAACGCGTCAGCAGACGAGAGATTGCGGCGTTTGGGTTACATGAGCAGCCGTATTACCTGACAAGAGTTCCAGTCGGTGTTATAAAAACACAGATCCAGATTTACAAATATTTATGTTCACAGTATTTTAAGGCCGCAATCCCCCGAGAAAAAGTGTATGTATCGTATATAGCCAGAAGTTGCACATTTTGTAATTAGAGAAACAAGTTAGCTATTATTTTGTTTTTAAAAATATTAATTTATAACGGTTGTACTATTTAATTGGTGTTAAAACAAAGATACAAAAAATTTTACGTCATTATAAATTTACAAAGCCATTGCATTAGAAAAAATCGATCAAAAAGGATGTAGTTATAACAGTACTAAGAAAAAGTATTTCACAGTAACGAAGACAACATTTGACACAAAAAGGAAATACTGCCTCATATAAATAAGAAAAATTATTCTTTAAATAAAATTAAGTAGAAGATTTAAAATACGTCTTTAATCTATATCCAAACATTGCCTGTTACTGTGTTTATTTTCCACGAAAATGTTTGTAAATAATTATGGGGAAATTCTACGAAAAACATTCACAATTTTCAAAAGACGAAAGATGTTACTTTCGAAGTTAACGTAGATAATTTTAAGAAATGAAATTATATAATATATTCAGTGTACTACTTCACATTACTTTTTACACGAATCTTAATTTTAATTTGTTTTTTAAGAAAACGGTTGAAAATTATTGCATTAAAGAACTTTAATTTTCATATTTATGGAAAACTATTTTACGTTTATGAAACATTTCATTTTACAGTTTTTTATGTCCCTCAATTATGGAAATTGGAATAAAAATGGATTTATATTTTATGTTGAAATATTTTGTTAAAAATCATTGATGTTGATTCATTTTAATAGAGAGCATTTACGTTTAATGCTATGGACATTTAACGTTTTCCTTTTATAGCGACTCTTTAATTTTTGGGCTACTTACTTAGTTTTTATCTCTCAGAATTTTCGCTGGCTTCGCAGTATGAAACTTGTTATTCTTCTTTTTTGAACTTAAGACAAATATAGAAAAACATTTTCTTCATGAATTTTAATAGTGACTTATCAGAGCTACTTGATAGTCCGCATCACTCCACTCAGTTGACTTGATGTGAAATTACTTAAGCTTTTAAAATAATAAAATCAGACGTATTGTGGGGAATCAAAATTTATAAATCATTTCGCTAAGAATAGGGGGACGTTTCTGCGGTGGGGTTTCCATATTTTACAGCGTGTCGTCTATTTTTTTTAGTGTATTTCCTTTCGCCGCTATCGGAAATGCCTATAAATCATTCCCTTTTATACTACATGAATCGGCTGCAACATCGGAAACTAAAGAAAGCCAACGAAGATGTGCATATGAAATAAATTTTGGGATAGCTGTGGGATGATGTACAGCGGGAAGAGATCGGGAACGAAGTGAAACAGAAGGTTAATTTATTTCCAAAATAACTTCAGAACGTTGCTGTATTGTGTTATTGTGGTTCAGCTGAATAATTTCACAGAGTAAATACCTAGGTACCCTTTCTAAAACTAATTGAAAGTGACAACGGCTGATACACTTGAAATAATAATAATAATAATAATAATAATGTGGGTTGCAACGTTCAACTTTTCAAAAATAATTGAAAATCAGTAGTGTTGAAGCAAACTACCGCGGTGAAGTTACGGTATTCTCACTTTCATCGTAAAATAATTTTTTATGTTGAAATATGAACAGTTGTCGGTATTAATAAAGTGAAAAATAATATATATTTGCAATATATGCAATTAGGAATTAAAGTTAATTAAATTGGATACACTCAAGTTGGCACTACTATTGTTTCGATGACGTCATACCACTCAGCAACTCGAATATTCTTATACATTAACCGACATAATCAGCAGATTTGTTAAAGTTGATTATAGGATACTAATAATTAAAGATCTAACAGATAAAGTTAACAATTTCAAACACAAAATATTTATTAACACAAATATTTCATTTATATACTGAAGTTCAATGATTACAAGAGAATTTTCTTCAAAAGTTATGATAATCTGATTTCATATTTAAATTAAATAATAAAAATGCATAAGAAGGTTGATCTTACAGCAGTTAAACCATATGCACTGGAATATCAATTGGAACATTGCCGCTTATTAGTCAGAAAACTTTTTAATTATTCCATTTGAAGCATAATACATATAAAACATTGATTGGGACCTCTTAGGGCGTATAGATGCTACATTCAATTATCTAAATAAATAAATTGAGAAACAAAGTCTTACAAAATGATAATTTTTAAAAAATATTTCTTTAAAAAAATACTATTTTGTAAAATATAATTTATAGTCTTACTTATATTTTTACATAATTTTATTTTATTATATAATTATGAAGAGGTCCTAATCATGGATGAAATGTCGCATTTTATATGTATTATATTTTAAATAGTGTAATTAAAAAAATCTGACTAATAGGCTGCTATTTTTATTATTTTTTGACAAGTGTTGGGCGCCATTAAATTGACTGAGAATTGTATTATATTACGACAGAAGTTGTTCATATTAGAAAAAATTTATTGATTAAATTATTTAAATCAGTCGAGAACATTAAGGGTCCGATTATGCTTCCCTGTAACACACCGGTTGTAATTTGTAATGAATAGGATACGTCCTTCACTCTAAACACGTGTTTTACTAATATTTACCAAACCAACTACACAAATTAATTTCAACTGCCGATTTTCCCCAAGTTTAATTAATAAAACATTAAAAGGTTTAGAATAATCCATTACTGCTGCGCCAATTCGTCCTCATACAGCAAAATCATGCCAGAAAAAATAATGACATATTAATTGTCTCTCGCAAAAGACAATACCATCCTGTCCATCGAGTAACAATCCACATTAATCACAGGTCCTCTCCAAATGCTTTACTATCAAACCTTCTAATTGTTTGCATAATATCGCGTCAGACTAAATGGCATGAAGTTATACGTTTCTGCTCTATATTTTGTTATGTACTAAATAGCAGTTAATTCTCTATTTAGTTTCTGAAATCTATTTGTAATTTCTTTTGATTCTGTTAGTTTCCTAAGTAACGTATTTTTCAGTTTTTGATTCTGGGTCAGTAATACGTTTTTAATATTTAAAGAAGTAGCTCTACTTTTATTTATCTTTCTTTTCTTTCCTTTATAATCTATATTACTTAATATATTTTTTCCCCTCATTAATTTTGATTTTTAACACATTTCCATCTTGATTATCCTCCTTCAAAATTATATCACTGTCGGACTGCAGCTAGACAAATTAGTATGGTAGTCCACAGGACACATCCACAAAATATTTGATGGTAAATAACTTTTAGCTTCGTAATTGCAAGAGATTATATGCGAGAGGGTAATTTTTCATGTTTTGTTTTCCGCAAAAATTGTTGCTAGTGGATCACATAACTTAAATTACATATTATATATTGTAATATTCAAAACATATTATAATAAAAATACCACCACATTGCAGCTAAATTATGTGGTATCCAAATTAAAGAAAGGAAAAGATAATTCAGAGGATTTTTCCTTTAATTTAAACAAAAAGTTTTAAAGATAAAAATATTTATTACAATTTTGATTTACTTTAATTTTCGTACATATATATATTTCAAATGCCACAGCTTTAATGATACTCATAACCACAGAGCCGCTTACTGATAATAATGATAGTGATTTGCAATTTCCACCAATAGAGTTACAAAAGAAATACAAATTAAATTTTGCAATAACAAAATTATATAAAAGAATAAAAAAAACCTATAGAGATATGACAAATCTAGAGAAATATGACGGTAAATTATATTTACATAAAAGTTTTGCAAAACGAAGTTTCTACATACCATTTTATTTAGCGCTGCTCTGGTACCGTATTGTGCACTCCACAGTTTATTTATTTTAAAGAAAATATTTAATTACAGGCCATAATACTGATTACTATGTCGTTTCGTCACAAAATTCCGGCGCCTCTCTAACAACTGATCAAGAACTTTACGTCGTCCTATTTTTGTTATTTGTTAAAGTCCCCAAGACAAGCTTTTCTCTCAAAATATTATTGACCAAAACACTCTTCCGCCATGACCAACACTGATCAACCTCTCAAAACAGACTCCTTCATCAGATTTATCATATGAGCTTCCAAAACACACTGGTCAAGCTCCCAAACCACTCAGACTCGCCATGACCACCCTGGTCAGGCTCCAAAAACACACTCGTCAAGCTGCCACAACACAATGAATTTCTCCGCCAAAGTTCTGTGCGTATTACATACGCTTTCCCGACAATAATCGTATAGAAACATTTTCAGTCTCCGCATTCTTGCGGCAAACAATTCTCTGGCCTCAATAATTACGCCGACAATGGTATTAAAGAAAAATTTAAATAAAACGTACATTACAAATTGTTGATCTGTACAATATATTATATTAATAGAGAATAATAAATTTATTGTTATCAAATCTAGATATACAGCTAGCTGAAAATTAATTAATAATTGTTCTTTGGGTCACTAAATTTTCCAGTAGGTCATTAGGTGACCCACGACAACAGGTATAAGCGACATGGATGGTAAATAATGTATTTAAAATTTTTTCAGAATACTGAAACGTAAATATTTACATTTAAATGCAATTGTAAGATAATGAATTGCCGTGAAACGGCTTCGTTCATTGCTTTTTACGCACAGAATTTATTATTTCTTCACAAAAATGTAATTACTTGGTGACACATTTTGTCTGCTTCTGTTTCAGATGTATTGTATGCTACTTTCCATTTGACCTTGGAAAATTCTTGCATGCGTCCAAAGGTATTTACACGATATACAGGAATTAAAAACCGTTATACTCTTCAACCTTACGTTGAGGGATGTGTGTGTATTTTTTTATGCACGTTTTAACAAGCTTGAATCTCGTATATTTATATATAACGGTAACTGGCATCATGAATATTCATCGGGTATACTACAACTATAATTTGTAAAATTAGTTGTTTGATTACGTTTATAAGAGATTACAAATCGCATTTGTGTTTCTTGGAAAACTGAAATGTCGTACAATAACTGCTCCAATAGTTCCTTCTACATTATCCTAAGAACAAAGTCTCAGATCGATAGTGATTTCGAACGTATTATCAGAAATTTGCTTAGTTAGAATGTATTTTCCTCGTTATAGGGTTACATTCCCACGAAAAATGTTTGGAAAATAACGTAATTGGTTTCCGGAAAAAACTCTTAGTTATAAGCAATTTTTAGCCTTTGAACGGCTTCAAAGAACTTTCGAATTGCCTGTTGACATTAAAGAGGGCAACGGAAGCATTTTTGTAATTGCAATGTAGCATGAACAATTCCCTAGCTAATAAAAGTCGTGGCCTTCTATGATTTAAGCAACCTAGTGCACAAGCGTTAATTAAGATATAATATTTTTGCCACAACAAATGCCCTCTGGCGACTAATAATCCTCTTAGGACTGCCCATTACGTGTCCGCAATCCCCGTCTTTATCACGGCAATAAAGGACGAAGTTATTGGGGGGCGGGAAAAATAAATTCACTCCGAAGAAGGTCATTATGAAATCATATAAAAGTGGGAAATAACTGCTTTTGCTACGTTGTCTCGAACAAATTACACCCGCCTGTTATTGCTGATTTTGTTTTCCCTTCGATAACATTTTAGTATCTCTTCAATTCTCAGCACATTCCTCTGACTTTATTCTTTCTACAATCTTGATATAGTCAACCCAAATTGGTTTTGTACCAAATTATCATATTATTTTCAGTTTAATAAAACGTCGCATTTTCAACAATATATTTTTGTGCATTTAAAATATTTATGAGCGTTTACTGGGCCGATTGTATTAACTCATAAACAGTTTGAGGATAATCAAGAATTTACGTATTTATAATTAAACTGTCTTATGTTATGTCCATATTTTAGCATAAGTCTAATTCTGTCAATTCAGTAATCGAATAGTAACAGTGGCTAAACAAAACCTTGATTAGTTTTATTATCCTTTAACTGTTTAATGTTACCTTAATGTTCGTTAGTTGTAGGATAACCATCATAATCGACTCCTTTCAGCGTAATTGACAGTGATTTACAAAGTTTGTCAAAATATGTTTTTGTTTCTTGTAATAAAATTATGCTCATCACAAACAACATTAATGATTACTGACATGTAATAGCGAGAAAACCTAAAGCCCTCTACGTGATGTTCTTGAAGAACAAAAGTTTATCTTTCCTTGAAGAATTAGCTTCCCCCCCGCCCCCCCCAATTATATTACGTGTGAATAAGTAGTGAAATTATGCAAAGTAAACTATTTTCTGATATTCGTATCACCGAACTTTGACATTAAAACCTCAAAATGGCCAATCACAGACAATATTTGTACCAAAAACCGGTAAACAGACACTAAAATTGTTCAATATGAACGTTGACATTATTATAACAACAGAGGTAGCTGAGCTTAATTTGTTTCCAATTGAATTAATGTGAATTTGCAATTTAAATTTATTATTCGAAGAATTTTAACCATTCAACTTCACAGGCTGTAATAACAATTTATTTGTTTGAAATGGTATGAAATGTGTTTACTTACAATTATTTGATAAGCCATTAGGCTGAAAACCAATAAACGGTTAAATATAGTATTGGATAACTTTCTATTTGCTATTGCTGCATCTGTCTGTATTGTTTGTAAATATTTACTCAGGATTAGAGTCATGTAACTATTGGATAACTGCTGTAGACAAATAGCGTCCTTCGGTCTACTATCCAAGGACTTCGGCTGCTTTCCCAGCCTCGGAGTTACTATCTCTTTGTCTCGGCATGTTAATATGCTTTTAAAAATCATATTTACTACTCATTTTATCTAATGGTAATTATAATTTCAGTGTTACTTTTTACGTACTATTTATCCTTGTTCATTCAAGTTTATCAGAAATGATACAAATATATTCATTCGTCTTCTGTGTTATTTTGAATAGTTTTACGCAGGGTACGATAAGAATAAGTTTCTAACGTTCTATGCGTCGACCATAACTTTTTCGGGTAATAACAGTTTGAGAACTCTTTACAGTCTTCTGAGTCAGGATATCTGTTATCACGCGAAAAATAGATTTTACTGTATAAATACATCCCCGTTGCAATGTATTGAAAACAATGACGACGAAATCTCAAACAGATCAAGGGTGCATGCAAGGCGGGGGCACAAAACCCAACAAGTCACCGGAACTCAAGGATGATTATAAATAGGCGTAGAAATAGGCTATTGATGGCGGCATGGCTTAAAGAGTGCTCCTATGTTTTACAATTTAATTTGGCAAGTACACATAGATTTGGTAGCAGCGAGGTGTAGTCGATGTGATGCGTTTTTTTGTGTTCAGTCCATAGAGACTGATATTGCGTTCATCGAAGCCTAGTATAAACTGAGGAGAGTGCCTGCAGGTATGTCTGTACTCAGTGTGTGGAGAGTTGGTTCGAGTCTCCGTACACAACTTGCTACGAGGACGTCGACCCTGATAGCGGTATAAGATCTGAATTCGAGCTACAACATCGGATTTTATGAAGGTAAGACCAATAGATGAATAGCCCCACACAGACGTAATTGCTTTAATTTCGTATAGATTTATCAATTTGCTTTATTGGGGTAAATACCGGGAGGATGTGTGAATTTCAAATGAAGACACTACGTTAACAGATTTTCAGTCGGTTCGAATTACAACGCTATCTGTGTAGAACCCTGTGGTAACCGGTTTTTAGGGGCCCCGACTACATATCACCTAGGCAGATCTGGAGCTTTTGATTGGTACCCGCCTTCTAGCAAGTGTTTCGATTCTTGGGAGACGGTTTTTCTCTCAGTCTCTGGAGCCACTTTTTGAATTAGTCGTGCTACTCTTTGGGGCTGTAAGGGCTCCTGGGCACAATCTGATAGTCTTGATTTTTCTATATTAAACTATATATTCAACTTCATAGCACTTTCTGATATCTTTAATGTCTCTGGACGGTACGTAAATATCAAGAACACCACGTTATCGACTTTCCTATTTTACTATCCTAAAAGTCTTCCTCTGCTGAATAAGAGACGGCGTTTGATTTTCCTCCGACCTGATCCTATTCAGTCTGATCATTTCTGTACCGTAACTCAAACTAAACCTTATTGAATACCATATTATTTCGATCTCTGAGTTTTAGCAGGTACGATATACATAAATAGATATGTATATATTTCAGCATACTAATTACCTCATTTTCGTACTGTCAAATAGTTTTATTATAAATATTGAAAATAACAGTCTATTTAAAACATAATATTTAACAGACTTAACGTTTCGTCCCTGATTCGATCTTCTTCAGGTGTACTATTTAAGTTCATTTATCTAAATTAACAAATTTTAACGTGCGATTTTCCCTCACTTTTCGGTTGAAATGACTTCTTGACACAGATGTTAAAAGTATTATTGAAATTTAAGAAACCAAGTAAATTAAAATTTATATAATAGAAAAGTTAGATCACAATAATAAACAATCATAAATTGTATTTAAATTATTTGTGTCGTTTGTAACATTAGACTTAAAACGTAACATATAGCTCATCAATCAGGAATAATTCCACGAAAATCGTTACACGATGCCAATCGAAATTATAATTTTTTAAAGTTAGTATTTTTGGACGTTTCGATCAATTTGATATCAGGGACGAAAATTTGTGGTTTTCACATATTATATTTTAAATAGGAAAATACTAATAGACTGTTGTTTTTAAGAGTTAGTTTAAAAATAAGTGAGATGACTGTGATTGTTAGTTTTATTTGAATTTTTACGTTATATTTGTCCACCAATGATTATTAGACAAGTCTCTTTGCTAAACTAGGCCGCTGTAAGTGTTATTACATTGGTAATATTGAATCATTGAATATAACTTTGTATAGTATTAATTATGGTAATTTTAAGCTACTATTCAGTGGGTTTATATTGCAGAAGCCAGAGCTGTATTAAATGAATGTTAAAATAATAAACAGAAAAGTTTGTAACGCATTATAGTAATTCTCCAAGTGTTTGGTTTGGATGCATAGCTGTATAAGCTTATTTTGTAACTTCACAGAAAAGTAGAATTTTTTGAATAAATACTTATTGATGAAAAATGTAAATATTAATTATAACACCACCCATAATCTATAGTAAAGAATATTGGAAAGGCCAGTAAAATTAATTAGTGTTTTTTTATTAATGTTGCAATACTTTTGTGATCATTAGCGACTGATTAGTTACAAATGAGCAATAACGTTTATATGAAAAAAAATTGTTGTTTTGAGTTTTGTCACCTGTCGCTCTAGGTTCTTCTTAGCACCTGAAGAAAGGGACAACGATCCCATGTAGTATTTATATTATCATTTATTTTGTCTGTATTTGGCTATCTTTTTTATTATTAATAATAACGTTTATAATTGAATAGATTTTTGCATTACATATATCATGTTATTTTGATAACAATGTTCTTAATTTTTAAAAACATTTATTATTTTAATAAATTGTATTATTTCTTCCTGTGTATTTAGAGAATCCACTATTTCGTAGATTTATTTTCCTCTAAACGCGTCCCTTTTTGTTGTTCGTACTTTGTGCAATCATTGAATATATGCTGTGTTAAGATTTTTACGTTGTACTGATTGCATATTTGTTATGGCTAGTTTTAATTCTTGAGATAACATTACACGTTATTGACTACGTTTTCTGTCAATTGAAATCTAATTAAGATTCTGTCAGTACCAACAGTCAAATCAGTGGTTTGGTGATATGCGAAAGTGTAAAATCAGTTGTTGTTTTTTTCGACGGAAAAATTGACGACAACTGATCGTTTTCTGGGATTCACCAGACATCATCATGATTGGCTATTTAGAAAATTGTGAATCGGAGACTGGTCCTTATTACGTAACCGTTACCGGACCTCTTCTACGGTGAGTTGAAGCAGAAGCGACTAAAATTAGAGCTCAAATATGTGCTCCACCAGGAAATTGCACCTACTCACATTTCTGGCGTTGCGTTGGCGAAACTGCACCCGAAACAATATTTGGTTATACTTGACATATTTTTATGTTTCCTGGCGAAAGAAATTTTCGCCGAAAGAAGAGATTCTCTACCTTTAAACTAGTATTATGCACTCTTCTATATAATGCACAGAAAATACAAAATTGGAATCTCTTTGGACCATTAAGCGAAACATATGTTAAGAAATAAATGTTTTTAATTGTAAAAAAATTTGACTTATCCCCCCTCCCCCCCTCCTCAAACCTATACAAACGTTTTCAATTTTAGTCAGACTTGTAGCGAAAATTTCGCAGATATCTCCGCTAAGCTTACATGAAAATATTAAGGTCTTAAGTTTCTTATGAAATGTCATGAAATGTGACTAAGAAAATATCTTCACTGGGTGAAACCACGAGGACAAAACTAAAACCACAGAGTAGTTTTGTGAAACCGCAGACTTACGTTTCACATAATATTTTAACGAACGTTTTTTGTTCGCGTTTTTCTAATATCAGATGGTATTACCAAGTAGATGCAAACCAATGAAAGTGATATTTTTGTTTAAAGGTAATCTTAAAACTGAATTCCTCGTGGTATTAACTAATAACTTCTAATTTTCCACGGTACGGTTTTTGTCTGAAAAACTGAGGGTACTTTAAAATGTAGTAATATTTTACTAAATTTGAATTCTAGATGTTTTATGAAACAGTAATAAATATAACAGTTGCAAATAAGCCCAGTCAAACACGTTATAGGTTTTCACAAATTTTTAAACATAATTTAATTTTCTTGGTAGAGACCAGAAAGTTAATAATATTTATTTAACTTTAACACAAATATGTTCATATGAACAAATAAGCAAATAGAAAAACAACGGATATACTTTTCTCTAATAATAAATTTCATTATGGAAAAATTTTATAAGTGTATTATTTCAGCAATTTTATTTTTGTACCGAAGAAAATGTTGAAGTGTCACATCATTTTGTTTTTTATTTCTCTTCGATGTATGAAGGATTAATTTGATTTTGTTCTTCTGTTACCTTGACATTATCTGTCCCATATACTTCTCTTTCTGATATAAATTGAGGTCATGCGGTTGCATTATATTTTTAATAATATGTTTATAATCTCTTGACGTACTCAAAAAGTCTGTGTCGCATCAACATTATTAAGTTATTAAATGTAAAATAGATCTAAAGCTCTTAAAATGCGTGTATGACTGTATCACGCACGATGCTTTTAAAATATTACATGTACTTAGGAGCCAATTTGAGCCAATAAACCCAGCGTTACCTTTCCCACAAATTAAATTTCTGTTCATCTCTGAGATCAAATTATTTTATTGTTCTTCTGTTACCTTGATATTATCTGTCCCATTTACTTCTCTTTCTGATATAAATTGAGGTCATGCGGTTGCATTATATTTTTAATAAAATGTTTATAATCTCTTGACGTGACTCAAAAAATCTGTGTCGCATCAACATTATTAAGTTATTAAATGTAAAATAGATCTAAACCTCTTAAAATGCGTGTATGACTGTATCACGCACCATGCTTTTAAAATATTACATTTACTTAGAAGCCAATTTCAACCAATAAACCCAGCGTTACCTTTCCCAGAAATTAAATTTCCGTTCATCTCTGAGATCAAATTATTTTATTGTAAAGGGCACGGATCCCCTTTTCCAATATTGTCACCAAACCATCAATATTAACTATCGCATTATGTATTTACATTAAGATACACTAAAATAATTAATAAACAATTCTATAATAAAATATGGGCAAAAGTAGCCAGAGTAAATTTATTCACTGAGTTAATTAAAAGTTACACAAAAAGCTGATAAATCGCAGTTGGCAATGAAAATTAACGTAAAAAACCACGTTTTTCTCTATATTTGGGACCTTTTCAGTCGTTATATAATGTAAAAATGCATTAAAAATTTATTACAAACATTTCAGATACCATAATATTGATTATTTTTTACGTATAATGTATAATTTAGACATTCTTAAACAACTTGCATAACTTTCGGTTTTCTGTTTACTTTCCCTGGCCGTGGAAGCTGTTAAAATATTAAAACATAGCAATTTATGAAATGGGCAATATACAATTGGACTAGCTCATTAGGGAAATGATCTTAAGCTCGGTTCACTGTGCTGCGTTAATGTTACGGAATAAATTTATTACACTTAAATTGTTCGAATATTTGTAGTCGGGCAATGTATTAGAGATATTTTTTCGGCGGTGCATAGGGTCGTGATATTTAACAAAACAATATTGAATGCAGATAACGCCAAAATATGATTTTAACTAGTCCAATAACATGGGAAAAGTGTAAAATTAAGAAACACATATGTTGTTGGGTTTATTGGGGGAGGTAAGACTAAAACTGATTGGACGATTCGACAATCCATTGGGGTGACGGAAGGTGGCTGAGAGGTGAAACTTGGAAAAGTAAATGTCAGTGATAGAATGGAGCGGGATTCGTAAAGAAGCAACGATAAAGTAAAGTTCGAGAGTCGAGGGAAGTGAAATAAGTGGTGGTGAATAGCCAGGGTGACTAGAAGGCAACTTGACTGGCGAACGAGTTTCATCAATCCCATGCCTGAAGTCGCCTACGCCAGGATATCACGACAACCAAATACTGGTGCGGGTCCTCGTTTCAGGAAGACGATTTCAGCAGCAGAACCATAGCTTCAACCTACGGAAATTGCCGAACCTGATGTCAAAGCGGGATCAACGAGAGGTAAATCTGAAAATTGTATGTATTTTAGTCAGTAATGTATTAAAAATTAATTTCGGTTGCGTCTGCGGCACTAGCCAAAATTTTTATTGTGTAGCCTCATTAAAAGAAATTCCCGTTTAGGAATTATTTTAAAATAAATGAAGTGTCAAAAACTTTTATTAAATTAATATTTTATTATAGATTACGCACTGAGAGGTAAAGTTTTTTCCAATATTGAATTATCTGATAGGGATAAGGAAGTCGTTAAACTTAAGGAAAAGGAAAAGTAGGAGACGAGACTCGTCCAAATTTAAGGATGTTGTAGAAATGGAAACCGTACTGACTGACTTTTGATTAACAAAGTCGGTTTCATCTGGAAAGTATTATGCATCCAGAAGGAGATTTAGAAACGTGTATAGGTCTAGTGCCACGAAAACAGGGGATATGACTTCGTGCCACTCATAAATCCAGAATGTGTCATGTAAGAGAACAATCTGGAAGTCGTCCCGGTAGGCAATGGCCATTTCCGGGCTGTCAAGCAATACAAAATAGGCATAAATATAGACTTAGTTCAGCTAAGGTGCACGAATATTTCTAATTCTGATTATCTACAATTTGAGTGTATCGGCTTTTTTGGAACAGAAATGGAAGCTGACGCAATTTTTGGAAGTAAAATCAAAGGCCTTAAAATTTAATGACAATATTGTGTGTGATTGTATTTTTGTGAGTGTAACTTAACTTGATTAGAGAAATAAGAGTCAGTTGATGGTATATAATGTGAATTTAGACGATGAGATATAGATAGCTTAGAGAAGAGAAAAATGATCGACAGATGTAACAGTAACAAACCGTTAATCATTCAGACGCTGATCCTTGTATTTTTGCCGCTGGCCTGTACCAAGTATGTCTTGATTGGTTTTGTAACGACACGGCTGTGATCCGAACTAAAGGCGAATGGATTTATTTTGCTATTCTTAGCGCCTGTTTGTTATTATATAAAATTTTACTCGCTCCGTTTCACTATTCATTATCCAACTCACACAACTCTGAATTAAATAGGAGGTGGGACAAAAATTTGTGGTAACCTATGGTAATATTTATTTGGAAAAAAAACGTTCTGTCATGATGTTGTTATCTAGCAGTAGCGGTAAGCAGCCTATTTGAAAAGGGCTTTCGACATAAAACATAAAATATGTATCATATTTACATCGATAGTTAATTTTTATTGGATAAACAATAATGCTCCATACTTCGGTAATATTTGTTATGAATTTTATTAAGCTACATAAACTTACTGACTATGACAATAAGATATATTTAACGACCTAACAGAATTTTTTGTAATTAAAAGAAATTAATAATCTAATTTTTTTTTTATTAAACAGCGCCGCGTTTCGGTACTTATTTATACTATCTTCAGGAAGTGGATTTAACTGAAGGGTTTGTCTAAATTTTATAAACGTTTCCTCAGTCTAGCTCTAAAGATTAATTGTCAAGTTTTCGCGGAAAATCAAACTTAATTATATATGTTCTATTACGTACTATACACACGATGATATTATTTAGCTTAATAAATAAGATAAATAAAAAAGTAAAAATTTTAACATGAGATATGAGAAAATTACATATTATGAACAAATAAAAATTTGGATTGTATAATCATATCTATTTTAGAAATATTTATATAATATCACTATAACTATACATTAAAGTAATATTTACATTTCATATTTTAATTTATAAACAATTTAAATATCATTTCACTATAATTTAATCAAGACTGAAAGACAAGGGTAAAAACAGTATTATTCTGCGTCAATGAATATAGGGACAATGCAACGTTTCAAATAGGAAATTTATATAAAGAATTTAAAAAATCAAAAATATCAGGAAGAACATCAACAATATTTTTTGTCTAACGAATCTTAGCGCAGTTAAATAATTATTTAATTATTAAAAGGTTTTCAATAGGTAATTAAATATAACTATAATTAAAAACAGACTTTAAGAATAAAAGATTACTGGCTATGATGTTTAAATATTGCTCTCCACTGAAATGCAACAATAGAATCACTTCCGCCATCTTCATTTTCTCGAATTGAATAGTCATACAAATTTTTTATGCGAAATATGTTGTAATCCCTTTAGTCTCTATATTTTATAGGTAGCTGTGTCAATGCAACTTACCTGAAATACTGTTTCTGATACATTAATTATTCTACTAATAAGCTTTAATTTATAAAGCAAGAACGTTTCGGCATGCATTCGTACATTCTTCAGGTTTCCGTTCTATAGAGGAGATATTTACAGATAGTCAAAATTTGGAGATTGTGTAACGTAATCAAAGACGAAAGGAAGTTAACAAAACACACAAACAACTTACCAAATTATTGTAACATCTTATCACCAAAAAAACATAAAATTTTTAATCAGTTCACTGGAATTAAAAAAAAAGTGGCAACTTAGACACAAACGAGGTAAAAACGAGACTGAATGAATGACTGTATCCTTGAAGGTTAGACCGGACATCTCCAAATTTAACTATCTGCTAATTTCTCCTCTATAAGAAGAATACCTGAATAAGGTACGAATATGTACCGAATCGTTGTTGGTTTCTAAATTAAATAAATAAAGCGGCTTAAAGGGTCATAAATTTCTTTGGCAATTCATAACAGACGTAAAATAAAAACTGATAACTTTAATAGTTTTTTGTTATGCAGTGACCTGTAATTACATTTCTTACAACGGCGTAAAGTACATTGCAGGGACTTAATGCGGATCGATAGCAACCTGCACATCTCGTCCGGAGATTTCATCCCACCCGGTTGCCTAATCGAGTTCCGAGAATAGAGATTTGAACTTTCAATTTTTATCCTTCACTTTTGCTGATCTAGTGGAACGATTTACGTAGTTAATTTCTTCATAATAAGCTTCTATCTTAGGAACGCCGTGGACGTAATTATTGCTCCGCAGAAGCGCCTCCCTAGGGTAATTATGAAGTGCGTTGAAGGCGGCAAGTCGGTGTATGGGATGTCTATCAGGGAGGCAACAGCTGTCGCCAGTATCTACAATGGCGTCCAATCAATGATCCTAGCTGTCCCCCGAAGCGCAGACTCTTCCCTTCAAAAAGCAAAGAGTGAAACAAAGGAAGCCACGCTGACTTTAATCGCAGCAAACATAGTACATCCAAACTTATTGTGGCCAAGTGAGACGAAAATTTGTAATACAGACAGGAAATCAGAGGTCCCTAATAGTGTTATGCATAAGATTTTTATAAACATACAACAGACGAAGGGGAAAATCACGTTCATCAATATAAATAAAGAAAACGCTTTTGTTTGTTGTAAATTTTTTACGTTTCACACGACAGGGGATTAAAAACCAATATCATCTATTATTTATTATTATGTCAGTCTGTCACGCGATTTCTAGTAGAAAACGGTCGAACCGATTTTAATTAAACTTAATATTGAGGCGTAAAAATGTTTCTACCAATATCCATCTGCCATCCGAATTACTGAGCTACAAACCCTGATTTTAAAGACTTCCCGTATTGGTCAACGTGTAGTGTTATTTGCGTAATTTAGTGCTCCTTGAGAAGTGAAAGTCATATTACAAAAAATAATTTTTATTCTTACTTTACATTAAAGCTTTCTTACCTCTGTAGTGTTTCTTCTTTATAATGTGATGTAATCCTAACATATTCCCTCTTATTTTCGTACATACTACTGTTTACATTTGTGTCATTATTTCCTTAATGATCCTATTTCTCGTATTTTCAAATTCATACTCTTACAATTCTGTATATTACTATTTCTGTGTAGTCATAAATATATATTGTCTTTATGCGTATACTATTCTATTCGTTTTTGTAGTTAATATCAATTTGACTCATCCAATTTCCTCAGCAGGACTAATGGATCTAATAAATCTAATCTGGACTAATCTTTACGACCTGATACTGAGGCCAATCGACCTAAGCTTCTGCATGCGTTTCGCGAAGCTGATGAAGAGTTTTCCGAATGTTTTCTTATTCGAAGTGAATGTTATCCCGATTTTTTGACCATAATTGTGTGAATAGATTAAGTCAAATTGTAGCTGTATGGCCTAGTGAACTGAAACTGTAGATATAGTGAACATCCACATTAAATTATCACAAAATAATTAAACACTCCTGGTGTCACCGTATGGGGGATGGAATTTAGAGTGGAGGTGTCAAAATCAGCAGATAGCTTTTGAGTTCGTCTCCTGGTTTCTGCAATGTGCCGTTCTTGCGTTTTTCAATCACCTGACGAAAGCAACAAGGATTGCAGAATCATAGTGTGGTATTTATTTTATCTATTAATTTGGTCTCATGTTTGCTTACTTCTTTATGTAATTTTAATCATTTGCGATTACAAGACGTGATTATTTCAGAACTTGAAAATAGGCTTCTTTGTATTGATATGCAGTACATAAGGTTACAAGATGGAGCACCGCCTTATTTTCGTGTAGGAGTCGAGGTCTTAATATATCGCCAATTCTAGGAATGAAGCTGCTGTCGTGCCGCAAGAGAATGGCCACCAAGATCATGAGACTTGGCACCGTACGATTTGACCCTATGGGATATTCCGAAGGATGAAGTGTTTCCTCACTTCCCGCAGAATCTGCATCAGTTGAAACTGATGATAGAACATAACTTTCTGAAATCCATGAGAATCCTGATTTCATTAGCTGATTGATGACTATTATGTATCAAATGATTGATCTAAAGGTATGTTAAAAAATATAAACTAAATTTATGGAACTATTGGGTAATCCGTCTTTTCATTCTGCAGTTGTTATTATATTTCTTAAGATTTTCAATGAATTAAGTCAAACGAAGTTGCGTTTTCAGCGATAGAGTGTTCAATTACTTTGCTAGACGTTAATTGGTTTTGTAGTACCCAATTACTATGAGCTGGACATAGATGTCTCTTACAGCCTCCCTATTAATCATAAACCCTGCAGAGGCGTTCTCGAGGAACGCAGAAAGACTCTTAATGTGAATAACTGCATCAGACTATCAATTTGATGAAGCGAAGAGATAAATGAGTAACTCTGAATTAAATTTAAGATATGCTTCCTGGAAAAATTCTAAATTTAATTCCTGAATATTGGAAACTGAAACTGAACATAAAACAACCTCTACGTGCAAGACTTTCCAAACAAAACGACGATAATACGGACGAAAAATTTTAAGGACTCGATAATGTCCCACAACATCGGCTGGAACACTTGGAATAAAAACTAGTTTACTGTCTGATTATTGCATTGTGAAATGAGGGGAGCAGTCTTTTGCAGAGATTTTTTGTTGACGCAAAAGAGGAAAACTGGCAGTCTTAATACGATTCAGATTGATGTTAAAGCTAGTTTAAATCTAATGACTTTGTATTTCGTATAAGAAAATAATATTGACTCACTTTTGACATTATTGAGCTTAGGGAAATCTTTCAGATATGTAAATTAGAATGAAATGTTCTGCAATTTGATGCATTTATTTAAATACAAAGATGTAACTTATACTAACAAGTAGGTTTAATAGAAAGACAAAACGAATAGAGGGAAGATGTTATTAGAAACGATGTACGAATATCGACCGCAATGTAGCATATTAATATTGTTCAGGAAGCAGCGAATGAAGAAGAATATAAATTTGTATGAGTAACAAAAATAAATGAGACTGAATTCCAGTACAGATATTGTCAGATAATATTCTCTGAGGAAAGAATTTCGGCTTAGAATACAAGAATATACACCACAATGAAAATACTGACCGTTTGATAAATTTTATCAAAACATAAAAGAAACAGTATTAACAGTAAATAAGACATGAATATAACGACATCACAAATTAAGAGGACATTCCCTAAAAGGGATGATTTAATTGGGTCTACTTTTGTAAAATTGTGTGAATGGAGTATAGCATTATAAGGAAGTGGACGGGTGAAGGATATTCAATATAAAACTGATAGATTAATCAATTGACTGAAAGCATTCCTTCTGTTATTAAAATACTATGCTTAAATTTACTAAACATAATACAAAATATTATATTGCCATTAATTTATATTAATATGGTTACAAAGCAACTTAACTGTAACAAATATAATTGTAACCATTACAATGTTTAAATGATCTAGGTGCGAAAATCCAGCGCTCCGAATTCTACACAACGAGTGCATTATTAAAACATTTCTTACCAGAATACTGAACAATTGCTCATTGACTTTTACTTCTCCTTCGTAATAAATAAATAATTATTAGTTTTATTATAAGAAATATTTTTTTGTTTCCGTATTTATAACTTGTAAAACATTTATAATTAACGTAATATTCAAATTGTTTAATATTTTTCAAAAAGATTGTGCCTAACTTACTTTCTGTTAACTATCTTTTTCACCGGCCTTTCTTAGCACGTCAAACTGCGTATTTCCTCTATTTTAATATGTATCTTGCTTAAAATGTCTTCTTATTTTATTAATATATTGACAAAAATAATTTTTTCGTTATTTATTATTATAAATTTTGTAATAATCATGTTCATTTCTGCTTTAACTACTATTATTAGTATAGTTACAAAACTCAAATAAAGAGGCATAAAAAGCACACAATGAATATTTTGATACATTGAATTGATGATAAATTTATGATAGAAGTTTAATTAGTGTAATGGTTAGTATAGCATATAAAAATGATAATTGTCGCCAAATCAGTACTGATTTAAGTGATATATTAAAATTAAGGAGAATGCTTGTTCCATTTCATTCTCTTTCCTCTTCTGTAGGAAAAGTTCATCTCTGAACCGACTTTTTATTTTTATTATCGTTTTGGGAATCACTCCTTTTCAGACGCATCATCTTTACGCGGCAAACAACAATTCGAAGAGTTGAGTCATCAGGGGTTTCGTGCTTTCCACGTTGAGTCCTGTAAGCCCGATGCCATTTATCTACGTTTACCAAACAAACTTTTCTTATGTAACCGTGACGATGTCTTGCACTTAGTAAAAAAGACTATCAGCAACGCCATTGCCGAATACGTGACATTCTGATGAACTGCTGACCGATAAGGACCAAGGACTCCGTCTCGGCGTTGCGTTACTGCGACCCCGGAAGTTTGCTTCAACGTCGACTCGTCTGGCAAAGGAATACGCTCAGACTTCTACACTGAAAAATAAAATGAATGAATTATATTATTTGACTGAAATTGGGCCTAGGTTTTTCAGCAGTCTATCAACCTCAAAGCTGATATTATTTCAAAAATACTAATTGTTAAAAATCGTAAAGTACGCATTAAAACTAACGAAAAACTATTTTCTGTCTAAAAATATTTTATTAACGAGACTTCTGTTATTTGATACATAATAACAATATTACAGTCACAAAATGCATTTCTCATTTTTACCCGTTATAAATCAGGCTGCATTCGCCATTATCATTCTGTTAATTGATAGAAAATTGTATATATAAATAATTATCCAAATTTATTCCAATATTTGGTGAGAAAAATAAATTGACACATACCGTCTAGTAATATTTTATTTGCGTAATTGCCACCGATAAATAAAAATTATACGTAATTTAGATGTTTCACGATTTTGATACTTAAATCAGCCATGATAAAATACGTCGATAAGTTTAACGAATCTTTAATATTTCTCCATGCTATACGAGTCTGGCCCGTGCTTTATATTTCGAGCCTTCCGTCTTGTAACAGTTCTCATTATTATTTAATAATCTCTGTGAAAGTACCCCAAATTTAAAATTGTTTTTCCTTCTCTAGGAATCAAAACAAATAAACGGTCCAATAGGTGTTTTAGAAGACGCAAACTATCTTGATATCGCTTTGATATCCTTTAAAACTATCATAAATAAACGTAATGTATTCCAAGGATTGTGACCTGGCTGACAGCCAAGACTGTAACTAAAGTAAATTCCCAGATCTTTGCAACTATTATTTTGGCGAGCGTTTCATCCGTATGTGACATATTTAAAACTGTTCTGTGTCTAACAGAAAAAAAAATTACCGTTTGATCATATTTATCGTAATTTTCTTTTTAGTCACCAACATTAGTAATTTAATCCATTCGTTTTATAAATTTAAAATACCAATCCTGTGAATTCGGAAGGATCGAATATTTCGTTCCTGAATAATGTGTGACGTTTTTTTTTTTGATTGAGCGCTTAAGACTAGCAACTGGCATCCGTTGTCAATAAAATTCATAAAACGAAGACTGAAAGATGCAGAATACAATCACACTTTAATTCAGTAATAACAATCAATTATTGGAAGAAAAATAAAATAGATTATAATATAATCTGGATTATTAACTATATAAATCAATATCCAGTCACTTGAGCTCTAGGAGAAAATAATGGTTTTCATATTACCACACGTAAGAACCAAAAAGTTGTGACATTGAGTAGTTTGAATTTTTTTCCCCACCTACTGCACTTCATAATGATTAAAATCTTAATGTGTAACTAATAGGCATACATATTCATTAAAAATCATAACTTTATTATTAATCCAATGTATCAAAATATTCGTTGTGTGCTTTATATGCCTCTTTATTTGAGTTTTGTAACTATTTAAAATGAAATATATTTATGATCTTTTTTACTATTGTAGTACATAACTATAATACATAACTTTTAATTCGTATACAATTAATTGCAATTTTTGTTGTTTGCGTTTATTTTTCCAAAGCAAGTGCGCAAATTCTAGGTAGCAGTAATGCTTTTAATGGCTTCTCTCTTTCAGTTCCATAAATTTCTGAAACACACGACAAGTTTGGGCATAATCAGTGTTTTCTTTTCTTTTTGTGTTGGATTCGAAATAATTTAATTTAAGAAAATAATATAGCGTTAGTTGAGTAACCACTTTTTTTTACGAAACGTAAATAATCTCGGAATAATTCTCAAGAAGTGAATCTGTATTTTTTCGATAAAGCCCTATGAATACATCTATTCATTTATTTGTACGCACTACACAGTCCTTTTGCCAATCATGTATTTCCCATGAATCTGTTACACTATTTAACTGAAATAATAAAATGTGATATTGTTACATAATAATACAGTGTTTGATACAACATAATAAGAGATAAATTTGACAACATAATATAATTTTATTTAAGTACTGAATATATAAGTATGAATAAATACCGAAATAACAGACAAAATTAAGAGTGAAGCACTATATTTTATAATACTTAAGTGGTTTTAATTAATGGTCTTGAATGGATATGAAATAATTTTTAGGGAATTTTTGCGGAATAAATCTTATTCAGGTGGTAATCGATTCTATAGAGAAGTCTTTCTGTGCATAGGAGCCTTTAGCGTGGTTATTGGCAAAATGTTTGTGCTATATATTAAAGGCTGGTGTCTGTTTGTAAACGATGGTACACGAAAAATAACAATGTGTTATCTACACGTCTTAAAGTAGAAGCTAGTCTTTTTTCACACGGAGCCAAGGTTGCAACTTCTACGATTGTCCGACGCCTATCTACGTCTCAGTCTGTTATTTACGCAAACACTCGACTCCAGCTTTTTGCTTTACGATTACTAAATTCAATTGCTACTGAAAATAATATGAAATTATAGTGATTCAATAAAACTAAAATCCGACATCTTCAACGCAACTAATTTTTGGCACTCATCAATAGTATAACCTAATATTTATCAAAACATAAGAAATCAATTGCTCCGTTCTTACTACATATATTAACAATTATTAGAACATAATTACATTTTCTGTTTTTGATTATTTGCAAATGTTTCAATTCTCATCCTACTGAAAGGATAAGAGAGCACTAAGTTTTTAGTATAACGAAACCCCACGATGAGGGAGGGGGGATACTGAAATAATTTTGCCTGAGATAGCAATTATTTATCAGAATTTAACAATTTAATGAAAAAATATATTTTTTGAATTTTCCCTTATGAATTATGGTTAGGAGATATTATTTATCGCTATACATTGGAATACTCGATAAGCTTCTCAAATAATATAACTTTGATTTTAGAATGTATCATGCATTTAGATTGTGACTCATCAATTCCCCTACTCCTCACTTAATGTCATTAAGTAAAAGAACAAATGTTAATACGATATGTAATTTTCAATTAAGAATTTAAAAAAACCCTAACGCTTAATGTACAGCTAGGAAGACAATATATCATTATCTCAAGGTGTGCGAACCTTTCTGGAGAGACGGAGAGAGATGCCTTCTTTTCTCTCTGCATTTTAAATAAGATTCCCACAAGCCGAGGCACTTCGACCTGTTTTGAGAGGTGCATGTTCCGGGTTCGCAGTCCTTGGGCATACGGTAAGAGTTGTTTCCATTGGAACAGTCGGCCAGCTGCCTCCTAAACTGGTCGAGACACGGACAACGGAATGCTGCGTCTCCAAAGCAAACCTCTCTACCGCCATCGGAAGAGCGTCGGACAAGTACAAAATACACGACCTACCTGATGCAAGTTTTCTAGTGTTTGTCCTGCATCACTTTTAGGCGAATTCCGGGTAGGATCCTTTAACCATAGCCTGGGGGCTCCTAGTTAACCCTTGGTTACCTTCCTCTACCCTTCGCATACCCCTTTTCAAATCCATTCTTATGCTATGAAAGAGGCCACCACGTTGATTACTCTCATGTAGCATATTACTCTAAAAAAAACATTACCCATTCAAACTATTTAAATTGTTAAATATGTTTTTTTAATAAATGTAAAGAGACGAATAAAACTAGTTAGGTAATATTTCCACATTTACTTAAACGTCACAAAAAATCATAAATAATAAGAAAAACAACTCTAAGAAACACAACTACGAAACATTCTCGGCACGTGGAAGACGAGAAATATGACGTTTTATTGCAACACCAGGTAGTATGAAAAAAGCAAAGACAAATAGCAGAAAGAACTATACAGAAATTATTCAAGTTGCCGAATAGAATGGTTTATCTATCATATATTGAACACTTATACAGGCAAAATCATTTTAAATATTAGAACAATCAACTGGCAATAACAACGAAACTGGATTTCTCGAGGAGTTGGTAGTATTTAATCTATTTTTGTGGTATATTCACAAGTGGAGAAGGATTTCTGCAGTAGTTTATAGCGTATTTCAATGAATTTGCTGTAAATATATTTCTCGGGCCAATAGTTGAGAAAATAATGTTTAGGTGGGAAGCGTCACAAGGTTGACAGTTCACTTGATGGTCCGAGTTGAATCCCAAGAATTATATTCATTTCTGTGTGAGGAGTTATGGATTTTTATACTTTCCACTCTGGCTCCGCCGCGTGTTGGCTAGATCGCTGCCGCCTCCTGTATCTTCGGTTTTGTAGGCCGTTACCTCCTCTACCATTAGACCACGGCGAGACGACTTTGCATCTGTGGAGGTGACGTCATCGCGGACCTTGCTCCAGGAAGTGCGCGAGGATTCGCCATCGATCCGGAGGCCTTCCAAGTTGAAGCAGTCGTCCTTCGCCAGGTGGCGACAAGTTCAATCGCAACCCGTCAATATGGAAATCTATTATTAGTCACCAGACTTGATCAATATGATTACGTATATAAGGGTGTTAATCTGATCGTGCTGGCAATGTTGTGCTTAATGCCTCAATGTCTGAAATCAATGCACATCACGCTCAGGCGAAGACAGTTAAATGCATTTCAGGTAATCGACCGATGGGAAAGTGATTCTGACCTCTTCTCGTGTTACGTGCTCAATGATTTCTTAAATTTTGGTATTTAACTTATTGGGAAGGAACTCTAGGTGACTATATGTTGTCTTGATAGATAGATAGATTTATTCACCATTAGCCCTCTTAAGAGGAAATAGGATTCGTCACAAATGTACAGTAGATAAATTACATATAAACAGAATTAATATTAAAAGGTTACACACACACACACACACAAATTCATATCTATTCACATTTGTCTAGTCACTACAATCATACCAACTATCTTTAGGAAACACGCACACGACACTAATCACTTCCTGGTATTCATCTCCTGTCGCCAGGTACGGAGGGATGTCGTCATGGATA
This sequence comes from Zhengitettix transpicula, assembly GCA_037074705.1. Taxonomy (NCBI): domain Eukaryota; kingdom Metazoa; phylum Arthropoda; class Insecta; order Orthoptera; family Tetrigidae; genus Zhengitettix; species Zhengitettix transpicula. The sequence goes on from CM073590.1 coordinate 197,579,820, forward strand.
TTTACTAAATACAGAAAGAAGAGGCAGGAAAAACAGAACCAAAAGGGGAAAACTGGACTATTTACATATTTATAGCATAGTCGGCAATTTTGTAGGTAATGCAGTTTAAGGAATGTGAGACCGATTCAAAAATTCGTGTACGGAGTAATAAGTTACATTTACAAGAAAAGTTTTACACTCCTTGACGAATGCGTTGTAGTTGTTGATGTTCTTTACATGTTCAGGAAGGCTGTTAAATAGTGCGATACCGGAATAATGAACGCTAGACTCGTAGAGACTGAGGCTGTGCTTGTCAGACCTGAGAACTGAACGGTTCCTCCATGATTGTCCCCGTTACTTGCAAAAAGGTTCATGTTGCGTTTAACAAATTTTAGTACTTATAATATGTTAGCGCTAGGTAGAGTCAGAATATGAAGTCTTTTGAACAGAGGCCTGCAGCTTTCTCTAGCATCTGAACCTGATATAGTTCTAATGGCTCGTTTTTGCAGTTTGAAAACATCCACAGAACGAGATCAATTGCCCCAGTTGGAAATACCGAAACACATATGTGAATGAAAGTAGGAAAAATAGACTAGTGAAGCAGTTTTGGTATCAACTTGTTGCATCAATAGTCTCAATGAGTAACAAACAGAACTAAGTTTGCGCACGAGGCGATCAATGTGAAGGTTCCATTTTAATTTACTGTCAACCTGCAAGCCGAGGAAAGTCGCAAGATCTGATAACTTATCCGTTACGATGTTGTTGTTTCTGTTGTAAAACCAACTAACTTAGTTTTCTGTACATTGAGCGTTAATTTATTGGCGGCGAACCAAATATTTAGGTTTCTAGATGCAGTCTCAATCTTCGCATTGAGATTATTTAAATCAATGTCCGTAATTAACAAATTAGTGTCATCTGCGTATAAGACAGATTTTATAGGTTCCATATATTCTGGAAGATCATTAATTTACAAAAGAAAAAGCAGTGGGCCTAATATTGAGCCCTGAGGCACGCCACAAGAAATGCCTTCCCACTCTGACAAGTGCACCTCACCTGCTTTGTTTTTTAAGGCTACCTTCTGTTTCCGATTGTTGAGGTGTGATTCAAAGAGTACCCAAAGCGTTGCCTCTGATCCCATAATATTCTAATTTTTGGAGAAGTATGCTGTGATCTACAAGATCAAATGCCTTCGAAAGATCAGCAAAAATTCCGGCTACTTTCAGTTTTTCATCAAGGGAATTTTGTATACTTTGAATGAACTCGTACATAGCAGTGCTCGTGGATTTTTGTTTGAGGAAGCCGAGTTGAGCGGGAATAATTACTTTATACTTCGTCAAGAATTCAAGTAACTTTTTGTGTAGAATTTTTTCTAGTATTTTTGAAAATATCGGAAGTAGGGAAATTGGTCTGTAATTTGATACGTCGGTGGGCGAACCCTTATTGAAGATCGGAATAACTTTTGCAGCTTTAAGTGAGTCGGGAAAAATGCCGGTAGAAAGACACGCGTTGAATATGATTTGAAGGGGAGTAGCTATGACGTCGGCACAGTGATTCACAACTTTGCTTGAGATGCCATATATATCCGCAGATTGGGTACATTTTAACTTTCTTATTACGTTTGTTATTTCGATATTGGTAACCGGTTGAAGGAAAATGGAATTCTGAACACTCGGCACGGCGTTTTGTAGTAGTTCATAACATGCACGACCTTCTGATGGCTTATTGTTAGAAAATTGATCCGACACATGAACAAATATGAATTAAATATACCCGCATTCTCAGTAATGAGAATGAGCAACTTCTTAACGATTTGAGTAGTGAGACAAATACTTTGTGTAATTAATATAGGAGCAGATCACCTTGTCCATATCACCATTTCTTTTTTGGTACTAACTTGTTAATTCATATGACAAATATCGATAAATTTTATGTAGGTAATTGACTAATTGTTGTATTAATGACAGAAAACGCAAATTGAACGGCTAGCTAGTTCACGGATAACCGCTTATTTAGGAAAAACATAATTAAAAAATAGAGTGAAAGCTTTAAGAAGCTCAAGCCAAGGGTATGAAATTAAATTGAATCAAAGTATCAGGGTAAATATACTCATTGACCTATAAAGATCAGATTGAAAAATAATAAATGTCCAGGGGCACTTAAAAAATGTATCAGGATGGAAACCGGACCAGGATTCTGAACAGTGCCACCAAATACGGACTCAGTTCAAAAGAAAGAGATTACAATCAATTTTTGTTAAACATCAGATAATATTTTATTAATAAAAAGTACAGAAATTCGTCCCATTTCAAATCTGTTAAGTGGTAAAATGAGAATACCACCTTTCCCAATTTTAGGTTGACAGTAATGGGTTACTGATTGATCTTTTCCGCACTAGGCAGAAGATTAGAAAATACAGCATTATACGGAATATAAACGAAGAACAGAGAAATTGGTATCGGGCCACGGAGAAAGAAATTACACTCCGGTGACAAATATAGGAAATTGGAGGAAAAGAAATATATTTCTTATTGAAGTCTACTACTTGTTTATAAAATATAATTATAGGAAAATTGAGAAAGAAATATAATATATATTTTCTATTGATCTACACTACTTGAGCATAGAACAGATTAATTTTTTATAGACTCAAAAAACAATGTACACGATTTTGAATCTATAATTAATCATTAAATTTACATAATAGGCATCTATAATGAGATAACTTAACGTATTAAGTATTTTAGCAGGACCAAATGATTTAAATTAATTTTTTACTGCATAAATAAATGTAATAATTATTTTTTTGACTCTAAAATGGTTAAATAATTAATATTAACTATTTAAACCATCGTAATAAGATTCAAAGTTTATGTCTGAATAAAATTATTTTCTAAAACCTCATTTACAGAGTAGGAGTGCGTGAGTAGATTTTTTAAACACGCTTTTGAATGCAGCTGGAGAGTTTCTCAATTCTTTAATCTTATCAAGACGTTTTTTTAAAAAATTTCATTCAGGTATATTTCCCCTCGTTTTGTGCAACTGGCCAAGGTTTTTAATTTTATGTAAATTAATTTTATTTAATTTCTTGTGCATATTCGACTTGGCACTAAATTTATGATCATAACTTATTGCAAATACCATCAATCAGTAAATGGAAAACCGACAAGAGTATGTATACATAATTTCTTGCATGCATGAAGTTCTCAAAATTACCTGACACATTATCCTAATTACACGCTTATGGGCTTGTAATACTTTATCTTTACCTGTGGAGTTATCACAGTATATAATTACATAAGACATTACGGAATGGAAATAATACATTTTTTATTTATTATCCTTGTAATTGGACATAACTCTATATATGCTACTTATCTGAGTTTATTAATTTATATATTAACATATTATTTCCAAATAAGTTTATTATCTAGAGAAAGGCCTATGAATTTTGTACATTGATCATACAGTATTAATGTAGAATTTGAGTGTGATATAGCACGATCTGTCTTTTATTAATACAGAATCAAAACATTTACAGAAAAACAATTTAAAATAGTATTACATGTATTATTAGATGTTTCTTCCACAGTTTCTCTGGTTTTGATTAATATACTTGTATCATCTGCAAAAGTAATAGCATCTAATTCTGGATTAATTAAATCTAGCGGGTCATTTGTCAAAATATGTTTTATCGTATGTGCTGTTGTCACTTTCTTCTACAATGACGTTGTTTCAATAACAAACCTGAAACGTGTGAGGACCCTAACGAAAAACCTCTGCAAGGAGACTGTTATAAAACTTCAAAAATTTCTTCAGGGGAAACACATGAAACATGGAAATGTGTGAGGTACATTCATAGGCATTCATGAAATTTGCTGGGCAAGAGGAAACGTTCGATGCTGCCAGTTGGCACGTGAGTAAGGAAGTGCGGCGATCACTCGTCCATTGTTGCGAAATGTTGAAACTACTTAAACGACATTGAATCACGTTTTTCCAAAAACAATGTAGATGCGCAAAATACTAAACAACTGAATTTCGGGGAATATACCGAATAGGACCATATTTCAAGCACGAGATGTCATCATGACGCGGAACGCGATGGCTCAGCTAAATAATGGCGGGACTGCCCGGAGAAGTGTGTGCGTGACCAAGGATTGAATGTAACTTCTACAGATCTTTTTCGGGAATTCTCTGTGGTGAGGCGAAAAGTATTGTGAACAAAGATAAATAGTTATATTTATATGACTGCAGTATCAAAATAAATGTATGAACGCGGCCAAAATAGTTAGAAATAATTGATTAACGAAGTAACATGAAAATTAACACGTTTCGGCCTCAATCTAGGACATCATCAGGCAGAGTATGCCTTGGAAATAAAACGCTAAATTTATTTATATAAAATTAATATTTGGCTAATATTTGTAGAAGAATTTGGCAATGTATGGGAGTTATTTATATCATTGTACACCTGATGAAACCCTATATTGAGGACGAATCGTTGAGTTAATAATTTTTTCTGACTAATTTAGCTGTGTTCATACATTTATAAACAAAGACAATATAAAATTGCGAAATAGGTCCTGTGTTGAACCAGAGAGGGCAGACTAAAAATGCAAAAAATAATGGAGATAACGAAAGTCAAGGCAGTTGGGATGTGCAACATGCTCTTTTCCTCTTTATTCTGTTTGTCAGCATAGCTATTTCACTATTTCGCTTCATCTTTGTCTGCTGTACTCTTCAAACCACAGATAATGGAATATATCTCCCTACCCCCTCAAAAAATCTTAAGGTTTCGTCACACCATTGTCTTCAAATTTCAAATTCATATTATACGGGAAGTATGTTGTAGGAATTTTTTGGTTGTCGTTAGAATGTTTGGAAAAAAAACTAAAACGTATAAATGCTGCAAAACGGAAAACAGTGCAACAGACATTTTCAACGAGCTATAAACCTTTCCAACTTTCTCAGAATTTCTGGATTTAATACTGTGTGTTACTTCTTGTTTGTATTTAATAGATGATAAAACGTCAACTTTTGATTTGTATAACAATTTAACTGGTTATAATGGGCGGCATATATGAGTTCATAGCGTGTGAGAGATATATATAGGTTAGGTGACAAGACTGTTGGAGTTGTGTTCTTCACAACTGGAGCCTAAGTAAGGAGTAGGCTTAAGAAGATTAAAATTCAGAATAATGGAAACACACAGGAGCGATATAAGCCCAGATAAGTGTGAACCGAGTTCCAGAGAGTTGATGTAATTGACGTTTACTTTAATTAGAATGTCTAACTTTCTCTTCAGTCTCTTTTCAGAGCTTAACCGAAAACAAAAAACAAAAGAAGTAATCTTTCTATTATATCCGCCATATTGAATAACTTCAATTTATTTACCGGTTCAGAGATAAAACTTCACCGAGAAATCGCTATTTTAAACGTGCTAGCTTTAAATTCTCAAAAATACCCGAGAAAAATGATTAATTAGGAATTGATCGAAAATTGTCTTGTTCCATTTATTCAATGTCTCGTCCTTGTTATGATTGGAAGGATTTTTTCAGTGAAACGCATTAAAATTTTATCTTGTGCAGTTTAGTTCCAGTTGCTTGTTTGCATTTATTTCTGGAAAAATAGTAGGATGTATTTTATATGTAAATTTGAGCGGCATCTGAGTATATTTCCAGACGAGTTTTGTTTTACGTCATGCTAGGAGGCTAATTGCAAAGAATATGACAATGTCTTCCCGAGGTGGTTGATATATATAAATCATTATCTACATAAATTATCTTCTAGTGAATATGATTTTATTTACAACTTGATAGGATGATCCTCTGTAACGTCAGGTTGCAATTTTTATGTCGTGTTACACGACCTCGAGAAACACGGCACTGACCTCAGTTCTACAAAGGCGATATTTCTCTATTGAAAAGTTGTCGATACTCAAGGGTAGGATAGAATAAAGATATTATCAGCTCACGACCGTACGACACTACAGCTATTATAGTAGACTTGTACTGTTCTTTCCATTGTATTCCCTGTAACGTGCCACGTCTTCGACGTAGTGCTTTCTCTCTCTGGTCAGTTTAGTTTAGAAATTAGTCCCATTGTTTTAATTTAATCAGAGATTTTAATAAACTTCTTTGCTACGGTACAGTCATGATAGTACTGCCAGAAAAGACAAAACTTTAAACGAAAAACTACTGATCTTCTCTTCATTTCGTACCACCAACTAAATAAACATACAGACTTAAATATTATTTAATCATGGTCGTAAAGTTATCATTGCAAATTTCTTAAGGAATCAGGTTTGCACATATAAACCACAGTGTGAGTTGAAAGTTTGAACGACTCTCGAGTTTTCTCTACATATTGGATATTTTACGAGAGATTTCAAATTTACTAAATTATCATTTCTTTGGGCTACAGAAAGAAAATGGACATTTCTGTAACATTTAAATATTTATATTTTGAAGAAAATGTTCACGGTCTTCCATTCGGGCACAGAAACCTCTACTTTTGGACGACCACCTGCACTCCAGGCGCCTGAAATGGCGACATTGCAGAGGGTCGTCGAAACGTCGCGGTTTAATTACCGTTGTAACCGACGGGAAACCCGTTAAAATTTTCTTCAACAATTACACCGGGAAAGCCACAGACATTTAATTATTTCGATATTGTTTCTTTTATTTCTTTCGAAATTTCTTAAATTATGGGTTTTGTTATGTTTATCCGAATACTCTTGCCTTATACTATTCAATAGGTATTTATTTGGCCAGGACCGGATGAGTCCTACTCATTAATTTGAGCTGTGTTTTATTTCAAATTGAAACGTACTGTTTCTGTCTTAATGTAATTTTTGTTCAGCGAGTGTGGTCGGCAGTCAGTTTCTTTTTCTGTGGAAAATATTAATACTTCCTTCGCATACGAAGGTTCCGAGAAAGACGTTCGATCGACTTGTAAACATTAATTTCAACTTATGTCGGTACTGTCATTCTCCTGACAGACAATAATTTTATACAAACATGCGGCATATATGCGGCATATATGCTGCATTATTTTTATTGTCTCCATAATTGTTTATTAAAGCATCTGGAAGATAGTGATCAATTGTTGGATATTTTATATTTGTAAGGCTGCAGGCTGTCCACAAATTTCGTAGAAGGTAATTAATTAATTTTATTAATGTGTTAATAATTTTAATATTAATGATATTTATTTCCTGTCAAATGTTTTGGTTATTACGATAAATAATTCGAAATTATTTATCAGCGATCAGAAAACAGAACTTTTATGGATCTTACATGCTCCCCTGAACAAAGAGGAATAATTGAGGCCACGGCAGTCAGCAGAGAATGACCTGTCAATTTTTTAAAAAAACATGAACCTGATGAGGTTGCAAAATAAGTGACGAAACGTTATTTAATTTAACATTAATAAATTCTTTTCTCTGACTTAAAAATAGACTTATGTTAATTTATTTATTAATAAGTTTGGAAATTTTGTAGCATACGATATTGTGATTTAGTCGTAGGAATAACATGTAATAAGAATCATAAGTTACAATTGCTACGCATGTCCCCTTTCCCTCTCCGTTTTTGAACTAAGGATCCCACAAGCCGAGGCACCTCGGCATGGTTTGAGAGGTGTATGTTCCGGGGTCTCAGACCTTGGGCATACGGTAAGAGTTGTCCGCTATTCCCATTGGAATAGTCGGCCAGCTGCCTCCTAAACTAGTCGAGGCACGGAGAAGGGAATGCTGTGTCCCCACAGCAAACTCCTCTCCCGCTATCGGAAAGGCGTGGGACAAGTACCCAATGCCCGACCTACCTGATGCAGGTTTTTGTAGGGTTTGTCCTGCTTTTCTTTTAGGCGAATGCCGGGTAGGATCCTTAAACCACAGCCCGGGGGCCTTAGTTACCCTTGGCTACCTTCCTCCACCCTTCCGCATTCCCCCGTTCAAATCCCTTTCCTATGCTATAAGAGGGGAGTTGCCACTATGTGGATTACCCTATACATAGCCTCTCTGCACCCAAAAAAAAAGTTCCCTTTCAAATTCCTTCCTATGCTATTAAAGGTGAGTTGCCACCACGAGGATTACCCTCACGTAGCCTGTTACTTTAAAAAAGAATTTTTATATGTCGTTGGTGTATCCAATACTAATGTTTGGATCTATAGTTTGATCACATTTCACAAATAAATTAATGTTATAGAATTAATTTACTGCAGTAATTTACAAACCATAGTTATAAAAATATTTCTACACTGCTGAAAATACCATCTCTGGAATATGCACTGTGATATGATTTAAAATTCATTTTTAAGTTAATTAGTAACGAAATCGATTTAATTGATAGATTGAATTTTAGGGTTCCTTTTAGAACCTCTAAATAGAAATATATGTTTTCAGTAAAGCATTATAAGCAAATTATACTTTGAAAATCACATAATGAGAAAGTCAAATTTGGTTAATGATTCGGATATAAGTTAAGATTTTGATTTAAGAATGATTATATAAAAGTAATTTTGTTTTTAAGTTAAATAATTTTTGTGACTTTTTTACTAATATAAAATGGACAATAGTCCTAAACTAATATATAAAAACAGACTCTAAATTTAATACATTGAAATCATGGAAAAAGTTATGCATGTTTCGCAAGGTTCTACCATTCTCAGATTTAATTATTGAAGCAAACATAAAAACAGGTAGAAGGCCCATATGTTATAACATATCTCTGGTTTATGTGGAATAAGGAGTTTTTCTTTGAGCTTAATAAAAGATGCTTAATAAAAATCTCACAGGTTTAAGACTACTTTTGTTAGTTTCAGATACCGAATCTCAATTGTAATAAATCTGTTGAAATGAAAGCAATAAAATAGAGTGCTTTTCTGGTTCAACGGGCTTATCGGACTATTAATTGCAATAAGGCGTCGCAATAAATGGAGATTTAGAGTTACATGTTCACTGGTACAAGACTTTTCTGTTTCGTAAAGCTATTAAATTTAAACTCCATCACTGACTGGCGTTGTATAAACGGCCGATTCGATGTGAAATAAAAAATAACTCAGACACAGTCCCTCATACGTATTGAGTAACGAACACATGATTATTTGCATTGATTATTACAGCAATTTTGTACCAGGTTGAATATAAACACTGTTCAAATAAGCAGGAATAGTAAGTGCAAGGAGACTCAGTCTGCACCTCGGATCTCAGCGAAGATCTCGGCTGGGTTCGGCCGAAGGTGCATAGAGCACACTCCAAAAATATTTTCCTCTGGTTTTACCTGGTCCAGTAATAAATTTTGTGAACCGATTATAATGTATATTAACTATTCATATCAATAAACAAATTATTATTGTTCAGGTTTTCCATTGTAGCAATTTCAATAAATTATACTAATATCTGAAAGTAGCTTATTAGTATTTGAAATCTTAAGTTTTGAAACCAGAACTCAAAAGATTTGACAACTGACCAGTGCAGTTGTGTCGCTTTAGGCTCTTATTAACACCTGAAGATCCCAGAAACGTTGTGTGGTATTTATATCATCACTTATTTTGTCTTTATTTGGCTATCTTTCTTATTATTAATTTTCAATCAGACATAAATTTTTCAAAACTCTTTGATTTGTATACAGTAACAATACAACGCAACAGTTTCAGAAGCCATACAAAATTAAAGCGTGACTTTAGACCATTGTTCCATGCTTATCAATAAACTATTAAATTTTATTAAAATACAGCAAAGTACATCATTTAAACCATTCTTCAGAGAAACGTTATTGAATATTCTTTACCAGAACGTTAAATATTAATAAACTGTTGAAATTTAAATATATATATTACAATTATTACTTTCACACTACCAAATAAACTGAATATATTTTGAAAATTTTCACAAAAATTTTCTGTTAGTGTTTTTCGCCTTAACGCTTCAATTATTGAAGCTGGTACAGAAAAATAAATATGTGCAAACTGATGAATACAACCAAAACGACGAGAATGTTTTCAGCAACGCTGCTAGTACAACAGTTCAACTGCGCAGTGATGTCACATGTGTTACAGCGCATTGCATACTCAAGTTGCGCCTACTGTAATTAATTGTGTGTAAGGAAGCATTGATGTCAGTAGGTAACACCAAGTATCATTCGTATCGAAATATTCCCCGATCATCCATTCGGTTTCAGTCATTTCCACTCAACTATACAGAAATGACATAAATATGTCCACTCGATTATTAAAACTCTAGACAAAAAATATTATCCTACGGTATTACTTGATATAAGTCTGGTTTTGGACAATGTGTCGCTCGAGGAGCTTCTCCATATAATTAAACAGCACCTCCTATCCTATTTCAATTTATTTAAGTCATATCTGTGTGGTCCAGGAATGAAGGCAAGAGTTATTGGAGAATTGTGAGATTAGGGCAGCGTTTTAGGCCCAATATTTTACCTACTATAAACCTCAGATTTATTGACGGCATCAAACACTCATAGCCATGAAAATCCAGAAAGTGCCTCAGCACATATACAATACTACGTAAATCTCATACAAAAGGTGACGGCAAAATTGAAAATAAAAATAAACGAAAACAAATTAAACATTTACTTTGAGAGACAGCTAATGTCACTCAGTTTCATTCAAAAATGTAATAAATCCAAAATACAATACAGTTCGATATTTAGGAATGCACCTAGGTAATAAACATCAAAAGAGCATATCATGAAAAATAATAAACAGATTGACAAGGAGTAATATTGGTATTTGGTACAAAATCCCACTTATTTCTCGAAAAAAGATCCTAATTTATAAATCTATATTGAAACCAGTGGGAACATACGGATTTAGCTCAGGGTATACACCAGTGAATCTAATATCACCATTATTCGAACATGACATCCAAAATACTTAGCTCAATGACAGACGCCTCATGGGACGTAACAAACGACACCATTCACAATATCTGTGTTTTACCGTAGCTCCAGGATGTCATACAACAGTGCATAACCAAGCACTACGAATGCAGCCTCTCCTGACTCAGAACAGCAGATCAAATCATACATAGTAATGAGGCTCCCTCACAGGAGCTGTCCTCAATCATGCCCCAAGATGGAATTACCTGAATAATTTCCTCCTAATTGCCTCCCTTCACTGTTTCAGATGGAAGGTTGATGGATTTTCTCGAGAATTCAGATATTTTATTGTATCAATTGACTTTTATTTCGTGTTTTTTTTGGAGAAATTATGTTTGATTATTCGTTTTGATATTTCGTTAATTATTAGTTTTTCATACAGTTCAGAATGAGAGATAAAAATCGTACTTATGATGTATAACGAGGGCATAGTTCATGGACAGGCCGTGTATTCATGAATTTATTGCGTAATTCGTATCGTCAGGTGAGATTCTCTGGACCTTGATAACATTCCAATCGATTGGCAGGTAGTTGTTTTACTTGAATTGAGACATTAGTTTCATCGAATATTCCTTTGTTCTAGTGCCTCACGACATCTTATCGGACAAGATAAAATAAAACAGCTGTCGATGGGATAGTAGTGGTATGGTAAGAAAATAATATAATCGACAGATCTCAAAAAGACAAAATTGGGGAACAAATTTCAGATCTAAACTTTATATGCTGGAAGAAGAAGATTCAATAGTTAGGAAACTACTTTTTCTAATATTTATTGTCAGATAACAATCAAAAATGAAAATTGTGGCTTTTAACGAATGATTGTTGCATCTACAGAGTACTTTTGTTTTGAACAATTCCTCGACAAGTTTAATATTTTGGATAAGGAAAATAACATGGAAACTAAGGGCAAGAAAACAATTTAATTTCGATCATGAAACAGTTTAAGGTAACCGATCCGGAATATAGTTATATAGAGGAGAAGTAATTCCAAGGGCACAGATCTTGTACGAGAGAGGTTTAGTGAAGTTTATAATATGTTGATCTCATAACTCTTCATTATGAGGAAGTTATATATTAGAGGAGGTGGCACAAGTCAGTTTTGCTTGTATCTCTATCAGTAATTTCAAATAAAACCGATACAAATATTTGTGGAATAATTAGGAGGAAATTATAATCGTAAAGGAGGAAGAGAAGAAGACTATTCAAAACTTACACAAGGACCATCGCTATGAGATGAAATCCGAAAATAAGAATATACTATTGTCGGATGAGGCTGTAAATTAAAAATAAAATATATAAATCAAAAAGATTTTTTTTAGGTAACAGGCTTCATGAGGGTAATCCACATGGCAACTCCCCTTTAATAGCATAGGAAGGGATTTGAAAGGGGGGATATGGAAGGGTAGAGGATGGTAGTCAAGGTTAACTAGGGCCCCCGGGATACATTTTAAGGATCCTACACGGCATTCGCCTAAAGAAATGCAGGACAAACCCTAGAAAAACCTGCATCAGGAGGTCGGGTATTGGGTACTTGTCCCACGCCCTTTCGATAGCGGGAGAGGAGTTTGCTTTGGGGACGCACCATTCCCTTCTCCGTGCCTCGACCAGTTATGAGGCAGCTGGCCGACTATTCCAATGGCAATAGCGGACAACTCTTACCGTATGCCCAAGGTCTGTGACACCGGAACATACACGTCTCAGAACAGGCCGAGGTGCCTCGGCTTTTGGGAACCTTAGTTCAAAAACGGAGAGGAAAAGGCATCCCCAAAGGTAGCCTCTTTGTATCAAAAATCAAAAAGATTTTTTTTTTTAGGGCAACAGGCTACATGAGGGTGGTCCACATTGGGCAACTCCCCTTTAATAGCATAGGAAGGGATTTGAAAGGGGGGATGCGGAAGGGTAGAGGAAGGTAGCCAAGGGTTAACTAGGGCCCCCGGGCTATGGTTTAAGGATCTTACCCGGCATCAGCCTAAAGAAATGCAGGGTACTTGTCCCACGCCCTTCAGATAGTGGGAGAGGAGTTAGCTGTGGGGACGCAGCATTCCCTTCTCCGTACCTCGACCAGTTTAGGAGGCAGCTGGCCGACTATTCCAATAGGAATAGCGGACAACTCTTGCCGTATGCCCAAGGACTGCGACCCCGGAACATACACCTCTCAAAACAGACCGAGGTGCCTCGGCATGTGGGAACCTTAGTTCAAAAAAAACCAGAGAGATGTGAGAGCATCCCCAAAGGTAGCCCCCGCCAGAGCTCGCAAAAAAATCAAAAAGAAATTCTTGACAAATTTTTATTCCCAAATGCGACCATAATAAACTGCAAGAATTTATCTGTAGCAGTTTTTATAGAAAGTACATTTCATGAATTTAATTTTGGTAGAGTTGAAGAAAAATTAGAAAGTAAAGTTGTTTTCCTCTCAAATTAACAAATTATGGAATTTAAAGTGAATTAAAGGCCGTATTATACAGAAATTATTTTAAAATATTGCAATGAGTTTTGCGGTACGGTTATTGTTGCGGCCTTTCCGATGATTCCCGAGTTTCAACGAAGCAGGGCACGAGTGAATTGTATTACGCTAAAAATTTCACCAACGAAGAGAAAAATAAACGTCGCTGGCGTACGAAAAGTAATTACAGCTTATTGGCGACTGTTGTATTATGGGTATTGTAGCGCGATAGTTTTATTATTGATATATATATTTTTCATTTTTTTATAATTAGATTTTAGCAAGTGTTGAGAGCTTGGTAAGTTGGAATTTGAGCAGGCGCCGCCGAGACGGGGAGATAATCCCTTCAGTCTGGAATTGGACACGTATGATGTGGACCCTCGGAAGTTACCTGGACTGTCGCACCATGGGAAACGTTTGCTGAAAACCCCAGAAAATTGAATTAACACCTGACTGCCGAAACCAATGACATTTCTTGGTTCAGGAAAGATCGATCCAAAGATGATCGAGACGATCGATTTTTGACATCCAGCGAGGGGGTTTAAAGGAAAGTATGGACAGAGAAGGACAAACCGTCGCCATCGACGGACGTGCAGCCCCCAACTTGCAGTTTCGAGAGGACCCGGAGAGATCAAGGGTGCCACACAATAACGGCCAGACATCAACTAAGGTAACTGCCAAGTATCTCAATCCTTGAGGGGGAATTACCGTAGACCATGTTTAACTGAGTTTAAGGGATCATATTGCTTGTCAGGCTAACTGAACACTGTTTTTTTTATTTTTTGTCCATGTTCAGATAATTAATTAATAAATTCTGTAAAATATCCTTTACTTCATCATTTAAAAACCTACCACTACATAATTTTTTTTATCACGCTACAGTATATACATTAAAATAAATAGGTTGTAATGTCGTGTATCTGCCACAGAGGTATTCATTAATTAATAAATACACACAGAATACTATATTTTAGTATAGATAGATATACATTCTTTGCAGTAAATTTAATACACTTATATAAACATTTAGTTCCATGTTTAATATCGTACAGATCACAGCTTTTTACAGATATTTAATACATTAGATAAATGAATGTCTTTACGTAAAACGCGACTTTACAAAAAAATTTTGTTACACATCTCAGATGCTAATATAAAATTTATAAACAGTTATGCCCACGATCTCACTGATGCCTTTCTCTATTCATCTCTTTTAAACATCACAGTACGCTTACAACTTTTGATTACGGATGTTTTACTCTCTTCACACATAAACCCTTTCAGTATCAGTGAATTTGGAAGTTTACACGTAGCGTTTTGGTATTTCAAAATAATGAAGAACGATCTGGGATCAGTGTAAGACAGATAATCGTTCTCAATTGTGCGAAATTTTTTTGTCATTTTATAGTAAGTGAACATTTGTTACATATTTGTGATTTATATTAAAATTCATTTAAAACATTACTGCGGTAAATGGTTTCAATATAATATCTGCATTAAATGGCGCCAATTTATTGAATTGTTTATAATAAGAAAAATAGCCAATTACAGACAAAAGAATTGATGATGTAAATACCAGACAAAGGACAAGAGCCTAGAGCGACACAACGGCACAAGTCAGTTGTCAGAACTCAAAAGCTAAGGTTGTGTCGCTCTAGAAAGGAAAAAGTTTTCCAAAAACGTTGTGTGGCATTTGTATAATAAATTATTTTGTCTGTATTTGGCTATTTTACTTAATATTAACTTTAAAAAAAGACGTAAATTTTTCATTTTAATTAAATTGTTTCTAGAACAGAGACATTATTAAATTCATGGCGATGAATGCTGAAACTAGTGGTCAATGAAGTAAATTATCCACATAATTCATTATTCGAACGAATAGCTGTACTTCAATTAATTGATATTTGGATTTTCGGTGTTTTCATTCTAAATTGTAATGATCAATACTGAAAATTTGCAGTATGTGTATCATGTTTCCAGGAAAATTTAATAATCACATTCTGTTTCTTGTTGATGATATATTCAATTCGACAGGACGCATTATTCACTCTCTACACAAACCAAACGTAACTGGAACAATTCAAGCGAATATTGTGGAATAATTTTGCTTACTGTTTGGCGAAAATACGACTCATAGTTAAAATCCGCGCACCTGAGAATGTTTTCTCTTTTAGGAGCACAAACAATTTCAGAACTACGGAAAAAGACCCGAGTAATTTTTCCAAACTGTGATTATCTCCACTGATTTACTTGTAATTTAATTTTAAATTTAAGTTAGTTTGATGTATGTTAGTTTTCCAAAAAACTTCTTACAAGTTTTTCAATTAAAACTTGTGCGGACGTGTCCCGAGAAAATTACGCCTAGAAGTTAAGTGGGATCTGATCGGTACTTGGGTAGCCAGAATTTCCCTGTGAAATCAGAAATTATTAAGAAAGTAGAACGATGAAGTGACATGCAAAATACATATCACGGAATCTTAATGCTATTAATTCGTCCAGTCTATTCATAGAAATAAAAAAAACTGAAAAATTCGCTGATGTATAGAATAGTATATTAGAACGCATATAATATAAATATATAGACTATTATATCGTGAGGTGATTGAACCGTTTCTCGTGCAGTACATGAAAAGAAACAATCTAAAAAATATATTCAATATCTAGTAAATACCACTGTGATCAAAAAGTAAGGTGAAATTGTCATTTAAAATTCCCGGGTATTAGGAAGGCAGGTAATTTTTTTCTAGGTTGGTATGACTGTCTATAATATTTGCCAAGCGTCTTTTTGTTAAAAGGTTTAATTATCTCCGAGTTACACGTGTTTTTGTAAACATACAAATGTGAATTTTACGATTTTTGCAATGGGTGATTTTGTTGTGCAAAGAACTTGCATCAAATTTTGTTTGCGGAACTAATATTCTTGTGCGGACACGTTGAAAATGTTGCGGAAGGCCTTTGGTGATCAAACTATGGCACAAAAAAACGTTTATAAGTGGTACAACGAGTTCAAAGAGGGCCGAGAACGCGTTGAAGACGAACCGCGCTCTGGACGACCATCAACGTGTACCGACGAGGGCCACGACCAAAAAATCAGATTTGCTGCTTGAAAATCGTGGATGGACAATTAGAGATCTTGCCGAAAATGTTGGAATATCATTTGGCTCAGCCCAAACCATTTTGAAGAAAGTTTTGTGTCTCAAACGCGTCAAGTTTCGATTGGTGCCAAAACCGCTCAATTTTTTTGGAAAAAAAGAGTCGCGTTGATGTTTGTGAAACTTTGCTGTCTGACTATCAGGAACACTTGAAATACATCATTACTGGAGACGAGACTTGGATTTACGCATACGACCCTGAAACCACCGACCAATCCAGCGAATATCGCGCAAAAGGTGAAGCAAGACCGACCGAAAAGACCACGACAAAGTCGATCGAAAATCAAGGTCATGTTGACAGTTTTCTTTGATTATTGTGCTGTGGTGCACTATGAATTCCTTCCGCCGGGCCAAACTATCAACAAAGAATATTATTTGACCGTTATGCGTCGTTTGCGTGAAGGTATTCGTCTGAAACGGCCAGAATTATGGGCGAACATATCTGGGTTCATTCATCACTATAAAGCACTTTGTCATACTGCATTGGTTCTTCCGGACTTTTTTGCCAAACACTCGACTCATATCGTTCCGCAACCACCGTATTCGCCTGATTTGGCTCCTTGCGACTTCTGGCTATTCTGAAAACTCAAAAGGCCAATGGGGGGTCGCCGTTTTGACACGATTGAGGAGATAAAAACCGAATCGAAGAAGGTCTTGAAGGCTATACCGGAAAAAGACTATTCCGACTGTTTCGAGGACTGGAAAAAGCGTTGGAAAAACTGAGTTTTATCGGACGTGGATTACTTTGAAGGGGATGAAATTGATTTGGAAGAATTATTTAAACAATTTATATTTTATAAATAAATTCACCTTACTTTTTGTTCACAGTGGTACTTACAGCGGAGTAGGAAGATATATATACCGCACCTATCAATATCAAAGTCAAGATAGATTTTACTCGGGAGGAATCTGCTCCTCTGTTAACAATAATAAAATAGTGGGTGGCACAGTTTAAACGGGCAGACAAGGCGAAAATTGCAATGTTCTAACAATGAAGTGACCACGCCAGAAATTTGTCACGAAATACACAAAATGGTATTGAATGACTGTGGACTGAAAGTGCGCGAGATAGCAGACATGGTAGGCATTCCAAAAAGTGTACATGCAGATGAGAAAGCTGTGCGTAAGATGACTGTCGCTTTTTCTTACACTGGAACAAAAACAAAGCCATTAGGATGTTTAAGTAGTGTTTGGTGATGTATTACAGCAATACAGCCGAGGTCTATTGTCGAATTATAATCGTAGATGAAACACGGGTCTATCATTTTACATCTGAGACGAAGGAGCAGTGAAAACAATGGACTGAAAGGGTACAATCGTTTCCAAAGTTCTATCTGCTAGGTCATGGCGTCAGTTTTTTGAGATATCCGTGGAATAATTTTTATTCATTATCTTAAAAAAGGAAAAGCAATCAATTGTGAGTCCTATGCGAATTTATTTCAGTGTTTGAGTGACAAAATGAAGGAAAAGAAAGTGTCACAAAAGAAAGTGCAATTTCTGCATTTGCAAACAATCTGCGGTTTATAACTATTTTGAGGAGCTTTATACGGGTATTTAACATAAAGGTTGGAATAGTGTACAGAACTTAAAGAAAAATACTTTGAGAAGTTATTTTTTGACAATTTTTTATTTCTTCGTAAGATCGATCAGTTCTGGAGCTACAGGGTGTTTCAGATTTTCAATTAGAGACTTCTAGGGGTTGAAGTGTTAATAAGAAACCCATGCCCGGAAATGTAACACTTGGATGCAAAATAAGATTGATAATTGAATCTCTGGAGACAATAAGTTTTTCGAAGGTACCTGTTTCTCCTAGTCGTTGTTGTATTCTGACCAAAATGGTATGCGATCGAGTGATGTTCTCTGTTCCTATTGGAACAGTCGGTCAGCTGCCTCCTAAACTGGTCGAGGCACGGAGATGGGAATGCTATGTCCCCACAGCAAACCCCTCTCCCGCAATCGGAAGGGCGAGGGACAAATACCAAATACCCGACCTGATGCCGGTTTTCTAGGTTTGTCCTGCATCACTTTTAGGCGAATGCCGGGTAGGATCCTTAAACTATAGCCCGTTGGCCCTATTTAACACTTGGCTACCTTCCTCTACCCTTCCGTTTCCCCCCTTTCAAATCCCTTATTGCTATTAAAGGGGACTTGCCACCACGTGGGTTACCCTGATGTAGCCTGTTACCCTCCAAAAAAAGGCGATGCGGAAAATTTTCGTGATACATGCCTTGTGAAGCTTGACCATTACATTCAGCTTAGCCGGAAACGATCAACATCGTAGTCGAATCTTCAAACGTGTATTCTACTGCTCAGAGACTGAATGACAGCTGATGTGAACGTTGACTCAGCAGAACTGATTGAAAACATACGACACACGATATCAGCAGTCGCCCTCACCGCATTTTGTTTGCGTACAGAGAAGCGTGAGATTTGAAATCGATTCGATCTTCAAACTGATTTTGCATCCAAATGATACATTTTTGGACATGGGTTTTTGAATAAAACTTTTATCTACTCAGTCCCCTCTACAGCCTCTAGAAGTCTGTAATAGGAATTATGAAACACCCTGTATATACTGGTTGAGATAGACTCTCAAAACCATAGGCCGTATGGGAAGCACTAATTATTAGAAGTATCAAATTTCAAAACAATTAGTGACGTCTTTCGTAGTTTATAATTCATTTAGAGGCGTCTCCACAAACTTAGTTCCGTAGTTGTAGATGGCAGCCTCTTTTTTTTTTAGGGCAACAGGCTACATGAGGGTGATCCACATAGGGCAACTCCCCTTTAATAGCATAGGGAGGGATTTGAAAGGGGGGATGCGGAAGTGTAGAGGAAGGTAGCCAAGGGTTACTAGGGCCCCCGGGCTATATTTTAAGGATCCTACCCGGCATTCGCCTAAAGAAATGCAGGGAAAACCCTAGGAAAACCTGCATCGGGTAGGTCGGGCATTGGGTACTTGTCCCACGCCCTTCCGATAGCGGCAGAGGAGTTTGCTGTGGGGACGCAGCATTCCCTTCTCCGTGCCTCGACCAGTTTAGGAGGCAGCTGGCCGACTATTCCAATGGGAATAGCGAACAACTGTTACCGTATTCCCAAGGTCTGTGACCCCGGAACATACACCTCTAAGAACAGGCCGAGGTTTTTTTTTTTAGGGCAACAGGCTACATGAGGGTGATCCACAATATTTACATATTTGCCGTTCTGCAGTGGCTGAGAGTAGCAAAATATGGAAACAAACTATGCGATCACAACCCCGTTTTGTAGTTGCACACAAAACTCTCGAATATTAAGAACAATTTGAATTCCGACAGCGACGGAAATAAATTGAGGTCTCATAGAACGGAGACAAGAATGATGAAAGGACCTCATGAATCATAAACCATGACATCCAAAAATGAGCAAGAGGACTATTGGCGGAACATGAATTATAATACGATTAATAATATTTCATTTAAAGAGACAATAGGAATAAGCGAGATACAAAGTATGGTAAGTCCGTCCGACGCAGCATACTATAAATATATTAACTGTAGTTATTCAGGTTTATGCTTCAGTGGCCTTTCCACTCACACAAAAACGTGGACGGTTTCTGTGTAGTATGGAATGTCAATCTTCCGTTTGGGACTTAAGAGCAAAGAAGAAAGAAACAGAATTAAAATGTGGTTGGATGACAATGACTTAAAAGGAACAACAACGAGCGAAGTGATACGCTGTTTCGATTTCCAATTTGTAATACGTATTTAGAAAAATATATTGACAATTGTTTTTTATACCAAGGACCTTGAGCGGAGTCGCAATAAACGAAATTAATTACATCAATAATGTACATAAATGTTGTGGGAATCTCCGACAAAATATGTTTAGTTATCATTAACGTACAACTTAACACACCTAAAAGCTGTCATTAGACAGAGCCATTCGGGATTGGCAGGCCACAAAGTATCAAACAAAAGATTAACGACTTATGACAGGGAATTCGTGTAAAAATAATATGATTAGTATAAGTTAAAATTGAGTAAAGTTAAGGGAAACTATAATCATATTACAAAATATAAATCGTCTGTGCTAAAAAAAAATACTAATTAGATAAATAAATTGCCGAATAACAAACGAAAATAAGTGCCAAATTAAATACCACATTTAGCACCATTTTTTCCCCTGTAGATTCACTATTTATTTATTTATTTGTATATTAATATTATATGGTGGTTTTTTTTAAAAAAAAGAACAGGCTACATGAGGGTAATCCACATGGTGAAAATCCCCTTTAATAGCATAGGAAATTATTTGAAAAGGGGATGCGGAAGGGTAGAGGAAGGTAGCCAAGGGTTAACTATGGCCCCCGGGCTATGGTTTAAGGATCCTACCCTGCATCCGCCTAAGAGGATAAACCCTACAAAACCTGTATCAGGTAGGTCGGGAACTTGGCACTTGTCCCACGCCCTTCCGATGGCGGGAGAAGAGTTTGCTGTGGGGACGCAGCATTCCCTTCTCAGTGCCTCGACCAGTTTAGGAGCTAACTTAATTTATTGAGGAATTGCATTGAAGTGAGGAGAAGAGCAGAGAACTGAAGGACGTCAATTGTATTTTTATCGGCATTTAATATTTATTTGTAGCGAGAATCAAGTTCTATAGATGTAAGGGAACGATGTTTTCCTTCTTCATTTTATGTTCTTGTTTTTTCTGATTTGTGTTCTTTTTTTTATATTTTCTTAACATAACCACCGTGACATGCAATTAAATAAATATATATATATAAAAGGTAAGTTGAACATCGAAAGTCATCACAGTCTTGTTGAAAGTTGAAATAGAAATCAACACGAATATGGAAAGGTTTGATTTAATATGGAAACTCCAAACAATTTCTGTTCTAAATGGACTGAATAAAGGTAAATTCAGAACCAAAGAAATCAAGTAAAAAATACATTAAATATCCCAAGAGTAGACTGTTAGATCTATTAAACACAGTCACAACGTAATGGAGATTTGAAATTCTCTCTTAGGAAGAAAAGCTAAGAGAATAATCGTGATATAACTTTTATGACAGATGATGTGCAAAACTAACAAACAACGAGGATAAGACAATACGTTATGCTGAAGTTTGTGGAAGAAGTAATAGGAAACAAGAGCAAACAGCGACTGACAATATGATCGACAAATCATTTCTTTTAGAAAAGGAAATAAACGTTGAACGTTCCAACGTCGAGTTTGGTACGTAGATTGATACCAGGCGTCATCAGCTCGTAAATTTGATGGGAAATGTCTCCAAGAATCTTACAGATATTGGTACATTATATAATTTTATTGGAAGAGCGGCTTGTAATTGAGTTAAGAAAACGGCAGACGGGACGCCTAAGTCGATACGAGGCCGGCACTTTGTCGTCCTTTCTTCTTCCATCCGCGATACTTGACGGAGACAAGGGCCTCTGACATGTTCCAGATCGATATCAATACGCTGTTGCCTGCAGCTTGCCCACGGAACTTTCTTCAACGCCAACAAGTGTGTTTGCTTTTTTGTGCATTCCGCAAACATTCTACCAAATGGAATATTTTAGCAGCAGTCGGTATCTGGTAACGAAAATACTGGCGAGTGTAAACGCTATTGTCGGAACGGAATGTGTTGCTGTTTACGCGACATTTTGCAATATTTTCCTTTCAATACAAGGATAAGGCTTTTTGTCGGTGATTTATTAATATATATTTACGAAGAATAGCTATGACAATTTAAATTAAATAAATATTTATCACAGAAAGAAAAACGCAATCAGTTTTTGCAGTCAAAATTCAAGGAAGTATTAGATTATAAATTCATTATTGCATCTCAGAAGAATTCTCTCCACAACGTTCCATTTATTTTATTATTTAGATTTTGAAGTCAAATTTTGAGAATACCTTAGAGGGAGGGATCACTAACATATGTTAATTTTTTTCCAAGTCTTCTGCTCTTCAACGGTGCGTAAAAGTGTACAATCGGATCCCTGCACAGTGTGTAAAGGTAAGCTTAAACTTTTATACATAGATCAGAAACTTGATTTGGCTAGGACATCGTAAAACCAAAATGACGCCTAAATGGTGCATCGTTGCTCCTCAGGGAAAAGTCCGCAAACCACAAAATATCGGTATGATATTTAATTAATACTGTAAGATTTTTATAGAGGAGAGCAAACATTTTCTGGGCAGCTGATTGACGGAGGAATGAGAATATACCTGCTAGATTACTGTTGGAATATTCTACTGAACACATCATTATAAAATAATGTTTAAACAATTGATGAAAATGAAAGTTTCGTAGACCCCACTGGGTTATCTAAGTTCACTAACCTTTCAGTAGAATCGATAGTTAATCCTGTCTGTCTGCTATGCGATGTACCTAAAGATTTTACTTTTGGTATTAACGGTGACAAATCCTCTGACACTATGGAAAGCGATGCACTAAATTTTATGCTAAATTTATAATGTCTTCTTTTTAAATGTCTCGTGGCAGAAAGAAAAATATATTGTTTTGTAATTTATTCACCTTTGTGAGGTTCCGAAAAATATAATAAGTGTAATAATCCGTGGCTCTGTTTCAAATATCAGTAAATAATAACACAATGAATGTGTTTCAATTTTATTGTTTAAGGACGACAACCAGAGTAAGTTTGCAGTTACTCCTTAATCAAATAATTTAATTTAATATATCTTGACCTTCTGATGGTAAAATATTGAGAATTTTAGATACTTAAAGGTGTGTTAAGTTTCCACCCGTGTGTAGGCCTTTGTCAATCACTGAGTACAAACTAAAACTGTCGTTGAATATATTACAGTCTCGAATAAAGGTCAATGTTCCTATAAATATTTTTTTTTACTATTTTAAAAAATGTCGTGGTCAAGGGTAATAATTGTAAATGGTTAGATTCCTGAATTATTATTAAAATATAAGATTAATTTATTGATTGAACTAATCTTTATAGGTAGATATAAAAAAATTAATATGAGAAAATTATTTACAAAAATTGATTACATTATTTATATAAAAGAGAGAAAATATGATTTAGTAATTTTAATAAAAGAATCAGGGATAGTCGTACACCAGAAAATCTATCAAATTAGGAAATTAAGAAACAACTAAAAATATATACTATATAATTTTAAAAATTAAAAATAATTCCCTCTTAAATTAGAAAATTTATTATTCTATGGAAACAAACTTTGTATAAATGTATAAATGAGACAATTTAATGTTATAATATACGAATCATACTCCTCGGTATTGGAAGATATCGATATCCAAGTTGTTACCATGGTCGTACAAAGAAAATTTTAAAAAAAACCTAAAGAGAACAGTAAATTCTTTAAAGATTTCTTACAACGTGGATATGTTTTCTGGCAACCAACCCTGAACAGAAATTTGAGGAATGACTGTTATCTATGTAATTAGAGTTTTGTGAACTATCGTTAACCTAGGAGAAACCTACGTTTAATGGAATTTTTGCTGTTATTTTTTTAAAGGTGTAGACAGGCTATGTATAGGGTAATCCATATAGTGGAAACTACCGTCTTATAGCATAGGAAAGGGCGAGAAAGGGGGGATGCGGAAAGGTAGAGAAAGTTAGCCAAGAGTTAACTAGGGCCCCCGGGCTATGGTTTAAGGATCCTACCCGGCAATTCATCTAAAAGTGATTCAGGAAAAACCCTAGAAAAACCTGCATCAGGCAGGTCGTGCATTTGGTACTTGTCCCACGCCCTTCCGATGGCGGGAGAGGAGTTTGCTGATATTTTTGTGTTTGCTAGAAAAACAGCGAGAAATGAAATCTATTTGAAGCACGGTTCATTCTTACAGTAAGTCCTGCCTTTAAATGTGAGCGTTGCGAAGCCAACACCGTCTGGGCTGCGGTGGTTATCCGAGCAGCCTTATTGCCACTGTGACTACAGTCTCCATTTCCTCGCAGCATCTGTGAAACTGTATAATATCGTCGATCGGAGAAGATGATTGGAAACTTCCATGAGTTACTCTAACGGTACTTAATCAATGTCTCCGCATTTTATATTACGTCTGAAAAAAAATTTCATGTCATATTTATAGTTTTTGAATTTATTTCCAGGAAATCCGTTTCTGCTCCGTTGTTCCTCGAGGTAGTTAAATGGCAAGTTTGTTTTATTCAGTAGAAAATTAAATATAGCCTAATTTACTTGAAAGAAGATCTGTGCCATATATTTTATACCTATAATTTTGATATACACTATATTTGACTTTCCGCGTTATATTATAAACCGTATACAAAATGAAAATGATTAGATTTACTTACACCGTATTACATGATTTCTTGTTTCATTTTATGATTGAATTTTGGAAGTGAACTATTTCTATTTAGTTTTGGCAGTATTACTGTACAAAATCGGTTTATCCTTCATTTACTTCGTCTGAATATTTTAACTGATAGGCGCTTTACTGAATTTTCGTTGTACGTGTAACCCTGTTTAAAAATATTTGTGGCTATATAGTATAGCTGTGTAGCTGTAGATGTACTGACGCTATCACCCGATTTATAAAGATGTATGGAAGGCTATTATTAGAGGAGTGCGACATTTTCTTTGTGTAAGTCGCCAGGATAGTAGGAGGAGAAAACCTGCAAATCTTTATTTATGACTAACGGTCTAGACAAAGGAGAATGTTTCGCAGTTATCGCTAAGACGGAGGAAGGAAAGGAAGCCGAGTGTTGTGGATGGTTGTGGCGCTGCGGGCAGGGGGCAGGTACGGCGGTCAATCGAGGTTCGAGTCCCAGACGCCACTATCGATCCCCGCGGCTTGGCTAGGCTCGCGCTTTCGAGGATCGATGCTGGCGGGAGAGAGTCGCCAGGTGTCTGCCAAATATTAGAGTCTGCCTGCTTGCGTTTCTCTTTTTACACTTGCCTTTACGATTCGCGGGGAGGTGACTTTCAAAAGCGTTCTCCCTTGCACAAAGGACGGGGGAACAAAGCCATTATTCTCGTGATTGTTCGTCGGCGGCTTCGGGTCAGGCTCTTTGACTGTAATGGGCAGCTTTGCGGAAGTCGGCACCACTCTTGGAGCTCTCTTCCGAGATTACCATGGAGAGGAGCTTTCTGCCTGCTAACATCTTTGTACAATGCGCTAACAACAACGAGCTCTTAGTAAGAAGGGATCAGACATCTCGAAGCTGGACGAAAAAGTATTAGATGTTCAAGAGTAGTGAATCCCAGGCCACTGTCGATTTCGTGTGTCATTACTAAAAACTTTATGACTGGATATGACCATTTATAAGATCAGCTTATCGTCTAGTAGACCAGAGACGCGTTTTGAAGCAGTCCTTCAGGAGGAAGAGAGTGAAAGCAAATTCGTCAGACCAATACCAAAGGTGACCATTGGCGTACTCTCGGCCAGAACGTCAATGTTTTAGTTGAAGAACGCAGTAGTATATAAAACACTAATCAGCGCAATATGTTCAAAAATACCTCCTGAATAATGAAAATGTCTTAAAACTTATATAACACATTTAATGTATTATAACCTTGGCAAGCAATTCGACATAGATGAGAGAACCGACTCGGTACTGGAGGACTGACAGCAAAAAACAGATGTTGGAAAACACTCATTTCTAAATAGCACAATAAATAACTGGAACAATTTACTTGAAAGAGAATATCCTCTATGACTGCCCAAAACACGACAGGACTAAAAAAATAGCCACAATTCAGAAATACACGAGAAAGGAAGAAATGTACCTCTACGACGGCGATAAATAACCTACTAAAATTTAGCAAGGAAACCGGCATTCGAGATCTAATCTAAATAGACAATGAATCAGAGAATAAGATTAAAATGTATAGTTAATATGAATTAATTAATTGTAATAATGGTAAGTCAAGAATGACTTTTATGTTGACGCGACTATAAACAAAAACTTTTTAAAAAAGGTTTTCCGAGAAACTCCTCTAACGAAGAGAAAATTTCCACTTAATCTTAACTCTGTTGTGAATATAGGGTAGAGTAGTGAAGTGTATTGCAGTGAAGTGATAGTGCTCCGTTATAAACTAAAAAAAATGGTAACATTCCTTGACTTCTTAGGTAGTTAAATAGTTAGTTAACCTCTATTTTCAGATATCTTTCCACTTTTTTTTCAGGTCAGTACAATATTAATTCCTTATTTAACTTTTTCAAAATTAACCATTAATTAATATAATGTTATATACATGTATTTATAGTTGAAACAATTTTGCTAAACCTATCTTATATTTTAAAATAATTATATTAATTTATTCTACTTTCCTGTATTGCAATTTCCCTTATTTAATTTGTAATTAAATTGTAATTTCATGCATCTACCGCCGGGAAAACTGGCAATTTGTAGATTAAATAAATAAATACATACATACAAATAGCCACCTTCTAACTATGAATATCAAGCCGAAATTTCTCTCTACTAAAATATGAAACAGAAAATATCTAAATTATTGTCTAATCACATTCATATTACTAGTTCCTCTAATCAGCAAGGAGCTTCACCATGGGCGCAGGAAGGGTCAAGATAATCGTGTTAAACCAGTGTGGAATCGTTTATGAGCACGTCACAGAATTAAAAATGTCAAGATAGCCTTGGTCTAAAGATGTACATACGACTGATTCGCTTCGTGATTATATTCAACCGCTCTCACTTCACACGTCCAACAGAAATTTCATACTATAGCGCGTTATTTAGAATAGGCGTCTTTTCATTGATTATACTGATATTTTAGTCATTTTGTTTAAACGCGTGAGCAACCATGTTTATCCAACATCAGCAAAAAGTGCCATTTGGTGCCAGTCAGGCTGAGGATTGTAACTGTACATCCATCGGGGGTTTTCCCGTCGGCAAACAGTAGGTGCAGAGGGTTTCGTGGTTGGAATGTTCTACGTCGGATCGTCTACGACCTGTGATTGGTCCATAACAAATTAAATGGACCAATAGAAAACAGTTGGCCTCACAGGTCGGGAGAAGTGGATGCCTGGTGAGGAATCTGACTGGAGAAGTTGCGGTGAGCGGTTGCTCTTGGGTTTTTTTAGAATTTACCAGCGAGACTCCACGAGAGAGACATCGATGACCAGCTGCGATGGACGTCGCTGTGTTGCAGAGACCCCAGTCTGGTAACCAGTATTGCATATTTCATGGCTGCGTAAAGCGCTTTTTATAAATCGTTTCTCGGGCCTAACTTGCCACAATAATCCTTGTGTTTTCATAACTGGCTAGTCGGGAGTGCAAAATTTTAATTGTACATATCTTTAATAAAATTAATAAATTGGCTTAGTATGTAAAGGGCTATTGTTTTCCTAATGTTACTTCCTCCTACCGCAGGTAAGTCGTTCTAGGAATTTGACCGCCGGAGACATTCTACGGCTGGTAGCGAAGGGACCTGCCACAATACTCTTCCAAATTCTATCACTTATGAGCTTCAGTACTACACTCTAACACTTCTATCAGTGTGTTTGAACTATTGTTTTTATTTATTCTCTGTGTTTTACAACACACAATGACACGCATGCAGACATCGATATATTTTAGTACATGTTTAGTTTATATGTTCAATATTTTAGATGATTATCATTACTCAACGCCTTAAATCTAAGCAGATGTGTTCTTTACCACAAACGGTTGTGCTGAGCCACAATTATTTAATATGTAAGCGAAATTTTCCAACCTGTTGACCTTATATTGGCTTGTAAATCACAAAAATGCTAGCCATTTTTATGATTTTAGGTTATATGGTAAGTCTTTCTGAACAGAGTTTCTCGAGAAATAACGTGTCTTCATAACAAAGAAAGTTTAAAACTGTTCAATTCAAAACTAATACTTGTTTATTCAGCAATATTTACAATATTTTAATTGGATAATGGTGAAAAACCCTAGATTGAAGCAAGAAAATGGATATACGGTGTTATTATAAAACACAGGCAGGGAGACTTAAGATCTACGTTAAGCTGCCTCAGAAAGAGAAAGATATAGACTGTGTGACAGAGAAAGGGAGAGGGTTTGGGGGCGGTGGTTAGTTACACATTGGACATGAAGACATCGGTAATATAGTCAGATAGAGACTGCGAGGAACCATAATGGAAAAGCGTTTGTATCAGGTGTTGACTTGGCAAGCATAATTCATTACATTTGAAGGTTTACGTGAGTTATAAAATATATACGGTCACATAATGAAGGATGACGATTTTGCCATTTTTTCTACGTTGTTTTCTGCATATGAATTAATCTATACACTAATTGATTTATCTAAAATCAATTTATTTATGTCATACTGTGCCTACTCTGTTTGAACCTACAGCACTTAGAAGATTTTGAAATAATTTATGTAAATATTTAGTTATAATTAATAAAATTGTCAATACTTTCCAAATTTAATATTCCATTATCATGTCATTATTAAACTATTTATACTTAAGACATTGGATTTCCGTATATATATATATATATATACATTATATATATATATATATTGTAGTGATTCTCTTTTAAATGGTTTAATAATAAAAAAACAAGCCTCACGTTGAGGTTCCAATTTGTAGTGATTATACTTTTAACAATTTTATTAAAAACCAAGTCCTCACGTGCAGGTTCCTATTTTGTGGAATTTACTTTAAAATGATTGGATGTTTTAATTAAAAAAATCAAGATTTAAAGTATACAAACAAATTAATTTATTAAAGCAAATACTGAAATTACATTAAATATTAATACTTGACGATATACCACGGCTATATCTCAGGGCCGACCACCGGGCCTTCAATAAAGAATAATTATATTAAACAAAGTTATTAAGGCGTTAATTTAAACAATCAATAAAATATTAAAAAAATGCAAAATATGAGATATGAAATTTAAAATCTGAAATCTGAACTCGGAAATCTCACGATAAGATATCATTTACTGGCGGATTTACAGAAAATAAGTTGTGCAGTATACCCTAAAGTTTTGTTGTACCAAGAAATGGGCTCGTCCACACACACGATTATTAACACTTAATTTATACTGAATTTAATAGGGAACAATTTCTGCTTGCCAAGTTTACTCTTAACACTTCCCTGTTCTCTCCATCAATATCATACTATCATTCTCAAAGTTTGGTTACTTGCTGGATGAAATGACCTGGCTCCAAGTAATTTAAATAATGTCTAACTCGTAAATGTAGGCTAGACTCCGAACAACAGTCGGCGTAGTATCGTTGCAGTTATAACCGTAGACCATTTTATAATATTAGAGCTGTTTAAACTACATACAGCCACACACTTTCTGAATTTCTGTCCTTTCTCCACCGTCTCCTACCATATACTCTGGAGCTCCGCTTCCCACAAACTGAATTTCGACCATACCCAGCAAGCATGCATTATCGCTACATACACAACTCGTGTGTTTAGGCAGCCAATAATGCAAGTTCAAAAACTTGTTGATTAATTAATTATTTTTTCTTTTAATTACGACAATATATATATATATATTGTTTTCACAAAAATAGTGACGAACTACATTTAAAAATTTTTCTTTTTAAAACTATATAATTGACGCTTTTTAGACAGTTACGTCGAGCATTATTATAATATATTTGTTTCCTAATACCATTAGAATACAATAAAAATATTTTGCACAGAGGTTCAGGAAGTTGGATATTTGAATACATATTCTAATAAAAACATAATCGTCAGATAAAGTAGATAATTCAGAATAATACTTTAAGTACATTCAACTACAAAATTAATTTCTTTCTACTCCCAACACAAGATCTTCCTAATGAATTCACCCATTAAAAATGAATAATGTGAAGGAGCATTATGAGAACTGGTGTTACACTGTAAATTGTTAAAGCGAAGTGTTTTGAAATATGTGCCACTTGAGAAATAGAAATTAATGAAACAATAGAAATTCTCAATACGAACGACGTAAATTTTTAAAATCATTTTACGATATACTTGAAAATAATATACTAATATCAGATTAAAAGATAGAAAATAACAATTATAGTTTCGTAAATCATATATAAGAACCGTTAAAGTTATCAACCTCTATCGAAATTTGTTAGATTTTTATTCCGCTTAAATTTTTCTTCATAGATCAGATGTTTTATTGATGAAATTCCAAAATTTACAAAAATAACCGAGGTTTTACATATAAAATGGTTAATTTTCCTTGGTGAGTTTGTCCCAGAAACACTGAAATTTTACAGGGAATCGCCGTGATTACACGCAGCTATTTTAAAACGCAGATAGCGAAAACGCAAGCGATAAAAAAAACGTATGTTGCACTAGCGGAGCTGGAAGCCGGTTATCTAGTCAACATGATTGCACTGATCGAATTCAATAGCAGCTAGTGAATTTTCTGGCGAGTAGCCAGTAAACTCGCGAACTGTAATCGAGGCCTAACAGATCCGTGTGCGGCGATCTTTGCGATCGGATAAGAACGCGAGAACGTTGTTTGTCTGTTTCGGTGTCTGATCTCATGGTTATACTTAAGTCTTTAAATACTATTTCATTGAAAAAGTCTCGAACCTGATCCTCGAGTCAATATTTTGTTCGGTGTATTGCAAAAGCCACAGACGTAGTTTGGGAAAATAATTTGATTTTATAGAGTAAAATATGTATTAACATTCCTATATACGAATCATATTAACGTATATACGTATAACCGATAAGAATGAATAAATGAATTATGTTGTTAAATCATATAATAAAAAGATGGAGAGAATCTTATGTGATATACGGCAAAATATTTTAATCTATATGTTTTTTTGAATAAATACCAAATGTAGTTCATCTCTGAAACGAAAGTATACTCGTAAATATTATAGCAGAGCAACAGTTTATCTTTTCGAACGTGAATAAGTGCTTTGGTCAATTATATCAAGAGTTTTTGAATTTCTTTTACTCGACACATACGTCATATATAAACAAATATGGGCCTCAAACAGATCAAGTATACAAAAAGTATATTACCAAATTAAAGAACAACAAATATTTTACAAAAATATTTATTAAACTTACAAGAAAATGTTAACATAAACAAATCTAAACAAATCTGAAATCCAGATTTAAATTTAAATAAATCTGTCGGTACTCAATTTTTATATAAGGTTTACACAATGGAATTTTTTTTTACATACCAGATTATCAGAGCTCCTTTCATGCCACACTGCTTATACACTTCACTGGTTATTTAAAATAAATTTAATTTAACTGGCCATGTTATTCACTGTTCACAACCTAAATCAGCACACAACTTTCCTAAATTTCCGGCCAACTGACCACCGGACACGTCACCAACATTCGTTCTAGAAGTTTTTCGTCCTACATGTATCAGCCGACTTTACTTTACAGTCCTGGATATTAATGGAAACTGACTATTGTACTTTACTGTTTTCCCAAGCTTTGCAATAATTAGTATCTTCCTGGTGCGATTTTTATATGCTGGATTAGTGACTTCCCAAAAAATCAGATGCTAATCTATTAAAAGTTAAACTTTCTTGGTTGGCCGCATCATGATCAGAAACAAGCAAAAATGTTAGAAATTAACGATGTGTTCTCTAGAACTCCCAGAGGATAATTGGGGACCATGCCTATAAAAGCGTCCACACTACGAAATATTGCGCAACAATGTCTCAAGTCTCCCATTTATGCCAGGAGATCATTGTTCAGCGATTTTGTTCTGAAAGCGTGTCTACATAAAAGAATTATCGCGGGATTGTCTATAGACATTTTCTACATACAAAATCGCTCGACTTTGTATACAAGTGCGTCCTAGGCCTTAAATGATTACGTCGTATGCCATTATCAATAAAATATTAAGTTTCCATTTAAAGTTCTGTTAACAGTTACAGTGATTATTTTTGCTCTCAAATCAAAGGGTGCACTCATAATTCCGGTTCCAGAAAAAATAATTTCTGAGTTATAATTACAAAATAAAATAAAATTGGTTGATTTAACATCATTTTAATCCATTACCTGGAAACACATACGATAATAGAAACATAGTGCACGGGTTTTTACATCAACCTTAGCTTTTCACACAAAGACTTTCCCAAAACGTTTTTCACTGAAATATTTTATTTAGAGCCTACGGCTTTGTGTCCAAACTTAAATCCGCAGGTTGTCATTGGCAGAAAAACAATTTTTTTCATATAAAAAAACATTATTCGAAGTACCAGCAGTCGGTAGCTACATATGTTTCCTATCTCTCGGGCAATTTGTGGATACAATGATAAAAAAAATCATATCCTTTTGAGGCAAAACCACTCATCAAGCCATTTTCTGACGTCTTCGTAAGAATCGAAATGCTGCTCAGCGAGCGCGAGGCCCATCGACGAAAAAAGGTGGTAGTCGGAAGGGGCCAGGTCTGGTGAATAGGAGTAGCGCTTCCTAGTTGAGAGCCTCGAAGTAGTTCCGGACCATTATGCGCTGTCGTGGAGGAAACTCATCTTGTCGTGTCTGTGCTGATAATGCGACCTTTTTCACGCAGAGAACGTGGGTAATTTGATCAGTTGTTGATAGTAGCAGTGGTCAATAGCAGTTTTACCAGGTTTCAACAGTTCATAGTCCGGAGCAGTTTGGTCTAGCGGAGTCTGTTGATGGCTGGCTGGGATCTTCTTGAGTTTAGGATTCTGGAAATTATCCACTTTTCAAACACAATCCAACGCAGGAACAACTTCAGTTTCCGTCTGGCGAGCAGCAAGATTTCGCGTGTTTCGGCGTCGCTCCATCTGCCTATCTTTAAATTCATGCGGCACCCATTTTCTGATACTTTCCCAAGCCACGTAGGTGCATTTAATAATTATAACAATCAATTACGTGGAAAGCATTTTTTGCGATTGGGTGTCGTTCCCGTCCAAAAGAATCTGCAATTGATGGTCCTCAACCTTCCTGGGCTGATTTTCACGCTTCTTGACGCTCAGGTCAAAATTGCCGTCTTTGAACCGACGAAACCAATCTCTGCACGTAGTTTCCGATAAAGTACCCTCGCCATAGGCCCCCACAAGCATTTGATGCGATGTGTCAGCCGATTTATTCCAATTTAGACAGAAAAGCAGGGCTTCACGCATATACTTTTGTTTGGCAAAAAGCTAGACATGATTACAAAAGGAAAGTGCTATCGATAAATTGTCTGCGAGCGCTATTCTCTTGCAGGCAATACCTGCTAGGGATGTTCTCTCGCAGACAGAACCTTTTAGGAGAGATACGAAGGGGCTACCTTTGGGTATGCCTTTTCCTCTCCGTTTTTGAACTAAGGTTCCCACAAGCCGAGGCACCTCGGCCTGTTGTGAGAGGTGTATGTTCCGTGGTCACAGACCTTGGGCATACGGTAAGAGTTGTCCGCTATTCCCATTGGAATAGTCGGCCAACTGCCTCCTAAACTGGTCGAGGCACGGAGATGGGAATGCTGCGTCCCCACAGCAAACTCCTCTCCCGCTATCGGAAGGGCGTGGGACAAGTACCCAATGCCCAACCTACACGATGCAGGTTTTTCTAGGGTTTTCTCTGCATTTCTTTAGGCGAATGCCGGGTAGGATCCTTAAACCATAGTCCGGGGCCCCTAGTAACCCTTGGTTTCCTTCCTCTACCCTTCGGAATCCCCCCTTTCAAATCCCTTCCTATGCTATTAAAGGGGAGTTGCCCAACGTGGATTACCCTCATGTAGCCTGTTGCCCTAAAAAAAGGAAAAATTATGTTGTTGTATGAAATTATATGATGATGTGCACTAACTTATGTTGACCGATGACGAACTAATAAAAAAAGGAATGTCATGTCCATAGCGGGTCATTAAAGATATTTTACTACAATTTAATTTAATTTAATTGATGAGCATTCGTTTATTTTGTTCATACTACGAAATATCAAATGACACGGAGAAGCACGACTACTGTCTACAGTTCATTGTTCGGGAAACACGAAAAAGTAACTACTCTTTCACCTAAGTATTTTTTTCCCCGATCGCTCACTATGTAACTCAGATATGAATATACACGACGCCGGTATGATTTCGTTATAAATTTGTTTTTGTTCGATTGCCTTGCACTAAACGAAGAAAATGTTCAGAAATATTCCAGTTCAAAATAATTTTTTTGAGAGAATACGGAATTGAAGTGAGGTCAACTCGTGATCGGCATCGAATTATTATAATTTAATTCATGAGCCACACTTCATTGACACTATATCAAATATGGACTTTAAAGGTGTGAAATAGTTACGAATCATACAAGTATAATAATATTGAACTATGCTTGTTCTGAGGGATTATATCTTTATCAAATATTCATCATTTACAGATCTACTAATACTCGTTCCTTCTTCATTAAAAACCACAAGGACCAACTTGACACATACAGCAAACATTGTGTAGTAATCTCTTGCTCTAATTGTAATTCCTGCTATATAGGGCAAACAAAACGTTCCCTTAATACCCGTATTAAGGGAACATATGTCTAAAGATAAATAATCTGTAGTCCCCAATTTTATCATCAATTCGAAACATACATTTGACTGGAAAAATGCTAAGATTTTAGACATTACCACCAGGTATAATTCTAGACTCATATCAGAGATGCTTCACATTAATTCAAACATCACAGCAATTAATGTACAAACAGACAAAACGAAACTCCACAATTGTTGTGTCGCTCTAGGCTCTTCTTAACTCCTGAAGAAAGGGACAAGGATCCCATAAACGTTGTGTGGTATTTATATTATCACTTATTTTGTCTGTATTTGGTTATCTTTCTTATTATTCTTATGCCTCGTTCTCAAATTTACCAATTTTTCGATTTGAGAATTACACAAAGTAAAGGACAGGTCGTTAGGTTCATTCGGTGCTGGCATTTTAAAAAAATTATTGCCATAGAATTTACATGTGGACTCAGACCGGGACAGGTTTACGTTGCGCAAGTATGAAGTAAGTTTTAAAATGTAGATTATATTGAGGGAAGAAAGGTGAGGAACCTCTGGAAGTGTACTCATATCTGCAAGGAACAGGTTGTACGTTCACAAGCTAATTAGCTGTCCACAGATTAATACCCTTGACGCAATTACGGTGCATTCATCAGTCGAACTCCCCAAGCACATGCGCTTCATTAGTCTCAATTGACACGCCAAGCGAAACTGTCCATCGCCGAAAAATAAATAATATTGCAGCACTTCTTTTTGATCGCTGGTGGACTCATCATGGTCGTATTGAGCCAGGTTTTCCTGCTACGCGCTAGTTAAAAAGGTTGGTTTTTGCAAAGGTTGTCCTGTCTGTCAGTCTACATGTCCCTGTTCGCTACATTTATGGCGGACTCTCGTCCTGCACCAGTTTCATCGCTACTATTGCTAAATACGATTGCTCATGTGCTGTTCCCTTGATGCCTAGAATAAAAAGAGGAAGCTCCAAACATGGTCGAGCTAATTAACAATTGTTTCCCAATTTCTAGACTTCGCATGGAACCAGAAGATTAAAATAAGAAGAACGTATAATTAGTTTTTTTTTTAAAAAAAAGAACTTTGAAAAAATAAACAGATAAAATGAAGGAATGTAGGAAACACCAGGACGAATTTAAATTAAACAAGTAAATACTGATGAGGAGCTCATCTGAGGAAAATCTAAATAGAACATTACCTTAAAGTAATTTTCTGTAGAAAACACCAGGGCGAAATTATTTTAAACAAGTAAGTTCTGATGAGGATTTCAGCTGAATGAAATCTAATAAACATTATCTTAAAATAATTTTTAGGTAACATCTCAGTAGTAGAAATGAAGAGTGACCTGAACTAGACGACGTGAAATACTATTTAATGATCATTCTCCATACTTTAATGTTCACTTCTTATATATATATATATATATATATATATATATATATATATATAAATTGAATCAACTTTTTTATCGGTTTTCTTTAAAGAAACGCATACAGTCATCTAATGGAGAAATTTTATTTAAGTGAGTTGAACCTTTGTCTGTTTGCTAATGTGTGTTTTTTATTTTTTATTTATTAGTTTAACATTTACTTGTATGATTATACATTTTTTGAGGTGTAGACAGGCTACTTATAGGGTAATCCACATGGTAGCAACTCCCCTCTTATACCATAGGAAAGGGATTTGAAAGGGGGGATGTGGAAGGGTAAAGGAAGGTAGCCATGGGTTAACTAGGGCTCCCGGGCTATGAATTAAGGATCCTACACGGCAATTCGTCTAAAAGTGATACAGGGAAAATCCTAAAAAAACCTGCATCAGGTAGGTCGGGCATTTGGTATTTGTTCCACGCCCTTCCGATGGCGGGAGAGGGGTTTGATGTGTGGTCGCAGCTTACACTCGCCATGCCTTGGCCAGTTTAGGAGGCAGCTGGCCGACTATTCCAATAGTAATAGCAGACAACTCTTACCGTATGCTCAAAGTCTGCGACCCCGTAACATACACCTCTTAAAACAGGCCGAGGTGCCTCGGAATGTGGGAACCTTAGTTCAAAAACCAGAGAGATGTGAAGGCTCCTCCAGAGCTGTCGCAGGCTTCATTTCAGAGTTGATAATTATACATGATAGTTGAGTTAAAATAAATTTATAGTGTGAGACACACGAGAGAGAGAGAGAGAGAGAGAGAGAGAGAGAGAGAGAGAAACTTGTAATTGGCAGGTCGCAACTCATGATTGTGATATTGCAGAAGTCTTTTTGTACGTACATTCATGAAAATGATATTTTCATAAAAATTTGTTACATTACATTTTATAATTATTTGTTGTTCACATCAAATTGTTTATGAAGTCTGTTGGTCAATTACGCTTTAGTCTTCTTTAGCTTTATTATATATTGCCGTCTTTTTATACTACCCTATTAATAAATAAATAGCCAGAATTAAATGAGTAATATTTTTTTCAGTATTGTAGATTTATGTGCAGAGAAAGTAAAAAATACCTTTAAGAGAAATAAACTATTACAACTTATCACATGCAATACAGGCATTGAAATTTCCGATTATTTGTCAGAAAAAGTAACGAGACGCACATACTAAAATCTATGTTTACTTTTACACGTAGGTTATAATAGTTGATATATGGTTAAGATAGCTAAATTATGTAAAGAAAAACAGTGTTCTGAATAACATATTTAAATGCGACAGTGGCTAGTTCGAAGTCACTCGAAAACCACACATAACAAGTAATAACCACTTGGGCCAAAAAAAAAAACTCTCTTTACTTTTATGTCATTGGAGTAGTCTTGCATGTATATTTTTATCTATATCTTGTTATATTAGAGGAAAGATTTTTGGACTGTTTATGAATGTTTGATAAATCCTTTTAGTAATTTAGCTATAACTATACGACAAGTACTTGGAATTTTATCTTTTAATAACGGAACAAATCTGAAATTTGTCTCGGTAAGTACATTTTAGTTTGAGTAAAGGAGCTCTTGTTATGGTTATTTTAACATTCTTAAGAAATAAAAAAAATTATATATAAAAAATAAATTGTAACGCTTTACTGATATTAAGAAAACATTCGTCTGAGATAAATACTGATTAACATTAAAAATTTACGTCTCTTTGAAAATTAATAATAAGAAAGATACCCAAGGACGGGCAAAAGAAGTGAAAATATAAATACCATACAACGTTTCTGGGATCCTTGTCCCTTTCTTCAGGAGCTAAGTAGGGCCTACGACTGTACAATTCAGTTGACAAAACTCAAAAGCGAAGGAAATGTCCCTTATTGTTGCGCTAACCCTTCTGATTCCCCATTGTCGTTACGTTTCCTTCGCTTTTGAGTTTTGTCAACTGAACTGTTCAGTTGTTTCGCTCTATTATTATTATAAATATTTTTTATTCCATAAATTCACATTTTTTTTATTTGTGTCGTTCCATTAAAGTGATTGTAGATGTAATTAACTGACATATGGCTATTGGAATTTGTTATCGTTTATGCGTCTCCATAATCTGTTTG
Organism: Zhengitettix transpicula; assembly: GCA_037074705.1. Classification (NCBI taxonomy): domain Eukaryota; kingdom Metazoa; phylum Arthropoda; class Insecta; order Orthoptera; family Tetrigidae; genus Zhengitettix; species Zhengitettix transpicula. Next base: position 197,618,230 of record CM073590.1, read on the forward strand.
GTCTACAAACGGGTATGTATTGTATATCGCTCGACGTACATATCTCCAATTAGCTGTTTCTGCTGACTGTTATGATCTTTTGTCGCATAAATATGAGAAATTGTATTGATTAAATATTGAGTCCGTTTGATTACTAGTTAAATACTCTCAGTCAAATATCAGTGTATTACACACAGCTATCCCGAGGCCTTTTATTTCCATTGTATAAATAAACTGTCAGAGAGGAGAATTGGCGAGCATATGAAAAGCCGGTCACGTCAGGCTAGTGGCTTCCTATTATCAGCAAATAACGTTTTATGAGGCTGAGGGCAATTATACCAAATAAATCTCCGATACCGATCTGATAATGTAAGCTACGTACACTTAATGATACCCGCTGGTCACATCCAAGGCCGTCTAGACCACGGTAGCTCGTCTCCCCCTACGTGAAAATACCGCTAACGGCACAAGAATAACCTCAACTGCGATCAAATGCTCAGACAAACTTCATAAACACACATACCTACCACTTTATCTCGTAAAATTACAGACCTTACTCTGATTGAACGAGATTGAAAACAGTAGAAACAGTTTGACGTCGAAATAAGTGTATTGAAAACGCGATAAAATATTTTTAATTGTAAGTTCATTCAGTTGTTTTTACTATATTCAAAAGCTAAACACAAATGATATCAATTTCTTTCGTTTTTTACTGTATATCGAGGTATTAAATTATTACAGAAATAATACGGCCAACTTATAAATAAAAGCAAGTATATTGACACCAATAAAATATAATCAACCCGCTGAATAATTGAGACTGTATTGTATGAGTGGTTTCAACCAAAAATAAGTACTCAGCATATTCACGGATTTATTTATACCGTAGTCATTAAATTAAAAATTCCAATACATATATTTGGTAATACGAGCGTTTTTCAGCGTGTATAGTATTTTTGTAAGGTGACAAATAAATATGATGTTCAACATCTTGGAATTTTTAATTTAACGGCTACACAATAAATAATATCCTGAGGACTTATTTTTGGTTGAAACCACCACTCAACATATTCAACTTCAAGTACACACAATTCTCTAGTTGCTTATTAGAGGGCATAGAAGAAAAGGAATCCAATTTGTTTTTATGGCAGCAGACAATTCTTTGCAGGCACGTTCGTATAAAAATTTACTCATAACATGTTTCAGTACAAAAATTCAGATTTCAGCTACTATTGGCGTTGTAAATACATAATTTCACAACACTTAAACATTAAATTTTTTTAAAAAACACGTAAAATTGAATTTAAATGAGCTGGTGGAAATTTAAAGAATTCTCAATGGGTTATCTGAGTTTTATTATTCCGGTTTGGATATTATTTGATGAGTCTATTCAAACAATTGGTAAAAATAGAGTAAAATGTACTTTATATACAACAACAGACAGTTTATACAAAATATTCAGATTAAAGTAAAAACGTTTCGTTACCTAGTTTTACCTTCTTCAGGTTCTGAATCGAGAGAAAATTATGTAGTAAAATTAGTAAAACTAGAAATTATAAACGTACACTCAGTCCGGATATGAAAAAATATTGCCACAGACATATACATGCGAAAATTAATTCTATTCAGAGATTGTATGGTTAATATGGCCTATTATGTGATTAGATATATTGGTAGACAGATAAGTAAGTCGGAAAAACGGATGAAGATAAGGAAAGAGTTTAGCAGAAATTAATCTGTTTTTTTTTTAAATAAATTGTATGTTGTTGGTAATAAACTGATTTTTATTCTACTTCATTAGAAAGAGACGTAAAATAAAAAATATTAATTGGTAAATGTATTTCTATTGTTGATAATAGAGAAAATAATAAAACAATTAAGAAAAATCAGAGATCGTTTACAGGGGTAGAAAAGGTGATTAGGGATATGAAAGACGAGTCCGGAACCCATTTACAGAAATTCAGCATCTGATTGAATTTGTTTTCATCACCACTAAATAATTTCAACTATTTCGTCTGAAAAATTGAGAGCCCCTACATGAATGCAACAAGTAATACACATATTTGACCATTTTTGGCTATAAAAGAAAATTGATCCTCTCATTACGTGGCTTGTAACGAGTTCTTCTTATAGATTTACAATTAGAATCTTCACTTTTCTTCATATAAATGCATCATTTAAATTTGAAATTTCACTTCCAAAATATTTTTCTTGGTATTTATTTAACAAGCAATCAGAAAATTATAGTTCCTATAAGCTGAAATGTATTTTTTAGAAATTAGTCAGGTAATTCCATTATAGGGCAGGAGTGAGGACCACTCCGGTGATGGTACCTTACGACTATGATTTGACATCAATGAGAGTGCGTCTTCAGAGGCTTCTGTTGTCCTCTTGAGGCAGCAGAGGCTGCATTAGTGGATTGGTATGTCTTCATATTCTTCGTAGTGCTTGATGCTGCGCTCTTGTATGATGACCTGGATCTACGGTAAGGCTGGGCCATTGTCAACGTGTCGAGTAACATAAAATTAATGAATATCTAACTGGACAATTTATCTCTAAATAAACTGATTGATACAATAACTGCATGGTTTAAAGAAACAATGTGTCAGGCTCAGTTATATTATTTTACAAATGAAGGCATTATACCTTTAAAATATAAGTATATTCAAACTATAACCAACAATAGTAACACTATGCCAAGAATTTTGCGACATATTTGACGTAAGGGGCAGGGGGGGGGGGGAGAATTGACGCGATAGTAATAGATTTTTCAAAAGCATTCGACGTAGTGTCACATCAGCTCCTAATTCACAAATTAGGGATTGATATGGGGATTATGGGGATTAATAGACACATCCTGAACTGGATCCGGTAATTTTTGAAGGAAACTCAAAAATAAGAGTTAATTCTGAATTATCCAATACTGTAGAAATAACCTCGGGCGTGCCTCAGGGAAGCGTTATAGGGACTTTAATATTTTTAGCATATGTTAACGATTTGCCACCCGGAATCAGATATATTATAAGACTCGTCGAGGATGACTGCATTATATATAGGGAAATCAAACAGCCAGACGACGTTGTTGCTCTTCAATCGGATTTAGACATTATATTTAACTGGTATTTGCATAATAAAATAAAAGTAAATGCATCATAAAGCATTAATTCACGAAAAAATGTTGAGGGTGCAAATTTACAAATTAATAGAAAAAAGCAAGTATTTAGAAGTTAAGTTTAGCAAAGATTTATCATGGGGAAAACATGTAAATTCAGTGAAAAATAAGGGATGGAGAGCACTAAACGTCATAAAGAGAATTTTAAAGAAAAGCTCCAGAAACACTAAGGTCGTTGCTTAGAGATCTTTATTGCGACCAATCCTAGAGTATGGAGCAGCTTGTTGGGATCCGTACAGGATCGAACACACTCGGGCACTGGATAAAGTTCAAAAATATGCATTGAAATGATCTGGTAAACTAACGGAAAATAATTTAGAATCTTTGGAAAATAGAAGGAAGCAGGCTAGACATTGTGCATTATTCAGTGGACATAAAAACAAATCGGCCTGAAGAAACTTAAACAGTTTGCTTTTAATTCCCACTTGAATATTGAAAGCTTCCCCACGGACCGTCGCCTTAACGTGGCGCGGAGGTTTGTGAGTTCCAATGACCCGGGAGCTGGCTGGAGCTCAGACTCCTGGTAGGGACACCCAAGCCTGACAGGTCAAAGGGTAGCAGCCAGACAAAGAACAGTCCACTGGTCCTCCAGGTTGGGGGTTGATCATGGGGCTAAGAAACCCATATTGGTAAAACGTCTCGTTACGAAACTCATAGACAGAAATAGCCGGACGGATTTTAATAATGATGAACGACCAACGCAAGGAGAACGTAGCAGTGAAGAAGGTTTACAGAGGAAATCCAGGTGACAGAAGGTGTAAAGAAACAAGAGCTCTCGGCTCTTCTTAGCGACGTCCCAGAAACGTTGTGTGGTATTTATATTACCCCTTTTGTCTCAATTGGCTATCTTTCCTATTCATTATTCATTTACACCAGTAGAGATTCTTGTATTTACAAACTAAGAGTTCACATTTGTGATTCATTCAGCACATGGATTGATAATAGTACACATGATAATTTTACATCTTTAAACTGAAATTGTTTTGAAACCGCGACTGTTGAAATTCCACTGCACTATTCTCATAGCCTGTTTTATTAGTACGAAGTGTCTCCTTCTGAATATGAATCACTCTGTTTTTTTTAACTAATTTTATGAATCTTTTAATTGTGCATATTGTCGATTTATCATTTAAGTGAGGGTAAAATGATCCCAATATAAGTATGAATGATGTAGAGTGATATTTGAAAAGGACCGTAAAGTATTACAGAATTATTTTTTCAATACAGAAGAATACAACACACAATATCGTTGTCGATGAAAATTATATGTTAGAAATTTTGTTTCACAAGAAGAATACGATGTATGAAAAATATTTTGATAGCACATTAATGTGAATACAAGAAAATAAATATAATCAACATAACTATATTCTTCATCGTTGTATTATCTGCGTATTTGATTTCCGATATAATTTTGTTCGTCAGTCGGTCGATATGGTTGTCCTCGAATCTGTCTCTGCATACTGTGTTTCTATTTGTCTAGCAATCTGCATAACTATATCCTCATTTTTATCCGTTTTTCGAGACAACGTTTAACGGACTGTACGGAATAGAATTAGTTTTAGATATTTCTGTCAGAGTGCTTGCTTGTTGTGGCCAGCTTCTGGTTCTTCACTCATTCTTCCGGAAAGAGAACAGAGATTGTAATATTTGAAACGTTAGATTCTTCTTCTTTCGTTTCATAATTGTTTGTAATGTAGACAAATGATTTTCTGATCACTTCTATACCTATTGTCTCGACACATTTGTCAACATTCTACATAAATAGAATCTGTTTTATGTGTATATCTGTGTGAATAAAGCAATCTATACGTCTATTCATCTGCCCATCCATTCACACGCCTATATATCTATCAATTTAATCGTTAGTCAGTTAACCTTGTCTGCAGTCTGTGAATTCATGAATGTATCCATCCAACATTCCGTTTATGGAACACATAAACATATATATATATATATATATATATATATATATATATATATATTGTAATAATCAATAATTAATCGTTTATTAATTTGCCCCACGTTGTGGTAGCAATTTATGTAATGATCAAATGATAGTCGTTAATTAAATGAAGAAAATAATAAAAATTAACAAACAAAATAATTTATTATCAATTTGTGGCTTCCAAAAATTAAAAACAATTACAATAAAAATTTAATATCTCTTATCTCAGGGCCTTCACTGGGTTTGATAATTAACAGAGTAAATAATTTAAAGATCTGATTAACAATTCGGTTTAAAATTTATCTAAAAAACAATAAGTTGATAACTGAAAGAAAGCTGAATGAAAAGTGAACGAAATGAAAGACGAACGAAATCTGACTTTTCCCTTTTAGTTATCGTTCGCAAATATTATTATCAAAGTTTTGTTACTCACATATTGTTCGACTGGTACCAGCATTCTTTTGTTGCTTCAAAAGTACACTATAATGCAAATTTTATTACACTGATTCTACACTACACTTTAAAATTTGGCAAGTTTGGCTGTATTTCGTTGACTGCTCCGCTCCTCAATAATTTACCAATGTACTCCTGGAACAATTTGTCCACGAAGATCTTGGAAAGTTCTATTCTGACAAAAACTGCTATTAATTTCCAATATTTACGATTCAATACTTCCGTGAATGTTTTACTTTGTATTAATTCATAACTTTAACTAGTAATACCTTAACGACGACTAGTCTCTGCTCAAGTTTTATTATTTTTTCTGCTCCTCGAAATGTTTCTCCGCCAACTAATTATACTTTTGCGCGCGTAATTGCCATTCCGACTCCTCAACTCCTCAACAAACAGAACTCGCCGCTCACTGTTGCTTTCCTCGCTCATGCCGCTTACAATTAATTTATTCGCTAACAATTTAAATTATTTGAAAATAATTAATGGCTTAATTAATTGTCATTACAATATATTTAATTACATAAACACAAATATATACCTATATATTATAGTGACAATTTTAGTTTAATAAAATTCCAGAATCTTTAAATTAATTTACAATTTTTTAATAGATAGTTCCACGTTACTGCGTCAATTAATGTGGAAAACAATTAAGAGAAATCAAAACTCCTCGATATGGTGACAATTAATGTGGATAATTTTCAAATGTTTTAAAATTTATTTAATACAACGTATTAAACTTTTACTTTAAACCATGGAACGATTTAGTGAAAGAAATGATTGCTCACACATTCAATTTGAAATACAAATATTTAAATTGATATTTAATTAATTTATATACATTAATGCCACTGATTTTAGGAGATTCTTGATATCTCTAGGGTCGCTTAGCGAACCTCGAAACAGTAATAGGAACCTGCCGTGAAATAGGAAATTTATAGAAGAATACAAAATACTGAAATATTTTCACAAGTATTATTTGAATAATACACTATGAGAGTGGCATAAGAAATCTGACGGTAAGAAATATTATGCACAGTTAACAAAGTATTTTGCTACATACCAGACATTGGAGCAGTTGTATCAGGCCAAATCTTTCACTTCTCAAATTTAACCAAGTTTTTTAGTTTAAATAAAATTTTTAGATGCCTTTTTTCACTTAAACCGTCCATAATATTATACTTTCTGCAGCATTTCAGTCAGCGTACGCGATTAAATCCCTATCCGCACCACAGACGATCATTAGTTGATTTACAACATTTCGGTGAATGGTGATTATGTCTACAGAAAAGAAATTTGAATAACACTTTTCAAATGTCAGTCAGATTCAACCGTTGAAATGATTCCAACGACATCCAGTACACCTTTCCTATAAATCTGATGTTTGTCTCCCTCAATATCTATAAAGGGTTTAACTATCCCTTTAACACCAACAACCTTTATAATAATATTTTTACACGTTGCCATGTACATGCAGACTCACTGTTAACCGACCTCGGTCATCGCCCATCAGAGACTGAACTTTTTGTCAAACCTTTCAATATTATACACTGCCGACAACAATACTCTCGAAAAACCTCCACATTCTTACGCAATACTGACTGTTGCTTACAATACCCTGGCCGCAGTATTACGCTAATAATTCAAATACTGAATAACTTAGAAAATTATTTCGTTAGATACATTGGTGGTCATTACAATATATTGTATCAAATTTGAGCCAGACTAAGCGCCTCACTTTCCCACACTTGCTGGATATTAGCTCAGTCTTCTCGAATTTTGTGTTGTTAAAGGGCGCCAGATAATTTTTTTAAACTGCAGAAATTATAAAAACTTCGATACAATTAAATAACTTTATTAGTTCGAGACATGAAGTTTACAATTTGTCTCAGGGCGCGATTTTGTTGACCGATGTGACAAGTTTATGAAGACTGATAATACGATTTAACTAGCACCTAGCTGAAAACTGTCTTCTTGCCCCAAGCCACCTGAGAATGCTAAATTAGCACGTGCTTGCAAGTCCGCCGCACTCTAACAATGCCAGCACTACGGTCTCCAATACAAAACAGTTATGTCACCGATTTGAAAATCCAAAACAACAGGAGCCATGAACCGCCCGATTCTTATGTAGTACGTTATTCAAATTTTTCACTTAACTTATTGAAAAGTGAGGATAAAATTAAACTTTCATTGTCATTATTCATGTTTATTTACTTTTGACTATATTCCTTGAAGCATAATTTTGATATTTAATGACAGGTGTAATTAGTATTATAACTGCATTTAAGTTATAAATAGTTTTCTCTCTCGCAGGCAGTACCTGCGAGGGATGTTCTCTCGTAGGCAGAACCTTTTAGGAGAGATACGAAGGGGCTACCTTTGGTTATGCCTTTTCCTCTCCGTTTTTGAACTAAGGTTCCCACAAGCCGAGGCACCGCGGCCTGTTTTGAGAGGTGTATGTTCCGGGGTCGCAGACCTTGGGCATACGGTAAGAGTTGTTCGCTATTCCCATTGGAATAGTCGGCCAGCTGCCTCCTAAACTGGTCGAGGCACGGACAAGGGAATGCTGCGTCCCCACAGCAAACTCCTCTCCCGCTATCGGAAGGGCGTGGGACAAGTACCCAATGCCCGACCTACCTGATGCAGGTTTTTCTAGGTTTTTTCTGCATTTCTTTAGGCGAATGCCAGGTAGGATCCTTAAATATAGCCCGGGGGCCCTAGTTAACCCTTGGCTACCTTCCTCTACCCTTCCGCATCCCCCTTTCAAATCCCTTCCTATGCTATTAAAGGGGAGTTGCCCCTCATGTAGCCTGCTGCCCTAAAAAAAAAATCTCTCCCGCCATCGGAAGTCAAAATTTCACATCTCTCCGGTTTTTGAACTAAGGTTCCCACATGGCGACTCACCTTGGCCAGTTTTGAGAGGTTTATGTTCCGGGGTCGCAGACCTTGGGCATACAGTAAGAGTTGTCCGCTATTCCTGTTGGAATAGTCGGCCAGCTGCCTCCTAAACCGGTCAAGGGACGGCGAGGGGAAAGCTGCGATCCCACAGCAAACCCTTCTCCCGCCATCGGAAGGGCGTGGGACAAGTACCAAATGCTCGACTTACCTGATGCAGGTTTTCTAGGGTTTTCCCTGCATTATTTTTAAGCGAATTGCCGGGTAGGACCCTTAAACCACAGCCCGGGGGCCCTAGTTAACCCTTGGCTACCTTTCTCTGCCTTTCTGCATCCCCCGTCACTCCTTTTCCTGTGATATAAAATGGGAGTTGCCACTATGTGGATTACCCTATACATAGCCTGTCTATAGCTACAATTAATAATGGCTTCTAAAACTAGTATTTTATATAATATTTTTTTAGGGTAACAGGCTACCTGAGGGTAATCCACATGGTGGAAAATCCCCTTTAATAGCATAGGAAGGGATCTGATAGGGGGGATGCGGAAGGGTAGAGGATGGTAGCCAAGGGTTCTCTAGGGCTCCCGGGTCAATGGTTTAAGGTTATGCCTGCCCATGTGTATATAATTATCCGATCGGATCATTTTTGACTATAGAAATACTTATATACGCTGTGTTCTAAAAGTAATTTTTTACTTCTCGGACGTTTGTTGAATAATATAATAATTATTTCAGTGCAGTAGTGTGTCAGTTGAAAAAGTAGAAGTAAATTGTGACGTAACTTTATTTTCCGTATTGTGTCGCGCGGTTACTGAGTGACTTTTATCGTTTTTACTACGCGTTGAATCGATTGTTCGACTCCATTGAACAGTTTAATAATGCATTTTAATCAGTATTCATGTATTTACTTTACGCCGGAAATTGTCAGATAGGAAAAGTGACCAGAGCGTTAACATAAGGCAGGGGTCGCCAAACGGTATCTCGCGTGGGTGTTTCTGGAAGCACACAAAAGGTTTGTAGACTAAAGACAGAATGAGGAATCCCCGTTACGTTCTGTTATCATAATTATTAATTTTTGTTTTTCGTCTGTAAAAAGGTTTATTATAAACAGTTGGATGAGACGCTACAATGAATGTACTAAATTGCAAATTGCAAGCGGAGAAAATGGAGTTAGTCTAAATGATATCAGAAATACAATAATTTTACGCTTAATTTGAGCTTTTTCAGACAAACTTATGAAGTGGAGACGTCAAACTGTTTTACTTGAACTTGATGTAATAGATCTACGTAATTACTTGACTATAAAATCAATTCCAACGGACCAAATATTACTGCTTCTACCAAAATAAAAATATTTACCGTTGCTCCATGTGGCACGGATCGTAAAGACTTGGTGCAGCTCAAGCTACCTGTGCGAATATAATTTTTTGAACATTAATTTCTTGAAATAAACAAACACTGAATCATAATGACTGACAATCAGCTCGATAATTGCGTCCGAATGGCAGTGAGACTAACTCTTCATCAGACGTAGATAAACTCGTTGCCGGGAAGGGAAATGATGCTTCCAATTGAATTAATTTTTTTTCTAATATGTTGTGAATTTAATTTTGAAATTTCTAGAATTTAAAGCATTAATCAGATTATATGGATAAAAAGTTTAAAAATAAATTTAATTCAAATCAGTTTGTAACACATATTATAAAATAAACAGTTGTAAGTTTTGAGACTACTGAGGGGGGGGGGGGGTAGATAGCTCGCCAAGCACTTTCTAAATACATAAGTAGCTCCCGTCATAGGCGACCCCTGACATAAGGTCTGTTATGAAACTTCAGAGTGTTGTTACAGTTGATGAGACGTCGATATTTACGTAAGAATCAGAAAATAAACGGTAAACGCCATATTTCCCAAGAGCAAAAAAATATAATCATGACTCTTTTGAAGTTCAAGGACAATGATTATTATTTTATTTGGATATCCAGGCCGTCGTTATGCACTGTGAGATTAGTTTAGGAAAATATTGGAAACAAGTTTTCCAAAATTTTCACAATGCTTATTTAGTCCAGAGGCACTGATTAACACATTTAATACACTTTGCCCACGGTACAATAAGTTTCTGGTGCCCCGAGAAAGAAATGTTTTCGTATGAACAGCAAGCCACTTATACACCGCTTCCTTCACCTGTCAAGGAATCATGACTGATGAGAATACGGTTTCCCACTTCATCAGTATTCACTGGTCGGTTACCGAGAATGAGGACGCGACCTTCCTTAATGTTGTCATCAGTAGTAGATGTGACTAGACGTTCTTCACGCTTGTTCGGACGACTTTTGTTCTGAGAAGAGTCACGTATCGGTTTCAGCTTCTGGAACACCTTCAGACAGAAAAAAAACGGATTACGAAACGCTTTTCTTTTATGGTGCAAAGGAACAGTGGCTCAGCCATGTTTACGTCGTAACAGCGCAGAACGAAATGCAGAAATACCACTAAAATCTCCACTAGCGAGATTTAACTATATCAATATACAGACGTTTAGATCGATTTCCTTTCTGACTAACTCTGTACTTATCATATGAAACATAATAATAGTTCAATTTTCTGGAAACGAATATATGTACCTCGCTAAAGAACAGACGTAGTCATTGTAAACTGTATTTAAACAGTTCAGATTCGTCGAGTGTGGTACCAGAAAAGGTAAAAAAAAGGACCAAAATCAGAATCTAACATACAAGACATTAGTATCTGAATTAAAAATAACACAGACTAAGAAAATTGAAATATAATTAGCACAACTCGCCCAATAACTATGGAAGTAAGTAGTGGGATGTATAAGAATTCTGAAATGGAAGGTTGGAATTTCACGTAGAAGTAAGTGAAAGTGGTCGAACGATGAGAACACATCTCAATTTTATACCATGAGGCCTTAATCAACGAATTGAACAACGATTTGAAACAAGCTTTAAGAAGGCCACAGTTGCGACATGCACTAACTGGATTCAAGTAGTCCAACGTAATTAGGAATGAAGGAAAATAAGATAGTGGTTCTTCGATAGTGAAATGTGCAAGCTTCTATGCTATACACTGAAAACTGATGTATCTTATATATATATATATATATATATATATATATTGTGGTAATCACCATTTAATGAAAGTTTAATCGTCACGTTAATGCGCCAATTTGTAGTAATTTAAATATTAAATGAAAGGATGTTATAATCATAATCAATATTTTAAAACAGAGAAACAAATTAATTTATTAACGCATGAAAAATTACAAAATTATCAAATGAATTTACAGCAGTTATTCAGAAATTAACTTTCAATTACTTACATTATTAACTAATATTTCACAATAAAATTTACTCTTTCTCAGGGTCGTTTACAGGCCTTTTAATAAAAGAAATATTTGTTAACACTTAAATTTTTATTAAGCTATTATGATCTTACTTCATCAATGCATTATTTACAATGCAAACAAAAAAAACACATAAAATATTAACTTTAAAATTTTAACGACATTCGAAATCTGAAATCTGACGATAATTACCTTTACTTAAGAGTTTACAAATATGAATTCAGTGAAATTGTAACTTACTGTCTCTGGTAATAGGGGAAATTTGGCTCGTTCGTACACACACAGACACTTTATATACAGGCCATTTTTATCACTTATTCTAATAACACTGTTGGTTTGACAAAAGTTGGTTCTCTGTTCGTTAAGGAAATATTATTCGTTCTGAAGATTATTAGACGATGGATGCAGTTGCCTGGTCTCCCACAATCGAAGACAATTGTTTAATTTGAGAAGAGAATAAATTAGACTCTGCGCTAAAAATGTTTATCGTTGAATATTTAAATATTTATCTCGCAGATTGCAACTTGTAACAAAACTGTTCTAACTTTTCTAGCTGTTCTACCACATGTATCTGGACACTTTCCGACTATTTTGCTTTTGTCGTCCACAGCAATCTTTCCACGACGACTTTACTCTGCTATATTTCGACGACGACTGGCGCACACACCGCTTCTAGCAAATCAACTGCCTACAATACCCCAAACATGTGGCATTATTGCCCATTCTTCTGTGCAACTTGTGTGTTTTATGCCGCTAACAATTCGAGTCCAAATTTGTTAATTATTAATTAATGATTTCCTTTTAATTACCATTATATATATAACATATATATTTTTTGTTTTAACGCATTATTTTAATTACATAAAATGTGACCAATAACAGACATTTTTTTTACAAACAATTTTAAAATGACAAAAGAGTTTCGGTACCTAATTGTACCTTCTTGAGGTTGACTTAAAAGTTATGCATTAAAATTGGTGAACTGAAAATTGTATGCGACGTTCATTCGTCTGGTTATGTTTGGTTTCCACAGTTACGGGAACTTTATTGATATCTGTGTTTGTACTTAGTATACACAATACATTTCATTGACTTAATAAATCTGATTAGAATTTTATACTGAACTATATAATTATCTCGAACTATCAAGCAATATCAAAGTGCTGGTATACAGCTGTGAATAAATAACAATATTTAAAATCATAAATTCAATTGAAAATTTGAAAATAAAAATATATTAAAAGTTAATTAAATAAAGTATTATAAATATTAATTATGCAATCATTGATAGTATTTACATTTGCTTTAATGTGTACCATTAATGATAAATTACGTTTATATAAATTATGTTGTGTGTCTAAAATTTCATCATTATTCCAAAAATATTCACGACTTTCTTCACATCTATAAATACAGACAACATTAAGCTTTAAATTTTTATTTTATTATTAGACTAACATCCTACATGAGGGTAATCCACGTGGTGGCTATTCTCCTTCAATAGGGAGGATGCGTAAGGGTAGAACAAGGTAGCCAATGGTTAACTAGAGACCCGGGGCTATGGTTAAGGACCCTACCCGCCATTCGTCTAAAAGTGATGCAGGACAAACTCTAGAAAACCTGTATCAGGTAGGTCGGGAATTTGGTACTTGTCCCACCGCCTTCCGGTGGTGGCAGAGGGGTTTGATATGGGGACGCAGCATTCCTTTCTCCGTGCCCTAACCAGTTTATGAGGCAGCTGGCCGACTGTTCCAATGGGAAAAGTGAAAACAACTTTTACCGTATATCCTAGGTCAGTGACCACGTAAGATACACCTCTCGAAACAGGCCGAAGTGCCTCGGCTTGTGGGAACCTTAGTTCAAACGAGAAGGGAGTAAAAGGCATACCCAAAGGTAGCCCTCTCCAACTATCCAGAAAGGATCTGCCTGACACATAACATCTCTCAAGGCTTGAGTTTTTAACATTATTTTTATGTTCTCTTCATCTAGTTTCAAATGCACATTCAACTTGACTTATGTAACATTTTGCAATTATGTTAACTTTAATCTTAAAAAATTACAAATAGATACCGAAATTTTGTTGCCTTTGTAAGCTGAGTTTTATAATTTATTATATATTGTAATGCCAATTAATTAGGACGTTAATTGTTTGAACATAAAATTTAAATTGTTTGGTAAATCCATTATAGCGGCAGGAGCTTCTAAAACAACAATGTAGCGGGTTTTGTTACTTTGTCGGAAAGTCAAAATGGTGTATGTGCGCTAAAACTCGAGACGAGGATAGTTAGTTGGTGACTAGAATTTAACAGACTTAGTGGTGGGACATTACAGAGAACGGAACGAATAATACTAGAGCAGAGACTAGCCGTTGTTTAATGTATTATTATTAAACAAAGTTGTGAGTTGAAGACAAAGTAAAACATTCACGGAAGCATTACATCGAAACTGACTAAGTAAAAGCAGTTTTACGTTTGTAGTCAGCCAGGAAAGGAAGTCAGCAGTTTACGTCCATAGCCAGCCAGAAATAGTAAATTTGCAGTTTAAGTCCAAAGTGGTAAAAGACTAGCAAATATACAAACCACAGAATTCATATAAGGCAAGCAGTCAACAGATAGCTGACAAAAAGGAGGATCATATGAGTTCCTGACATCCTATCAATTTTGAATAGAAGCAGTGTAAAATCTGTGAATCTTAGAATCAGTTTAAAATCTCGCAATAGTGTATTTTCGAAACCAAAAGGAATGCTGGAACCAAATGGACAAATGTAAGTAACAAATTACAAAATAATGATTTATGTAAACGTAATTAAAAGATAGAATTCATATTTCGTTCTATTTTAATTGTCAAGTTAATTTCTTTTCTTTTTAGTTTATTTCTATCGACGTATTGTTTAGGTAAATTTGATTTGTTTGTTAATAAGATTTTTAAATCAAATTTTTATGTCCATTATCAAACCCAGTGAAGACCCTGAGAAATTAATATTTTAAATTGTAATTGTTTTTGAGTTATTGCCACAAAATAAATAAATAAATGTTTGTTAATTTCGATATTTTCATTTAATAAAAAGACTTTCATTTAATTATTACATTTTGACGCTTAACGTGAGATAAACTCTTTTAAAAAAATCTTTAAATTAAAAATTAAATTAAACAACTTATTTATCTTATTATTACAATATATTAGACATAAACGTCATATTATTTTTATGTACATTTGTATGTACACATATATTTGCGTGTTTATGACATAGTTCCACAATTTATATAAGGAATACGGACAACTTATCATTGATACTCATTAATACTATGTCTTCATGTAAGTTTTAATTATATCTTCATATTCTATTAAAATATAGAATTTGAAAGTACGTTTTGAATTGATTGACGTGTCGTAACAGATTTTTCGGTATAAAACAATTTATCTGGTAGATTTAAGAATTAATTAAATTCTTGTGACGACGATACTTTTATTCGAATATTTAGATAGAATAGTACGAGTCAGCGAAGCTCAGTTTAAAGTTTTAGTTTCATCTCAGCTTTGGAAAAGCAGGCAGCTATTTCCGTTTTTGGAATCTCGACTTTCATTTTAACGAAATATGTTCATGCTGTAACAGTCGCATAGAACTGAATGTTTCGTCGTGAAGACGAACGGTGCCGGAAATGAAGGAAACTTTTATCGACTCATGCCTTACATAACCATTTTCGTCTTTCTTTCCCCTATATTTATTAGTTGCATTCTATTTTTTAAGATTCCAGATTCTATTCTTACGTAGTAATAGACGGGTCGAAACGTGAACCGTAATATCTTATTAGTTCTAATTGCTCTTTTTTTTTGTTATACTCAAATGCTCATGCCTGAATGTATGAATAGAATCACCTCATATACTCTTCATAATTTTGGAATAAAATTGTCTTCTTTAGTTTTCTTTGTTGTAGTCGTGAATAATTTTTTTTTATTATTAAAAATGGTCGCGTTAACAACTTGGTCATTGGCGACCCATAAATAAATTACAAATAGTGCTTGTTTACGTAAGTATGCTGCGATTCACATTGATTCCAATACTATTCATACAATTGAACAGTTTGAAAAATTAATTATACACTTCAAATGTGGGTTTCTTACATTTACATTTTACAATTCGGATTTGTTAATTATTTATCATAATAATAGGATAATTAATTATAGTAACTTATTTGAAGCTGCGACTGTTGCAAATTCCACTGTACTGTAGTTATAGTTTGTTTTTATTAGGAAGATGCGTCTGCTTCTGAATATGTGTCACTCTCTTATTTCTTGACTAAATTTATGAGCCTTTTTATTCTACTTTTTGCCGTTTTATCATTTAAGTGTGGGTAAAAAGAGTCCAATACATTTATGAATGATTTAGAGGATATCTGGTAATCTCTGATAATGGTTCTTTGAGTCCGTAGCATTTAGTATAAGAGTCTTTAACTGTTCCAAAGGGATAGGTGGAGCACTGGTTTCTTCTTCATATAATAATGAATAAATTTCTGTAGTCAGATTTTAGATTTTCGCAGAGTTTTACTGATCACTTTGATGATTCCTCATACAACATGAAATAGAGAACGCCTTCATGCATTAGGTCTCAGATGGAAACAGACCGCAGTGAAACTAAAAAAGGCAAAAGGAATTTCCCTAGAAAAGGAGTCTCGTTTCTTGCACAACGCAACTTGTCGTTCATCTGTTTCGTAATGACGGAATGACGGTGATGCTGTGTGAACGGACGGGAATGGTGTCACTTCGAGAAATGACGTTGCGGCAAAAAAATTATGTATGTTTTAACAGCAAGCTTTAGGTGTGGTACTTGTCTTAGAAACACATAGGTATGCTACCTCGTTAACGTACAGCGCTAGCGCAACCAGTCGCAATCCAGACAAACTCTAATCAACGCCGACTAATAAGAAATTCACGGTGCTCTTTTGCTCCGCGATTCTGCGGTACAATTACATAATCCATAGGATCTGTGCTACTTGTTCCCAAAGTGAAACGAGAGCAATTATAGGGGTGTTGGTAGATTCACTTTAAATTGCTGGGGCGTGGTGTTCCTTAAAAATAATCGGGAGAGAAATTACTCGTATCTGAAAAGAAAATTTTTAGTACATGATATGATATTTCTTGATGATGGCTGCCAGAGGAAAAATTATGTGTAGACGAGGGTTTCTTATATAACAGAAGTGTCACCGGCATTATTATATTATGCTTGTAGCATTCACTAACTAGATTTTCAAGGTTATTTTAATTTAATGTATTAGATTTAACGTCGATTTTTGATTACGTAAAATAAAATGATATTAATCACCAAATTCACATATTTATTTGAAAAATATCACTTTAAAATGACAACAGCGTTTCGGTACCTGTTTTTCTCTTTTTCTGACTGGTTCAATTGCTTTATAGTAAAGAAAGTGGAAATTAATTTATTAAGTTAAATTAAATTTATTGCGTCTAGTACTTTTGACGTTCCGTAACCGTGGAAGCGAAACAACACTTCTTCATTGCCAGTGAACGTTTACTATTTCAAGTTTACTAATTTTAAACAACCTGAAGAAGGTACAAATAGGAACCGAAAAGTTGTAGTCATTATAAGCTAAATTGTTTAATAAATATCTGTTATTGGTCATAAACATAATTTTATTTTATATATTTTGGATTTATTAAAATTTTTCATCGTTCTATGTTCTTTATTAACAATATTATCACTACCCGCTATTGGCGTTTCAATTTTGAGTGCCTGGTTCTGCGCTGCGTTGCATAATCATGCTGCCCCGCGATGTAAATAGGACAAAATACGATTGTCCGCGTCACCTCCGTGATCAGAACTATTCCTCTTTGGCTTAAGATGATAATTTATATATCTGCTTCACGTGAACAAAAACAAGGTCGGTCAGAGTCCCAAGGTCTCTTGTGTCAACAACGGTTAGCTGACTCTCAGAACACAACTGAGTCTCACCTTAAGACAATTGAGGCGGTTAATGCCAGAGTGGGCTATCCCCGCTCTGAACCTATTGCGGATTAAGTAGTTTTTAGTTTTTACTTCACATTTATGTCAACAACTATCCCGGAATTCTTTCTGCTGCCATTTCTTGAGCATTTAATAAACTACATTCAGACCACTCTGGCATTGAGAAAATGGACACAGAGTTAAATAGTTTTTGCCAAAAATGTGGAATAGCCCACTCTGACATTAACTCCCTCAATTATTCGTCTGAAATAAACAGGCACGAAGGTGACCTCGTATGCTGAAGTTGTCTGTGTCTACTTAGTAGTAGTAGTAACATTATTATTTTCAAGTACAGTGTGTTGCTGAACTGTCCTAGACCCAGGGAAAATTTATATATACATATATAAAATTAAAATAAAGTGTCAAATAAAATACTTAATATAAATAAATTATACATAGGGTCACATAAATCTTTCGATACACATGATATCAACATTTATAATTTCGTTTTAAAATATTTTTAACATTACGAATAACAGCCTTTATTTGAAACATTTTCGTTAATTAGATTCAAATTTAAATTTATACAAATTAGATAAATAGTCAAATAACTGACAAAATGAGATGATAATATAAATACCACATATAATAATTATATTTTAATTTCATATTTAATTTGTTATTGATATTATTTTTATACCGTAGGGACTTTACTATTAACAAATATTGTTCCTCTTCGTAAATGAAAAAGCGTTTAAAAACCAGAACTGTACTTTCAAGTCCAATATGAAATTTACTTTTAAAAAAATACTTTTTAAATTTTGATTTTTTACGATTCTAGTTATGGCTAAATGCAAGGAAAAAATTGTTCTTAATATTGGTTTATATCTTATTGGTGCCAGTTGTAAGCCAACCGTTTATGTAAAAAAATAAAGGCTTGAAGATGCAAAGTTGCTTTCAAAATTGCTGAGTTGCAATTCACGGAAATGAAGCCTTACAACTAACACACGTGTATTTCATAAAGGAAGAAAAAAATATATACTTCTTATTATTTTCTTAGAATTTGTAAAGTTGTGGTAAGAAGAAATACATTAGTTGGGATTCAGAAGTCAAAATTGGATAAAGTATACATTATTATTGGGTCCGTTGAAACATGAACCTTTTACTTATTTGCACAAATTACGTCTGTTCACGAATATTTAGTCTTAAGGGCGACTGTCTCGTTCTCTGTTTACGTAGACATGAAGAATTCGGACAATTTATTTAATCGGAACGCGCCTTAGGCTGGATGTACAACACAATACTGAAGAAAACTAACTTGGTTCACTCAGATGTGAAGTTTTCTTTTTTAATACAAAGCCTTTCTGCTCCTCAACAAGGGGAGCGAACGATAGACTTTCTATACAATAAAATATTTTTACTTAAGGCCGGCAGACTCTAGTTTTATTATGACGTTTCAGAAGTTTCTATCAGGTTTATACAAATTGATTCCAAATATATTTGACACCTAATATATCTAAAAGAAACTAGTTAAATATCAGGTTATTTATACAAGTCTGGTGGAAAAAATATATAAATATTTTAATTGCTTACTGATTGATACATAAATTTGTATTTCGTCAAATAATTTTTGCTCATGCGGATTGGATTCATAATTATATTTAGTGGTAGAATTCTTCGAAAACAAACATGATGATGAATGATCATCGTGATTATATAAATAACTAATTAAATATATTATTACTTCTCATGTCCAAACTTTGAGATTCTGATTTGAAATATTCTAATAGTATTCCTTTTTTACTTCTGTAATGGAAAGCAAGACATTTAAATTAAAATTGAACTCTACATTAAAGTACATGTAGCGTAATATCAAAATAATATAAATAATCAAATACACGCATTAAATCAGAAATTTATATTTATTATTATATTAAACAAACGACGTTTGGTCCACTTTTAAGTCATTTTCAGGTTTCAAAATTTTGTATATAAATCATGTAATCCCATGTCTTTAAATTTATTGTATGATTTATATACAAAAGTGGATAAAACGTCGTTTGTTCAATTTTTTGTTGATAAACATAATTTTATGCCGTGAATTTATTTATTTATATGAGCGTGAATGTTAAATATTTTTTTTCATCATTATAAAAACCCAATAAATTAATTAAATTTGTTTCATGGTTTAATTTATTAATAAATGTTCCAAGATAGACAGATACATTAAACTGTTTCGCTCAAATCCCTATGGAAAACTTCAATATGTCAAACAGCAACAGAAAACATAAATACCATTAACTACTAAATTATATATTATTTTCAGTCGACGCTAGAAATTCATTGGATCAATCCACGGGCCATGTAAACAATATTTTCTTGTCTACATGTAGTGTCTATAATGTTATTGCCGATTTTTCTTTATGTGTTTCGATAAACATAAAATTGTACTGTACTTTTAAATTTGGTTTGTTAATTTTATTGCACCATTCTGTGGATATATCGAGGTTTTTTCTGTTTCAAATATTTTACCTAGCAGAAAACCCACAGTTCTAACTTTAAAATATGATTACCTCGTTGATGATTAATTTTAGGTCAAATTCCCCGCCACATTCTAAAAGTGGCTGGGAGTGCAGGGGGAGGGGATGAAGAAGGAAAGGGAGGAAGAAGGAGAGGGAGACGGAATGAGAAGAAGACAAGGAACAAGATAGAGGGGGAACAATTTTTTCGCATTCGGAGTTGCTGATTGACTCTCCAAAGAGGACGCCGACCTGAGATCTGAGACCAGAGAAAACGCACACTGCAAATAAAGGTGCTTGGAAAATAATTCATTCACAATAGGCCGCTATTACTCAGTAGACCTCTCGCTGCGATACATCTTGTACACGTTGTCCGGCTCGCCTCGTCGTTCCATACAATTTATTGTATTCCGAGGAGCATTATTTATTCAGCGCATTTAAAGTACTTTTCGTTTGAAGAGCGTCCTGCGTGTGTAACAATGTCTTGCGCGTCCAGGAGCAAGGTCTTGCTGCAGTATCAAATTTCATCTCATGAATTAAAGCGCATTTGGATATATGTTGACTTTAACTAGTAATGGAACTTTATTTATGTTTCTCACAAGCAGTATGAGACAACCATAGACCAAAATGGAACAACATTTTATTGCTATGCCTATGATTTATTTTTTCCCCATAATTTCTCAGATCTATAAATAAGGTACGTTTTCAAACAAAAGCCCGAATAAAATAATAATAAATAAAGGTGTGATAGAACGACGCGTCTCTAAACCTTCCAATAAAAAAATTACATACCTTACATAAAAAGAAACAACCAATTCAGTAATTTCCTATCGAAGGAATGGATAACTATGCACTGAACAACAAACTATACTTCTGGACTATGTGGGGTAACCTGTTATAAAATTAAGTAAATATTAATTCTAACTGTACACCACTCATGTTGAAAAAGACCCCGAACCAAAAACACGTGTGCTGTATTGGTTGTTTAATTGATTATTAAATCATATTTCAACTTAAATATTTATTAAAAATGCAAAACTACACTATAACGTTGTGAGTATAACTCGGTCAAAGAATTTGATTCGAGTATAATGGATTTAGAGTACATTTTCAGGCAAAAGTGCCACGGAAATTTTCTAATTAATGTACTAATTAATTACTGTTTCTTTTTCAGAATTATTTTACTCGTCACAGGTAACAAACCCATCACTGGACAGACGTTGGCTCGATAAAATAATAGACTTGGAAGTACTAGTGTTGGTGAAAATCGTGGATTTGCGTCGTGTGATATTCATTTAATATTTAACGACTCTTGTTGTGCACTAAATACTATTAAAATAGGTAATATTTGTTAAAATTATTGAGTATATTCGAGTAATTTAAGGTCTATGGACTGTTTTACTGGTTAAATATAATTTAATATAAAATTTTCACGTTTATAGACCAATATTTATTTTCTTCCTCAATCATGTACTTTCTTATTATTTTAATGATCCTTTTTAATGTCAGAACTATATTTTACACAATTAATATAGTATTGACTTGACGTGTTTCCTCAATAAGATGTATTGGGATCAAATATCAATCTATTCCTAATATAAATCTAACATTACAGATTTTTATGTATTTTTATAATCTGGTAAAGGATAAGAATGTGTGATATTTACCTTTACGTTTAAATATTATTTTGCAACACATTAACTGTCTTAATACTCGTTTCATTTTATAAGTAGGGATATATTACCTTGTGACGATAAAATTATTACTTATACGGTAATATAAAGGGCAAGCAAATAATTTAAGCAAGTTTAAACACAAAGTAACTAAATTTTCATTAATTTCCAATCAACTAAGAAACTTGAGATTGAAACGTATCTGACTATTTATAAAATACAGAATAATTAAATTTGACCAAAAAGACTGCCAATAACTTTTTTCGATGAAGTAATGCAAAGTGTGATTCGGTTTACAATAATAATTCAACGCAAAACGCAAAGTTTCTTAACTTTTTGGGACCTCTTTCAATGCTAAATATTCTTCAATTAATTATTCGAATAAATTTATTCTGACTTTTGTAATGTTATTAATGTAAACTAATAATCTTATGGAATTATATATATATATATATATATATATATATATATATATATATATTGTAATGATTAAAGGGCAATTAATATTAAGAATTATAAACTGTTGAACTGGAATTGTTATCGGCAAAGAGACACATAGACACAAGAATGGAGTATAATGAAACAGGCTAAGGTATTGTTAGACATGGCGCGCGGAGACGGGGGTAGAAGTCGTGAGTTGGTGAATTGATAGTCGGCAATCAGGAGCGACATCAAGTGGTCGTGTCAGAAATAGTCGAGACGATGTCAAATATTAAAAAGTAAAGTTAAGTAGAAGGAGCCAGCAATATGAAACGACAGCATTTGGTCGTAACCTCAATAAACGAGACATTTTTGAAAAAGTAAAGTTGGACGGCATTCACGCAGTTGGTGACTCAGAAAGATTTCTGAGTGTTACAGGTTACGACAAACAATCCTAAAGGTCTACGAGGAGGAATTTCTGTATCACATTGAAATTGGAGTAATTGGTGGTATAGTTCGTCTACGAGGTGCCGGCAATATTGTAAATCAAAAGTCAAGCGTAAATTCAGTGTAAGAATGGCCTGTTTTATTATTTTTTAAATTGAGAGGGTGTGTCGAAGAAAGAATTCAATTGCCCAGATACCAAGGAAAAATGTGAGTTATAAATCATTAAAATTATTTTGTAAACGTTAGATTACAGATAAAATCGTCAGATTTCGACATTTTTGTTGAATTTGTAAATATTAATTTGTAATTTGATTTTTTGAAAAGGGAGTAAAATATTATTTATTTAAAAGCCCAGAAAACGACCCTGAGATCAAGAGTAAAAATTTGTTTGTTTGTTTGTATGAAATAACTGTAAAAGGTCTGCGAGTAATTATTTTTGTAATTTGAATTATTTTGATATAATAAATTAATGAGTTTGTGTAATTGAATAAAATTTTTATTATTATCCTTTCATGTAAAATTAAAGTAAAGCAATCAACGCCGGATAACTTTAATATTATTTCATTTTAAATTGTTTTTCATTCTGTTTTCTACATTTTGGCTTCACCAATGTGTGGCTAAGCATTTAATTAATTGTTTTCAATTGTAAGCATTACATTTTGGGCACATCAACGAGTTGCCATTTTAATTTTGTTTAATTATTTGTTTATGACATTTTGGCGACCTCAACGTGAGGCACTGTTTATTAATTGACGATTTTAAGTTGTTTACCACAATATATATGTTTAAGTACGTTGAAATTATTCGTGCCGCATGTTCTCTGTTCTGTTATAAATAAGATTGAAATTATGTTCATTTTAATATTTTCAAATGTTTTGTTAGTAAAATACTATCAATGGTGCATACCATACATGACTTAATGATAATTCAGATACTTTCAATTAATGAAATATACAATTATTAATTATTTATCTCGGTAAAAGGATTGTAACTTTATGGATATGAATATAATTAATAATCAATTTACTATAATTAAACCTCTGCAATGTATTGATTATCAAATAAAACTACAATTTAATTAAATCGTAAATGTTTCTTTTATTCTCTCCCTGTATGGCTTCTCTCTAAAGTTTACGATATATAACTGAATATTAAGCTTCTGCTTTTTCGTGAAAGCCGTAACAAGTAGTTGACTGAAAATTTGCATTTTCTTTGCCTCGGGAGTGTAAAATGCTGAAACAATTCTGCAGTGGAGGAAAAAGTTGTAATAAATATACCAGATAGCAAATTTAAGTCGTAATGTTTGGAAATACTTGAAATATTTGGTGTTATTACGAATTAATTGCCCATTTCGAGCATATATGATATATTAGTTTTAATTGGTTCGTTGTGTTGTCTGTATGAAATGAAAAGTTAGGAATTGTAAGAGAATTTAAATTTTAGAGGAAGACGTATATACTCAGATATAGGCTGTGGATGTAAAGTGTACTATCTAATAGAAGAAAATTTTAAGAATTTAATTATATTGATCCATATACAATGCTGTGTAAGTTATATGAACAAATATGTCAAAAATTATGATTTAATGAATATGATATGTATAGGTTCAGTAAAAATACTAGTTGTGTCTGTGACGTATGAGTGTTTTTGAAAAATGAAACATTAATTTTGGGATCATATTGAAAGCAGACATATTTCAAAATATTTAACGTGAACAATATATACAACCCGTTAGGTTATAACTTAACTCAAACTGGTTTCGTTTAAAGTGCACGTACGAGACAAATATCGGAGCCTCGGCCAGTTTATCTCATAAAGTTTGGCGTCTAGTATGGGGCCGTCGGGTTTTGCTCGCAAATGAAATCTGTCCAGTTCGTGTTAATCCTGCGACCAGTATCTTGCATATAGCAGAAAAGCCGGTTCTCACTGCCCTTTCACTAGCAGCAATGCCACTGCCAAGGCTGTGCCAATGCTAGACACTACTTACATGGGACAACCAGTATGCATAGATAATAGAGAAAA
Source organism: Zhengitettix transpicula (assembly GCA_037074705.1). NCBI lineage: Eukaryota > Metazoa > Arthropoda > Insecta > Orthoptera > Tetrigidae > Zhengitettix > Zhengitettix transpicula. The sequence goes on from CM073590.1 coordinate 197,643,078, forward strand.
ATTTTTATTTCGTTTAAATTCTTCTATAACTCTACACAACCTATACGTGACCGTTTATATCAGTTTCTCAATCACTTGAACTGTTTAAACTACATGAACATTAAGAAAATAACATTTACTGAAATTCAAACAATATGCATAAAAGAGTTGTGCAACATTTAAAAAGTTGTGAATGTAATTGATCTGAATATTCATTATCCAGGAAATTAAGAGACCTTCGATATCCTACATCGAACGTATCGAATGATAATGAATTAGTAACAGAAACAATCAATCCTCCAGAGGTAGAGAGAAGACTCAGAACATTGTGGCCCACGGTCCTACAGCCAGAGACACGAACTAACTAAACCATTGCTAGGTCTATACTAGAGAATGGTCGATAGACAATTACTGTACTCACGCTAAGGCCCCATATAGAATTTACTTATCGCTATGTAATTATGGTAGATTGTAAATTAGCAGCCAAATTATAAAACCCGTTTTGATACATTGTATTACTCTTCAGTCCTGGTAACAGGATCTCACATATAATATTAATAAGGTTGTAAAATGGATGTTCTAGAAAGAATAAAAAATTCATTCTTATCTAAAATCAAGCCGGAGAGGGACTGAGCTGGAGAAAGATGTAAGTGTACTGAATATAAAAAAAAATTATATTTATAATGGTGGCAAGTGTTCAGATACTACTTTAGGGTGGAAACTAATCATAATTGTTTCTTCCGAGTTCAGTTCATCTCACACACACACGTATGTCGGTGAACGGCTACGTCAAGCAACGTACACTAATATAAAAACGCGAATAAAAGAGGAAGTTAAAAAGTCAAGAAACACAAGTGTATGTCGACTAAATGGAAAAGGTTTATTTGAAAAAAACAAGGAATTTTTATTGATGGTTTGAACAATGGCATGTAAAGCCGATTAAATATATTGAAAATTAGCTGGATTTTGTACGGGAATGAAAATAGTCACAAAGATGTGCTACAACGTATACTATTGATAGTATACGGTTAGTGTCTATTTTATTTAACACGTTACTAGTTCAAGTTTTAAGTTTCTCTGACTTAAGAATTTTCGATAAATACGTAAATGTCTGCTGGTAAGACAAAATTCCTAATATTGGCCAATAAAAACTATAATGAAGACAGAACCAGCACAATTTACCTTCCACTTCTCCCTAGATAACATCACTTTGTTAAATCTGAGGACACGTTAACACATACCGGAAATAGAAGGCAACCAAAATACGTTAATTAGGTAGAACGTGGTGTTAGATTAGAAAATGTGTGTCACTTTGTACATTAATAGTATTTTTGTTGTTTCCAAAATAAACGTAGTATGATATCTGTATCCAACAATTGCAATTTTACTCTCTTATTTTTCCACTTAAAATTTCGAGGCACGCAGGTCCATACGAATAATTTTATTAAAATTTAAACGCAATTTCTGTTTACAACTACTGCAAAATGGAGTTAGTGTAACATAGTGATGCGCCAAAAAAGTCAATATTTGATAGATTTATTACAATTATGAAGTGAACAGAAAATAAATAAATTCCGGTTTTAGAGAATATAAAATATCTGTATTAGATGTATATTAATTATATAAAGAAGTAGTTGATTAACAAACAAAATTAAGCGATATATAAATACCACATAACTTTACTGAAATCCTCGTTACTTTCTTCAGGTTATTGTGGCTCTTACGATTTTCCCAAATTTTGCTGTTAGTCCTATCGTAGGTACGCTTATTACACATAACCGCGTTTCGGTAATACTAAATGCTTGTCAACCAAAGTTTCTCAATATTGTCTGTATTTAGTGAATGTTGTTTATATTACTTTTAAAATTTTCTTCTACTTCTTGGCTCTAATTACAAGATTATTGAACTGATACCTTCTGTCCTATTTTGACACCCCAAATGTTTTTTCCCCAACAATTTGTGCCGCTTAAGTAATGAAATGAATAGGTAAGACCGAGTTTTAAGTCATAAATTTTTTAAATGGTACATATGAATTTAGGACAACGTTAGAGAGAAAAAAAACGTTCTTCCCTGTTTCTGTAAGGTCGCAAAAATTTTCTGCACAGGAAATTAAAATCAAGTTTTGGGATCGTCCGCCAAATAGTCTCAATATAGCGGATATATAGTATTGTAGTGAATAACATCGGTAAGTGGCCGCCCTTTGTCCGCGGGCCTCAGAAAGAATAAATTAAACGGCCACGTGCGTCCGAGAGACCCCAAGAAGCCGAGGGTACGCGTCCTTTTTTTTGCATCGTTTGGGGGGGGGGGGGCGGAGTAAGAATATATACTCCGAACCCGGCTGAAATTGGACAGACGCGGGCAGACAGACAGAGAGAGAGGACTGAAAGTGGAGTGAGAGAGGCGAGAGAGTGGAAAATTTGGCGAGCGGTAAGCAACAAAAGTTTTTGGAGACACGTCCATCGCGGGGAGGCCGAAGAAGGAGGTCGTGTGCTGTTTACTACAAGACCAGTGATCCACTGCTGACGCCACAAGTTGAAGAAAGGATCACCATTTCTGTAAAGTTAAAGAATTTTTACACAGTACGGAAATAAGCTCTGTTCTCGAATAGCTACCGAGCCGCCCACATTACCCTGTAGAGAAGGAGGATTTTATAACCAAGCCGGAGCTAATGATAATTTTTTTGCAGACTATATCTGTATCTGCTGGCGCCAAATAAAATTTTTGAATGTATTTTTATAAATATGTAATAAAGGTTTTTTTATATATAGTAATAAAGTCTAATCATTATAGTATATTATCTTTTTTTTAAATTGATTTATGGTCGCGTCAACCTGTTGGTTATTGACGACCCTCTAAAAGTATTTACATAATTAAGTTACAGCAGGTTAGAAAATTTCCAATTGTGAACAACGTTTCAAATAGCGGATGCCAGTTTTGCGTCGGAGACGAACTCCAGGAGGCTCTTGATCGCCGTGGTGTGTATGCAGAAGTCTTCTCCAGAGAACTCGGCTAAAGTCCTCCTGCGTATATCCTCATATTTTGTGCAAATAGAATATGCTGGATGGCGAGGGCTTGATCACATACATCACAGGTGTGCTGATCTGTTCTGGAAAAAAGATATTCGTGTGTGAGTTGAGTGTGCAAAGTTCTAATTCTGGAGACTGTTATTTGTTGTTTTCTTGAGATGTTGTTAATATTATCTTGTTACACTGTTACAGGACAGTTGTATAAAGTTTCTTCGAAATTGATTAGACCGTTTTCTTATCATTGGAACACAAAATTAGTGTTCTGCAACGTCCGACTCTTTGTGTCAAGGCGGTGGATGGCAGATTGATATAGCTAAGAGCCTTCATAAACTTCCATGTCACAACGATATAAAGTTTCGATGATATCGGCCCGATCGTTTACTTGTGAAAAGTGTGACATACAGGAATTAAGATGAATAAAATATTTCTAAGAATATTAGTATGAAGAGATACACCGCTTAAGAAATTATCCGACAGAAAGTATATATTAAACCCTTTTTGGAATATTTTTATAGATGTGGTTTTTTTCTGCACATTTCCCGTCCAAAAATTTAATAATTCATTATAACAGTTACTTTTCAGTTCCCTGAAATTGCTGTATATTCAGAATGCTAAGCGTACACTAAATCAAAGTGAGGTAAATGCATATAATCCCAACTAATACTTACGTAGGATTGAGTTCGAGTCGTTGAACAGTTTGAACTTTTCGAACATTTTAATAAAATTTCAGGCACTAAAGAGTGTTTATTCATGGAATACAAACGTTTTATATTTACGAATACAGATAGTCATTTTTGTTTACTTAATAATTTAATACATCCACAAAATACTGATTTTTCTGTTGCATCGCTATGATACACTAATTCCATTTTGCAAGTTGTTATAAACAAAAATTGCTTTTACGTTTTATTAAAATTATTCGTATGGACTCCCATGCCTCAAATGTTTTATAGAAACGTAACTTCACTGTTAATTAACAAAATTATCTCTAACTTGCATTTATCATTTTATGTACGATTAATATGCATAATTACATTTATAAGCATTTACTATATAAACAATTACATTAAAAATGGTCCGTTTTGTTTTAATGCACTGGAAACTTTTGCAAATATGATTGTGTGAAACATGGTAAACATTCCGTGAATATGTGAGCTTAATAAGAGAATAAAATGCAAATGAAACTCACCACAAACAATTACATTAATTTAGTTTAGTATTCACATAACAAAAAACAGAAAGTCGTTTACACTAATTTTGTAAAATGCACGGACGCAAATTCATATGGTTCATAAAATACATTGCAATACACACAAGTTTAAGGGCGTGTAATGAATTATGATTAATGTTAGATTTAAATATAAATTATTTTGCCATGGTTTCATATATCAGGATGAAGCGTTCCGAACGGCTCGTGTTAAAGGATAATTAACTTAATACAAAATATTAATTATTTACTGTATGAGGTGCCAAAATTAATGTAAATATCTTGTAAACGCAAAAATTCATTATCTCTTATACCTTATATTAAACTTTATAGTGCCTCAGATGTTTTTGGGGACATTGAAATAAAAAACATGCTATAATTTCTTTGTTTCTTTACCTGAATTAATTTTTCGGTTCACAACAATTTCTAGCTGATATCCGATGTAATTTGCGTTTGTGTGTAGTTTAAAAACACATTTCTGAGAATTTCTCATCTTCCGCAAAGTTAAATTTCAGAGAAAATACTTCTGAGAAGTAATATAAGGGATCGTTTCAGGAAAATAAAATATAGCAGGACAGGTATATGAGACGTACACTTAATAGCAGGAGAGAAAGAAATGAGAATAATGTCTAAGTTATTCGATGTTTCCAATCTCTTTGTTCATTTCCTGATGTTTCAACGTGGACGGACAGACAACATAGCGATCAATAGAGACTGGGTGTATGTTCATCCAAACGCTGGACTAGGGGGGTGTAGGTAGAGTCCTGGACTGAGCGACTGTCTGCATAGTTACATTCAATTTCAAAGATTTCGGTTTTCCGCTTACGGTGGCTAAATAATTCTTTACAGGCATACGGAAATATTTTAAGATTAAGGCAGAAGGTGACAAAAACTTAAATTTCAATCCGGGAACAAAGGAAACTATAGAAAATATTTTTAATGTCTTTACTGAAGTGAAAATTTAATGTGAATATCTTGGAGATATGAAAACTTAATTCATTTCCACGCAAAACTTCCTTGATATATATGTGAGATATGTATTTTTCCCTATTCGAAGGAAGGAATAGGATAATAGCCCCGCCGAACAGGCCTCCATTGTTAATCATAGACATTGAAAACGAGAAATATTCAGATTTTACGTAATTCAATCCACTTACACCTTACTCTGTTTAAACTCGTTCCAAGTTTTAAATTATTTTAATGATTGTATAGAGACTATAATTATAATTAACTAGATTTCAGTATTTAATTTTTTAACACAAGAGACGATAATTTTTTAAATTCAACATTAATGACTTTAAAAGAATGTTAAGACTGTAATTATTATTAAGTAAAACCGGATATTAAATCATCATAAAAAATTAATTATCAAGTAACATTTATCTTAAAACATTTTTCCATTGAAATTGAAAACTGTTCCAAGCCATGCTTTCAATTGAAGGTATCGCGCATAATTGTTAATTTATATGTGATGATTACATTGCGTAATACAAATGTAATTAATTAATAATTCTGTTACTTGTGGACATTGAAGGTAGTCGATCTTGATACTCTGCCGGGGAACAGTTCTGATAAGACATATCGTAAGTTTCTCGTGAGTGTTGCGTATTGTTAGTAATTGCGTGGCGCGCGCAGAAATGATTGTTAGTCCACAGTCTGCGTGTGGAGAGGGCAAACCAGGTAGTGTTTTGGGATTTCGCCTTAAAAGGTTGTTTCGTCTCGAATTACTTGCTGCCCGTAGTGACGACATCAAGGAGGCGAAATGAATAATTACACAAAAAATAACTAATTGATGACCACGCTCTGTATATATATATATATTGTAATAAAACTGGTTGGGTTTAATTAAATAAAATAATTAATCAAATTTAAAACATAAAATTATTTATTTTCACTTTGTGGCTTCTAACTCAAAAACAATTACAATTTAAAATATTAATTTCTCAGGGCCTTCACTGGGTTTGATCATGGACACAACAAATTGGTTTTAAAATCTTATTAACAAACAGTTCACATTTACCTAACAATATGTCGATAGAAAGAAATTAAAAGAAAATAAATTAACTTTGATTGACAATTAAAATAGAACGAAATCTGACTCTATCCTTTAATTACGTTTACAATTAATCATTAGTTTGGTTTTGTTACTTACATGTGTCCAGCTGGTACCAGCATTCCTTTTGGTTTCGGAAGTACACTATTGCAAAATTTTTACACTGGTTCTAATATTGGCTCACAAATTTTACACTCTTGAAGTCCACCTTGATAGGCTCCTAGGAACTCGGATGATCCTCCTTTTTGTCAGCTATCTGATAACTGCTTGCCGTATATGAATCCTGTGATTAATAGATTTGCTAGTCTTTTTACCGCTTGGGACTTAAACTGCAACTTTACTATTCCTGGCTGGCTACAGAGGTAAAAACTGCACCCCTTTCCTGGCTGCTAATAGACGTAAAAAAACTCCTAACTTAGCGATATTTACGGGATAATACTTCCGTGAATGTTTTTACTTTGTCTTAAATTCACAACTTTATTTAATGATACATTAAATGACGGCTGGTCTCTGCTCTCTAAAATCATTTGTTCCGTCCTCCAAAAGTCCCGTCACCAACTGAACTATCGTAGTCTCGAGTTTTAGCGCGCATACGCCATTTTTGACTTTCCGACAAAGTAACAGAGCTTGGCTCCATTGCCGCATTGGAAGCTCCTGCGGCTACAATTAAACTTTATGTCCAAACAATTAATGTTCTAATTAATTGGCATTGTGTGTGTGTCATTGCTCGGTAAATAAATTGTATATAAATAATTATTTTGGTAATTTTTATTAAAATTTATATGGCGTCCTATAAACTATAAAACCGGAAGATTATTCAATAACCAAACAGGGCAGCTGAGCACAGTGGCATCTGGATACAGCAAGATGTAATATATATCAGTGTGTGTAATTAAATTGTTTATGAAGACAGAAATCCCAGTTTATTAATTTTTATTTCATTATTTAAATAACAATGTAACTATAGTTATTTTCAAATGGGAACCGATTTGACCTTGAAGCTCTTCCTTGCGCCGTCGAATCAATTTCATTCGACGTTGTCACACGCAGGTGAACTTATGTTTTGTTTAACTTAACTTTTGGCGATGAGTCAACGTTTGTCTAATTCTCTGCTCTCTTTCACAGGCAGCATTACATTTTCCTCGGGAAGTAAATTTTTTATGACTGAAAACATTATTTTAGTCAATAATTTTTATAATTTTGTAGTTATAAATACTCAAATGGTAAAAATTAAATAAAAACTTAAAAGAAATCATCAAAGAATGATGTTACAAATTATTATCAAATAGCAAAACGTGTTTACATTACAAGTAACACCGTGTGCGATATTTTGCTGAAAACGATATAATTGGACTTATATGAGGGAATTAAGACAACTATGAATTGGAAATGAATAATCTTAGGCCTATAAAAATTTCTAGAAGCGATGGAAATTGATATTTTAATAACAGTTAACAACCTGTTTTGCGAAAGACTTGAAAGCAAATAAACAAAGGCAGTCCATGTCAGGCAGTTAATGTCAGGAGTTTTGAGGTTACGTCAAGTTTGAAGGACGACCTAAGATTTTTGGATTAAATAATTAAAAATACACAAGTTATGGGGAAACAAAATCATCCAGGTGGAGAAAGAACCACGAGATGATGCTTTCGCGCACAAGAATTACTGAGAACGTGGAGCAGATGTTGAGTTTCCTGATGAACGGATATAAAACCAAAGGGGGAAATGAAGATTCAACTCTTCGTATAGGCCTACCTCAGCATTCCAGAAGAATGTAAGCCATGATATTCTTCTCGGCAACGGTTTATTGTTAGAGCTCTAGGACCATTTATCATAACCTTTCGCTCACAATTATTTTCATGCCAATATGAACCGTAAAATCGGTGATAATAGTATCACATTATAATTGCAGATTATCTCATTTATATTCTGTATTTCAGTGGAGCTCTTCGTCCGTGGAAAGTTAAACGAACGAAAACAATGAACAAAACAGAAAAAGTTTCCACCATTGCAACTCTAGCTGAAAAATACATCCAGTATGAATCACCACAACCTTAAATTTGTCGGGGTGAGAAAATTATATTAATGCTTATGAGAGTTGTGAAAACGAAGACCAGATTAACGTTTAAATCTATTGGTATGCCATTTAATGCAAAGAAATATTCAAATGCTTAGACAAACTGTATTCTATAGTAAATTTAATTAAATGTTTTTTTATTACTGTTTATTGTCGCTTTGACATAAATTAAATGTTTTTTCACGCGGAAAACTGTTCCATTGAATTTTCCCATGGTTGCGGCGTTGGCTATGTAGACTTTGTCACTCTAAAGTATTGCAAGTATTTCCAAGGTATTCGCAACTATAATCACTTTCAGGGCGTCCTTTGCAATTTATTCTAGATTAAATCTTTTAAACTTTATATTAAAATGCTGAATGTATTCTTTCAGTCGTGATCATCAAAGCTGCCGTTAAAAGCGAAGACGTGTCACATAAAAACATTCTGTAAAACGAAACTTGCAAGGAAACGTCTCTACTGCTATCTTCTTAATTAAAACTGCGATTAATGTCAATGCTTTATAAAAAAATTGCGTCGCAATCGTCTTCCGCGCAAAATGTCAAAGCAAACGAAAAATATTTAATACTACTGTATTTACATAAAATTTCTTTTTGGGTATCACATGTAAGCAAAATTATACGTTTAATTCTTGCAGTTGCTTACCTTAATATAAAGCAAACATTTTTAAAGTTAATAAATCTTATTAAATGAATATGGCTTCACTTTAGTAGCAAAAACGCAATGAATATTTATTAAAAAGGGAATTTAAGGAATATTTATCTGACTGTAATAATACAATAAATTAGTAAATGTAACGGCCAAAATTCCAGAAAGAGGTTAAGCAAGTAACATTGTGATTTATTGCACAAATCGTCGCTAATGATTAGGTTCTCAATTTTTTAAATATTATATATAAAGTAATTATTAACTTAAAATGAAATTAAAAATCGTAGAAGTGTATATAATGAAACTGATCTTGGAAGAAATTTTAGAATTAAATATTAATAAAAAATTAAAGTCTCATATTTTTTTATTGCTCATTTCTTGAATTTCCCATATTACGGACGAAACGTAGTGACATATTCCATTAATGACATTGTTAATTAACAAATATTTTCTGATTGTTCGGCCATTATATTTATTGTAATTTATGGAAATTAATGTAAGTAAAATAAAATACAGTATAACACTGGAGTCGACACAGTAGCTCAGTTAATAGAGATTATGCCTGGTTCGATTCCCGACCGGCTCGAGAATTCTCAATTCTGTAACTTTAAGTTAATTTCATAGTATTTATGGCTTGAGCTAGTGAAAGACTTCTCTCTATTCTTGAATTCGCTAAATGATTTTTATAAAACAATTACAAAACAGGAATTATTTTTGATACAAAAACGAGATTCTCTTAAATAAGATGATTGTATCTATAATTATAGTGTTCTGGAAAAATATTCTTATTCTTCGCATGTATCATATATTTAGTTATAGAAGAGTTTATTTACATCCCATTGAAATACAACCACGGGCGACTTACGTGTGTTTAAGGTCATCTACATCATCACCACCTACTTTCTTGCATGGGGTCGTGCGAATACAGTTTAATTTTTTGATTTTATCACTGTTATCTTGTAAGTTTCCGTCTATCCTGGGATACTAATGTTATGTCGAAAGGTTTATAGAGCAATATTATGCATATAAAAAATAAAATTGACCTCTTAATTTTGGTCTTTTCGTAATACTAGTAGATTATTACATATTATAGTGGTTGGTTATAATCGAAAATTAGAGACACTTACACGTATATTGTGTTGTTAAATACAGATTTGTATTGTCATAAGATGGCGTTCATTTTGGATTCCGGAGTCAGTAGTTACCTCCACTTTGAGATAATTCATTTTTCATTCCATTATGTAATGAATTAATTTTGTGTTGGATGCAGGTATCCATTTATTGTTAAGTGTAATGGTGTATTGTGTGCGGTTTGAGCAGCATGAGGTCGTAGGGATTAGCTGAGCTATCATGACGTCACTCGTCCCTCGATGGCGGGGCCATTAGATGGCTTGTAAACATTTATGGTGGATGCTGACCAAGCAGGGAGGGAATGGAATGCTGGGGGAGTAGTTCGTAAGTCTGTCAGCGGCAGACACGAAAGCAGCTTTTATCGATAACACGTTCAGATCGACATGTCTATCCAACCAAACGCACGCCATCAACGGGTATTCTGTTTGTACTCCGGATAAGTTATGGCCGCAATATTCGATATTGCTGCAGATTTCATCAATATTAAACGCGCAAGCTAGAATATTTTGCTAAAAGATGGCTGCAGCAGAAAAGTGTGTACCACGATACGACGAGAAACTTTTCATTTGAATGAGTCAGGATGGTGCGGTAGAATCTAGATCCAAATCAGGCTTCTGGGAGTTCAACAAACCGTTTTTGTGCAATAGATAAAATAGCAGTAGTTAAAATACTGTGTAGTATTTCAACAAAAAATTCAAATATTTAAAAATTATAACTCCAGTTTAAAGCGTTTGATATGTTACTCAGTTCACATTATAGCTAATACTTAATATGCCCTTATACTCATTTAGACGACGCGTGTTTCTAATAAAACATTATACATAACGTTTATTGTTTTTCCAATCTGGATCAATTTTCGCCAAACGGTAGACAAGCTTTAATAATTTGTGAATCGGATTATAATATTTTTAACTGTTGGATCGGGTCTAGTACACAATCCCGATTGAAGTTTTCTCGACAGGTCATTTTGCCAATGGGTCATTTCCAGAAAGGTGTATTTTTACTAAATAAAATAATATTAATACTTTAGAACAAATAATTTTAGTTCTGATTAATATTGTAAATTAATGCGTGAAACTGATTTAGAATGTTTTTAAAATTCTATCCCTTCCATACCCACCTCTACTTACAACCCCTGCTTCATCAAAATACTGTTGTTGGATCACAAGTAGCATGGGAACAAAATATGGTAAAATTTTCTCCGCGTTTTTAATATTGAACGCAGAACTTTGTTTTACACCCTTCCGCTCCCACTCGTCAACGCTGAACGTCAACTTAACAGGAAATTTGAATATCATCATTATACTCAGTTGCACGGATAACTCTGCTGGAATGCCATAACTATACCAACGACACCGGATTCTATAATAATCTTGGTCGGTATCACAATATTTATCATCCCTTTCACCCCACCCCTAAGGAATTAAATTAGACACTGAAAACATCAAGAGTGACATTATGAATCTAACTATTTATTCGGTGACAATATATCTCGTTATCGTTTTAAAAATGGCACCCCCTTCCAATCCCTCCTGTAGAGGTGATAGGCTTATCTTAAGTACTCAGGGTGTGTTCCTGGATTTTAAATGATACTTGTACCAAGTTTGGTTGAAATTGTTCCACGCATTAATGAATAACTTAATTTACAATAATAATGATATATAATATGATAAGTAGCATATTATCTGTTCTATACTATTAATATTGTCCTTTATTTCGTAAAAACTCGCCTTTAGGGAAAATGACATGTCGGGAAAATGTTAATCGGGATAATTTTCTGTCGAGCATTGTTATTTGTTCTTAATAAGTCACACAATATGTTAAATAACGTTTTATTGATTCCTTCGTTTAGGTAATATTATAACCTACTTTTACCGATTTTCCACATAGCGTCGTTTCATCCACGACTAATGAACTTTCGAGATTCGAAAAGAAATTTACACTCAGCCTATAAATAAATGACAAGGATAAAACCTAGGAAGCTTCAAAAGCAATGATGGAGCCTTTAACTACGTGGGTTCAAGCTGCATCGTTACACACTTCATAATTTGTCTAGTTAGCGACCCGCAATTTGATGCTTTATTATATGTTACATTACTTTGGATGTTAAATAAGCCTTTTTCGGGTGTTTATGATGCATATCTTTAAAAGAAGAGCATGAAAGGATGTAAATATTCTAATTAGGAAACTTCACTGAAAGTGTATTTACTCGTTAGTCGCCTTCTATTGGGAGGAGCTATTTTATTAGATAGCTAATAAAATTTAAACCCTCCGTACCGAAGGTGTATTGCATTTTGCATTCGGGAAGGGACTTTCAATTTTTCTGACAGGTAGTCGTCATTAAGACCTTAGAATCTTACGTTTCCACCATTACGATTAGGAACAATATGACCAAAAAACGGATCTCACAAAAATAAAAACAGATACAACGTTTCTTCCACAGATTTATGGACGTGCTCAAGTACACGAAAAAAGAAACCGGTAAACTTTTGTGTACTGGTATATATTGGTGCTCAAAGAGGATAGAAGCAGTCAATTGGGTAACAAAAGATCGTAGACTTTGCTCAAAGAGTCAGTATCACTTTGAATAATAAGAATATTTCATTTGTGAATTTTTATGTGAACCACTTCCGAAATTAGTCTTTGATAATAATTGGGTTCAACGTGAAGGATCTTAATTTTGCTCCAGTTTAAATTTATGTGTTTCGTAATCAACAGAATTCTTGTCTTTAGGTAACTTATAATTTACTATGTGTTCTTTGAACCTCGTCTTTTGCGTCCGTTTGGTCTGGCCAATGTAAACAGAATTGCAATCACAGCAGCTGATTTTGTATACAACAAAATGCGTGTCTTCAGGTTGTAAATTATATTTACCGTTCTTTATAAAACTCGAAAGTGAATTGGTGGATCTATAAATAATACCAATATTATACTGGTATAACAATTTGGAAAAGTTTATGTAGGATGTAGTTCGGAAAAATTATGTTAACTTTGGGAATAATACGAGGTTTGGCAATAGGAGAATATAAAAGGTGTATGAATTTCTTAGTAATGTTGAATTTAATGAAAGAATATGTGTAGCAATTTGCTATGAGAATGTTGGTGATGTAGGTTAAGTTCTGAGAATGAAATGAACCGATTCAGCAGATGTAAATTTTAATATTACTTTTCCACTTTTAATTCTTAATGTGATGTATTTATAAATTACCGTAGCGTCTTTCTTATCGTTACTTCATTGAGATCAACAATATGATAATTTTGTACTAGAATTATGTCTAATAACTATCCAAGAGTATCACAACATTCAACAGAAAAAAGTAAGTCCGAGGACATCAACGAGTATTACCAAGTACATAAATATTATTTATTAATCTGAAACAATTAAAAAAAACTCGGAAATTTGAAACCACTGAAGACAGACGTGTTGCAACTCATCTGACAACCCTTTATACAACAAGTACCTTATGGAGACAACAGACAGAATATACAAGAGAGAACGCAAAGTGAATAGCGTCTTCACGGAGAGCTGCCAGAAGCAACAACTGGACCATTTTCTTGCAGTAACTCAAGGTGGAAATTGTCTAAGATCACTGTCAGACGTGTAAAAGGCTTTTCAGAAGAAGTGAAGACAGTTTAAAGCAGGACTAATGTGACGAGTAAACAAATAATTAAATGCGCTACAGGCGGTACTTAAGAACAATAAACCAGTCAGGGAAAACGGACGTTGGCAGAGCGAACCTAATGGCCCCTTAAAAGGTTCGGATTCGCCACGCACCTTGGACATAAACAATGTGAATGCATCTCTACTTTGTACGGGGAAATTGAAACAATGCAGACGCGCAGAAATCACTAACCTCGGGACACTAACCTAAAAATTTACGACCAACATTCTTGCGAGTGCTGTCGTAAACAGGGAACGACGATGGAATATGACTTCTTCTCGAATCTTCGAGCTACAAAAAGCATTAAGTCCTAGCTCTGCGGATTAAAACGATATCAGATCTCTTTGTTTTAAAGCAATACGCTTTTTGTTAAAGCACGCCATTCTGGCACAGTACTTGTAGTTCGTCCTGGAAGAATTTCCAGAATGATATCGCGGATAAAATGTCAGTTGAAACTGTCTGCGATTTAATTGACCACTGCATTGCAGAAAAGGGGGCTGCGCTACCCTTGCATGTTAATGGGATAATTAAACCAACAATCGGTGCAAATATAATTAAACAATCTTTCAATAAGGATGACGGCATTAAAACGCGACGCAATTAAACTAAATTATATTCAACAGTCTTCAACATTTATAAAATGAAAAAAATTCTGATTGAAATTAATGAATAAGAAAGTTAGCCAATTCAGACAAAAAAGTGATAATATAAACGCCATACAAGGTTTCTGGGATTCTTGTGCCTTTCGTCAGGTGTGAAGAAGAGCCGAGACGGACACAACTGCACTTGTCAGTTGACAAAACTCAGTTGTGTCGCTCTCGGCTCTTCTTCACACCTGAAGAAAGGGACAAGGATCCCAGAAACGTTGTGTGGTATTTATATTATTTCTCTGAATTCGTATTCTTTAACATTTCTGTTTAGAAAATGGCATACAACCTTGTTGTTCTGTTGTACGGATTCTTTGAGACGCAATGTGTAGCCACTCTTTCACACATACGGCATGGTAAAATGACAATAGTGTGTGTGATGTTCTATTGAAGGACACGACTTCTTTGTAGCTAATTCTCAAAATCCTCCGATTTCACAGAACTTCACTGAAAAAAGTCCACGTCCTGGGTGGACAGTTCACGTCTTAATTCCGTGAAATAACTCTTCCAGGAAATTACTCTTCCTATGCGCTGTGTGTGACATGTGGCGCCGTTCTGTTCCAAAGGAAACAATGTTCACGTCAAAATTTGCCGTCGACCGTAGCAGATCCCGCCGAACACGCGTTTTAGTAATATTGTAATAGGATTTACACCTTCAATTTAAATTGCAAGAAAAGCCATGCGAATTCGACGAAAAAGATTGTCATTCCGACAGCGACGTGGAAGACAGCGATTTATTTTCAGTAGATCCCACACTGCAAGCAATAATGTTTCTTTCATTTCTGACGGCCTTATGTTTGAATTGGCTCATCAGAATCTAGTGTAGGGGGCTTAACAAGTGCTGGGAAAGAAGCAATCATAATCTAACATTGGGAAAATCCCTGCAAGAGCATGCACAAATCACAGTGAGACTACAGCAGGATGACCGGAAAGGTGCCAGGACTCCATATTCTCCAAATTATGCTCCGTAGATTGCGACGTAGTCTTAAATGCTGTAAATAAATCCACCAAAGTATTGCTAATGCTATTTCATTGAAAAGAAAATCGGTATTGAAGCCGTAATACATTATGTAAATAAAATGTAGTTGTCTAAATATCCGTTAAATGTCTAATATTTTCATACAAATATTATAAATGATTAACCATTTTTTGTATAAAGAGTTCTCGGTTTTTTACATTCACATATAAATTTTTATTTTATTTGAATGTCAATTACATTAAAATGTGTCAAGAATAAAAAAAACTGGAGCTTTCGGTTTCTCTAAACTATATCCATCTGTTAAATTAATTTTTTTTAAAAAACATAGATTATTTTAAATTATGTGTATTTATATGCTCCTATACGACGTCACAGAGATCCAAATCTATTTTACATACCTGATAAATTTAGTTCATAAATGCTCGTACGCCAACTGATTACAAAGTTATGCTTTGTATTACATTGTCTAATGTTTACAAATAGAACCTTCATGTTCTATTGCCTATCACTAACAGTTCGTATTTCATAGCGCACAACTTCAGCATCGATATTTCAAGTATATCTATTCGAGACCTAAATAATTGGAAATGATTCACTTAATTTTAAAATTATACTAAATTAAAAAATTTTGCATACTGGTTTCCAATGTCTCCTATTTTATTTCTTGTATTCATTGTGATTCGATTATTTTTATAAATATATATTGATTCAAGTGTGTCATACGAACCAAAACTTTGTAATCGGTTGGCACGCGCAAATATATTGACTAAACTTAACAGGTATGAAAAGAAGTCATTTAAACTAATCAATGTACCTAAATTTTACAGATGAATAAGGCCTATTTAATGAAATAGAAAGTTCATTTCTTGACACATTTTTATGTAATCAACATTAAAATAAAATAATAATTTATATGTGGCTGTTAAAAAGGGTTTATCGTTTATAATATGAAATGTAGTTTATGACCAATAAAATAAAGTTTATTAAAAATAATTCAGTTTAAGACAACAACGTTCCGGAACCTATTTCTACCGCCGTCAAGTATTAACTTGACTGAAAAGCTACGTAGTAAAATTAGTGCAACTTGAAATTATAAACGTTAACTCAGACTATGAAGAAAACTTGTTTGGTTTCCATGGTTACAGAATATCAATCTTATTAAAAAGTGTGTCTTTACTTGCTAGACGCGATACGATTTCATTTAGCTCCATAAATCAACTTGAATAATATACAGGTACAGAAACAAAGTTATTTTTGTGATTCATTGGTCATAAACTAAATTTTATAATATTAAATGATTATAATTTTGTTTAAATAGTTTATGATTACCGTGAACTAAATAACGGATAAAAGTGTGTATATATCTTTAGATAGTTAACACTATTCAGAAAAAGCGGTCAAGCTATACAGATATTTACGGTGGTGAAAATATGTCGGTAATCGCTACAATGTGCATTGTTGCGGTAACAAATGTATTACAAAATACAATGTCTTAATAGGCAATATGAAATGTTTTCACGAATTATATAATGTTTGAGTTCGGTTTCCTGATAGTTAAGTATATTGTTTCCCATCCAAAATTCTAAGTGAACGGATTTAGAGCAAGAAAAAGTATTGAAGCAAATATGTGTAATTACGGCGCCGTATTTTGAGCGGCTGTGCCCTGAACGGACAACAGTCCCTTCCTCAATCCTGATCGCTGAGCGAGCAGGTATAAAGTTTTCCGAAGAGCAACTTTATCAGTCTTTAACAATTATTATAAATTATCATTTTTGTAAAATCTTGCTTTATTGGAACTTTTAAAAGCATAGATTTTGAAATTAGATCATTTCATTGACTTAACATATCCTGAAGAGGTCCTAATAAATTAGGGATTAAACTTTGAGAATTTTTTTTCTATTATAATGTTTAAAAATTTAAATTAACAACTAAACAGGTTGATGTTTTCATTTATTCAAGGACGTCAGATAAATATAACTGCTAAAAGATTTGTATCTTAATTGATCTTTTCGAATATATTTATTAAACGAATCACTACCAATTGGAACAGTTTACATAGAGATAGGGATTATAAATCCAGATAAGTTTCAGAAATCTTAAAACCAAGACTGATAAAGTTACTCTTTCGAAAACTTTATACCTGCGCGCTCAGCGGTCAGGATTGAGGAAGGGACTGTTGTCCGCTCAGGGCACGGCCGCTCAGAATACGACACCGTGTAATTACAATTCCGTGAGAATTACTATTTTAATGTTTCTGTTTCCAAGATTTTTTTTGCCAAAGAAACTAGACTTATCAATGAAGACTACTGTGACGTCATACGCGAGCCGCTTCTAGTAATCTGTAGATGATAGTGAAGATTCGCTATTGTTGGGAGTCCACAGTTCGAAGTTGGTCTTCTGCAAGACGGATCGAGGTCCTCTTCCGTGTTTGTCGCCACGTGTTAATAAACCACGTTTAAGCTTATTATACCTGCCATCCTATCATTTATAATTATATATATAAAAGCCCAATTGCAAGCCGTGCAATATCAAGTGAAGAATGCCAGTTTGCAATAATTTATTATTTCTACATGAGACATTGATGTTTCGAACAGATGCAAGACATTATTCGTATCGTGCTTAGGAATGGGAAAGTTTCCTCCCGAATAGTAATAATCATAACAATAACAATAATAAATGTAATAAGCAGTCGCCCCTTGATGATGACAGTAATTACACGTGATAAATGATGTAATAATAATAGTCCCCAATTCACTTTGATTTATCGACCATTATTCGTTCCCAAGCAAATGATACACATATGGACTACTAAAAAGGTTACAGTTTCAAATTTTTATGCACATTTAAGTGGTATCAAACAAATATTTATATATGAAAAATTGATTAAAATACTGATATTGTAGAAGTAATAACAGTTTTACCAGTGAAAATAATGATAGACATAATAATAATATTAAATACTTATTTCCTGTTATATATTTTTTATTTTACCAACCAGCTATTAGAAAAAGTATTATTAACCGACTATTAGCTTAACTGAACTTTGCTTAAGACATATTATATAATTGGTTGCAATTATTATGTCTGAGCTATTAAATGTACAACTATCGCTATTTGATAGAAAAAGTCTAAAACGATATTTTTGAACTAACAGAAGTGAAGGACTTCCACCAGATTCAACTAAATGTTATGTGCAATCTAGCAGCGTCGCATATAAACACAGGACACACTAACTTAATATGGATCTGCAACAGGACCACGATTTTCAGAACACGGTTGTTTCCTCAAAATTAATTTGTCAATAAAGGACTTGGGTCACGTACCGTCGTAAGGTGCCCTAGCTGGGGAGAAAATCATATTTGCCATGCTTTGTGGTAGAACTGTACTCACGATCAGGCAGTAAATAATCTAACATAAATCATTAAGCGGACCCCTCCTCAATCTTCTGTCTAGCAATAAGAAAATTACTGTTAAGTTAGCACAAGGTGACCTTCAGCGTTGGCAGGCAATTAACTAGTTCCTGAAGAATCAAGGTCCTCGAAGAGCTAACGTGACCATTTCAAATATGCACAGGAACTTCGCCAAACACACAAAAAGTTTCTTTCAGCACCAACATTAACTGAATGTATTTCTGGAAATGTGAAGACTAGTAATTTTGGAGTTTACAATTTCGGAGTACAGATACACTGTAAAACTAATCCAGACGACTGACACATCCAAATGATATGGAACTAGAGTTACGCAACTGAAAACCACATCCGCCTCCTCCGGCTTCGTGACATAACTTTCAAATCATTGTACGTCCTTTGAATTGATCTCAAGATCGCTTACCAGCATTTTCTCCGAAGACGTCGCAGCGCCATTCGTAGTGATGTATTCAAAGTATCAGATCAAACAAATGGATGATTATGGAAATTATTTGTTTAAAATCAGACCTACAGCGACCCATTGAAATAACTGTCGGTGAGAGTGTGTTAACTGTTTAGTAGGAATGATCTAGGACTCCCTGGAAAGCCACCGCATCCAGATACAAAAACAGAAGAAATGGCGTATGACTTGTATATACCAGATTCTCTGGTCGCGAACGCAACGCGTTCAGATTGAAACATGTTGTAAATATAAATAGCTACTTTTTCCTTTTATTAATAGTTGCTGAAACAGCAATGAGGAAACATTAGAAAGCAATGTATTGTTTCTGCTTGATCCACCGCAATTCTGATGTCAATGTGGAGGGCGACTGGACGCTGACCCTAAATCCTCATACCTGATGCACGCTTTACTGGCCACGGCTTACTGCCCTCCGTTTTCCTCCCTCATCCTGTGGGAGGGTGAGGAAGATAATCCAAATCATAATCCCATAACGCCCAGAAAGCGGACCTTCTGAAGGGATCTCCTATCGGATTACGCACTTCTCCATTCTCCCTTAGAACTAAAACACTTTTTGAGGTAAATGTTTCTGGCCCATTCTAAAAGTGTTGACCATTGTTTCTATCATACCCGATATTCCATTCACAGACTAGTTTCTAAATCCTAAACAATGCAAGTGAATTCGAAATGGTGAATAATATCCTAACAGGTTCTTGGGGCGTTCGATCTGCCGTCAAACATCTTGGATACAGGATAAGTGATGCCGTGTTGTCAAATTAACCAAATTAATCAATAGCACCCATAATTGGTCAGGAAATATATTCGTAAGTTGTATACATGTGTATAATTCCTCCCATTTTCTGTTCTGTGTACAGCTTCCCCGATTCAGGTATTCTCCATGATCACGCGAGGTGCAGACCTAAAATAAACAGCTCATAGTTTCTACACAGTGTTACGTCAATACAATAATATCGAATAAAGAACTAGAATCACATCATTATGATACAGAGATATAAAAACATTGCATGGTCGGTCTGCCCTATTTTTTTTATATATTGTTCAACCAGTGATATCAGGTTCGTTACACTGCAATAGGCGCATCTATCTGCGAAAGATATGAGGTTAGAGATCTTAAAACTTAACAGGACACAGAAACCAACCAATCGACGTTGCCTATTTGGAATTCGTTTCGGTACAGCTCTTCCTCTCAAAATTGACCATCTCAGTCGTGAAGGCATTATTTTAAGTAAGTCACCGGTAAGTTACGAATAAAGTTTAGTAAGTTTGTATACACTACTCGCATGAATAACTTTATAGCCTTCATCCTAAGCACAACAGTGGTAGTGATTTTTAAACTCCTGTTTGAATACACTATTTCGTCGTGCCGACAAGGAAGAAACATTTTGTAAATTGTGTATTCCCACATTATTTTTATAGCCGTCGGTATTTCAGTGAATTTATTCTGCTTGAAATATCTACAATTTTAATGTGAA
This sequence comes from Zhengitettix transpicula, assembly GCA_037074705.1. Classification (NCBI taxonomy): domain Eukaryota; kingdom Metazoa; phylum Arthropoda; class Insecta; order Orthoptera; family Tetrigidae; genus Zhengitettix; species Zhengitettix transpicula. The sequence continues at coordinate 197,663,841 of CM073590.1, forward strand.
AAGAAAATAATTGAACTCAATTTATACCCACTTAATTGCTTGCTTTTTGTACAAAGGTTTGACTGACGATGGGCAGAAACAACATCAGCACGATCTAGAGGGGGAAAAAAGTAATTGGAGCAGGATTGTTCAAATGTTTTTTTTCAGGGACGTCTGTGTAGAGTGCATTAGTGCAACAGTAATTGATGCAATCTAGTCGGCTGCAGCGAAAGTGCAGGTAGATAGAAACTACCGGTGTAATGTGGGTAGTTTTTTTATTATTATTATTTTTTTGCTGGAGCGTAGACGCATTCATGGCCGAGAGGGATTCGAAGCCGTGACTGGCTGTTCTCAAGGCTAGCATGCTTCATAGAAAATTGTTTCCCCACGAGCTGTGGCGTTTCTCGGCGTCCCTTGTCATCCAATACGACCAGGGCAGATGAATTCCGATAAGGGCTCGGTCACCCTGTAATTCGATACACGCCTCATTACTCGAAGTAGCATATTTCACCGTCTCCAGAAACTTATCAGCTCTCCTTCTGTACTTCCTTAGTTGGACTCTTGAGGTCAGAATATTCTGATAATCCAGGGGACGGTAACTGTTTTTCTTACAGGCGGTCGGTTGTAATAAAAAATTATTCACGCTAAAGAAAATCCGTCGTTCCCCTGGTATTGACGGAATTTCCCATACTTTAACTTCTTACAAACCCGTTTATAAGAAATATGAAATACCTAACGAGTCGTGGAGCCTTTGTCATGTTGTAATAACTGTAACTTTTCAAAGACTTAAGTGGAAGCTTGTCACCTGCAATAAGTTAACTTGCATAAGAAACAAAAGGCCAGGGTCATCGTCGTTTTGTTCATTGGACTATGTCACGATTCTCTGTTTCATGTCAGAATCCGCTAGCCATTGTTGCTTCACCGGTAGACTATGTTCAATGAATCAATTAAGACGTCCCAGAAGCCGAGTGGCGTCGTGGCATGATCTACCTTCACATTGCTTTGATTTTTGTTCTTTCCTAAAAAAATCACCATTAAAACCTTCAATAGTGCAGTGATATGAAAATAAAAACCCATAGCAATGAATAATTGAGTTAATTTTTCGCCACGACTTATATTTTGTAATTTGTTATAATCTTCAGATGAGACTACGACCATATAAACATAAATGGAAATGACCTACATCTCCCTGGTTTTATGAAATAAGGTTACCTCATGCCGAGGCACCTCGGCCTGTTTTGAGAGGTGTATGTGCCGGGGTCGCAGACCTTGGGCATACGGTAAGAGTTGTCCGCTATTCCTATTGGAATAGTCGGCCAGCTGCCTCCTAAACCGGTCAAGGCACGGCGAGAGGAAAGCTGCGACCCCACTAAAAACTCCTCGCCCGCTATCGGAAGGGCGTGGGACAAGTACCAAATGCCCGACCTACCTGATGCAGGTTTTTCTAGGGATTTCCCTGCATCCCTTTTAGTTGAATTGCCGGGTAGGATCCTTAAACCATAGCCCAGGGGCCCCAGTTAACCCTTGGCTACCTTGCTCTATCTTTCCGCATCCCCCCTTTCAAATCCCTTCCTATGCTATAAGAGGGGAGTTGTCACTATGTGGATTACGCTATACATAGCCTTTCTATACCTTTTTTTTAAGGGAAATAAATTTAACACTACCAAACAATAGTTCAATCTGCCGTCCACTTTGTTCACGAACCATCAAAATTTTAATTTGTCGATAGCGTATGCATTCATCCGAAAGTTCGAAAAATCTCTACATTTTAAGCGACGCCATTGGAGCATGAATAAGTACCATTGACTTTCAGCTTCGCTTGAATTTAGTCAGGCTTTCATAATGTTTTTAACTATGATTCGAACACCACGTGTGGTTTTCGTCAAGGAATCGCGACTCTACGTGATTTCAGACCAATCATTCATGACAGCGATCGTGTATCAGATGGACACTCTGTGACCAGGGAAATTCTAGTAAATATACTATCGTGGCGCGTCGCTGGTCACGCCTCATGCGAGATAACCGCCCAATAAAACATGTTTATCTGAACCTCCTAGAAAGTTGGCTCTACCAATGGCGCGTAAAAGTGAACAGTAGCAAATCTACTCAAATTATTTTTACCAATAAATGCTCGGCTTGGGCTCATGTGAGAATGTACAATCAAAAACTGAGGTGAAATAGCTATGACTTCACCTCGATCAAAGATTGAATTGGAAAGCGCATATAAAAGCCAATAAACGACAGCTCAATCTAAAGACAAAAACTGTGCACTGTCTTTACACTCGAAAACAAAGTACTATTATACAAATACAACTTAATAATAAGAAGAATACATGGATGGGGTATGAAATAAACCATCAAACACCAAGATCTTACAGTCTTTCCAATGAAAAACATTGCGTACGCTAGCCAACGCACCGTCGTTCATCAGCAACCAAACTCTTCATCTGGACCTTACAATCCCATTCATCACAGAAGTCATCAATTATTAGGCTACAAAAAGAAAAAGAAAACAAACTTATCGCCGACCTCTACTCACAACAGCCTGCAGTGAGGAGACTGAATTATAATTATATTGGCAACTGAATTAAAAACATTTTAAAACTGAATTGGGTAATCAGTTCAGATAATTTCACGATCGGTAAGAATGACACAACATAAATAAACATTACGTTGTTTAGTACGTGTAGACGAAAATTGAGATCAAAATTATTTGTAAAATTTATTAAAATATACGTATCCTGAGTCGAAAATAATAATAATCTTGTAACTGAATATTTTATTTTTCTTCTGATAACGTCAGTTTTGATGGAGAATTTCACGAACTGCTTGTGGCAGTTAATAGTAATACAGTTAAAAATGGGTGTAGGATTATCAGACAGTTAAACACATGCCAAACCTGATATACTCGAAACTCGTAACGCCAACTTATAAAAGTATTGCAGGCCGCCAGTGACAAAGTACAAAATTTTTCACGTTTTTCAAACGTTAGTTTTAGGAGTCGTGAACGTTGGCGGCTCAGTTTAGGTGTTACCCCCGCCTGATCGCAGCCAATCTGCTTCAGTAAGCACCTAGAGTTTGACATCGTTGGATTGTGTCGTGTGTATGTGTGTTTATTTCGCGCGAATCGTGACAACGACCGAGTCGCTTCCCCTACCTCGAATGCGCCACCCGCCTAACTTGGTGACGCGTGGCTTAGATTAGATTAATTTTCCTAAATCGTTGATTCTGGCGACAACCAAGACTCCGAGCAAACTGAAAGAGACAAATAAATTATAGAACTTGAATGAAATTACCTGTTCCCAGTGAGGGAACTCAAGAAAGTAATATGAAACGATAATTCTAAAAGATACTAGGTCCTTATCGTTTAAGCGTGTTTTAAGATCGGTTGGTAAATAGCAGATTTCTATGCAAAGAACGGGTCTTCTTTTTTTCAGTGAGGTTCTCATTTATTCTCAGCACTGGAGTCATTTCATTTGGTGTCTTCATTATAATGCGGATGAATGATGGGCCTTTACCACTGTGAACAAAAAGTAAGGTGAATTTATTTACAAAATATAAATTATTTATTTATTCTTCCAAATCAACTTCATCCCCTTCAAAGTAATTCCCGTCCGATAAAACGCACTTTTCCAAAGCTTTTTCCAGCCCTCAAAACAGGCGGAATAGTCTTTTTCCGGTATAGCCTTCAAGACCATCTTCGATTCGGTTTTTACCTCCTCAATCGTGTCAAAACGGCGTCCCCGCATTGGCCTTTTGAGTTTGCTGAATAGCCAGAAGTCGCACGGAGCCAAATCAGGCGAATACGGTGGTTGCGGAACGATATGAGTCGAGTTTTTTGGCAAAAGAAACGCGAAGAACCATGCAGTATGACATGGTGCATTATCGTGATGAACCAAGAGTTGTTAGCCCATAATTTCGTCCGTTTCAGACGAATATCTTCACGCAAACGACGCATAACGCTCAAATAATATTCTTTGTTGACAGTTTAGCCCGGCGGAAGGAATTCATAGTGCACCACACCACGATAATCAAAGAAAACTGTCAACATTACCTTGATTTTCGATAGACTTTGCCTTGGTCTTTTCGGTCTTGCTTCACCTTTGGCACGATATTCATCAGGATTGGTCGGTGGTTTCAGGGTCGTATGCGTAAATCCAAGTCTCGTCTCCAGTAATGATGCATTTCAAGTGGTCCTGATAGTCAGACAGCAAAGTTTCACACACATCAACGCGACACTTTTTTTTCCAAAAAATTGAGTGATTTTGGCACCAATCGAGACTTGACGCGTTTGAGACACAAAATATTCTTCAAAATGGTTTTGGCTGTGTCTAATGATATTCCAACACTATCAGCGGGATCTCTAATTGTCCATCGACGATTTTCAAGCACCAAATCTGCTTTTTTGGACGTGGCCCTCGTCGGTAGACGTTGATGGTCGTCCAGAGCGCGGTTCGTCTTCAACGCGTTCTCGGCCCTCTTCGAACTCGTTGTACCACTTATAAACGTTTTTTTGTGCCATAGTTTGATCACCAAAGGCCTTCCGCAATATTTTCAACGTGTCCGCACAAGAATATTCGTTCCGCAAACAAAATTTGATGCAAGTTCTTTGCTCAACAAAATCACCCATTGCAAAAATCGAAAAATTAACTTTTGGTTGTTTACAAAAACACGTGAACTCGGAGATAATTAAATATTTTAACAAACAGACGCTTGGCAAATATTATAGATAGTCCTACCAACCTAGGAAAAAAATTACCTGCCTTCCTAATACCCGGGAGTTTTAAATGACAATTTCACCTTACTTTTTGATCACAGATTATAGGGAGTCAAGTATAATTTTTATTTAGATAAATTAAAGTTAAACGTTTAAAACCATCACACAATTTCATCAGAACATTGTTTTACACATTTTATATACTGTAATGAATTATTTTATTGAGATGGGTATTTTATATTAAAGCAAAAAATTATTGACTATTTCCTCTGATCTCAGGCACCTGTGGATTACGTAGCAGAGATTAGCTGCCTGCACCAAATACGTACTGACTATTCTGCTTTCTGTTGTCCGCTGTAGTTGGAGATCCTGGATTTTCCCTGCAGCTGGATGGAGCGTCTCGGTCCTTGTTCTCCAATATTCGGCGGATGACCTCGTACAACCAGTTGATGGGCAGGTGTATTTACTATATGCTTTTCCCTTACTTGGGCATACACTTCTGGATCCTATCACCTAACGTTCTTTCTGCCAACTCTTTCCACGTCCTTCCAACACTCTCCTCGACGTCTTTATTTCAACTGTTCTCCTCAACGTCTTTATTGCAACTCTTTCAAAATCTCTCCTCCTACCCCGGAGCAGGACGTTTTCCCGCCCTTAGCGTCACGGACTTCTGATGTTCTTAGCCGCATGGGATTTTCCCATGGGCCGATGTACACTATCCTGGTATTACAATAGCCACGTGCGGCTACCTGAGACGCGACAGGTCGGTGTCTCGAATTGGGAAACAAAAGAATCGTCAAAACTACAGCAAACAACATTTCCGAAGATAAAGCAAAATTAAATTAAAATACGCGCGTTACAATACACAGCAGTCAAAAGAAACCAATATCAGATTGCTTTCGCGGAATTGATACTACATTCGATCTTTTCCAGAGAGTATTGTGAAAGTCGAAAGTTTGGAAAATTCTATATTATATCCTGTCAGGAGTCAGATATCTAACGCAGAACGTGGTTTGAAATCTAATGTGAAGTATCGTGTAGTCTGATCGCAACAGGAAGGATTGAGTTCCGAAAGGTACATCAGTATGGCGGGCATGTGCAGTACGTCACACATATTTCACGATCAAGTACTAATAACGCACAGATTTCTGTGGAAAGTAACAACGACCTCGGCTATAACTCTACTTTATCACTCTTTAGGGGGTACATAAATGCATTACAAATTAGGTTCTAGCTCAAGTCGAGAATTTTAGACGAAAGTTATAAACCGTGAAAAATTTTGTCTCCTAGTATCCCTCCACAAAAGGGCAGACGTCAAGATTGCTATGCATTTATTATCCAGACCGCCTTTAATCTGCATGCTAAATTTCAAGTCTGCAGTTTACTTGCCATGCTTTATTACATTTCTCCGCAAATGCTGCTTCGAGGAAATTAGCATATCGCAAGCCAGAGCTGTGGCCTTATTTTTTCCCCACAAAACATGCATATATTCCTCGTGGTGAAAAAAATGGCAATGAATCTGAGGGAGATACTTCATTGAGCAGAGCAAGTCCCGCCAGTGACATAACAAGACCTTATTCATGGCGAGCTTTAAGACCCAAATAGAGTTCGTATCAGAATAAATGGGCAACCCTAAGATAAGCTGCGTTTTATTTTCTTCAGAGCAAATCTCGTTAGGAAAGTCTGTTTTAACAATCAGTAATATACGGTGGAAAAGAGGCGAAACCTTTTCAGCACAGGTCCTGAATAAAGAATGAGATGAAAATTCGGCACCACAGTGGCAATACTTTAAATGGCTAAACAGCATAAAAATGTTAATTTAAAACATATGATACGGGCAAAGAAAGACAAAGGTACAAAAACAGCGATTCTTCAGGCGGGTGATGGTAACATTAATTCGCTTTATGTTGTACATTTCCCCATTTTATGGCAAGAAATCTAATCCATCCGCCTTTTCCAAGAATTTAATCTGCATATCTTCACTCTGGGTCATGTAAAGTATCCTCAAGTAATTGATTTATAATTGTTCAATAGTTTCGAGCACTGTTGCATCTTTCACTCGCGGACTATATATAATTTTTTATGGAAACTCTGATTGTTCTCATTACTCATTCAGTTTTGCTTCTTACTCAATTTTTGTCGTTCGTATTTTGCAATACGCATTAATCATTTTTTAGTATCAAGCTTTCCGTTTATATTATCTGATTTTAAACATTTGTATGTTCAGACTTTCTGACAATTTCCCATATGATTGCTTCTTGAGCAGGTAAAAATAAGCTACCATTGCACAAAGAAAACTGAAACTGCTGAAGAACAACACGATAGTAAACAAGAGGGGTGAAACTTTCAGAGACGTTTTGCGGGTATTCTTTGCCGAGAAAAAAGACAGAATGAAGTGAAAGTGCGTAATAGGTAGTGTGAGAGACAGGAGAAAGTAAAAGAAATATCACTTGTAAGTAATTTAAATTTTGGAAATCAAGGTAATGATCAAGAACTAGTATTGAATGAGAACAGTGAGGAATTAAATGAAAACGTAGAAAAACAACAATAAATCTCAAGTTAAAAGATAACACGTCTGTGTTAAAATATACTAATTAGATGAAATAGTCAAGTAAAAGACCAAATTAAGTGATAATATAATTATCACACAGCGTTTATGGTTTCGTCGTATGATTAGAAACGTAAGATCTGTGAGTACGACACAACCAGGCAAGTTGGCTTTATTTATTATATATCATCACGTCATTTTGTCTGACATGTGTCTCTTTTATCTAATTAGAATAATAAAGCTTTTTGTCTTCAAGCAAAGTGGGGAGGAAACTTTAAGTATGAACTATTTTATAGACGTAGACGTACGTAACAAGGACTAGAGAAACAGATCCACGGGGTTTTGCATCTAATTAAGTGTGTATATTAGAATATTTACCAAATTCCTTAAACACTAACTTTTCATATATTTTTCATAATGTGGCCTGCGTTACTTACAAATTGACATTGCTTGTACGGGCTTACAAAGTATATAGTGGTAATGAGAAAAATATTTAAGTCCATTAATAAATATGGTGGACAGAAATTTGCATCAATTTGATCATGAATCATATCCAAACGTATCATGAATTTTATCGTTTAAAATGTTAAGAAAATTACCATATTTTACTCCTCGTATCTTTTGGCGTTTAGTATTATGATTATTGTTCATTATATAACCCTTTTTAACTTTGCCATTAACAAATAATTTTTATAATCAATGGAACTTTCGTAAAATTTTCCCGTAGGATAATCCACGTTGTTTTCAATTTTAGTTTGTTATTAAAATTATTATATTTACTGTTAAAAAAATATCTATCGCCGAGCTAACCTTACACTCACTATTTAACATTTGAAACCTGACTTTACTTCTCTTGTGCATTACAGCTACGTATCTGTTATGGCCCAATTTTAGGACACAATTAAACAGTAATCATGGATTCATCGATAAAAAATACTGATAAGAAGTACATTATTTTGTCTCCTCTTTGCAAGAAAAAAATAATTTTATCTCTTACCGTTCACTAACTACAACATGTTTATGAAAATGCAAGCACTTCTAGGTGTAATTGAAACGGCGGAGAGTACTTCCTTTAACCAAGTTTAAGCCCCTTGTTGAGCCTTCTGAGCTTAATGGTTTAAGTCTCTAGAGGTGAATGTATATATTTGACCTGCAGTAAAGAAAAATAAGTGGAAAGATGAGAAAGTTTGGAAGGCTACGTATTCGTTGATCCTATTTTAGCCAAATTTAGAATATATGTATAGTTAGGTCCTATAAACACCCATAGTTGCAATAATGTGAATATTTATGGAGTTATCACAAATAGTAATTAATATTACGCTGACTATTTTTTCGGGTAGGCACATATTGACTGGTTTGCCGTGACTTTCCATCTTTCTCTGTCCTTGGTCATCCTCTTCCGTTCACATTATTGCTTGCTTCTGACGCCATTATTTATTTATCCTAGATACTCTAATATGCCTTTCACCGGCATTCTTGCCCTCACCTGTACTTGTCATCAGTTAGTTGTCAAAATTATTACATATTAGTCTTGCCCCCTACCAACTTCTCTCGTCTTCTTGCTAACTTGCTCCAAGACTTCGCCTTCTCTTCCCTAATTTTCATCAACCCATTTGATCTTCGCCGTTATTCTGTGGCACTACGTTTCATCTATTATATTCCTTACAGGTCTTCCAATTGTCCATGTTTTTCACCCACAATATAATGTACGCATATAATATAGGAAATTTTTCTTCTCAATCCAAATTCAATATTGGAAGCACAGGAGATTTTTATCCCTGTAAAATTCGGTGTTGTTTTGTCAACGTATTGCCCTTTAATATTTCTAATAGCCTGGAATTGATGACGATTCCCACCGTGATTCGATCCGGCTACCATCGATTTTTACAGGTCTAGAAACATATCAAACGGTACTATACTATTCTAAGGTCATTGGGATAGAATTAGATGGATAACACAATAAATGTTCACTTTTCAATAATTTTAATATAGGAACATGTTAAGTTGTACACTCTAAAATGTCTCATTACGAATATTATTTCTGTATTGTCGATGTGATTATTATAAAAGTATTTTACATTTATGTAACGATATACCAGTTACGTATTAATCCTTTTTCATTTATGTATTTTGCACCCTTAATTTATTTTCTCATTTACAAATTGTAAATATATATATATATTGTAGTAATTGGTAATTAAGACATTGTTCTAATTGGAAAGTTGGATTGTAGAGGACTCATTATTAGTGGATATAGAGCGGACGCCGCAACAATCCGGCAAGGCAAAGAAAACATTGTTGAGGTTCTACGCGCTCTATATCTACGAGACGAAGAGGACAGTCGGGCCGTAGGCAGCGAGGAGAAAAGACTAAAATTCCAAGTCACGAAAATTTGAACAGTACAGTCGGTCAGCAGACAGCGAATAGAACGGACGAAAAGAACTCATTGAAAGATTTACAGTCGGCAGTCAAAACGAAAGATTGTGGCCCAGTCACAAATATGCTTTCCATTATTAAAAAGTAAAGCAATATTCAGACAAACCAATGAAGTCCATTGTCAACTAAAGCCACGAGATCTACAAATCCAGGTTGCAGTAAAGCATCGAGAACCAACCAATTTGTGTTAAACCAACTAACAAACAACGCCAATTAGAGTCTGTGAGAACGTAGAATCAGTGTTGTCCCCAAAATTGTGCACGAAAAAATAAAAATGAGACCTGGGCGGCCGTAAGTAGAGAAAAACTTTAAAATAATTTGTAAACTGAGTTTAAAAGATAAAAGTCAGATCGTTCTTTAATTTTAATTATTTAATGATCGATAGAATGAGATTGTTAATTCTTGTTAAAATTGAAATTGTTAAATTCAATCTTTAGTATTATTTCTTCCGCAACAAATTTCGTCTATGTTCAGACGCTTTGATTTCCATAGAAGGTAAATGTAATTTTGATTATTTAAATTCTGCCATTTATCAAACCCAGATCAAGACCCTGAGATCCCAAATTATTTTATGTGTTTTATACTTGTTTTAAAATTGCCACAATACATTTTGTTTGTTCTTTAAAGTTATTAGTTGTTCATTTAGAAACGCCACATTTCATTATCATATATATTTAATTATTACAATATATATATATATATGTATATATGAATATTATTTTTTGTGTACGAATTATTTTTGTATTTTATTTTGTGCTGGCCTTTTTTTTATAGACGTTCTTACTGTAGTTGTGTATACTAAAGTGTATGTATTTTATTACTTAGGTATGAAATGGTGCTTCGAATTGTCGTACTTCCCAGGAGAGGTCTAATGCAATCAGTAAATCTAAATCTTTAATTCACACAGAGGTGGTAAATAACCACGTTTGCATGTAACTTAATTTATTATTATTCGATAAATAAAATAACTTATAAATAAATAAACATAAGCCAATTTTAAGTCAGAAAAAATAATTTATAAATGTAAAACAACGTTTCGTCGCTTATTTTGAGACCTCATCGGTTACGGTAGCCAGCAGAGAATGTCCTATTTTGATGGGGTCGCAAAATAAGTGTCGAAAAGTTGTTTAATTTTACATTAATAAATTATTTTCTGAGTAAAAATTTGCTGATGTTTTTTTATTAATAGCTTTGTGAATAGTCATAATGTATATTTATAAGTATCACTATTAAAATTAGCTATTAAATAAACTACAAACGCAAACCTCAACGATTCATATAATCTTTGGGACTTCATCAGGCGATAAATTATTAAAATTATATATCTTCTTTATGCCAAATTTGTATCGTATAAAGCAATATGTCACGTTTGAATAAACATAAAATATTTAGTTAATTTTATAAATTATTTATATTAATTTATCAACTGCTGAAACCCCACAGAGAGGATGAATCTTAGTGTTTGTAGTATAGATTATATTTAATTTCTCTGACTATTTAGTTTATTTAATTTAGGGTCTTTCTCATTGGTTCTACGACCAATTGAGAGTGTTGACCGGACGACTGCAAGACTCTCATATTACATTACAAATTCTGGATTTTTAATAGCTGCACGTGGTCACCATAGCGATTTTCATTCAGTCTTCACCCCAATTTTCGTGACCATGACGAGCACAAGCCGAGACTCGAACCCGGGACGTCTGTGATGCGAGCCAATGACGCTGACCACTATACCACAGCATGTCGACGAACTAAAATTTAATGTATGATAAATATCTGTTATTCGCTTTCAGTAAACGTTCCATGTACGAAATTAAACTTCGGCTTATATGATTTAGATATATTAGTTCCATCAGTCGTATGCTGAATAAGTAGGAAAAATAAAATAAAATATACTAAATATTACAAGAATTAATACGAGAAAAAATAAGGAAGTGGGTATTTGGAAATATAGGTAAAAGGAAATATAGGGTAACAGGCTACATGAGGGTAATCCTCATGGTGGTAACTCCCCTCTTATAGCATACGAAGGGATCTAAAAGGGGAATGCGGAAAGGTAGAGGAAGGTAGCCAAGGGTTAATTAGGGCCCCCGGGCTATCTATGGTTTAAGGATCCTACCTGCCTAAAAGTGATGCAGGGAAAACCCTAGAAAAACCTGCATCAGGTAGGTCGGGCATTTGGTACTTGTCCCACGCCCTTCCGATGGCGGGAAAGGGGTTAGCTGTGGGGTGGCATCTTTCCCCTCTCCGTGTTAATTAATAGTTTAGGAGGCAGCTGGCCGACTATTCCAATAGGAATAGCGGACAACTCTTACCGTATGCCCAAGGTCTGCGACCCCGGAACATACACCTCTCAAAGCAGGCCAAAGTGCCTCGGCATGTGGGAACCTTAGTTAAAAAAAACAGAGAGATGTGAAGGCATCCCCAAAGGTAGCCTCCGTCAGATCTCTCTGGGGAGGTTCACCTGCGAGAGAATTCTCTCGCAGGCTTCCTTCGTAGTAAGGAAGAATACATAACCCGTAAAGTCCCCTTTCAAATCCCTTCCTATGCTATTAAAGGGGAGTTGCCGCTATGTTGATTACCCTCGTGTAGCCTGTTACCCCCCCTCCCCCCAAAAAAACCTGAAATAACATAATTATAACACAGACAAAAAAAAATAAAACGTTTGCATAGGATCAATATAGTAAAGGGACCAGACCTGCGGAAGAATTCTCTCGCAGGTAACCTGGGAGGGATATTCTCTCGCAGGTCAAACCTTTTAGGAGAGATACGAAGGGGCTACCTTTGGGGATGCCTTTTCTTCTCCATTTTGAACTAAGGTTCCCACAAGCCGAGGCACCTCGACCTGTTTTGAGAGGTGTATGTTCCGGGGTCACAGACCTTGGGCATACGGTAAGAGTTGTTTATTGGAATAGTCGGCCAGCTGCCTCCTAAACTGGTCGAGGTACGGAGAAGGGAATGCTGCGTCCCCACCGCAAACTCCTCTCCCGCTATCGGAAGGGCGTGGCACAAGTACCCAATGCCCGACCTACCCGATGCAGGTTTTTCTAGGGTTTTCCCTGCATTTCTTTAGGCGAATGCAGGGTAGGATCCTTAAAGACCGGGGGCCCTAGTTAACCCTTGGCTACCTTCCTCTACCCTTCCGCATCCCCCCTTTCAAATCCCTTCCTATGCTATTAAAGGGGAGTTGCCCAATGTGGATCACCCTCATGTAGCCTGTTGCCCTAAAAAAAATCAATATAGGAAAATACATTATGTTAAGAATGCAGCGCATTAGAAAGAAACATAAGATAAAATGAGGTTATATGTAATATAAATTCCGAATTACAAATAACACTACATTTTTGTTCACTTTTGTATAAATCCGGCCGTATTTGAGTGATAGCAAGTTTCGTCAATGGATCTTCATCAACGACATGCAACAAAAGAAAGTATGTTGCATGAACGAATTGCATTATATCTGATACTAGTCGTTCTAGCATTTGGCAAGTATTCCATATCGTAGGGCAGAAACGGTCTCCAATACGATATATTTTCATGTGCTGAATGCGGGAAGAATGTAGCTATGAAATATCGTTACAATGAATCAAGCCGAGATTCCATCCGAAACCTCTGCAGTGCCACCCGCCACGGGTGGTCTCCACATTGTGTAATTAACTTCCGTTTCTCTTTGCCCACACTTTGTTCTCTGCTGTCATAAATTAAACACATTCTCGCAGAAACATAAATCTAGCGCAGCAGTTTTCATGCCTTAGAAACTTGGTCTCGTATTACATGAGCAACATTTGAAGCGTCGAAAACCTGAACTCACCAGAGAATGTAAGTAGATTGCTTGCTTGAGTCGTCCGTTGTCTGTTAGCACCTGTAGCGAGTGCAGCCATTTTCTTTTAGAGGGCTGAGACAGAAAACGGACCTGAACGATTATTGGGCCAGCATCCTAGACAGAAATGTCACGGAAAATTTTGGGAAAAGAGGAGGGAGTGTTCTCTACCATCATGAGTTTAAAATTTCTTTGTAGTCTTGTAGTCTTGAAGTAGGTAAATTTTGTTATATATATATTAATTAGTGACATAATAGGGTAAATCTTGAAAAAATTCTCAGTTCTTTACAAGAACGAAACTTGACACATGTAAACGAATTTTGACGGCAGTACTCGAGCATTGTAGAAAGAAAAAAATTACATGAAGTTCAGGGAGAAATGTACATGTACAAAGTGTATTTATCGAAACTGTATTCTGCTAATAAATTACTTAAAGTTATATATATATATATATATATATATATATTGTAGTAAACACAAATTACAATTTTACAAAATAATGGTAGTTAATTTTAAATTTAAATGAAGACGACGTTGGACACAAAATGTAATAATAAAATTATTAATTAGATTTTAATGTGAAGATAAGCCTTACGTTATAAACAAATTAAAAGTTAATATGATAGGATTTTAAATGAAAAATCAGAATTTAAAATATAAAACAAAGTTAATTTATTTAAAACAAATTCCTATCACAATTGAAAATTTTGTTACATGTTGGTAAAGTGCCACGGCTTAATTTCAGGGCCGACTATCGGGACTACAGTAAAGAATGTTACGACAAGACAATTAAAAACTTACAATGTCAAAAATTCTTAACTTAAACAATTATAGAATATGAAATCTAACGATAATTATTATTTACATTTGGTTTACAATTAATAATAGTCTTTTTACCATTAGCTGTATGTCGGGGCTTGATCTCACTCGATTATTGTTAAACACATCAATGACAGGCCATATTTCACTGAATTTAATGTGGTTGTAGTTTTCAGACACAAAGTACTTCCTGCTCTTAACAGTTGATAACGTTGTTTTTACAACTTTGGTACTTGCATAAATATGCCAATGGACCAAACTTCAGATTGTCGACTCGTAATTTTAAAAAGCCCGGGACTTTAAAATATTATGCCTCTGCTGCCTCTATACGCTTGCTTGAATATGGTAACAGGAACTTTTAATCGGGTTCGCAATCCTAGTTAACGCAACTCTCAATTATTTCCTCCAAAAAACACACTCTGCAGCTTTCCAGAACATACTCTGCATTTAAAGTTCCAACACACACTCTAAAGTTCCGCGCGTCCAGCCATTCCTTCGCGACAATGCCCATAGCAAGCAATCATTATAGCCTCCATATTCTTGTACATAATTCTTATAATTACGCCACCAACAATGATAATCATAAAATTTTGTTTAATTAAATAATTACATGTTTTTTTAATTACCCAGATTTATTTACCCTGATTGCATCATATATATATATTGTAATACCAATTAAACAGGCTATTAATTGTTTTTAATATAATTTAATTGTTGGCGGTACGGGTGCTTAAAGACGACAATCAAGGCGGGTTTTTCTTTGTTAACAATCGAGACTGGAAACCGCGCGCTTAGAGAACTCAGTCTGCGTCGAGAACTGAGACATGGTAGTTCGGTCAACATAGAGAAATAAAAACAGTAAAAGTCTGCGGATCCAGAATTATGAATAGGGCTATCTAGGAAGTCCAACGGCGAGATATAATAGTTTACATAAAACGCACGTAAACAGTTTGACGGAGAGACTCATAAAATCTCAGTTTGGAAGCAGAAGTTTTGCTTCACAAACTGAACTAATTTTCGCGTAGAGAGACTTTGAGGAGACCTACGTCCGGCAACTGGCTGAGAGTGGGCTAATACAGGTTCCAGGATAGCAGAGATCCAGAGCAAATACCGTGTGTTCAAAATCTAATGAGTAGAATCAGTGTATAATGGCCTGTTTAGTGGGTGATGACTTTAAGATACAAGAGTCCGAACTGGTACCAGTAGCATTGTCGTGACTACAAAACAATTATTAATGACTGTAAACGATAATTAAAGGGTATAGTCAGATTTCGTTCGCGTTTTTCTTTTGATTCGTTTTCTTTTACTTTGGTATTTAATATTGTATTCAGTTAACTTCAATGAGTTTGGATTGTTAATATTTTAATTCATTGTATTTGTTCTTCCTATCAAACCCATTGGTGACCCTGAGATAATGAGAAATTCAACGTAATTGATTGTAAAATAATAAAGCTATATTTTCAGAGAACGCCACGAATTAATAAAATAAAAATTCAAATATTTGTTTCTTAAATTGATGTAATTCGGCGTGCAAAGCAGGGCATATAATGTGTAATTATCAACAATCAATTTTTAAATACATAATTTTGTTATTTATTCCTATTAATTATGACCACCTTTTTAATCATTACATAAATGGCCCAACAACGTGGGGCTAATTTAATTAAATATTTTTGGTAATCATTACATATTTGGCGTCTTCAACGTCATTCAAATTTTAATTAATTTTTTTGTTTCATAATTTATTTTAATTAAAGATTTGATTATTTATTACAATATATATGAATGGAATTGTCCTTGCGCGTGTATATTCCATATAATTACTGAGGTGCATGATGCAATCAATTTAAGGCAGTCATAGAACCTCTAGTTGTAGAAAAATCAATCATAAACGATCGACATTAGTGTGGAATTATTAATCTTTGAGATTTATGAGGTTAATGGTGTCATTTTCGATAGATTTTCAATCAACTTCAACCCCTATGGGAATACAGTGCTTAACAACAAACGACTGAGATTGGTCCAAATTATAATTACTGAGATAAACAGTGACGCTCCACATGTCTGTTAAGTAGACACTCAGGCACCATAGACATCAGATGACGGGGATAGTAGGTAGGGGTGCAAAAATCAAATGTCCAAAAATACCGATATTAATGTCAAATCCGTAGTTCTATGAGCCGCTGACATGAAGTGAGATACTGCGCCGCACAATGACAAGTGAACTCCAATATACATAGGCCAATATATAATCAAAAAGAACTGTTGGAGCCGCAGAGATGATGATTATGGACCCTCGCTATAGCAATTGTTTTCAATTTTAGTCTCAATAGGGCTGATAGGAGAAGGTTCAAATGTTAGTGTCGAATCAATAATCTGATTGGTGGCAGAAGCGTTGGAATTTAATCCCAATTTTTTGCATTAAAGGATTCCATAGTTCAGCCCTCTACAAGGTTGCGTGTAAATAAGATCCAGAGAAATGTAATCAATATAACTAAGGTCGGAGGGGGGAACAGATTTTATCCCTTGGATACCGCTCATTCCGACGGATCTCCCTGTAAACTTTATTACAGATTGTAATTTCCAGAAGTTCACGCAAGATTTATTTCTACTTGTCCCACCCCCCCAAGTTGAACCAAAATATATTGTTTATAATCAAGTGTAGTAATTGGTAATTAAGGCATTGTTCTAATTGAAAAATTGAATTGTAGAGGGCTCATTATTAGTGGATATAGAGCGGACGCCGCAACAAACCGGCAAGGCAAAGAAAACATTGTTGATCGGTTGGGAAGGTTTTACGCGCTCAAAATTTACGGGACGAACAGTGCAGTCGGGCAGCAGACAGCGAATAGATCAGACGAAAAGTTTTACAGTCGGCAGTCAGAACGAAAGAATGTGGTCCAGTCACAAACATGCTTTCAAATATTAAAAAGTAAAGAAATATTCAGTTGGGAAGGAGACAGAGCAACTAGTGTGTATTCGGTGGTCGAGCGTAGATTCATCATGCTGGCCATAGACAAACCAATGAAGTCCATTTTCAACTAAAGTCATGAGATCTACAAATCCAGGTTGCAGTAAAGCATCGAGAATCAACCAATTTGTGTTAAACCAACTAACAAACAACGCCAATTAGAGCCTGTGAGCATTTAGAGTCTGTGAGTACTTAGAATCAGTGATGTCCCCAAAATAGTGCACGAAAAGCTAAAAAGAGACCTGGGCGGCCAGAAGTAGAGAAAAACTTTAAAATCATTTGTAAACCGTGTTTAAAGGATAAAAGTCAGATCGTTCATTAATTATTTAATTATCGATAAAATGAGATCCTTAATTCTTGATAAAATTAAAATTGTTTAAATTCAATCTTTAGTATTATTTCTTCCGCAACAAATTTCGTCTATGTTCAGACGCATTGATTTCCATAAAAGGTAAAAGTAATTTTGATTATATAAACTCTGCCATTTATCAAACCCAGTTCAAGACCCTGAGATCCCAAATATTTTGTGTATTTTATACTTGTTTTAAAATTGTTAATAAATCTTGTTTAATAGTTTTCACTTAAGTTCTTTCATTTAGAAACGCCACATTCATATTATATTTAATTATTACACAAGATTAGAGCGATTTTACGATAAATATAGAATTCGATCCTTTTCCTATCTAATCTAAGATTAGAATACACGAATACACCGAGAAATCGGTTATAAAAATGACACTTCTATCTTCAAACTACAATTACCATTTCTATATGACAGTTGGAAACAGAACAATCAAAGTTAAACAAAACTCTGCTGGGTGAGACTGTACATAAAATATAAAGACAATAATGCGTCTTGATCACATTTATTATTATTTAGTATTCCGAAGTCATAATTTTGAAAAGATGAACACAAAATAAACCAGTTTCTCCCCTTTTAGGCCTTTAATTCACCTACTTCATTTCCTAATCACTGTTCCTCTTCTTCTTTTTTATCTCAATTCGTATCCCACTTTCTATTTCATCCCATATGTATTCACACAACAGTATAAAGAAAAACGTTTTATATGATGAGAACATCAATAATTAAATGACTGTCTTTAGCAGTTTAATTTTCATAACGATTAAGAGTATATAATTACGTCTGCGATTCATGACATCTCGGTTTTTTTTTTGTTAGCGCATTCACCATTCTTCATCAACAGCAAATTTATTTTCAATTTCGAGAAGAAAGCGTCTGAAATAGTATTCACTTCTCGAGTAGCAAATTTCACTATATTTTCCAGCGCCCTTTCAAAGTTTCGCCGTTATGTCTTTATATTTTGGCATTCTCTTAACCTTGAGTTGTCACCGTGTAATTGGTCAGTGGCCTACACATCCTGTTACTTCGCAGACAAACCAAACCATTCTTTAATAAGACCGTGGGATGTTTTTTCAGGCAACGTCAAATTTGAGGTTGGGAATCAGCGCTATAGTCGTGGAAAGATTTAATTTTTCCCACGTATTGTGAAGAGATGAATATGCTGTAATCATAATAAGATTATATTTCCGCGATTATTGCCGTGCGGGGTTCCAAGATTTTTTTTTTTTCGCTCTGGATATTTGTTTGTGACCTTATCCAGCGGCTGACAGGAACACATCTGACTGTGGTTCCCCGACACTCTGACAGATGTCTCTGGCGCTATCGATTACAAGCAAAAGTAACGCAGCAACTAGTCTCAAATGTTCTCCTATACGGGATATTATTTACGACACAAAAAATTATCTTCGTTCTTCCAGAACTATATTTTTTATTCTCGTGAGAAATAATATTTGCAATGATGAAGCAACGTGAGAATAATACAGAGTCGAGAAATGTGGGCGTAATATGGCTCTGAAAAATTAATACAAGTGATGTTTTACTCTAAATAGTTACGTCTTAGTAACAATAAGTATTTCTCAATGTTGGTCTACAATTTTTATATTTATTTTTTAAAACTTGTTGTAATATTTCCAAATTTAAAATATCAGTGGAACTTTTACACATTACGGAACATAAATATCATAGTGAAAGAAGAACAACAACTTAGTTTTAATAATCGTTCTGTTTTTATCAGAGAATTCGATATACTGTACAAAGAAAACTCTATCGCTATGGTTTATTTTCATCAAAGACGAAGAAATTTCAACGAAGTCACATGAACTAAAATTAATTTATAGTAATTATTTTATCAGGTTGGATTCTTTGGGAAATATAAACGCAACGGACATGTTATGATAACAATTTAATTACGAGCAAAATTACCTGCCATATGATATACAGAGAACTTAATATAATATAAAACATTCGTAGTAATTGACATATTCTGATAGTACTCAATTAATGTAGTCGTTAACTTCTGTACATTTTTTTAAAAAAAACAAGGGTATAGGCTTTTCCAGAGATAAGAAAAGTGGACACTATTTGTATTGCGTTCTTTGGAATACAACACAATCAAATTCTGCTTCGTGGATTAAGATCAAATGAATGTGTCTTTTGTACTTTTGTCGAGCCACTTTCAACGATCATATATATATAACTATTAAACAGGGAACAGCAAATAAATTAAAGAACCTTGGTTTGCACAACCGTAATTCAAAACTATTGAACAGAACGGTCTTGGGGTCGTGAAAACACACCATAAACACGTCTATCATTATTTCCGTGCGTATTTTAAATAACCACCACGGAAATCGGAAGTAATTTCGTTAGTGTAATGGGCCATTACGTTGTATCGTCGAGTCGAGGGCCTGAGTGCAGTGAAAGGTCAATGTCATTGCCGCTGGCAGTGGTGCAGTTCAGTGACGCAGTTTACCACGGTACATTTCCATAGACTGTCTTTTGCTATCGTTGAAAAAAATGCGACAAAATTAACACACACATCCCTGTCGTGTAACCTACAACGGTTTCGAATTTCGTCGGTGGACTATACTTTATCGCCTTGCCGATGCGTCAAAATTGCTTCATGTCTTATTAATGAACGGTAAAAGGGGAATACAAATCGCGGGAGAGTGAGATATCAATCCGATATATATATATATATATATATATATATATATTTGCTGTAACACTTCAATTTTTTATTCCTTTAAATTGGCTTCAGCACTTTGTAAACACGACGATTTCCCCGGCATTTATTTCTTCTACTGTAAACATTCGGTCAAAGAGTACAGAACAGGCAAAGAAATTAGTCCACACGTACAAGTTCAAAGATCTCTACCAAATAAGTAACTGATAAAAATATTTAAATCTTTTCTGTGGAATGGGATTATTCTGGGTTTTCTTCCATCTTAAAAATCTACAAGTTCAAGTTATAAAATAAATATTAACGTGTTTGTTTCACTACAGTTCATTCAATTGCTTTCACATTTCCACTACAACACAAAATCGTATACAGTAAATTAAAGCTTCGATTACGTGTGCCATGATAAATGCCGTGGAGAGCTAAGTTTACTGCACTATAGTTACGACCGAGCTTCAAATAAAAGAAAAAACGAAAAAGGACGCAACTGTTAACTAATATCGTGGAGAGCATTCGCATCCTGTTCATGAAGCGCCTGGAGATGGCATTACGCCAGATGCTCGTAGAAACATCGAAACCTTGAAAAATTTGTGCAAGCAAGATTCGAATCTCGGCGTACGCCATCTGTTCTTCGGCGAAATAAAAACGCATCCTAAACATGGCCGTCGTCATAGGATTGAGTTACATCCTGGAAGTCTCGCCTCTCCCACGTACCAGCAACGTTGCTTCAATTGCTGTGACGTAGTTACCACGATGACGTCGTCTCGCGTCACTCTCGAGTAATAAATCTTTAAAGCGCTATTAGCACGAAGGCGGTGAGACGACGGAGTTGAGAAACGAGTGGTGATAAATTTCAGATAATACTGATATAGGAAAATTTTGCTTCCCCCCTCGAACCGGTCAATACGGGGCTGGAACAGTCTGCCTCTGGTGGTGACTGGGAGTAATGCCCTCCAGGGGGACATTATATTTTTGAGAAACCCCAATAATTATACAGAAAACATCTGCGACAATCTGCGCTGTGCTATATCGTGGACGGTCTTTTGAAATGAACTGAAACAGTATTGATTTATCGTTTTCTGATATTTTACGATAGGGCCCTGAGTTTTCTGAGTTCACTTCAGCACGTGGTTTTATTCAATTTCTGTAGAATGTGTTTATTATTTAAATTTACGTTGTTGTCTGTCAGTAATATCTTTATCGTTCAAATACGGTCTTATTAAATGCGAACGCCTCAGTTTTCTTTTGTGCCTCGCGTTAGAAATATATACGACTTTAAGGTGCGTTAATGTATTCAGGGCATAACGAGACTAGGAAGTACATCTTACTTTTCTCACAGCAGAATTTATTCCGTGGCCTAACTACCTCGTTATAAGAGTACGAATGGCCGTCTCTCTCTCTCTCTCTCGTTCCTACTTTTTTTTTTTAGAAGGTGACGTGTCTCAGCAGGTGAAGCCGTACCAAATAAAATGCGGGCGCTGAGAAAACTTTGACCTCCTGCGGGACAACGCTTTGCACGTACGAAACGTCGCGACGTAGAGAACGGGGGGGATTTCCCTAAAAGCGAAGAGGGGAGTCGAGCAAACGAGGCCGACGGATATGAGTTGAAGGTACGCGCGGCTGAGGGCTCGCAGGTGAGCAGACAGGTGTAGCCGCTGTTATCACTGCCGTCTAGACGCTACGTCATCCCCCCTCCCCGCTCCCACCGCCTGCTAGATATTGATTGCGGGGCTTTCTCTTCCGCCACTAGGCGCGCTGCACATTATGCACGCGGCTTTCAAGGCTAAACTCGCTCATTGCAATCAAACTACGCCCGCCCGCTGTCCTCCAAGCGCTCCCTACTCTTCCAATATCAAAACTAACGGCTCATGGAAATTATTACAGACACACATCTTTTTTTCCCCTCGCTCAGAGACGCGCTTCTATGATACTCTGAATGGGTTACGTGAGGAATTCAAACGCCATAAATCGATTACATTCACAGAAACCCAGAGGATATCGTTTGACGGTACATCCGCTGTCTGACCCACATAATATACAGTAATGCAACATATAGATTTTTATTAATATAGTTTGCGGTTCGTCTATTTCAGTTACATTACGCTAGAACCAAAATACTTACCGATTGTATTAAAATAGATGTCCATGGACATTTCTTAATAATAGTAGTAATAATAAAAATATAAATAAACAGAATCACGGTCAATTTTCAGAAAACGATGTATTATTTAAATGAAACGAAAAATAAATAAGCAATACAGCAAATATCTCAGTAAATTTATTAAACCAAAAATTCGTCCATCATTGGACGATGTCCGTGGTTCTAAATTCAAAACTTTATTTTACCTGATTACCTGAATAAGTCCCAAAGTTGTGAACGAAACGTTGTATTCAAACCAATTTTCGGTTTAATGAATTTTTCTGGCATATTGACTGTATTTCTAATTAATTTATTAAAGTATTATTGCCAGATTATATAAAATTTAAAAACAAAAATTATTTAAAATAATTCGGCGTATCGTCCAAAATTTTTGGACTAAAAAATAACAACGATTGTTTGAAAATTATTCATACCTTGTTGTTTTTATGGAATTAATTTATATGTATAATATCATTCCATATAAATTATCATTGTTAACATTTACTGTCTGCAATATAAATGTTACTCAACGTACTATTACTCTCGTCTTAAAACACATTTCGGCTGTGTTTGTATAATTTACATTTTAACTAAATTAATTAAAATCTGTCAATTTAAATATTTTATTTTAACTTGACAATTTTTATTAATGTTGCACATTAGAACTGATGTTCCGGACATCAATTTTAAAAATGACAGAAATTATTTAAATAAAATTGATATATGTTTTATTTATTATTGAGATCTATCTTTTGTATAAATTTTTATTTCCATTGTCATCTTAAAATTAAATAACACTCTTAGCAGCTGTGTCAATATCACTCATTTCCGCCGCAACGTTTGGCAAACCGATAACAAATTATAAGTAACACTGCTTAAATTATATTTATACATAATTGTGTTCAAATTTATCAGGTAGGTAAAATTTTATTTCCTAATTTATTTTCGTTAACTTGAACTGAATTGTAATGTACACCTGAACAGGTCCCGATCTGAAACGTTGTGTGTGTTAAATATTATGTTTAAAATATAATAAATTTTCTGACTAATAGGTTAGTGTTTTTAAAATTTATTTAACTTGTTATAGTAAATTTTACATTTAGAATTGATAATATTTAGGGCAATTATTTGATGAAGTCCGAAAATTATGGACGAAACGTCGTAATCTAGCAATTATTATGTTTTAGTTAAACAATACAGTGTTTTCTGACATATTGACCGTTTTTCTGTTTCATTCTCAACGTACAACTTAAATATTAAATAATAACAATAAAATTAGTCCTTTCTTTGGAAAATGTTCTCAGGTTAACCAGTACAAAATAATAAATGCGGTAATACATTTTTTGATATCATGTTTATACAGTGGTGGCTCGTGAGTTTTTTAAGTCATGTGTTACATCATTCCAAACACAATTTAACGACCTTAGAAATGTAAAATAATAATAATAATACAACAGCGATAGTGTTACTAGTACTCTGTGGCACATGACCCGACTCGTAGACGCTACATTTCTAACCTCTTCTACATGGCTTCCAGTAGAGCCTATTTTTTTAAAAAGCGGAATTATTTAGCACCAAGCAGAGAATCATTTCTAGCACTAAATAATTTTACTTCGTATATATTTGAAATAAAGTTAATTTTTGAATGGTAGTACTGTAGGACCATGCGACAGATTTGCTCATTATGAAGGAAGAATTTAAAAAAATTGTGATTTTTCCAAAAGTATTACTCAAAATGTAGGAGTGCTATTTATGTTTTGAAAATATAGACTAATTTAAAATAATATTTTTAGTTACTGAATGGTTCAAATTTAATTTAATTTCGCTTTTTATGTCGTCCCCTTGTTGTATAGTACGGCAGGGACCTGTGCTCAGCTGAAATAAGCACGGCGGCGTGTCGAGCTTTTAGGGTGGAGCAGGGGGGTACTGCGCATGCGCATTACTCGTTCTAGAGCGCAGCCCTCTGCTGTGGAAGAATGAGCACAGATAGCATTAGCAGGAAGGGAGATTAAAGTTTTCAAAATCAATGCTGAAATTCAATCACTTAAACATACGAGTATTAAAGAGGTTCTTAAACTTAAGAAAAATCATTCTTCCCAAATTTAGTTTTGTGCTGTAGCACATAAACATATGTGTGTGAGCCACCACTGTGTTTATATTAAATGGTTTTCTTTAATTTTTTAGATATTCATACTACTAGAATTCATCCTCACCAAATTTGATGTTTTATACTGGGCCACCTGAGGAGGTTTCAACAAGAATTACAAATATTTTTTATAAACTATATTATGTCAACCTGGAACACATAATTTTCCGTGTACAATATAACAACGAATATACAGTATATAATTTACAATTTATTAATAAACTATATAGTGAAACTTAGAAAACAATATTTACAATGTACGTTTACCATTCAGATTATGAAACAATTTAACTATTAATAAAACAATCAGCCAGAAAATTAAACGAGGAACTACTACACAACACACACACACACACACACAAATCGAAGTAGAGGGTAACTCAAAAAACACGACACAAACGAAGGACACGTCACTCCTCGGAACTGAAAGACGAGAAGTATGACCTTTCGTAGTAACTCCAGGTCATGCATGAAACAAAGACAGAGGAAACAAAAATCAACAGAAACTGTGCAAGTTATGTTTGCATATAATTTACTGCGAATGGGATAGACCGCGATGGCAGTTTGAGAAGCAAATATATAAAAAAATTGCAGTAAAATAAATAATACAATTTGGAAATAAGAAAAGTATTAGGTAATATGTAAAATATTGCGAATTAAATACTTTTCACTAAAGAAAAAAAACACATTCCGAATTATTAATGTTTAATATTTGGGCTACTGATAGTTTCTTAAAAATTTAAACATTTTACGTTTAGATCTGATTGCATGTTTTTTTTGTGTGTGTGAAACAAGGAATTTAGCTACAACCTGTTTTTGACCAAATTAAATATGTAGGTTAAAACGTTACAAATATAAAGTTCAAAAAATTATCAATAGCCTGTAATCAAGGTCAAAGGCCTTACAATTTAACATCAGACGTAAGATATTTTATAATAAAAAATGATCACTTCACGAATATATTTAGTTTATTTTTTTAGACCTTGGAGGGCGCTTTTCCTCGTACAGTGCTGCAGATGAATTGTTCCAATAACTGTTTTTTTTAAGAATTAATGAAAATTTCCCTACGTCTAATTTCTGCAACCTCATTTTGATTTTAAATTTATGGTCAGCTGTACCAGTATAAGTTATCTTTTTCTGCGTAGGATTAGAGAGCGAGTCCAATCATTCTTCCTTCTGGGTGCCAACAATTCCCACTCTAATTTCTACTTTATCTCGCTCTTGACCAGGTCCCCCGTGTTACAAATTTTTCTGCCCTGCTCTGAAGTTTTCTAAGTCCTGTATATGATTTTTTTCTGAAGTATGTGACGAAACACAAATTTATGAGCAACTTATTATGATTTGCCGCTCAACTTTTTTAAGATTCTCATTATGAAATGTAAAAATATTCACGCATTTCAAGACGCATAATTTGCTTTCTCTTCACACAAATTTTAAGCTTGATATGATTCCTAAATTTTTACAAGTCTTTATTTGAGGTATTTTCTCCCCATTGATGTTTTAACTCAATCGTATATCTGCACGAAATTTATTTAACGTTACTTGTACCACCAACAAGGTCTGCGAGGGCTATTCTCTCGCTGGTAGTACCTGCGAGGGATGTTCTCTCGCATGCAGAACCTTGTAGGAGAAATACGAAGGGGCTACCTTTGGGGATGCCTTTTCCTCTCCGTTTTTGAACTAAGGTTCCCACAAGCCGAGGTACCTCGACCTGTTCTGAGAGGTGTATGTTCCGGGGTCACAGACCTTGGGCATACGGTAAGAGTTGTCCGCTATTCCTATTGGAATAGTCGGCCAGCTGCCTCCTAAACTGGTCGAGGCACGGAGAAGGGAATGCTGCGCCCCCACAGCAAACTCATCTCCCGCTATCGGAAGGGCGTGGGACAAGTACACAATGCCCGACCTACCCGATGCAGGTTTTCCTAGGGTTTTCCCTGCATTTCTTTAGGCGAATGCCAGGTAGGATCCTTAAAATATAGCCCGGGGGCCCTAGTTAACCCTTGGCTACCTTCGTCTAGCCTTCCGCATCCCCCCTTTCAAATCCCTTCCTATGCTATTAAAGGGGAGTTGCCCAACGTGGATTACCCTCATTTAGCCTGTTGCCCTAAAAAAAAAATAACGTTACTTGCGTCCTTTTTTCGCTTTTATCTTCATTTTATTCGCTTTAGCCAACTATTTAGTCCAACTAATTTGGTTGTGAAATAGAATATTTTATAAAGCAACCTTTTTACGGGAAAAAATATTTTAAGTATTAGGGAAACGATCAAGAAACTCTTATACCCACTAAAACACTCCTTTCAATAAAATATTCTCACACCGATTCACGAAACTCTGATAATTGTTCTTTACCATTGAATGAAGAATTTTATATAAAATATCCCCGTATGGTGAATGCTTCTCTGGTAGAGATCAAGGTGAAGCCTGCCCGATCGATTTGAGAGCCGAGTGATTTCTATTCGCATGTTCGTGAAATTCGCCCAAACGTATATTATAACCGTATTCTCATCGTCACCAGGTCACACGAGGGTCTCCTCGCGTCAATAAATGCAAAAAAAAAACCTGAACAGATCGCCTCTGTAATTCGAACTTCATAAATAGAATAAAAGTAAAGAATATATCGTGATCCAGACACGTCAGGAATAACTGGCAACGTAAAAACCGTCTAAAAGTTTTCTGATATGCCGAGCATATTATTACATCAATAATTTATTAATTGGTCACAAATGTAATCGCTATTGGCTATTACGGTGATGAAAAGGCGACATTCACACTTATTAAATGGTAATATAAAAATTTCGTAGCCCCTTTTGTCTCCAATAATTTTTAGAAGTATCTATTCTCCAATACACCCACTGTTTATTGACAAGTTAGTACCATCAATTTAAAAATTCTAGCAGAATTTTTTTAAACCACCTGAAGTTCAAAAAATGCTCTGATTTATAATTTAGTAGACAAAGCTGCAACATAACTTATCATAAGAACAATCTATAATTTGTCGGCAATATCCTATGATTTTATAAACAAATTGAATATAATATGAGACTTAATCTTTGGATAAAAATGTCAGATTCAACAAAAAAGCATTTTAATAATTTCATTGTTCTTCAATTTTTGACTTTTTATTTCTTATAAATTGACGAATATATTTAAAGCATGTGAAAATTACTTGTGTAATTTTCAAATCTAACCATCTATTATTTAAATTAATTTAAGGCCATAAAGATCATTTTAATAAATTCTATCAAGAAAAGTTTTTTTTACAGAATTAATTGAAAAAAATTGTCCTTGATGTTATATCGGCCAAACTTAGCGGTCATTGATCACCAGATCGACATTTCAAAAACTCTTAATTGTAAATATTGACACATTGGCAAACATTGTTTGCAATAGAATCATCCGTTCAATTTTTGTCAAACAATACAATGTACACATCTATCAAAATGCAATATTAATAGCATGAAACTGAAAGTCACAACAGTACCCAAGACTGTCTGTTTCACAATCATCTTTGTACTAATGTCTTTAAATTTCAAAATTGTTTTCCAGTTTCTGTATCATCTCAACCTCTGATAAAGTCCTTCGTGGAGGTGGAAACGTTGCACATGATGTCACTCAATTTTACTAATTTTTCCACCAATAAAACTTTAGAGAAATAATTATTTTTATATTTGCTGAATGAATTTAAATTATAACTTGTAACCTAAAAAGTTCACAATTCTTTAATGTAGAAAAAATATTTGGATTACTATGATCCAGAAACCATAGCGGGACAGTCCCTAAATCCAGCGACTCAAAATTGTTTGTTACTATTTACAGTTACATCATTTTCCGATCATTTGATCTCAACAAGAAATATATACGCTAATTTTAAATATTTGACTAAGTGTTTGGGTTTTAGTTATATCTGAACTTTTGTGCTCTAATTAGGATGAGATTGATCTTTTTCAGTTGAACGAATACTTGACATGAGATATAATAATACATCAAGAGTTTGCAATCCACCGTCATGGACAGATTCATGATGGCGAAAACTAGAAAAACTATGAAGAATGAATGACGAAGAGGTTAGCAACAATGATTCTAGTGTCCTGAAGAAGAGCAAGAATTTTATATGTCGTAGTCTGCGAAACTTCATTCCGAAGAGAGACGTATCTTAGATAATTTGTATTCAGACGACCATTTGAGACTCGTTCCGTTCCGATTGAGCTAATCGAGTCAGTGGCCACTGATTAATGCGCTTCAGAACACCTTCCCCCATAGCCAACCGTTGCGTCTTAGTCGTTCCTCT